>OX104122.1:59734236-60479508 GCA_944474755.1 Limnoperna fortunei | reverse complement strand
GTGTAAGGTTGGTACTGGTTTTTCAACAATAAATTCCCAGATTTAAATAACATTTATGGCATGTAAAAAGATTAAAAATCTAAGATTCAATATTTTATTTACTCTCAACAAATATCACTACATGCAATCAAGGCAAGGCTAGGGCAATGCAAGACCACTGATGTTTTTCCACCACTTTGGCTATAATATATGTACTAGTATGGTCTACAAATCTACTTTCACTCTCAGTTTCAGTCCAAAAATAGTGCAAAATAGTGCATGTCCTTAATTGACTGTAAACATTTCTTATGTTCAATTTTATCCACTAAAACTTCATTCATCCTCGAGTTTCCTTTAAATATCAGCTTTCCAAAAATATCCAATGGTTTACATTATATATATACAATAGTGAACTAATCTAACCTCTGAACTGGATCCTGTTATTTGATGGTCCTACACCTAAAGATGTTTTGTTCATTTGTTCAACAAATTCTAAGAAACCCCCCCCCTTTTTTTTTTCCTAAGAGAGATTAAAATTTTTGGAGTAATAATTTTATCGTTGGAAATACATTTCAATTAACTGTGAATATTATGTTGATGTACAGTTAAATGCTGCATCTTGGTGGTGTACTTCAATAAATATACCCCACGCAACGAAGATGCCGACAGGGCTCTCGCTAGGTCAAAATTATAGGGAGAAGTCGCTTCTCTTTTGGGTGGCTGACAGGGAGAAGTGAGGATAGAACAGGGAGAAGTGGGTGGACAACAGGGAGAAGTTGCATTATATGTCGCAAAAGCGTCCTGTTTACTTTGTTTTTTTTAAATTAGTGTTGGAATTTGCATTTTTATTGTTTGTTTTTTTAGCAGTTTAATTTATTGAGGATAAAGTATCGAAGATTTGATTAACTATTCAGTATACTTATTTCACACATTTTCATAAATACATGTATTAAACATAATAAAAAAAGAATCAACTGTCACAAAACTGTTCATTAAAATAAATGTTTCTTTGTCATTGATACACAATTTGAAATCAATGATTTATAATGAAGGACTATTAGAACTAGAAGTAGAAAATTACATCATTGTGACACATAATATATTATGTAAAACTGTAAAATTCACTATTAATAGTATTTAAACATATTTAACTTAAATTTGTTTAAAGTAACTGCCAAAATACTATTTTTACGTTTCTATCATTGCAAAACTCATATTTGCAATCTCCGACACCAAATTCATATCTGCTCCGGAAATTTTCATGTTCTTGTGCTCTGAACTGGTTTCCAGTCGTATTTTAAACCTACTAGTACACTTTATATACGAAATAAAAGTTAAAAGGGTACCAGTTCAACTTTGGCGCATAATAAACATGACGCTGTATCAAAAATATGAAGATTTCTTACCAAAATGGGAATAAAATTTGAAAGGCGACATTAGGCGATTCTACTAATTAAAGGGCGACTTCAACGCTTAAAAGAAACCATCAAAAGTAAAAGTTTTGTGAGCAAGAAAGAAAATAAAGCCTGCACAATAACTTGTTTTAAACTTGTCTCTTTGAACTAGTAACTCAAAATTTACTTGTCTGAATAACGTGACTTGGCCAAACATTTGTACCCATATCATCATCATATGGCCACCTACTGAAATTTCGCCAATTTTCCTTTCTTGAGCAATGTAAACTATTAATCCAAAGCATAGTGACAAGTCTACTTAAAATTTGTTGCATTTATTTCAAATAATTCAGCAATAATGATATTAAAGTATACTTTATTTACAAACAGCAAACATTCAATCCAAAGGATAAGAAGAAATTTTAGAATGGTTTGAACATCTGTATTATCCTGTAACACTTTTAGTTCCTGATCTGTCAATTAGTCTTAATTCATCCTGAATAACCAGAAAAGTCTGGGATGTCAAAAATATTGAACAATTTTGTATCATCATATGTATATTATCAAAATTATGTGTTATTAACAAATAAAGTCCAAGAAAAACCATTTAGTTGCTGCGTTAGCAACCAATAACAATAGTGGGTAGCAAGTAAAAGATTTAATTTTATTTAATTAGGTTGAAAAAGTTAATAAGAAGTCGTACCAGTCTACTATAGTTAGCAAGTAGTTCCTGCCATTTAGCTTATATCAATACAGACAACCAATATTTTTACTTGCATGTAAGTACCCGTCCCTGTTTACATAAGTATAGAGGCTGGTACTACTGTACTGTACCATGATAATTTTCACACATTATTATGCTCTAATTGTATTTTAACATAATTAAAACGAAAAATTGTGTTCTTTTAACAAATTGCTCTTGCTTGAAGCTTGTACATTTTATTAATAATGTTATGATTTTATTGTTAAATCTTCACTGTATATTTTTTCAGAAGCAAGACACAGAATTATCAACCCTGGAATTATAGTCACTTGCTTGCAGAACCTATGCATATATAAAGTTGGGAATACAAACTGATTGTTTGACTGGACAATTGGCCACAGTTTGACAGCAGCAACATAGATAAGAGAATGAACAATGTGTCAAATTGGCCCTTTTTAGGGCCACCACAGTTATTCAAAAAGAATCTAAATTGTGTGATTCACATTTTTTAAACAAAATTATTATCAAGTAGTAGTTTTTTTAACAACTTCATAAATTTCTATCAAATTAAACAATACCATTCTAAAATTTTGTCAAAAATGTCTAAAAAAAATACATTACACTACTGTAATCAAGGCAACTGAATAAGTTCACACTTAAAGACAAAAACCCATGAAATCAAAAAAACAAAGCTTTATTTTGAGATTTTTATTAGGGCCAATGGGTATTATCAGTCCGTCTGTCCGTCCGTCCGAAACTTATCGTGTCCGTACTATAACTTTTTCATCTTGCGAGGTAGGCTTTTGATATTTGGTTAGAACGAATAATCGTACTCTCCTTTTTTTTTTTTTGGCGAGAGTACGAATTTAGTCCCATTACTCGTAATGTAGCAGAGCGGGAGTGAATCACTTCCGGCACTTCGATGTCCAAAAGAATTTGCATATACAATCAGACGTGGTCGATCTGGATATCTTTCGACAGTGTCACCATTTTTTCATCGGTTTCGTGTTTAAAATCGATCATTATTGATACGTAATGATAGTTATTGCCATTTTTTATAATTGACATTCGTGTCTCTTTTTAATTACGTTTACTACATGAAAAACGTTGAGAAACCCGAAAATGAATGGCCAATTGCAGCTTGGGTAATGCATATGTAAATTACTGGATTCTTACTACGGAATGGTTGTTATAGTATGCAAATGAGCACGTTTATAACAAAATTATGTCACATTATCCATATACGGAAAAATGATCAACATAGCATTATCCACGTGCATCTTCCAAGACGAAAAAAGAAATTTCTTCAATAAAGATCGTTTCCCATTAGTTTTGCAATGTCTAAAGCTTTAATAACGTAAAGAAGATAAATATTATGTTTGAATTTTGTATAAATAGACCGAAGTTAGAATTTTTTATTTGATACATTACGAGCAATAGGACTGAATTCTGCCGTTGATCCGACAAATCACAAAACTAACTTCGGATTATAACGGCAGTAAAATTTGGCCTAATATTTGGTATGTGTTTAGATAATATCACGACAATGTGTCGCATACCATGGTTGATGACCTTTCACCTTGACCTCAAGGTCAGATAGACCCATAGAGATGGATTCCATCTCGAACACTGATATCTAGTTTTTACTGTTCTAAACCAAGTGCAATGTACAGAAATAGTATAACCAGGCTCACAGTTAATAACTGATCATTAATCCGCTGTTGTTTCTACGTTATGCTTAAAAACATTAATCTACAAGAAAATTTACAAGACAATTTTTCCTAAAACTTTCAAAAAGTTACCAGATCAAAGGGATATATATCAGTTGTGGTCCATCAGTACAGTGCTAATTTTAATGACTGAATTTAAATTGTTTTAATTTTACTGTTTAAAATGCATCACAAATACAACGTGTGATTTTTATACTTTAAAACTTGTCTTTCTTTGGATTGTAAGTCCATGGGTGAAAAATCAGTTTTTCACCAAGAAGTTTAGTTCCTTCTGGTTTTTTTAAAGTGAGGATTATATTTGAAAGCTTGATTTTAGTGATTTGTGAAATACACACAGGTCTACTCTGAAGATATCGTTATTGAAGTTACACTATAAATTTGGAAATATAGCCACATATCTTCTCATGTATATGAAAGCTGGTTATGATTAACTTAATAAAATCTTAATAAAAACATATTTAAATGTATTTGAACAAAAAGGGATCACTCGCCTGATAGGTCACACCTATTTACATATTATTTCTAAAAGTCACAAAAAAGGCTTTAAATGATTAAATCTATTGTCAATATAGTTATCTATCGTGGATGAAAAAGGGAACTAAAAGGAAGTTTATTACCAAAGTAAGTACACCATGCTTGGATCAAAACCATATTTAAGCCATTTTTACTGTCATAAAGACTATGTGTGTTGAATATTGTTTGGATCCAAGGATGTGGTGACACCTATTTCTGAAGTTGAGTTATAAACATCCATGCTATCAACCTATTGTGATAGGACTAACAAAGTAATATTTTAAAAACAATTGCAAAATATATATTACAAAGACATTTCTACTTTCATTTAGCAAAGTTGGAATCGACAATAAGTTTTTTTCTAATTACAAGGTACAAAAAATGGCCTTTAATTAACCTCCCATGTCCTTTATCACCACAATCTAAAAATGGTAGCAAGTTTTATGTTATCCATTGCATTGTAATTTTTTCTTGGATTATGTGTATTGCTCCCCCAATTCTTCAGATTTATAATAAATTTGTTATATACCCTATAACTTGAAATGTAACAAATCATCATTATAGATTTTAGACATCTCTAAATTTTGCAAATTCCAATAAAAGTGAACTGCTTGTTTAGGCAGTTATTAAGTAGTTTTAAATTTTTTACCAGTTATTAGGCAGTTGCAAGCAATTTGGGTCTTCGCAGTTTTTAAGAACTGCTAAATGTTGGTATATCTTAGCAGTTTTACATCTCTAGGCAGTTCCAATAACTGTTTATGAAATCAAATCAGTTTTAAATAAGAAATATATTACAAATTTAAGCAGTTCATTAAGCACCTCTTAGCAGTTCTAAAATCTGCTATGCCTTAATTGGAGACTTCCTGTCAGCCATGATTTGGCGGCAAAGTCGCATACAAATTGGAGAAGCAAAATTTAAGATTCATTCAAATATATGCTATAAACTCAGAAAGTAAGTTATTTTGCTTTTAATTTAATAACTTACTTTATTTAAAATATTTTCTTCCCAAAATATAACTAAAATTTATTATGATAGATATTTTAATTGCCATGTACAATGAAGAATCATCATGCATGTGATATTAATCTGTTTCCTATATAGGACATGATCATGGAAGCTATACTAGTAGGTTATATTAGTAATAACAATGTAGAAACAAGTACATGTTCCACATATAACAAATAAACATGCTTAAACCAGAAAATTTTGGCTACTCAAAAAAGCTTTATTTCTTATTTTAATTGATTCATTCCAATTCTTTGATTAGTTGTATGTGGCAAAATTAATAACTTAAATACAATAAATTATATGGGTTTCATAATGTAGAAGCAAGTAAAATTCAAATTTGCACAATTTTAACACATAATTTTCCAGTCAAATTTATCCCAGGATTGAACATTTTTTACAATTTTTTGTAAACAAGACTGGACCCCAGACAGTTTATTAATAGATTAATATATTAATATTCTATATAATTTGTGGTCTAGTGAGAACATGTACATGTATTAAATATAACAACTTATACTGATCGATTAATTGACTGGTACATTGTACATGTATGTTAATACTTTTTGTTTATAATTGCTGATGATCAAATATTAAAACATATCTTGCATTTGATGTCTTAATCATTCATCATAATGTTCATTTCTACATGTATCTGAAGATCCTACATGTATGTATACATGTACATCACATACTTAATAGTTCTAATGAATATGCATAGAGGAGTTTAGGCAGTAACAAGTAGTTTATATGCAGTTATGATAAATATTCATTGAGTAGTAGGCAGTTATTTCACAATTTGCTTATGAATATTTATATAAACAACTAGCAGTAATGAAGTAGGTTTTAGGCAGTACTCTTTAATATTCATGAACTATTAGCCAGTTTTGAACAACTAATTTACATTTTTAGTTTTTTTACAGCCTAAATACTGCCTATGAACTGCCTATTCCTCACATACTGGCTATTTCTTTCTATTGCTGTTAAATGGAACTACTTATTTAAAAACTGCCTAATAACTGCTTGTTTTGAAAAACTGGTAAGGCTTAATAACTGCTTCATAACTACCTTCCACTTTGACTCGGGATATTAACAAATAAAGTTTTCCCTTCTGCTTGGATGTTCTTGACGAATTGTTTATCAAATATAGACCTAATAGTCATACATTTTAGTGTGTTGATGTCACTGGACTGCAAGTCTTTCAACTCGATAAATTTGTTTCTTGTTTTATATAATGCAACACTTTTCAATGGATATAATGTAGATTCTAACTAGCTATAATTAATGCAAATAATTCCATAGTAGCTGTTTGACATGAATGTAGACACATGCAGATGTCTCATTTCTGGATTCATGTTTTATTGCAAGTCAGATCCATGCAGAATGAAGAAAATAGTAATGTATTGGAAATTTTTTTTAGCATTAAATAGTGATTTGATGGTTGGAAATGGCCCCCTCCCCCTTTTCCTTCTTTTCTCTACCCCCCCCCCCCCACACACACACACACTTTTTATTGAACATGCATTTTACTGTAACCTTATTTGCTATACTCCGATACCCCTAAACCAAGAAGTTGTATGTTAAACATGTTAAAACTGTTTTATTGAGACTTTGAGTTTGAGCTTGTGACAAAGTTGTGTTCAGCACCTACACTGTAGGCTACAGTCACAGAACAACGGTATTTCGACAGTCATAGTAAGAAGTAAATATCGGCTTTAATTTAAACAAAAGCTTGGAAAGTACCATTTAGCAAATACTACTGCTTTGAAACGAATTAAATCATAATTTAATAGGATCGTTCAGATGTTCGCGCAGAATAATTACAAATCCAAGTTTTCATAGTTGGACCAGAATACTTCGGCACATTAAAATCTTGATCACTGGAGTGTTTTCCTGGTCTCCATTTACGTCAGGTGCAACGTTGAAATAAAATGTTTGTCATTACAACTCAAAAGTCTTTGTTGAAGCGTTCAACAATAATTCTTTATTTATATATACTATTAAAGTGGCGATTCTCAGCTTTCTAAAATGCACTGCCCAAATAAATTGTATTATGATTTAAGTGCCATGCGATTGTTTTAAACATGACGGTAAGCTGAAATTGCGCAGCATTTGACACAAATATTATATTTTATACGCGAATGACTTAAAATAAGATGTTTGGGCAGCATTTTTATTAAAGTACATTTTATACCGAGTTCAACACAATTTTCATTGAATTTTTACAAGTCGATTTTCAACGGAGACTTTCGGGAAACAAGTCCTTTGTGTTGTTTTGCTTGTAAGGTCACGTGATTACTTTCACTTTCACTATTTTCAGTTTTAATGGTTACAATAGCAAATAAATCATACTTGCATACAGTTGATTCCATAAGGTCTAATTTTTAAAAGAAAATATATAAATTTATAACCATCGAAAGTTTAGATGTAAAATATCGTGTAAAAACAAGAAATTTTAGAAATTCGCCTTAACACCGCTGCGAAACTGACGATCGGTACAAGACTTTAGACACATGTTACAGACTACCAGTACAAGCCTCTAGGCACATGTTACAGACTGACTACAAGTACAAGACTTTAGGCACATGTTACAGACTGACTACAAGTACAAGACTTTAGGCACATGTTACAGACTGACTACCAGTACAAGCCTCTAGGCACATGTGTTACAGACTGACTACAAGTACAAGACTATAGGCACATGTTACAGACTGACTATCGGTACAATAGTTTAGGCACA
Organism: Limnoperna fortunei; assembly: GCA_944474755.1. NCBI lineage: Eukaryota > Metazoa > Mollusca > Bivalvia > Mytilida > Modiolidae > Limnoperna > Limnoperna fortunei. The sequence continues at coordinate 60,471,443 of OX104122.1, read as the reverse complement.
TCTTACAGACTACCAGAACAAGAGTTTAGTCACATGTTACAGACTGACTATCGCTACAATAGTTTAGGCACATGTTTCAAACAGACTACCAGTACAAGACTTAGGCACATGTCACAGACTGACTATCGGTACAAGACTTTAGGCACATGTTACAGACTGACTACAAGTACAAGACTTTAGGCACATGTTACAGACTGACTACAAGTACAAGACTTAAGACACATGTTACAGACTACCAGTACAAGCCTCTAGGCACATGTTACAGACTACCAGTACAAGCCTCTAGGCACATGTTACAGACTGACTATCAGTACAAGACTTTAGGCACATGTTTCAAACAGACTACCAGTACAAGACTTAGGCACATGTCACAGACTGACAATCGGTACAAGACTTTAGGCACATGTTACAGACTGACTACAAGAACAAGACTTTAGGCACATGTTACAGACTGACTACAAGTACAAGACTTAAGACACATGTAACAGACTACCAGTACAAGCTTCTAGGCACATGTTACAGACTACCAATACAAGCCTCTAGGCACATGTTACAGACTGACTATCAGTACAAGACTTTAGGCACATGTTTCAAACAGACTACCAGTACAAGACTTAGGCACATGTCACAGACTGACTATCGGTACAAGACTTTAGGCACATGTTTCAGACTACCAGTACAAGCCTCTAGGCACATGTTACAGACTACCAGTACAAGCCTCTAGGCACATGTTACAGACTGACTATCAGTACAAGACTTTAGGCACATGTTTCAAACAGACTACCAGTACAAGACTTTAGGCACATGTCACAGACTGACTATCGATACAAAACTTTAGGCAGATGTTACAGACCGACTTCTAGTACAAGACTTTAGGCACACCTTACAAAAGAACTATCCTTAAGGTATAAAGGGTGGATATTCCGTGCCATAAATAGAAGTTTGTGTTTCTAAGAATTTAGCTACCGTTCCACTTCTGTGGCTGTTAATGATAACGTTTACCTGGGGTACGCCAGCGCCAATAATTATACCGTGATGTTAATAATAACGTTTATAGCTATTTTGCAGTATTTTCCTTTTATCTTTGTGTGTGATATTATTCCATGGGCCCATCTCAGCTCGCTGTCAAGACGTCGTTAAGTAAACACTGTGACGTCACAATGTTACAAAACAGCGATAAACAGATTAATAGGTTCTTTCATACGTTTTTGGGAAAGACCGGTTGATCTTTCATGAGTGATAGAAATTTTATGTCTTTTCGCGAGTGGAGCGCAGCGAAACGAGCCAAAAGACATAAAAATTTCTATCACGAGTGAAAGTTCACACGGGCTTTCCCAAAAAACGCATGAAAGTACCTATTTCTTCCGTAAACCAACAACTTTCACATTGCTATATCCTATCGACCCTCCATTGTTTTATACTCCTTTGTCTTTCCGACATCCAATCAGAACGCCGGAAACAAGAACGTCATAGAAAAACGTTGTTATGCTTCCATAACAACGTTCCTGTTTCTGGCATTGTGATTGGATGACGCAGCAAGTACAGATGTGTGCGCGTGAACTCATCTGTACTGGGTCATCTGTACCAGAAATCGGCCATTTACGGAAGAATATTTACGTTTTATGAAGCTCGATGCATTTTCTCGTCATCTCATCTCAGGACTTTTGCCCTTCGATGAGATATGGACGAGACAACGCATCTCGTTTCAGAAAAAGTTAAAAATCTATAATTACCTGCGGTTCGCCAGCGCCAATAGTTATACTGTGATGTTAATAATAATGCTGCGGTTCGCCAGCGCCAATAGTTATACTGTGATATTAATAATAATGCTGCGGTACGGCAGCGTCAATAATTATACTTAACCTGGTCTCCTGGTGCAATATTTTCATTGACGCAAGTTTCACTTCAAATATAACACCCCAGGTCAGGACCTCCGATATAAGCATTTTCGTTGGTTGATAATATGACGCCATTTAATATCACATGCACATGCCAATCTTTTTTTTAATTCTGGGAATATTTTTTCTGTATAAAATTTAAATATAAATTTTTAACTTTACGCTTAAATTATGAAATCATAATGTAAACTCAGCTGAGAAATGTAAACATTGAACGTCACAAAGAGAATGATGTAATAATACGTTCGTTCTACTTGAACTTATCTATAATACTAAATGGTTAGTCTAGAGTATACCCGAACGTCAAATTTCAACGCCGTCACCGTTGAAATCCAATGCTCCTGACCTGACGTTATATCCGAAGGCCGCTTAGGCTCTTGGGGATATTATCGTCTTTGTACCAGAATATAATTATACTGGGATGTTAATAATAGCGTTTATCTAGGGTACGCCAGCGCCAATAATTATACTGTCATGTTAATAATTATAGATTATTTTCGTTTTTTTTATACGAGATGCATTTTCTCGTCCGTGTCTCATCGAATGGCGACAGCCCTGAGATGAGATGGCGAGAAAATGCATCGAGTTCCAAAAAAATGTAATAATCTGTTTATCGCTGTTTTTGTTACATTTTGACGCCACAGTGTTTACTTAACGACGTCTTGCTGACAGGTGAGATGGGCCCATCTCACGTTAGTAGAGTGAGATGGGAAAATACAGCACATAAAGTTCAAAGGAAAATACTGCAAAATAGCGATAATAACGTTTACCTGTGGTACGCCAGCGCCGATAATTATACTGTCATGTTAATAATAACGATTACCTGCGAACAGACTGCGCCAATAATTATACTGTGATGTTAAAATAACGTTTACCTGCGGTACGCCAGCGCCTATAATTATACTGTCATGTTAAGAATAAGATTTACCTGAGGTACGCCAGCGCAAATAATTATACTGTCATGTTTATGATAAAGTTTACCTGCGGTACGCCAGCGCCAATAATTGCTCCACTGTGTATCATTGGACCTTCTTTCCCAACAAATAAACCTGTAATGAACAGACATGTTTATAATCGTCTGCAATGAATTTGTTTTTCTCCTTATATTTGGGTAATGGGGGACAGTTCTCTGTGTTCGACCAACAGAGAGCCTTAGGTTGTAATACGGAAAAACAAGCCGCTTATAGTACGTAATATGTTTCAAGAACCATTGCAGCATTGCTCCTTGCAAAATAATGGCTACTTTTGTAGATTTAGTACAAGGAAAAAATGCATTGTAGTTGTAACAAAAGGTTAAATTCTTCGTCCCTACTAAACTTTATACTTTTCCATTGGCAGTTAACATGTAGTGTTTATGGGTCTATCCCATTTTCCAAAATGATTTACTAGGTATTTTGTTCTTACCTTGAATTTGTGGAAATGCTGCTCGCAGGATTTACGCAACCATTTTTCTTTCATATATGTGTAGAGGTGAAACTTACAAAAAAAATTTTGTTGCGCGCAGTATAAACCATCTCCAAAATATTTATATATAATTTGTTAATAGCTGCGCAATGATTAAAACGCCATGTGGTATGTAGAAGAGCAATTCACGCATATATAGCTTTTAGTCTACTTGCGAGGTACAACGGTACGGCGTAGTCCTATGGTTAGTCCTTATCAACAGTTACACTAAATCATACGCTCTTGTTTAAGGTACAACCGTACGACGTAGTCCCTAAGTTTGAACTTTCCAACAACTACACTAAACTACATACCAATAAGCACAACTACAAGGCGCAATTTTATGGTTTGTTATTAACAACAGCTACTCTAAACCTTACGGCACAACAGCAAGGCTTACTCCAATACCTTTAGCCAGGAGTGCCCCAAATGTTATCACAATTATCAATGGATACCAGCACATCAGAAGGCTTAGGAACCGATGACGAAATTTTTTCTGTGGTTTACACTTACCGCCAGCTACACTAAACAATACTCCAATAGCTTTAGATACCAGAGTACGAAGTCGACCGACGTTTGGGATTTTTACACCATTTAGATAGCATTTTATCTCTGGTATTCCAGAACCCGCTGCAACAGGCTGTAAATTTAAACAAATGTTTTAAATCAAATAATCAAATACAGGTATTATAGATGTATTTACAAACTCATTTACAGATTATTTAAAAACTCATTTTACAAACAGCATCATAGTTTCAACAGAGCACTGCGACCCTAGCAAACAATGACTGTGGTACTGTTCCACAGCGGTGCTTGAAAATCATTTAATGACGCTTTACAAGCAATTGTAGCAAAACTATACTGAAAACTTGGCCTGGGTGCCATAAACAAATTCTTTGCTGATTTTCTTTTTGTATTTCAATCCCTTTGTTGTCATGCTAAATGAGAGATTTCATGCTAAGCAAAACATTTTTACTCAAGCAGATTTTATGGCGCTGAATTGATATAGCAAAGAACCGTATGGATACAGTTATAAATAAATCTAAATAATTATAAATCTATCTTGATGAAATCATCAGTCGTAGTCACAGTATAGTGGATACTGCTTTATGTTGTAACGGAACCAGTCGTAGTCACAGTATAGTGGATACTGCTTTATGTTGTAACGGAACCAGTCGTAGTCACAGTATAGTGGATACTGCTTTATGTTGTAACGGAACCAGTCGTAGTCACAGTATAGTGGATACTGCTTTATGTTGTAACGGAACCAGTCGTAGTCACAGTATAGTGGATACTGCTTTATGTTGTAACGGAACCAGTCGTAGTCACAGTATAGTGGATACTGCTTTATGTTGTAACGGAACCAGTCGTAGTCACAGTATAGTGGATACTGCTTTATGTTGTAACGGAACCAGTCGTAGTCACAGTATAGTGGATACTGCTTTATGTTGTAACGGAACCAGTCGTAGTCACAGTATAGTGGATACTGCTTTATGTTGTAACGGAACCAGTCGTAGTCACAGTATAGTGGATACTGCTTTATGTTGTAACGGAACCAGTCGTAGTCACAGTATAGTGGATACTGCTTTATGTTGTAACAGAACCAGTCGTAGTCACAGTATAGTGGATACTGCTTTATGTTGTAACGGAACTATAACCAACCTATTTAAATTTTACGAAAGAATTAATTTGCCGAGTTTGGCTCTTAAAGGTTGCATTCGAACATGAAAAGGTAGTTTTACCGTAAGAGTCTTCGTAAGGTTAATTTACGTATTACTATCTCTTTTACTATATAACAACAAGGCATGAATCATCCCTGTTCTAAAAATAGAACAAGTTTTACTTAGTTGTTATATATAGTAAAAGAGAAATTGATAAGTTTTCTAAAGGCAATATTTCGCTACGAGACGTGTCAGACTGGTAACCAAACGAGTAAATATATACAATAACTCATTTATTGACATTTTATTTAATTAAAAAAAATTATCCTAACCCCAAGTGCCTGTGGCATGGACCACAAATAGACACAATATAATTAAATGTACCTACCTCAATGACAACTAAAGTTGATGCAATAACACAGAATCCGACATTAAATAGCAGTAACCATAGAAACGACACAACCAGACAACCATCATTCATACACATTTGTATTGCTGGCTAGAATTAAGTATGTTAATATGTCCCGTGAAGTAACAATCTTTGGACCAGGATAGACCTCAACATCCTCTTATTGCTTTGGACCAGGATAGACCTCAACATCCTCTTATTGCATTTAAAGTACTGTTTAAGCCGTTCACTTTTTTATTTGATACTTTGAAGTTGACGGAAAACTTTTAAGTATTTATCAATCAATCAATCAATCAATCAATCAATCAATATTGTAGCATTTTCAATGCATAGTATTTGTCTGAAGGCCTTTAAGTATCCATGTACTGTACAATTCCTAATGCCAGCAGTTATTGATTATAATATGAGAATTCTAAAGCTTCAAAGAAAGTAAAAATCTCGGAAATCTCTGTACTTTAGTGACATGTCAAGCTTTAGTGTTTAGTGTAAAGGATACACGTGTCTACTGCCTCATATTTCCATTTTATTAGTAATTTGACAAAGAAGTCAATAAACAATGCTACCTGAAAAAAACCAGTTTTTGTGTGTTTTGAATATAGAAAAAGTCAGAGGAAAAAAATCGCGATGTTACAAAGTTGTTTTAATGTGTATTTTTATCTCAAAAAACAGAAGAAACTTGAAAATGAAGATGAAATTGAATAGATACATTTTATTTTATTTTATAAACAATAAGTTATTTATTTTAGTTGCAGACATATTTGTTGCTTGTCTAGGTACACTGACATTTATTTATAATGAGTTTTTTTATATTTATTTTTTTCAATCTCATTTCACAAGAAGCTTCCACAGCTAGACCTGGATCAAAATCTTGTTAATTGGAAATTAAAACAAAGTAATATAGATTTTTAAAAACATTTTATTTTAATTTGCATGTATGTCATAGTTTTATTACTATCAATAAAACATAATAAAAGGGTCTTTTTTAGCAAAATTCCCTAATTGTAAAACAATCAACATTTATTCTTACATTTAAACAATCTTTGTATGTTCGTTTTGATATCACGACTTCCTAAGCTGATGAAATCAAATGTTATTGTATGCTAAAGAGTAATACATGTATAAATTTTCACTATCAAAACGTGACCTTTTTTCCTGTGATTTATTGTTTCTTTCCGTCAATATTATTTCTAACAAACAACAGACTATATAAGGTTAATGCTGATGGTATATATGTGAATCACAGCAATATGCACGTTACTTTATTTAAAGTTACAGTTTTAAATAACACCACATGTCCAAGTTCAATACAAAAAATGAGCTGTCGTGGTGACCGTAACTTTGTGGTCAGTAATTTGACAGGAATACAATCGGTGACAATAAAACGGTCATGTTTTGTGACATATCGCGTTAATAAAACATACAAGTTGTCTATATATTTTATTCACAATCCTAATAAAAAAGTATTATGCGATAACAAAAAAGAAAGAATAGAAAAACAAAAATCGTATAAATACTGTCGACTAATTAGAAAACAGCACAATTTTGTCATACGTGACTGCGATATTTTGGTATTTTCGTATACAGATTTTAGAAAGGCTTATAGAATTCCGAAATGACAAATCATGTCAGTCAACGTTCAAATAATTCCGAGGTACGTCTAATCCAATCATTGCTGTTGACTTCTTAACTACTAAAACGAGGGTTTGTTGTAACTAGGTTGATGTTAGCTCTCAAGAAGTTCTATGGTCGTCACCATAACTGAATTAATCGTTATGTGAAATCAGTGTCTCAAATACGATCTACATTTTCGCTGAGTCATAGGCAGGGTTTCCTATTCCTGGACTTGACTTTACCCTAGACATGACAATGACTAACTCGACGGGTGTCTAATTAGAAGCAGGCGCTGCTTACTTGTCCGGAGCAACTGAGTGCACCCATGGTTTTTATTGGGTTCGGGTTACTTTCTTTCTGTATTTTATGCTTTTGATTGTTGTGTTGTTTTTGTCTATATCCGGATTTGCAAATGTCCCTTGGCTTTTGGCTCTTGTTGTTCGGTCGGTTTTCTTTGCTATTTTCTTACTGTCAAAGTACTTAAAAGGCCAGTAAAAGCCCAAAATTACTTAATGTCGAAGTACTCAAAAGGCCAGTAAAAGTTCCAAATTACTTAGTGTAGAAGTACTCAAAAGGCCGGTAAAAGTTCCAAATTAATTAGTGTAGAAGTACTCAAAAGGCCAGTTAAAGTTTCAAATTACTAAGTGTAGAAGTACTCAAAAGGCCAGTAAAATTTCCAAATTACTAATTGTCGAAGTACTCAAAAGGCCAGTAAAAGTTCCAAATTACTTAGTGTAGAAGTACTCTAAAGGTCAGTAAAAGTTCCAAATTACTTAGTGTAGAAGTACTCAAAAGGCCAGTAAAAGTCCCAAATTACTAAGTGTAGAAGTACTCAAAAGGCCAGTAAAAGTCCCAAATTACTAAGTGTCGAAGTACTCAAAAGGCCAGTAAAAGTCCTAATATAACTAACGTCGAAGTACTCAAAAGGCCAGTAAAAGTCCCAAATAACTAAGTGTAGAAGTACTCAAAAGGCCAGTAAAAGTCCCAAATTACTAAGTGTCGAAGTACTCAAAAGGCCAGTAAAAGTCCTAATATAACTAACGTCGAAGTACTCAAAAGGCCAGTAAAAGTCCCAAATTACTAAGTGTCGAAGTACTCAAAAGGACAGTAAAAGTCCGAAATTATTACAATACTGATAGAGATAATACAAATCCAACACAAACCCCAACGTTCAATAATCAACAAAATACAGAACAACACATTTCCAAAAATATCAAAAACTAAAAACAGAAGGGATAATTCAAGGGGTCAAACTACTGATTTATAACATAAAACATTATGTAAATATAGTTATAGAGCACAGCTCGCAGCGGGGCAGCGAAGCTGCCCGGGAAGAGCGGTGAGCTCTACGGCAATTACGTGTCACGTGATCAAAATGAAATCACGTGATCAAAATCTGCTTAATCCTGATATTGATTTTTTTTTTCGTCCGGAAGTTGATATCGTCAAAAAACTGGAACAAAGTGAATGAAGAAGCACTCAATTTAATTTTAAAGAAAGACTTAAAAATAAATTTGACAACGATAAAAAGTTAATGTTATATTTAAAAATAACAACAAAAATTTCATACTATTTTTTGCAATCTCTAAATCGATCTTTAAAAACTGACAATCAAATTACATTTCATGTGACGTCACCACTACAAAGAAAGACGTCACGTGATCACTGGAATTTAGAGGCACATTTAGGGTGTTCGGAAGTAACGTCAATTATGAAATGCACATTATATTGATAATAAAAGACTATATTGTCTGTGCTCGCATTTTGGCAATGCCTACTCCATATTAGTTAACAACTCTATCCCATGTAAAGTAATACCATAAAAATTCAGACTTGCTAAAATGTATCAAACCAAAAATACAAATTACACGCGTATTACACTATGGCCAACCAACAACAGCGACTCCTACTTCTACATCCACGTAAATACAGAGACAAGGCAAACAAATACAAACAGCAGAAACAAACAAACAAAAATAAAAAAATAAAAACAAACAAAACAAAACAAAACAAAAGCAAACAAACAAACAAGAAATCAACAGATGGAAACAAATCACTTAGGACCTTGACGAAAGCCTATCAAATACGACAAATCAACAAGGAGGGGTCTGAATTCTAACAAAGACGAAAAATCACCAGAGACAGTCACAAGTCTAACAAAGGTGACAACTCACCAGGGACAGTGTCGCAAGACTACCAAAGGCGACAAATCACCAGGTACCGTGTCGCAAGTCTAACAAAGGCGACGAATTAACATGTAAGGTGTCATAAGTCTAACAAAGGCGACAAATAACCAGGGGCGATGGGCCAGTGTTGGAAGTCTAACAGAGGCGACAAATCAATAGGGACAATGTATCAAGTCTAACAAAGGCGACAAATCACCAGGGGCGATGGGCCGGTGTTGGAAGTCTAACAGAGGCGACAAATCAATAGGGACAATGTAGCAAGTCTAACAAAGGTGACAAATCATAGGAACCCTTTCGCAAGTCTAACAAAGGCGAAGAATCAACAGGGACGGTGTCGCAAGTCTATCAAAGCAAAAAATCACAAGGGACCGTGTCGCAAGGCCAACAAAGTCGACAAATCAGTAGGGACAATGTCGCAAGTATTACAGAGGTGACAAATCAACAGGGACAGTGTCGCAAGTCTAACAAAGGCGACAAATCATCAGGGACCCTTTCGCAAGTCTAACAAAGGCAACAAATTTACAGGGACAGTGTCGCAAGTCTAACAAAGGCGACAAATCAACAAGATCGGTGTAGGAAGTCTAACAAAGGCGACAAATCAACAGGGACCGTGTCGCAAGTCTACCAATGGCGACAAATCAACAAGATCAATGTAGGAAGTCTAACAAAGGCGACAAATCAACATGGACAGTGTCGCAAGTCTAACAAAGGCGACAAATCAACATGTAAGGTGTCATAAGTCTAACAAAGGCGACAAATCACCAGGGGCGATGTCGCAAGTTTTCTAAAGGCGACAAATCACCTGGGCCGGTGTTGGAAGTCTAACAGAGGCGACAAATCAACAGGGAAACGTCGCAAGTCTTACAAAGGCGACACATCATTAGGGACAGTGTCGCGTCTAACAAAGGCGAAAAATCACCAGGGACCGTGTCGCAGGTCTATCAAAAGCGAAAAATCACCAGGAACCGTGTCGCAAGTCTAACAAAGTCGACAAATTATTAGGGACAATGTCGCAAGTCTTACAAAGGCGAAAAATCAACAGGGACGGTGTAGGAAGTCTAACAAAGGCGACAAATCAACAGGGACAGTGTCGCAAGTCTAACAAAGGCGACAAATCATCAGGGACCGTGGCGCAAGTCTAACAAAGGCGACAAATCATCAGGGACCCTTTTGCAAGTCTAACAAATGCAACAAATCAAAAGGGACAGTGTCGCAAGTCTAACAAAGGCGACAAATCATCAGGGACAGGATCGAAAGTCTAAAAAAAAGGCGACAAATCAACAGGGACAGGGTCGCAAGTCTAACAAAGGCGACAAATCAACAGGGACCGTGTCTCAAGTCTAACAAAGGCGACAAATCATCAGGGACCCTTTCGCAAGTCTAACAAATGCAACAAATCAAAAGGGACAGTGTCGCAAGTCTAAAAAAGGCGACAAATCATCAGGGACAGGGTCGAAAGTCTAACAAAGGCGACAAATCAACAGGGACAGGGTCGCAAGTCTAACAAAGGCGACATATCAACAGGGACGGTGTAGGAAGTCTAACAAAGGCGACAAATCAACAGGGACGGTGTAGGAAGTCTAACAAAGGCGACAAATCAACAGGGTCGGTGCAGGAAGTCTAACAAAGGCGACAAATCAACATGGACAGTGTCGCAAGTTTAACAAAGGTGACAAATCAATAGGGACGGTGTAGGAAGTCTAACAAAGGCGACAAATCAACAGGGACAGCGTCGCAAGTCTAACAAAGGCGACAAATCAACAGGGATAGTGTCGTAAGTCTAACAAAGACGACAAATCACCAGGAACCGTATCACAAGTCTAACAAAGACGACAAAATCACCAGGGACAATGTCGCAAATCTTACAAAGGCGACAATTCAAAAGGGACGGTGTAGCAAGTCTAACATAGGCGACAAATCACCATTTGGTGTCGGAAGTATAATAAAGGCGATAAATAACATGGGGCGGTGTCACCAGTCCAACAAAGGCAACAATATCACCACGAACAGTGTCGCAAATCTGCGACATGAAGTGTGGATGAAACATTACAAGGACTCAAGTACAAAAATAGCTTAGTCTTGTAACGACGTTATAGGCCAGTAATAATGAATTGAAAAAGTCATACTAATGGACTTCACGATCATATTTGTAAATGGTGAATTCTTTTTGAGAACAATTCCACGTTCACGTATTTAATTAATCTGTCAAGATCATGCCGACTTAAAGATCATAAAAAGGCCAGTAAAAATATACACTGCCATGTCAACGTACTTACAAGTCCTGTCAAAATTCCAACTATTAATGTAACGACCCATTTTATAAACTCTATCTTCCTTGTAGACTGAAAGAGAAATAACAATAGGCTACAACACATAGTTTATTTTGAGTCTACGAATTTACTTTTACTTTTGATGAGAGTATATACATATTACAAATAATGCAACAGAGCCTCGGTAGACATCTAATTATCACGTAACTTCCAACGCTGAGTTTGCAGGTAGTCTCACTGCTAGCAGTGTGTTCCACATCATCCGTAAGTAACAAGATTGTCAGTTTTCCTACTTTTGTCGGGTATTCCGGCCTCCTCCCCAATAAATGATCCATGATAGAGCTGAAAACTGCTCAAAAGGGGCGTTAACTCAAAAACAAACACAATTAATGCAATGATCATTTTGTTTTAACAATCTTTAACAATACTCAGTTTTTGTAGTGTAGTTCGCGTTGACCCCCGCCCACCAACTTATAAGCATTCACTTCAATCCTCGTTGATATGTGTACCCGTTTGTAGTGTAGTTCAATGAACCACGCCCGCCCACTTATAAGCGTTCTTTACTTCAATCCCGGTTGATATGTGTACCTGTTTGTAGTGTAGTTCGCTGACCCGCTCCCCCTCCATTTATAAGTGTTCTTTTCTTCAATCCTCTTTGATATGTGTACCTGTTTGTAGTGTAGTTCGCTGAACCCCGCTCGCACACTTTTAAGCGCTCTTTACTGCAATCCACGTTTATATGTGTACCTTTTTAAAGTGCAGCACGCTGACCACCGCCCAGCCCATTTATAAGCGTTCTTTACTTCAATCCCCGTTGATATGTGTACTTTTTGTAGTGTAGTTCGCTGACCCCACCCCCTCAAATTATAAGCGTTCTTTACTTCAATCCCCGTTTATATGTGTACGTTTTTGTAGTATAGTTAGCTGACCACCGCCCCGCCCAAATATAAGCGTTCTTACTTCAATCCCGGTTGATATGTGTACCTGTTTGTAGTGTTGTTCGCTGAACCCCCCCCCCGCCCATTTATAAGCGTTCTTTTTGTAGTGTATCTTGCTGACTCCCGCCCCCTCCAATTATAAACGTTCTTTACTTCAATCCCCGTTGATATGTGTACCTGTTTGTAGTGTAGGTCGCTGACCCCCGCCCCCTCCAATTATAAACGTTCTTTACTTCAATCCCCGTTGATATGTGTACCTGTTTATAGTGTAGTTCGCTGACCCCCCCCCTCCCGGCCCATTTATAAGTGTTCTTTACTTCAATCCCCGTAGATATGTTAACCTTTTTGTAGTGTAGCTTGCTGACTCCCGCCCCTCCACTTATAAGCATTCTTTACTTTAATTCGGGTTGATATGTGTACCTTTTTGTAGTGTATCTTGCTGACCCCCACCCCCTCCACTTATAAGCGTTGTTTACTTCAATCCCGTTGATGTGTACCTGTTTATAGTGTAGCTCGGTGACTCCCGCCCCGCCCATTAATACGCGTTCTTTACTTCAGTCTCCGTTGATATGTGTACTTTTTTGTAGTGTAGCTCGCTGACCCCAGCCCATTTATAAGCGTTCTTTACTTCTACCCCGTTGATATGTGTACCTGTTTGTAGTGTAGGTCGCTGACCCCCACGCCGCCCACTTATAAGAGTTGTTTACTTCAATACCCGTTGATATGTGTACCTGTTTGTAGTGTAGTTCGCTGACCCCCACCCCGTCCATTTATAAGCACCCATTGATATGTGTACCTGTTTGTAGTGTAGTTCGCTGACCCCCACCCCGTCCACTTATAAGCACCCCGTTGATATGTGTACCTGTTTGTAATGTAGCTCGCTGCAGTATCTGTCGTAAGGCTCGTTGTAACATTTGTCGTAGTTTAAACTCTAAAAATATTGGCATAATAATTTAGTTTGATTAAAAAGTTGAAATCTGATTAGATATCTCCAATGAAGCATCCATGTTATACCGTGTAACCTACATTGGGTCACATAAGGTATTCATAGTCCGATAAAAAATTAAAGAGGTTTTAAATGGCAACACTTATGAATTGATTTAATAAGCAAATTTGGTTGTGAAAATTAGATTATAGGAGAATATTTAATTCTCATACAGACCTACATTGGATCTGTTTACTTTATTCTTAAACCGCTTCGTTGTTTATTAGGTGTAAACAGACTCAAAGTAGGTGTAGCATATGACCTTTAAAAAACTAAATATTCTTTATACATGTACTACTTACTTCGTGATTATTAGACAGTAATATTGGTTGATGTAGGTCCAAAGTCCAAAATGGCCGCCACAAAGTAAGATATTTCAACGTTTGATAAAGTTGGCTTGTTTTAAAAAAACATTACATAATTTGCCATGACAATCATTCTACCTTTATTCATAAAATGATTATGTTGCTTATTCCACAAAACATTAGGAGTTAATACAAGTACAGGACCCCTTAGAGCCTCTATTGTTGAACAAATCAAGAGCTGAGAAAATGGAATTTCCAATTGACTTGTGGTTTATAAATGGTTTTTCTCACTAATAAGACAGCGTGGTACCTATTTGTAGCCGGTTGAGATATCATTGTCTCAACCAGCAATTGAGATTAAGAATTTCACCTTTACTTTACTTTTCTCTGAGATTTTCCGTCTTGCCCTACCACTGGTGTTAGATCCTTTAATCTTTTGTTTGTTGTGTTTTCTACTTATTCGCTTCTTTAACAATCGGTAATTAGTTTCCACAGTTTGATTTACCTACCTCAAAATCTTTCCGAGGAAGTTCTCTGTCGGTGTTGATTCTGGTTTCGTCTTTCTGAAACATAATTGACATGTACATGGAACTATAAACGGTCACTACATTTTATACGTAAATTTAGTTTTAAACCGGAAGCTCTGGTATACAATTGGCTTTAATAATAACAAGATCGGTATTGACCTTGGTTTCTTAATATTTCGAGATTTACAGTGACAGAAAAACAATCTTTTGTTAAATTTCAAACGTACACAAAATTAAACTGGACAGAATGGATATAAATCATATTCATTTTTAATACTGGCCAGTCGTTGTGTTACTGTCATAAACTTGGACACGTAGCAGGTAAGTGTCCACGAACAGTTTGTTACCGTCATAAACGTGGACATGTAGCAGGTACGTGTCCACGAATAGGATTTTACTGTCAACAAAACGAACATGTAGCAGGTACGTGTCCACGAACAGTATGCAACTGTCATCAACGTGAACATGTAGCAGGCACGAGTCCACGAACAGTATGTTACTGTCATCAACGTGAACATGTAGCAGGTACGTGTCCACAAACAGTATGTTACTGTCATCAACGTGAACATGTAGCAGGTACTTGTCCACGAACAGTATGTTACTGTCATCAACGTGAACATGTAGCAGGTACGTGTCTACGAACAGTATGCTATTGTCATCAAAGTGAACATGTAGCAGGTACGTGTCTACGAACAGTATGTTTCTGTCAACAAAGTGAACATGTAGCAGGTACGTGTCTACGAATTGGATGTTACTGTAATCAGTGTGAACATGTAGAAGGAACGTGTCAACGAACAGTATGTTACTGTCCTCAGTGTGAATATGTAGCAGGTACGTGTCCACGAACAGGATGTTACTGTCATCAGTGTGAACATGTAGCTGGTACGTGTCCACGAACAGTATGTTACTGTCATAAACGTGGACGTGTACCAGGTACGCGTCCACGAACAGTATGCAACTGTCATTAATGTGAACATGTAGCAGGTACGTGTCCACGAATTGTATGTTACGGTCATCAACGTGAACATGTAGCAGGTACGGGTCCACGAACAGGATGTTACTGTCATCAAAACGAACATGTAGCAGGTACGTGTCCACGAACAGTATGCAACTGTCATCAACGTGAACATGTAGCAGGTACGTGTCCACAAACAGTATGTTACTGTCATCAACGTGAACATGTAGCAGGTACTTGTCCACAAACAGTATGTTACTGTCATCAACGTGAACATGTAGCAGGTACGTGTCCACGAACAGTATGTAACTGTCATCAAAGTGAACATGTAGCAGGTACGTGTCCACGAACATGATGTTACTGTCATCTACGTGAACATGTAGAGGGACGTTTCAACGAAAAAGATGTTACTGTCATCTACGTGAACATGTACAGGGACGTGTCAACGAACAGTATTTTACTGTCATCTACGTGAACATGTAGAGGGACGTGTCTACGAAAGGATATTACTGTCATCAGCGTGAACATGTAGAGGGACGTATCAACGGACAGTATGTTACTGTCATCAACGAGAACATGTAGAGGGACGTGTCTACGAAAGGATATTACTGTCATCAGCGTGAACATGTAGCAGGTACGTGTCCACGAACAGTATGTTACTGTCATCAACGAGAACATGTAGAGGGACGTGTCTACGAAAGGATATTACTGTCATCAGCGTGAACATGTAGCAGGTACGTGTCCACGAACAGTATGTTACTGTCATCAACGTGAACATGTAGCAGGTACGTGTCCACGAACAGTATGTTACTGTCATCAACGTGAACATGTAGCAGGTACGTGTCCACAAACAGTATGTTACTGTCATCAACGTGAACATGTAGCAGGTACGTGTCCACGAACAGTATGTAACTGTCATCAAAGTGAACATGTAGCAGGTACGTGTCCACGAACAGGATGTTACTGTCATCTACGTGAACATGTAGAGGAACGTTTCAACGAAAATGATGTTACTGTCATCTACGTGAACATGTAGAGGGACGTGTCAACGAACAGTATTTTTACTGTCATCTACGTGAACATGTAGAGGGACGTGTCTACGAAGGATATTACTGTCATCAGCGTGAACATGTAGAGGGACGTGTCAACGAAAGGATATTACTGTCATCAGCGTGAACATGTAGCAGGGACGTGTCCACAAACAGGATGTTACTGTCATCAGAACAAACATTTAGCAGGTGCGTGTCAGGATCAGGACATCATATGACAAAAGTCCAGCATTAATCAGGATGGAAAATGTTTCGTCAGATGGATCGAGAAAATAAATAAAAAGGATTCCGCTAGCAAATATATGGGCCAAGAACAAACTGGATCTGCGGATTGTAAATAAAGCCTACATGTAGCTAGGAAGCGGATAACTACATAAATATAACATTATCCTGTCATAAGCACGTACTGTCGTCTGCTAATATTTTGAGTGTATTGGTTAAAATAAAACCTAAACACGTACAAATTCATTGACAAAGCTAAGATTAGATTATGACACTGAAGATTTTAACTAGACTATACTGGTCGCTTATTTTCGCGTGTGTTGAAAGGGTTGGGATGAATGTTAGAGTTTACGTGTTTTATTCATTGTTGTTTAGTACTGACAATATGAAAGATGCCAAAAAACCTAAATTGCCCGAATGACGTTACACATATTAATAAAATAATATTAGTTTAAACATATTTTATTTGCAAAAAAATCAGCAAAATGGATAAGACACAAGTTAAACAAACTTATGAAGTCTTCTCCGACAATAGCAAATATTTTATAATAATATATGTTGAGCATGCTAAAAAAAGTATCAGTATATACATTTTTAAAAGGTAGGAATTAAGTAATAAAATAATATATCCTGGTGGTTACACAAAGATTATCAGAACTAAGTTATAATGATAATAACTTGTGGGCGTTTCTACTTATTAAAATCAAAAAAACAAAAATACATTACATGGTTTCCGTACGTTTCCAATTCCTCTGCGTTATTTTCATTATCAGTAAGTCTGTCCGAATCATCAGCTTTTCGGAAGCAACATCTTAGATCCATTAAGTGGTATGTGGTATTTGTTGACATTAAATTCTTACGTGCATTTAACTGATACTCAAACATTGTAGAGTTATCTTTCTTTATGTACAAATTCTCTTGAAGTTTATCTAAATTTTAATAACTAAGATCTCTAACAAACTAAAAGTAACAAGAATAAACATATTTAGCGGTAGTATGATTTAAAAAAAAAAATGTATGATAAGACAATACAAAATTACAGATAAAAAATTATTGAAAATATTTAGCGCTTTTTTAAACACAACAAATATTAGAGAACAAAATAATGATGATTTTTTCTGAAAGTTCAAAAACAAGACAGTAACATAAATAATTCAAAGAAAATATTTAGCGTTAGTAAGTGTTTTATTTAAATTTTAAGAAAATAGTATCATTTTTTATGTGTTTCTTTCGAATTTTACATAGAATGCCTTCTAACATGTTTTAATGCACATTGATATTGTAAAATATAAGACAAGAAATGTGGTCAGTTATATTATTAAAGGATCATCAATGGGGCACGAGCGCAGATATGATCACGAGCGCCACAAAAACGAATCAGATTAAACAAGTGCGCGAGTTGACTACGCTTTAGCACCAGTGATCATATCGTTCAATATTCACAATGCCCCATTGATTATCTTTTTTTATTTTTTATAACATGAACAAATATGTAATATGTCGTCGAAAATTTAGAGGAACTTTGTTTTGACTGTTATTGCGCGTCAATTCGTTAAAGGCGAACATTTAGGGACAGACCATTTAACTTGAAGGGGGGGGAGGCCTTGGTTTTTTGTTTTGGTCAGAAAATTTTTTTCTGCGCAGAGTATATATTCGTGCCCCGATTAATTATTTTATTTCTAATATAACATATATTAACTTTTATCAACAACGGAACCTATGAGTTGCTGGAGTTACACGTGTGTCATTTATGATACAAAGTCAATTGTGACGTCGTAAAAATATAATATGACGTCGCCACATAGTGTCTTGATTGTTTAAATTCAAATTCAAATTGTTTATTGGTATAAAATTTCGAAATAAAAGGAATATAACCAGTAACAATACAACACGAAACATACAATAATTAATAGAACAAGGGATAAAGTAACAAGAATGTTTATGACGTTGATACTGAGTATATACTCGTTCAGGCACGTCATGTTATGATGTTAGAACTGAATTTATTACACATGTGACTAACCGGAATTTATTTCACTCGGGAGTCTCGGTAATAAAACAGTATCCTTTCGTATTGAAAATAATTCTTGGTCTCGCTTAATTAACAATTGGACATTGAGAAACCTGATAAAGGACCAAGGAAATTCTTATCAAACATGTAAACGTCGAGTTAAACTTCAGTGAATATAATAGTATTAAAAGATCCATGGTTGGGGTCAACCAATATCTACCTCAGGTCGAATGCCATTGACGTCATAGATGATATCGCGTAAAAATAGAAATGCGATATGATATACCGAAATCGTATGTATTGTATTGCTGCTAACAAGAGTGTAAAAATGGAAAATTGATATCAAATTTTTTGAAGTATCTATAAGTGTTTTTGTGGATCGGACACCAAGTTACGAAATAAAGCCGTTTGTATGTGTGGGGATTTTAATGAAAGGTGGACTAAACTATTAAACGTCATCATTAATACGTTGTGTTTAGAAGCAATGTGGATAAAGAGGGCAATATGAAAGTAAAGAAATCCAATTTGTATTTGGGTTGTCGTGAACGGGGCAGTATGATAAAGGAATCTAATTTGTATTTGGGTTGTCGTGAACGTGGAAGTATGATAAAGGAATCCAATTTTATTTGGGTTATCGTGAACGGGGGCAGTATGATAAAGGAATCTAATTTGTATTTGGGTTGTCGTGAACGTGGTAGTATGATAAAGGAATCCAATTTGTATTTGGGTTGTCGTATACGTGGCAGTATGATAAAGGTATCTAATTTGTATTTGGGTTGTCGTGAACGTGGCAGTATGATAAAAGGTATCTAATTTGTATTTGGGTTGTCGTGAATGTGGCAGTATGATAAAGAAATCCAATTTGTATTTGGGTTGTCGTTTAGGTGGCAATATGATAAAGGAATCTAATTTGTATTTGGGTTATCGTGAACGTGGCAGAATGATAAAGGAATCTAATTTGTATTAAGGGTTGTGATGAACGTGGCAGTTTGATAAAGGAATCTAATTTGTATTTGGGTTGGGGTAAACAGGGCAGTATGATAAAGGAATCACATTTTTTATTTTGGTTGTCGTTAAGCTGGCAGTATGATAAAGAAATCTAATTTGTATTTTGGTTGTCGTAAACGTGGCAGTATGATAAAGGAATCCAATCTGTATTAGGGTTGTCGTTAATGTGGCAGTATGATAAAGAAATCCAATTTGTATTTCGGTTGTCGTTCAGGTGGCAGTACGATAAAGGAATCCAATTTGTATTTGGGTTGTCGTTCAGGTGGTAGTATGATAAAGGAATCCAATTTGTATTTGGGTTGTCGTTTAGGTGGCAGTATGATAAAGGAATCCAATTTTTATTTGGGTTGTCGTTTAGGAGGCAGTATGATAAAGGAGTAGGAATCCAATTCGTATTTGGGTTGTCGTTAAGGTGGCAGTATGATAAAGGAATCCAATTTTTATTTGGGTTGTCGTTTAGGAGGCAGTATGATAAAGGAATCCAATTTGTATTTGGGTTGTCGTGAACGTTGCAGTATGATAACGGAATCCAATTTGTATTTGGGTTGTTGTGAACGTGGCAGTATGATAAAGAAATCCAATTTGTATTTGGGTTGTCGTTAAGGTGGTAGTATGATAAAGGAATCCAATTTGTATTTGGGTTATCGTGAAGGTGGCAGTATGATAAAGGAATCCCATTTGTATTTGGGTTGTCGTGAATGTGGCAGAATGATAAAGGAATCCAATTTGTATTTGGGTTGTAGTGAACGTGGCAGTATGATAAAGGAATCCAATTTGTATTTGGGTTGTCGTTAAGGTGGCAGTATGATAAAGAAATCTAATTTGTATTTTGGTTGTCGTGAACGTGGCAGTATGTTAAAGGAATCCAATTTTTATTTTGGTTGTCGTAAACGTGGCAGTATGATAAAGGAATCCGATTTGTATTTGTGTTGTCGTGAACGTGGCAGTATGATAAAGGAATCCAATTTGTATTTGGGTTGTCGTTAAGGTGGCAGTACGATAAAGGAATCCAATTTGTATTTGGGTTGTCGTTTAGGTGGCAGTATGATAAAGGAATCCGATTTGTATTTGGGTTGTCGTGAACGTGGCAGTATGATAAAGGAATCCAATTTGTATTTGGGTTGTCGTTAAGCCAATCATTGTACCCTCGGGACACATACAAGCCAATCACGTATATAGATTGTTGAACTTTAAAGAATTTTCTCATTTCTTTGTAAAACATTTCAATGAAACCTACCATCAAGCCGAGACCACTGAACTTCTGAAATAAATTACACGAAATATATAACTTTATGTAGATTGTCTCGTGTCGTAAAACTACCATATACTTATTATATCAAGCTGTAAGCTGTTTGCTTTTAAACTTATTTTGGCAAACGTTCAATTTGACAATCTCGGCTGTACGTACAATGTTTATTTTTCCCATAAGTAAATTTTGATAAATGGGACTTCGGTTTTTCGTCTGACACGTGATCACTCAATCTGAATTTTAATCATTTATAAAAATATCACCTTATAAATGTCCCGATGCCATTGAGATTTACTCACTTGTACTGTATTACTTAAAGAGCTCTTCATAAACAATAAGGTCCAATATACCATATGAAGCACAAATTATCATTAAATTTAACATTAAAACATATTTTTATACTTTGTATTGTAAGAAACCCACTACATATCTCTACTCTATATAATAAGAAAAGCTTGTCATATCGTTCTAATAAAATTATATTATCTGTTCCCAGCCCTCATATAGAATATTGACGTTGTACTACTGGGCATTTGCATGTGATCAACTTCGTCTTTATATCCCCTCTCAAACGATTGATTGATTGATTGATTGATTGATTGATTGATTGATTGATTGATTGATTGATTGATTGATTGATTGATTGATTGATTGATTGATTGAAATAACAACATATTCTTTGGTATAACTGCTGTCAGCTACATGACATACAACATCTCAGTGATTTGTGTAGTTTGGGTCTATAAAACATTTTTTTGAATAGATATTAGATTCTGTTTGTTGCAATATCACCCCGTTTTGAAAGTTTTGTTGTGAATTAATTTTTCTCGGGAAAAATATCAGAAGCAGGAATGATTGTCATTATTGCGCTTGTAATGACTGAAATTATGTTGAACACTAATCCGACACCATTTACTTCAATACCTACAATCTACGGGGGAGGTGCGAGTGATTTGGGATAGGGCTTCTATGTCCGTGTGGTTTGAATTTGCCGCTATTATAAACATAAACATTAAATAACAACAGTTCAATAAAGAACACAGGTTTCAGCGGTGGAGTGGTTAAGGTTGTAAATCATCTACTTTTCATCACTGGCATGTCAGTACTGAAGTTGTGAGTTCAAGCTTTACTGCGGACAGGGTATCCTCTACTCTAATATCGACAAGGATTCGTAATTTACCAGCCAAAGATTGGGGGTTTCATTTTGGCATTCCGGCTGTTTTTACCCAATAAAATCTGAACACAATAATTGTTGATAAACCCATTTAATAAACAAACAAATGCAATCTTCAGTCTTTAGGTACAGACACTAAAGTCAACTGTGGAGTGTCTGATGCGGACATTATTATTTGAAAGACAAATACAAACCATCAACACTCAATCATGGAAAACATATTAAAAATTATTTGTTATATATCGGTATCAATCGTAAGTCAATATGACAAATTATGAAACCTTATATCTAGTGACAGTTTAATGATTATTTCACCGGTCCAATATAGTCTTTCTGTCTACAAATGTCACATTTCTCTGCCCTTCATAAAAATTACATGTCTAATACTATTGTACCTAGAAATAATTCGTAAATATTACCACGGCAAACAATAACCACATGATACAGAAAACAAAACAAGTCATTCACATTTATAGTAAAAGGGTCTGACTGAAAAAAGGAAAAAAATGTGTTTCTATTTTCATTTGTCAATAGGCATGTAAATGAAATTGGAAATTGAAATGTGTCTTATCAGCACTGTAACCTTGTAAATCATAGCTTTTGATTGCTTTTCTTGATTAAAAAATAATTTTAAAAATTCAGTTTGACGGTCGTTAAAGAAAATTACATGTATGAATGTAGAAGAATTTTATGTATGTAACAATAGCTTGTTGACTTTATCCTAATTTAAATCAAACTTTATCTAAAAAGATCTATGTAATAAAACTTCCCATAAAAATAGATTAACTTGACCAAGAAAGAACATGTCAAAAGACTTATTCACCGAGTGCCCTCGGGCATCTTGTGTAACGACGTGATTTTCCACTTTCCGAAACGACTGTTTTCTTATGTCAGGATCGGGCTTGCACGCGACCCATTCAGCGATTGGACAATATAACTGTCAGATTTATTTGGACTCGTGACCCGTCGTGTATATCAAAATTTTCTTTTCCCCGATTATCCACGTAATACATTACTCGCGTGCCAGTGTGTTAATCTTACCTATCTTATACATATACACATGTGAGAATAAAAGGTTTATTAAGTAGAATTTGGTATTTGTGTTTTATTTGGAATGGCACCGACAGATGAGGAAAAACGCAAAACATCAGATGGATCTACAACAGAACGTCCAAAGAAAAGAGTAAGTCACACAACCTATTTTTTATTTAGCTGAGAAGTAGGTTTATTTAGTAGGATATCTACTCTAAAACAAATGTATGTATTTTATATACTTAACTAAACAGAACACACTGATGTTTATTTCCATGTTGCCATAAAGTAAAACTCATTATTTCATGCAGTTATAACTATTGCTATTACTCAAATAACTTTTCCTTTTCTAAGAACATGGTTTTTTACTATATTTTTCTACTTTTTTTCACATAAAACATGTCACCGTAACCATATCTGACTTTTTAATTTTTTTCTTGTTGGAGATATTTTATAATTATAAATATAAAATGTCCTTATACCCGCATCATTCAACGACCGCGTTCTTCTTATGGAAATTTACTAAACGTTAAATGTATCCGTCGTATCGTGTGTATTCTTAACAAAAATATAACAATTACAGAAAGGAAATAATTAAAAATATTCAAATAATTATTAGCAATGTCATAATTATATCGTATTAAGTTTGACATTGATAGATTTTTGTCACGTACGAAAACACAAGGGGGCGATTGAGAAGACACAAATGTATCATTGAAATTCCAAATATTTAAACAGTGACAAAATTTCCTTTTTAATTTCCTGTCTGACTTTGTTTCAAGGTTGGGATTTAAATTTTAAAATTTCCCCAATACCCATGTCTACACCTGGTGTTGAATCATTTAGAGAAAATATTTCAAGTGTAGCCCAATATTTTCCGCAAGTCAAAGATTACGCAACTTGAAATTACGTTAAAACGTTCAACTAGTGAAGACTGTATACAACGTGCAAAAAAAATCAAATGAATTTGTTGTCAACCGGGTATCTGAGTTTGCAAGACCCCATCTACCAGTCCCTGTAGATGGTCACTGCTGGATCCAGATGTACGCGACTTGTAAGTTATTGCGCTTGGATCCCGATGTTATCGACATGTACACGCAAGTGCTCCAGGGTAAGCCGACCTTACTCGAAAAGGATGACCAGGTTTTTTGGCCAAGATCAGCGATTCTATCCCGTATAAAACCTGGACATTGTGTCCAGCGAACAAATAGCAGAAAGTGGTATAAGTGACCCGCAGTCAAAGAACAAACAAACAAACTTGCCGGCTACTACGACTTTAGTTGACTGAAAAATGGCGAGACTGCGTAATTACGTTGTGCAGGCTTCATTAAATGCTTTAAAAATATTTTTTTCAGGTGAATAAACCTTTGATTGAAAAGCGCAGGAGGGAGAGAATAAACGATTGTCTGAACCAGTTACAAAACTTAATATCTCAACTAGACAAACACAAGGTAATAGTATAGGCCAATTCCATGACAATCCCATAATTCTATGTCTTGTTGTAAACTAATGTTTGGTGTCACTTGTCTTTCGCAAACCCTCACGCCTCGAGCAATAACGTGATGATTTAATCAAGTGGTTTATAGACGAGTATAAATCTGTGGTACTACATATACATCAAAGGAAGCATTTAAAGTAAAGTCCACTTAATTCAGGAAAATATAAATCACTTGAACACAAAATTATATTGTTTACCAGGTGCATTTACCTATGGGCCATTTTATCTATCCCCAAAAGGTAAACACATTTCTTTGTAAATGTCGGTTTATTTTTGACAGATTTGTGCAATTTAAAAAATAAAACATTTCATTAAAACGGTAATTATCTGTTCAATGTAATTTATGTTCTGTGATGCATACAGTGCAGTGTGTAAGCTAACGACTGTCAATATAACCTGCATATGTACATTGACTGAATTTTTTATGCAAATATTACAATAATACAAAAATGTATTTCATACGGCTAATTTTCAGAAATATTGATAGACAAAATATAAAAGAAACAAAATTATGTTATACGTCAGAGAAACTACCTGGATAAAATCGAGCATGTGCTTGCATGTTGCCGACTTTACATACATGTCATAATCATAGTTTATGGCTTTCAAATTAAACCCTGTCACATCAGAGGCGACCGAATGACACACGAACGTCGGTATTTGGGTGTTATGTTATTTATAACCACGGTTCAGATCGTGTGGACACAAACTTGTGTTGTAAATGTTGCTGAGAAATGAAGACATTAATATGTAAATAGTATACATCACATAGTTTCTTTGTATTTGTATAATGAAGTGTAGACAAACAAGTAAATGTCGACGTGATGAGGCATGTAATGCCTGCTCCTAAAAACGTAAAGAAATTTATTGTTATAATGTCATATATAGGTAACTAATGACATATTATTTCGTATTTTTAATTATTGATGCATGATGCTCTGCAACTAAATAGATGTAAATGGATACGGACGGGGTGCATGTCGTTTGTACAGGGTGTACCTGTATTTAGGGGTTTGGGTTGTTGTGCATGTCGTGTGTACAGGGTGTACCTGTATTTGGGGGGTTGGGTTGTTGTGCATGTCGTGTGTACAGGGTGTACCTGTATTTGGGGGTTTGGGTTGTTGTGCATGTCGTGTGTACAGGGTGTACCTGTATTTAGGGGTTTGGGTTGTTGTGCATGTTGTGTGTACAGGGTGTACCTGTATTTAGGGGTTTGGGTTGTTGTGCATGTCGTTTGTACAGGGTGTACCTGTATTTAGGGGTTTGGGTTGTTGTGCATGTCGTGTGTACAGGGTGTACCTGTATTTGGGGGTTTGGGTTGTTGTGCATGTCGTGTGTACAGGGTGTACCTGTATTTGGGGGTTTGGGTTGTTGTGCATATCGTGTGTACAGGGTATACCTGTATTTAGGGGTTTGGGTTGTTGTGCATGTCGTGTGTACAGAGTATACCTGTATTTAGGGGTTTGGGTTGTTGTGCATGTTGTGTGTACAGGGTGTACCTGTATTTAAGGGTTTGGGTTGTTGTGCATGTCGTGTGTACGGGGTGTAACTGTATTTAGGGGTTTGGGTTGTTGCGCATGTCGTGTGTACAGGGTGTAACTGTATTTAGGGGTTTGGGTTGTGCATGTCGTGTGTACAGGGTGTACCTGTATTTAGGGGTTTGGGTTGTTGTGCATGTCGTGTGTACGGGGTGTAACTGTATTTAGGGGTTTGGGTTGTTGTGCATGTCGTGTGTACAGGGTGTACCTGTATTTATGGGTTTGGGTTGTTGTGCATGTCGTGTGTACAGGGTGTAACCTGTATTTAGGGGTTTGGGTTGTTGTGCATGTCGTGTGTACGGGGTGTAACTGTATTTAGGGGTTTGGGTTGTTGTGCATGTCGTGTGTACGGGGTGTACCTGTATTTAGGGGTTTGGGTTGTTGTGCATGTCGTGTGTACAGGGTGTAACCTGTGTTTAGGGGTTTGGGTTGTTGTGCATGTCGTGTGTACGGGGTGTAACTGTATTTAGGGGTTTGGGTTGTTGTGCATGTCGTGTGTACAGGGTGTAACCTGTGTTTAGGGGTTTGGGTTGTTGTGCATGTCGTGTGTACGGGGTGTAACTGTATTTAGGGGTTTGGGTTGTTGTGCATGTCGTGTGTACAGGGTGTAACTGTATTTAGGGGTTTGGGTTGTTGTGCATGTTGTATAAACGAATTAAGTACCATTGTCATATCGGGCGTATGGAGCGGGTTGTATTTTGTCTTCAGTCTGACCAAAATATCTTTGTTATGCTCAAATATCCACTGTTTGCTCTATATACTATACATATATAAATGGGTTGCTCCCAAGTGTGGACAAAATATAATTGTACATGAGAATAGTACTTTTTGTGTTTTAGGTGGACGAAATACGTATGCACATGAGAATGGTGCTATAGTTTGTGTGTCAGGTGGACGAAATACGTATGCACATGAAAATGGTGCTATAGTTTGTGTGTCAGGTGGATGAAGTACGTATGCACATGAAAATGGTGCTATAGTTTGTGTGTCAGGTGGACGAAATACGTATGCAC
Organism: Limnoperna fortunei; assembly: GCA_944474755.1. Classification (NCBI taxonomy): domain Eukaryota; kingdom Metazoa; phylum Mollusca; class Bivalvia; order Mytilida; family Modiolidae; genus Limnoperna; species Limnoperna fortunei. Next base: position 60,444,461 of record OX104122.1, on the reverse strand, counting down.
ATGAAAATGGTGCTATAGTTTATGTGTCAGGTGGATGAAGTACGTATGCACATGAAAATGGTGCTATAGTTTGTGTGTCAGGTGGACGAAATACGTATGCACATGAAAATGGTGCTATAGTTTGTGTGTCAGGTGGACGAAATACGTATGCACATGAAAATGGTGCTATAGTTTGTGTGTCAGGTGGACGAAATACGTATGCACATGAAAATGGTGCTATAGTTTGTGTTTCAGGTGGATGAAGTACGTATGCACATGAGAATGGTGCTATAGTTTGTGTGTTAGGTGGACGAAATACGTATGCAGCTGAGAATGGTGCTATAGTTTGTGTCAGGTGGACGCAGTACGTATGCACATGAGAATGGTGCTATAGTTTGTGTCAGGTGGACGCAGTACGTATGCACATGAGAATGGTGCTATAGTTTGTGTGGATAGATGATAGGAACGTGTACGTAGAAGAACACTACTATTATAAGACGGTTTATATAGAATAAAATGATAAGATCGTATATATATATCTGTCGTATCCTTCAATGTGCATGGTGTTATTGTCTATTCGTCGTATCCTTCTATGTGCAAGGTTTTATCATCTATCCGTCATATCATATAAGAACACAACAGATAGATGATTAGACCATGTACATAGAAAGATATGACGGATAGATGATAAAACCTTGCACATAGAAGGATACGACGAATAGACAATAACACCATGCACATTGAAGGATACGACAGATAGATGATAGGACCATGTAGGTGGAAAGATATGACGGATAGATGATAAAACCATATAGATTGAAGGATACGACGGATAGACAATAAACCATGCACATTGAAGGATACGACAGTTAGATGATAAAACCATGTACATAGAAGGATACGACGGATAGATGATAAGACCATGTACATAGAAGGATACGACAGATAGATGATAGGACCATGCACATAGAAGGATACGACGGATAAATGATAGGACATGTACTTAGAAGGATACGACAGGTAGATGATAGGAACATGTACATAGAAGGAAACGACGGATAGGTTAGACGGTGTATATAGAAAAATACGACGTATAAATGATAGGACCATATAAAAAGCAGAATACGACGGATCGATGAAAGGACCAAGTACATAGAACGATACGATGTAAAGGTATTGAGAAAATTATCAATTTCTCTTTTATTATGTTATAGTAAGATTAATTGATAATTTTTCTAAAGGCAATATTTCGCTACGAGACATGTCAGACTGGTAACCAAACGAGTAAATATATACAATAAACTTGTTTATTGACATTTTATTTAATTAAAAAAATTATCCTGACCCCAAGTGCCTGTGGACGGTGTACATAGAAGGAAACTACGGAATAATTATAATATATACCGTGCATATAGAAGGATACGACAGATAGATGCTAGTACATGTATCCTGTGTAGAGAAAGAAACGACTGATAATTGATAGGACCAATTATGTAGACGGATACGATGTACATAGATGCGCAGTAATATGTGTAATGTACGTAGGATGGGTTCTGTAACTCTTGGTTGTACATTTACATCAGCGTGGATGCTTCAATGTTCGCGATTTCTTTTATTTAAGTATTATTTTATACAAAGACATGTTTCAGTCGGTAAAGTATTTAATTGAATCATTCTGAATATATAGGAAATAAGACATTATGTTAAACAATACGCCTCTGGTTTTACCACACCTTTTACAAAGATTAATGAAATTTCAAGACTATCTTTATCAAAGCAAAACACTATAGTTATATCCTTAAGGAGATACACCTTTGACTTTCCGCCTTGTTGTACATCATTAACAGGTAAACTTTTGTTACCTGTAACGTTTCTGAACTACGATCTCACAATGATACGGTACTTAAAAATTCCTTTTCAACTTTTTAAAGGTGCGTGCCAGGTGTACAACTGAACCACCAACGAACCACGGATATACTTCCCTCTCCAGTTAAAAAAATGATATTATCTCCCTTAGATCGAGTGTTGTCATTTTCAAGTATTTGATTTATTTCGCCACAATTTAAAATTCAATTATATATCTCTATATTCGGTTAAACAAACGGTTTTTTAAAGGTTCTAAATTTAAAAACATGTGAAGAAAAGACCGCAAAATGATTATTTATAAATATAAATCTTTACGAATCTTTTTGTCGATGTGAGACGAAGGCGGAAACGAAAAAGTAATTGAAAACGAATATTAAGCAAAGAGTTTAATTAAATGCATGTTTTCAACCAGTAAAAGCCCAAATTACACTTCAAGTAAATATCGTAGTCTTTTTATTATATTTGAGCACTATTATAGACCTTGTGTAATAGATGTCGGCAAGAATAAAACGGAGTGCTTAAATGTATATATGTATAGAGAGTGCTTAAATGTATATATGTATAGAGAGTGCTTAAATGTATATATGTATAGAGAGTGCTTAAATGTATATATGTATAGAGAGTGCTTAAATGTATATATGTATAGAGAGTGCTTAAATGTATATATGTATAGAGAGTGCTTAAATGTATATATGTATAGAGAGTGCTTAAATGTATATATGTATAGAGAGTGCTTAAATGTATATATGTATAGAGAGTGCTTAAATGTATATATGTATAGAGAGTGCTTAAATGTATATATGTATAGAGAGTGCTTAAATGTATATATGTATAGAGAGTGCTTAAATGTATATATGTATAAAGAGTGCTTAAATGTATATATGTATAGAGAGTGCTTAAATGTATATATGTATAGAGAGTGCTTAAATGTATATATGTATATAGAGTGCTTAAATGTATATATGTATAGAGAGTGCTTAAATGTATATATGTATAGAGAGTGCTTAAATGTATATATGTATAGAGAGTGCTTAAATGTATATATGTATAGAGAGTGCTTAAATGTATATATGTATAAAGAGTGCTTAAATGTATATATATGTATAAAGAGTGCTTAAATGTATATATGTATAGAGAGTGCTTAAATGTATATATGTATAGAGAGTGCTTAAATGTATATATGTATAGAGAGTGCTTAAATGTATATATGTATAAAGAGTGCTTAAATGTATATATGTATATAGAGTGCTTAAATGTATATATGTATAGAGAGTGCTTAAATGTATATATGTATAGAGAGTGCTTAAATGTATATATGTATAGAGAGTGCTTAAATGTATATATGTAGAGAGTGCTTAAATGTATATATGTATAGAGAGTGCTTAAATGTATATATGTATAGAGAGTGCTTAAATGTATATATGTATAAAGAGTGCTTAAATGTATATATGTATAGAGAGTGCTTAAATGTATATATGTATAGAGAGTGCTTAAATGTATATATGTATAGAGAGTGCTTAAATGTATATATGTATAGAGAGTGCTTAAATGTATATATGTATAGAGAGTGCTTAAATGTATATATGTATAGAGAGTGCTTAAATGTATATATGTATAGAGAGTGCTTAAATGTATATATGTATAGAGAGTGCTTAAATGTATATATGTATAGAGAGTGCTTAAATGTATATATGTATAGAGAGTGCTTAAATGTATATATGTATAGAGAGTGCTTAAATGTATATATGTATAGAGAGTGCTTAAATGTATATATGTATAGAGAGTGCTTAAATGTATATATGTATAGAGAGTGCTTAAATGTATATATGTATAGAGAGTGCTTAAATGTATATATGTATAGAGAGTGCTTAAATGTATATATGTATAGAGAGTGCTTAAATGTATATATGTATAGAGAGTGCTTAAATGTATATATGTATAGAGAGTGCTTAAATGTATATATGTATAGAGAGTGCTTAAATGTATATATGTATAGAGAGTGCTTAAATGTATACATGTATAGAGAGTGCTTAAATGTATACATGTATAGAGAGTGCTTAAATGTATACATGTATAGAGAGTGCTTAAATGTATATATGTATAGAGAGTGCTTAAATGTATATATGTATAGAGAGTGCTTAAATGTATATATGTATAGAGAGTGCTTAAATGTATATATGTATAGAGAGTGCTTAAATGTATATATGTATAGAGAGTGCTTAAATGTATATATGTATAGAGAGTGCTTAAATGTATATATGTATAGAGAGTGCTTAAATGTATATATGTATAGAGAGTGCTTAAATGTATATATGTATAGAGAGTGCTTAAATGTATATATGTATAGAGAGTGCTTAAATGTATATATGTATAGAGAGTGCTTAAATGTATATATGTATAGAGAGTGCTTAAATGTATATATGTATAGAGAGTGCTTAAACGTATATATGTATAGAGAGTGCTTAAACGTATATATGTATAGAGAGTGCTTAAACGTATATATGTATAGAGAGTGCTTAAACGTATATATGTATAGAGAGTGCTTAAACGTATATATGTATAGAGAGTGCTTAAATGTATATATGTATAGAGAGTGCTTAAATGTATATATGTATAGAGAGTGCTTAAATGTATATATGTATAAAGAGAGAATCAAAATATCAATAACAAACAGAAATATAAAGATTAAATTTCATCCTGAAAACTTTACAGGTTGGTCGCCCAGGGAAACTAGAAAAAGCAGACATTTTGGAAATGACAGTTGAATTCGTGAAAAAGACAAGACCAGGCTTACAAGGTAAAATCACGTACGGATTGGTTCTGATATATTAGTCAAGACAATCAGCATACCTTAGAACTGCAGACATACCAAATACTATACTATACTATACTACAACAACAACAACAACTACTACTACTAATTATTATTATTATTTTTTTTTAATTTTTATTATATACCTTTGACCTCAGGTCAGCAGGTCTCACAGAGATGGATACCACCTAACTTATTCTAGTTATTATTATTATTATTATTATTATTATTATTATTATTATTATTATTATTATTATTATTATTATTATTATTATTATTATTATTAATTATATTTTAATCAGAATAAATTAAAATGTCCTGTCCAAACAGTAAGATACACTATTATCTGGCTACCTAAATGAATGCATTTAATGTGAACGTTTAGTTATCTCGTCACAATATTTCTACTTTATAATTTTAGTACAACAAAAAGACGAAGCTGATATCCATCAACAGTCGTATATGGCAGGTTTTAGAAAATGCATGGATGAAATTACATTGTTTTGCAAAGACAATGATGTTCCCACTGAGCTGAAAGAGGCCCTTCATAGTCAGATTGATCTGAAGATAAGGAAACTGAAATCAGAGGAACAAGCTGTTGATCTCACGATCAAGAATGAAAAGAAAGAAGATAAATTATCACAGCAGCTACAAATTGTAGCAAATAATTCTCCGGTCATCCAGCCAAAGTGTTTACCACATCTCCCTAGTGCTACTCTGGTTGGTCAGAATACCAATTTTCAGATTATTCAAAGACAGCAATCCACAACGACCGGTCAGGTCACAGTTGTCTGCCAAAAAGAACCATCAACATACGTACTCGTTCCCACTGCTGCTTTTTGTCAGCCAATACAAATTCCCGGTGCTAGTCAAAGTTTTCCCGTTTTTGTCCAAAACAGTGCTTCGAATTATGAACTAAAATCAACCACGCTTAACAGGATTGGCAATATATATCCATCTGCAAGTGCGATGTCTACGCAGGGACAGCTCATCATGATACCAAGCTCTTCCCTGTCGATACCAGTTATGAGCACGAGTTCATCAGGCATTGATTTGTCGTCATCATGTAAACCTACTATGTCTGACACCATTAGCAATTTTCAAAATTTCCCTTCGTCATCAATGAAAACTGGTTCCGTAATATATAAGCATTTGAACCAGTCTGAAAACAGTCAATCGCAAAATGTTTCAATATCCTTCGAAGACCAAACGGATGGTAGTACACAGAATGAAAATATGTGGAGGCCATGGTAACGGGTAAATGGCTCGTGATGTTAGTACTAATGTCTGGTTCCAGAAAGCGAATAGCTTACCTGGCGTGATTTTTCTGTGATGACAATTCAAGTGACAAGGTGCTAATTATTTATTTGTTTTCTAATAATATTGACCTGTGATATGTAAAAATCATATAGTATATTGTGATTTATATGTAAATTGTCAGCATTTATTATATATTTATTAAATATCAAGCTTTATTTTAATTTTTTAATTAATTACCAGTCAGATTAAACAACAGCGACCCTGACAATAAATTAAACTGAAGAATAGTCGGCACGATGCTTGTATACATTTCTTATGGATATCGATGACGGACTACATTTATCAACGTTCGACGCTTAAGGAAATAATGAAGGGGGCTAGAGAGGGGTCCATTAACAGGTTAACAATTTTTTATTTTTCCCAAAACAAATAACAGTAAATTTAAAATAATGATAACAGATACCAGCAATTTACATGAGAAAGCAGAAAACAGTTCAAAAATCGAAAAATACAGATAACAGCAAAATCTCATCGAATGACAATACCATTAACAGCAAACAGGGTTCATATTTTTATTATAACACTTAACAACAATGTCAATTTTTATGAAAATAGATAACAGCTTATGGTTGAAAACAGTTAACAGTTGCTTTATTAAAAAATGCCACACCTGTAAAAATGCCCAAACACATTGACAGAAAAGCTCTCCCCCATAATCTAATGAAGAAATTGGGCATTGATCTGGCTCTACTGTAAATAAAAAGTCTAAAATAGTTTTCCGGGGAAGGAAGTTTTCAGCAATTAGGTCAAAAAGTCGTTTCATCTGATGAAGGTGTATTTTGTCTATTTAGAGCGCTCCACCATTTTGATATGAATATCTCAAATCGTAAAATCGTGTACCATATACATTTCTCGATTAAAACTAATAGTAAAAGTAATTCAACTGCACAAATATCTAGCGGGCTGTGTTGCTTTATCTCTGCTGTGTGACAATTTTAATTCAAATTCGTCTATACAAATAATGCCTGAAGGATAAATGGCGTCCCTTTTTAAAAATAAGTGTCCCTTTCTTAAATAAAAATATTTGTATAATAAACCCAACAAAAGAAACAAAAACATCAACTTATCAGATTGCTCTTAAAACAGTCTAAATGTCCAGTACATGACAACAGGATTGGCGACATTTGAACTTGGTCTTTTTGTAATATTTTTTGCCCCTATGGTGTCGTCGTAACATCTGATTGATTACTTTTTCATTCTTATTATAATGTATTTAGTTACAATATACAGGAGATTAATCAAAACGGTTAATAAGAGTTATCCTTCTTATTCCAAAATAAAAAAAATAAATAAAACGTGTTCGTAAAATAAATTTAATATTAGCGGAATATGTCTGTTTATTTGTTTGAATGGTGCAATTGTTCAGCTATATAATGACGTGCAGTTTTATTGGGGTAGGAAGCCGGAGTACTTGGAGAAAATCCTTCGCGGCATATGACATAACATGTCGTTTCTTTGACGAAAAAATTGTTGACAAGAGTTAAGAGAACCGTTAAATGTCGCCATAGTATGTGAAAAACTTACTGATATATCAGTTCCATAATCAGGATTAATATGTATTGTGAATTTCTAGTGAAAATGAACACACAGTTCATGGAGATCTTTTAGAAACAGGACCGACATAAACTAACCACATACTAAGGACACTTTAAAGTTGTCCGTATGATAAACCATTGGGATGTCGTGTCTCCCACATATTTTATAAAAAAAGTAGTAAAATCACCACTTTATAAGTTTGTGTCATGTTAAATCTGTAAAAAAAAACACATAAAACTGTAGGTCTTGTATCCGAATAATCCTAAAGGGAGAACATATGGAGAAACGTTTACTACTGAAAGAAACAGCGTGATAAAATATTTGTATAAAGGAGGGAATAACGATCCCGGACACCTTACTCATCAAATTTAATTGCCATGTTGACAGTTATGCAACGGTCATGAAAGGGATATTGTTGTCCTGTAGCGTTGGTTATTGTCACTGCCACAGCAGGTTAGAGTACACTGAAAGAAATTTCGCAAAATTTATTATGCTGTGTTTCTTTTAAAACCGGGTAATGTTTCTGAATTACCGATTTCCTATAAAGAAATTAAATTAAACGGTAACCCTTTTAAACCTTATTGACCATTTGTCACAGAAAAGCAAACCTGTGGAATATTTCATTTTAATTCGTAACTCAAGCAAATGCATCTAATTCAGTCAATAGACAAAATTGCCTTCAAGTTAACCCTTGGGTCAAATACACGGTTTTTTGACTCGGCAAACGGTGATGTTCCATTGAAAGAGAAAAATATAACGGATTAATATGATTTCAATATTGACACTTTAATTTTTTAATATCAAATTTATATTGCCATTGAATTGTTAACGCGACGTACAGACTTATTTCCCTTTCACTAGTTTATAACAAATGTGGAGACACGTTAGCAGGTCATTATTTACATTTTTTATTCATTGTATACCTGTTTAAACATGCATATTTAATAACGGTCAGCGACGAACTCAGCTTGATGCTTGTTTTATGAGGATTTTGAGAACGGAAAATAATAGTTCTCACAAAGAGGGGTATTATAATAGTGAAAACTGTCAATCACGTTACAAGTTGAGGGCTCTTGTCCACTTTCATATATTAATCTGTCCTAAGTGATTTTTGAATGAATTGTACCATTAAAAAGGCTCTCTCCATAGTGTCAAAATGGCGGGGTAGCAATAGTTCTTTTATAATTATAGCCATTTTGTCTCTTTTTTAAATTAAAGGGCTTAAAAGATGTTGAATAGGTTTTTTTCTCGAAATAGAATTTGGGACAGATCATTTGTTGATGATGTTATATGTCTACAGCTGAACAAAGCTGTTATTTTATTTTTAGTTGCTTTGCTGACTTTTTATTATAATAAACGATAGACTTTAAAACATCTTACCCGAGAGAATCATTGAAAACCTATAATATATTCCTATCTATTACTTTGTTTGTTTACACTAAACTAGTTGCAAATTTTTGACGCAGTTTGTCTCGTATTCATTTTGTAAATAATCATCTAATAATATTTATTGCATATAAAACTTTATTGGCTACAGCAATACATACACAACAAGATTTCCATACAGTTACAAAACATATATCAAATTATAAATAAATTAGCCATTATCATGTGTTAAAATGTTACAGTGTCACCAATATGAACCTCGAGTTCGCGATAATAATGATCCCTTTATAAAGTTACAGATACTGCAGAATTTCTTTGGTTTGGTTTAGAACAATTTTCATTGTTTCAAGAGGATCTAAAGTACAATTAGCGAATTTTACAAATTACAGTGTCTAAGAAAATCTTTTTATATCATTGCAAGTTCTATTTCTATTTTTTTTTAAACATAGAAATTCTTGCAGGCACATAAATGGTTCAATTTACGTTTGAGCATATAACTAACGATTCATCGAAGTCATAATACACCGTCAATATGCATAGACAGTAATTTATTTTTAATGTTCATTATGTTTAGTTAGTCCTACGTGTCTGTAAGTACTTCTTATAGGGATAATTTTAAGTCGAGATTATTTCAAGTATCAACTTATGCTTTGATAAAAACACTTTCTTCTCATGATCTTCAATGAATCAATTTTAATTTTTTTTATCTGATATGCATGATACACTTCTGCATTATATTATGTTGTAATGGGGTATAATTTGAACCGATTATCAAACTTAATGACCCTTTAAAAGATTACAATAAAAAGTTTACAGATGATATCAAACAAGAAAAGCATCGGAATGAAGCAGATTTGTATATCAGATTACGTCCCCTGAATGAAAAACACATTATCCGTAACGCAAGCGTTTTCTTACATCTAATTGGATATTCGTTTATCTAACATGAAATGAGCCGTACAAATTAAAAGGTTAATAATTTGATGAACTGCGTGGGGAAATTGAAAGTTATTCAAGTTGAAGTTATTTCTCCAATCTCAGCAGATGTATACAGTTATTTAACTTTGGTTAAATATGTTTAACAATAATTTTTCCGTTTTAAACTGTCTTTTTTCTTCACTTCAGTTATTTTCCCACGAAGGAAGACAAAAGACCGACATACCAAAAAGAAATCTGTTGAACTTAAGATTGGTGGGAGTGATACACGATAGAGAGGCGTGGAGGTGGTCGATTAAAGATTGCAATAGTGCAGTGAATACACAATTGGCATATTTTAATCTATAAATAACACAAAATAATAAAATATACTTTTGAAAAAGAGAAAACGTTAAAAAGAATAAAGATGAAGTATTTTTTTTATAATAATTAACCCTTTCTGACCCTTTCAACGTTTTGTGTGAAACTTTCTAGCCTATCGTTTGCAAATGTTTAAATTGTAATCCAAGCATTGTAAACATTGTAAAAGGAGGAGTTTTCCCACAGGCAGGATGGCAATTACCCGCTGTTCTAGGCACGTGTAGACATACAACCTGAAGTTTGATATCGTTAAACAAATTTACATTCTGATTGTATGTAGAGGAATTTACAATTTGTAATTGACCAATCACGTGACAGATTACTTTTGCATTATTTGATCAAAGAGAAATAATTTATATTGCAGGAACTAGTTTATAATGTGAATTGAACAATTGACCACCATTTCTAAATTGACGATTTCTCTTCTCTCTTCTCTCTGTACGGAAAACATTCAACATGTTGAATATTACTTTCCGGCGCATGCCCTTAGCCACTATTATGAACAAAAAGTACTACCTTTCCTTTCAGTAAAAAAAAAATGTTACTTTCTCTTTTTATTATATTATTTTGTTTAATTTTTCAGGTTTTTTTTTAGTATCAAATATATATATTTTTTTTTTACTTTTTTTTTAATTATTTTAAATTTTAAGATAAAAACAAAGCATATATAGATTAGATGCTGTAGGTATTACAGAGGAACTCATGAGTGAGTTTCTCTTTGAACTGTTCAATATTGTTGGATGATGCAATATGTTCAGGCGGTACATTCCAATCTTTAATGGTTCTGTTAAAGAAAGAATATTTAAGGCTATTTTTGTTGCACTGGAGTTGTCGGTAGGTATGTGAATGAGTTGCCCTGGTAGATGATTGGTTTGGTGTTAGGATGTCTGTATGAGGAATTGCGATGAGGTTGTTTATTACTTTGTAAAACATGGTTAGTCTGGTTTTGAGACGTCGTTCCTTTAACGTTGGCCATTTTAATTCTTGTAACATGTCAGATACACTGCTGGTGTTGTGATATCTGTTGCATGTGTATCTTGCAGCTCTCCTTTGAATTTTTTCAAGCTTGTTTTCATTTTCTTTTGTGAAGGGATCCCAAACTGAGCTGCAATATTCTAATTTTGGTCTGACTAGTGATTGGTATGCACGGTCTTTGATACTTTTTGAATTTACTTTGATGTTACGTCTTACAAAGGATAGTGTTTTATTTGCATTGGCAGCTGTCTGTGTGATATGATTGTTCCATTTAAGGTCAGATGAGATGGTAACACCAAGATACTTTGCTGATTGTACTGATTCTAAGATGTGGCCGTGTAAGTTGTAATAGAAATGTTCAGGTTTGCGTTTTGTACTTATTCTGAGGATGTTACATTTATCAGGGTGGAAAGCCATGAGCCAATCTTGCTCCCACCTAGCTGCTGCTTCTAGATCTTCCTGCAATTTTAGACAGTCTAATTTTGATGTTATAGGGCGGTATATAATGGTGTCATCTGCAAATAGCCTGATTTTGCTGTGTTTGATGTATTCTGATTTCTATTATACTGAAAGAGTTTGTAATAAAATGGTGAGAAATTGTTTAATATTGTACATGATATGAACAATCTGCCACTAATCCTCAAACAATGAATGAATGAAATAAATAACGGAATTAATTAAGTCAGTAATTAAGAAATAAAATTGAAAAGACATAAAATACAAAAATAGTAAATAAATAAATAAATAAATAAATAAATAAATAAATAAATAAATAAATAAATAAATAAATAAATAAATAAATAAATAAATAAATAAATAAATAAATAAATAAATAAATTAATTAATTAATTAATTAACACATTTGTGTATACTTTTATTATTTTTAAAAATACAACACAAAGCTTATTGATAACATCAGATACGTATGTAGTAAAATAAACATGTATAATGATGGGGATATCAACCCAACAAAGTACAAGGAAGGAAATTATTACGAATGATCAATAATCAGTAATTTTTATAAGGTTTTAAATAGGTTAAGGATTAGGAGGTTTAAAAGATATATTTTGTGAAAAGCACATTAAAATCATAGACATAAAATAATAATTTAACTATAGGTCTCTGATAAATTGTATTTCACAATATACGTTGCTGTGTATCAATATTTAACGAGCACATTTATATTTATTGTGGACGATAAAATATTTTATCTGCAAATTGTTAACTATATCCATACATAAAATTATACTCTCAATTATATGACATAGTCAAATTACTCTTTTTAACCGCGATTTGTTCTTTTTGCATGCAATTCCCCCCCTTCTTACTGGAATATTACTACACCGGAAACGATTAGTTATGGGATTTTGACTTGAGTGACACTTCGGGTGTCAAGCGTGGTGTAGGAGGCGTTTTCCCTTTCGTTTATAGCCGGGTTACTCAGTATTTGGGTTTTCTTTTGTGTGTCTTTGTTTTGTTTTTGTCCCCTCTTTTGTTTTCCATGGTTTTGTCTGTCCATGACTTATGTCCCTTGTTTGTTTTGTTGTTGTCACCTCTATTGTTTACCATGGTTTTTCTGGTCCATGACTTATCTCCCCTGTTTGTTTTGTTGTTGTCCCCTCTGTTGTTTTCCATGGTTTTGTCTGTCCATGACTTATGTCCCCTGTTTGTTTTGTTGTTGTCACCTCTATTGTTTACCATGGTTTTTTCTGTCCATGACTTATCTCCCCTGTTTGTTTTGTTGTTGTCCCCTCTGTTGTTTACCATGGTTTTGTATGTCCATGACTTATCTCCCCTGTTTGTTTTGTTGTTGTCCCCTTTCTTGTTTACCATGGTTTTGTCTGTCCATGACTTATCTCCCCTGTTTGTTTTGTTGTTGTCCCCTCTATTGTTTACCATGGTTTTGTCTGTCCATGACTTATCTCCCCTGTTTGTTTTGTTGTTGTCCCCTCTATTGTTTACCATGGTTTTGTCTGTCCATGACTTATCTCCCCTGTTTGTTTTGTTGTTGTCCCCTCTGTTGTTTACAATGGTTTTGTATGTCCATGACTTATCTCCGCTGTTTGTTTTGTTGTTGTCCCTTCTATTGTTTACCATGGTTTTGTCTGTCCATGACTTATCTCCCCTGTTTGTTTTGTTGTTGTCCCCTTTCTTGTTTACCATGGTTTTGTATGTCCATGACTTATCTCCCCTGTTTGTTTTGTTGTTGTCCCCTCTATTGTTTACCATGGTTTTGTCTGTCCATGACTTATCTCCCCTGTTTGTTTTGTTGTTGTCCCCTTTATTGTTTACCATGGTTTTGTCTGTCCATGACTTATCTCCCCTGTTTGTTTTGTTGTTGTCCCCTTTATTGTTTACCATGGTTTTGTCTGTCCATGACTTATCTCCCCTGTTTGTTTTGTTGTTGTCCCCTTTCTTGTTTACCATGGTTTTGTCTGTCCATGACGTATCTCCCCTGTTTGTTTTGTTGTTGTCCCCTCTGTTGTTTACCATGGTTTTGTCTGTCCATGACTTATCTCCCCTGTTTGTTTTGTTGTTGTCCCCTCTATTTTTTACCATGGTTTTGTCTGTCCATGACTTATCTCCCCTGTTTGTTTTGTTGTTGTCCCCTCTATTGTTTACCATGGTTTTGTCTAGCTGTCGAGACAACAGTACCAGGAGATTTATTATTTGTATAGCTGTCGGGACAACAGTAACAGTATATTTATTATCTGCATAGCTGTCGAGACCACAGTACCAGGAGATTTATTATCTGTATAGCTGTCGGGACAACAGTACCAGGAGATTTATTTTCTATATAGCTGTCGGGAAAACAGTGCCAGGAGATTTTATTATCTGCATAGTACCACTGACTAGCCGTTGCCTAGCCATCAGCAATTGATGGAGAAACATATGATGTAGATGTAGATGTACACATGTGAAGTATCGGCACTTAAATTTAAAGTCTTATTTTTCCGCACACATTGGAGCGAGTGTATTAGTCAGACACTCAATCGAGTTACTCCCCTTATTGAGGTCTCCTTAAAATTTGAATACCCAGAAATCAAAATCGTATTAAATCATCGTTTCAATAATGTATATATAACAACGCTTTAATCCTTAGCAATTAGCATTGACTATATTTTGCAGATTTTAACAGCTTCTTAACATCTTTTCCGGAAGCACTTGTTCATACCACGCCCCTTACCGAGTTTAATATGTCTGATATTAATCCGGGACATTATTACTAGAAGGGTAACAGAAGGATATAATTAAATGATAAATTCTTTATAGTCAAATTTTATTATAATGTATGCAGATGACGGCGTTATAAAAGGGACGCAAATTTAGTAAATGGTCCCGTAACCTTTTGATGTAGTTAGTTTACTTCGTAAAAATTCCTCCCTGTATTTAGATGAACACCTTTAAAGACATCGTTAACAATTGTTACAGATCCTATTGTCAAAAGATCTCTTTTATTCTTCGGATAGTAATACAACTTTATGATCTTTAATCGGTAGTTTTTAGAAACAGCAATAATAGCTAAAATTTTCAGTTTCTTGTCAAAATTTAGTCATGCTAGAATACATTAAAATTAAATCCTTTTTCAATATATTTCGTGTTATAGCACCTTTAAACGAATATTATTGTATCTGAAAAACTGCCGTTTTTGTCTGGAAAGGACATGACAGTTTGATTTGGAGACAATAAACCAGTTCATCCGAAGATGATCTGATAACTCATGCACGGGTCACAATCCGGGGCAGCAAATAAAAGGAGTAAATCGATTTCCGGTGATTAAAGATGGCCAGATTTTTACAATTGACCGCCTTTGCTGACAAAAATGTCAAATTATGTTAAAATGTTATTTTTGCCGCAGATTTTGCAGTTTAACGTTAGAATTATCTAATTACAAATCAGCTTTCAATTAAATTCTCTAAAGGTGTCAAATTTATTTCTGTATTCAGGTTTAGCATACAAATAGCTGTTGGTCATTTAAGAAAAATTTTATAAAGTAGATAGTATCTCCTGACATCGAATTCGAATCAGTGTCACTTTGATAAATTGGAAAAAGTCATATTTGTTAGCAATATTCAGGAAATAGATATGTTATGATAAAATCTTCTTTTCAGTTTTTCAACAAGTTGACTGGCAGGTGCAGTGGTTGGTACAGTTTGGACAACCCTATAGTGTCTGACCAGAATCAATACAAGTATTATAATCAATATTTCTTCTCCCTCAGATTTTTTATATAATTACAAGATTTATTATTTCATTATTTATTTACACTACATTTGTGCTACTTTGGATACATTGTGACCATCTTTATTCGAAGTTGGTGCCTGAATTAAATGCATAGCTATATTTATTTTCAACATGGCTTTCTGTTGTTCAATAGTAGCACACTACAGTGGGTAGAAGATCTTACCATGTCGCATTATATCATCTATATCATGTTACTTTTTTTATTTTTCCTGCTTTTAAAAATTTTTCTGTTAGCGGAAACCTTGAATTCACCTGCTTATCGGCCAGGATAAAATCTCAATGACTGCTTTTTTGAGGCTGAAAAACCGTCAAGCGGAGTATACGTAGTGAAGATTTTAAACATATACATCAGTACAGACAAAACACTCCGTGTAAAAAACTTCTGAAAAACTGTTTTTTATACCATAACTGACTCGCCACTCACTATTATGCATTAATATCGCAAATTGGCGATTTTAATGCAAAAATTGCTTGAAAGTCAATTTAAACATAATACTCACAGTCTGACTTTACTAAGCAAGTTTAATGTAAGATATATTTCAATGTGAATATACAGTCTTTATAAATACAACGTCATCAAAGATACCATAGTTATAATAAACTACGCCAGACGCGCGTTAGTCTCAAGACTCATCAGTGGCGCTCGAACACAAAACATGAAAATTAACAAACTAACTGGCATAATATCAACATTAGTTATTTATTATTTCGGTTTTCAAATTAAAAAAAGGAACTTTAAATATTTTGTAAATAGAGAATTTGAAACTACTTCGAAGTTTTAATTTTGAAAAACACAATGAATTGGATTGGAACTCGTAAATAATTTATGGAATTTATAAATCAAATTGTGGTAACATAATAAGTTTCATGTTTCAATCAGTATGGAGGTATATGGTCATACGTTGACTGTACATTATCTGTGATAAATGACAAAATAGTAATACCCACCTATGATATTAGAACAATAAATTTTGTACTAAGTATTCTCCTGTCAACAATTTGCATAGTCATATATAAACCTGCTCATTCACTTTACATCTGAATGTGATTTTTTAATACTTTATATCTTTGGAATATATTACAATACATGGATAAAATAAATTTTAGTGCCTTACACTTTGCGGAAGTTTGGGCCTTATTTAATGACTTCAGCGAGACTTCCATCTACATTTACGACAACAACTTCCATAGCAGAAAGAGCAGGGTGGATCAAATAAGTTTTAAACATGAATAGGATCAGTAACATTGTCTTGCAGACAACGTATGACGACCCGGCTACATGTGAACGCCTAGCTGTCACCAACATGGACAACGTGTAACGACCCCGCTACATTAGTATACTATTGTGAACGCCTGTCACCAACAGGGACAATTTGACGACCCCGCTACATTAGTATACTATTGTGAACGCCTGTCACCATCAGGGACAACGTGTAACGACCCCGCTACATTAGTATACTGTTGTGAACGCCTGTCACCAACAGGGACAATGTGTGACGACCCCGCAACATTAGTATACTATTGTGAACGCCTGTCACCAACATGGACAATGTGTGCCGACCTCGATACATTAGTATTTTTGTGTGGAAGCCTGTCACCAACAGGGACAGCGTGTGACGACCTCGCTACATTAGTATTTTTGTTTGGACGCCTGTCACCAACAGGGACAACGTGTAACGACCCCGCTACATTAGTATACTATTGTGAACGCCTGTCACCAACAGGGACAATTTGACGACCCCGCTACATTAGTATACTATTGTGAACGCCTGTCACCATCAGGGACAACGTGTAACGACCCCGCTACATTAGTATACTGTTGTGAACGCCTGTCACCAACAGGGACAATGTGTGACGACCCCGCAACATTAGTATACTATTGTGAACGCCTGTCACCAACAGGGACAATGTGTGCCGACCTCGATACATTAGTATTTTTGTTTGGACGCCTGTCACCAACAGGGACAACGTGTGACGACCTCGCTACATTAGTATTTTTGTTTGGACGCCTGTCACCAACAGGGACAACGTGTAACGACCCCGCTACATTAGTATACTATTGTGAACGCCTGTCACCAACAGGGACAATGTGTGACGACCTCGATACATTAGTATTTTTGTGTGGAAGCCTGTCACCAACAGGGACAATTAACGTGTGACGACCTCGCTACATTAGTATTTTTGTTTGGACGCCTGTCACCAACAGCGACAACATACCCCGCTACATTAGTATTTTTGTTTGGACGCCTGTCACCAACAGGGACAAATTGTGACGACCACGCTACATTAGTATTTTTGTTTGGACGCCTGTCACCAACAGGGACAATGTGTGACGACCTCGCTACATTAGTATTTTTGTTTGGACGCCTGTCACCAACAGCGACAACATACCCCGCTACATTAGTATTTTTGTTTGGACGCCTGTCACCAACAGGGACAAATTGTGACGACCACGCTACATTAGTATTTTTGTTTGGACGCCTGTCACCAACAGGGACAATGTTTGACGACCTCGCTACATTAGTATTTTTGTTTGGACGCCTGTCACCAACAGGGACAACGTGTGACGACCTCTCTACATTAGTATACTATTGTGAACGCCTGTCACCAACAGGGACAATGTGTGACGACCATTACATAAGTATACTATTGTGAACGCCTGTCACCAACAGGGACAATGTGTGACGACCTCGATACATTAGTATTTTTGTGTGGAAGCCTGTCACCAACAGGGACAACGTGTGACGACCTCGCTACATTAGTATTTTTGTTTGGACGCCTGTCACCAACAGCGACAACATACCCCGCTACATTAGTATTTTTGTTTGGACGCCTGTCACCAACAGGGACAAATTGTGACGACCACGCTACATTAGTATTTTTGTTTGGACGCCTGTCACCAACAGGGACAACGTGTGACGACCTCTCTACATTAGTATCTTATTGTGAACGCCTGTCACCAACAGGGACAATGTGTGACGACCTCGATACATTAGTATACTATTGTGAACGCCTGTCACCAACAGGGACAATGTGTGACGACCTCGATACATTAGTATACTATTGTGAACGCCTGTCACCAACAGGGACAATGTGTGACGACCTCGATACATTAGTATACTATTGTGAACGCCTGTCACCAACAGGGACAATGTGTGACGACCTCGATACATTAGTATACTATTGTGAACGCCTGTCACCAACAGGGACAATGTGTGACGACCTCGATACATTAGTATACTATTGTGAACGCCTGTCACCAACAGGGACAATGTGTAACGACCCCGCTACATTAGTATACTGTTGTGAACGCCTGTCACCAACAGGGACAATGTGTGACGACCTCGATACATTAGTATTTTTGTTTGGACGCCTGTCACCAACAGGGACAATGTGTGACGACCTCGATACATTAGTATACTATTGTGAACGCCTGTCACCAACAGGGACAATGTGTGACGACCTCGATACATTAGTATACTATTGTGAACGCCTGTCACCAACAGGGACAATGTGTGACGACCTCGATACATTAGTATACTATTGTGAACGCCTGTCACCAACAGGGACAATGTGTGACGACCTCGATACATTAGTATACTATTGTGAACGCCTGTCACCAACAGGGACAATGTGTGACGACCTCGATACATTAGTATACTATTGTGAACGCCTGTCACCAACAGGGACAATGTGTGACGACCTCGATACATTAGTATACTATTGTGAACGCCTGTCACCAACAGGGACAATGTGTGACGACCTTGCTACATTAGTATTTTTGTGTGGAAGCCTGTCACCAACAGGGACAGCGTGTGACGACCTCACTACATTAGTATTTTTGTTTGGACGCCTGTCACCAACAGGGACAACGTGTGACGACTTCGCTACATTAGTATTTTTGTGTGGACGCCCGTCACCAACAGGGACAATGTGAGACGACCTCGCTACATTAGTATTTTTGTTTGGACGCCTGTCACCAACAGGGACAACGTGTGACGACTTCGCTACATTAGTATTTTTGTTTGGACGCCTGTCACCAACAGCGACAACATACCCCGCTACATTAGTATTTTTGTTTGGACGCCTGTCACCAACAGGGACAACGTGTGACGACCTCGCTACATTAGTATTTTTGTTTGGACGCCTGTCACCAACAGGGACAACGTGTGACGACCTCGCTACATTAGTATTTTTGTTTGGACGCCTGTCACCAACAGGGACAACGTGTAACGACCCCGCTACATTAGTATACTATTGTGAACGCCTGTCACCAACAGGGACAATGTCTGACGACCTCGATACATTAGTATTTTTGTGTGGAAGCCTGTCACCAACAGGGACAGCGTGTGACGACCTCGCTACATTAGTATTTTTGTTTGGACGCCTGTCACCAACAGCGACAACATACCCCGCTACATTAGTATTTTTGTTTGGACGCCTGTCACCAAAAGGGACAACGTGTGACGACCCCGCTTCATTGGTATTTTGTAGTGGAGGCCTGTCACCAACAGGGACAACGTGTGACGACCTCGCTACATTAGTATTTTGTAGTGGAGGCCTGTCACCAATGGGGACAACGTGTGACGACCCCGCTACATTAGTATTTTTGTGTGGACGCCTGTCACCAACAGGGAAACGTGTGACGACCCCGCTACATTGGTATTTTGTAGTGGAGGCCATGTTGCTAATAAAAACTAATTCAAAACATCGAATTAAGCGTTTAATCAAATATAAGTTTATATTTGAATTTATATGTATACATCTTAAAAGATATATTAGTATTTCAACATCCATCCTATCTAATAAAGGTTGTCCTTTATGAATTGATATTCTATTTAAATTAAATTTGTTATACAAAAGTATTCCACTTATTATTTACGGCAATAAGTAAAACAGAACAAAGTGGTATAACCATGGGCAATAATTGTGCACCATTGTATGTCGGTTTGTTCAATGCAACGCGCTTAGACTAAATAGGAGACTTTATTGCGAATCCCCTCTATGTGATTTATTAGGCAGACAAGATGAACAATATTTTACTTGTATGAAAATGAGTATCAAGATGTTGTAGTACGTATTGTCAAAAAGCTTAAGGTTAAATCCTTTTTCATGTGGTAGTGCTGAGAAAGACACGACTATCGAAAGGGTTAAGATACTTATGTTAACAATATAATAAATTAAAAGCAATAAAGTGAAAGAGCGATACAAGGTGTTACAGAAGTAAGACTTACAAAACGGAAATAAATTTGGAGAAAACAAATGAGTTCCTTTTTAACAAATTGAAACTAAATCCAAATATTTTGACAGTTAATAACTTGTGTTTACAAAATATACGATAATCTAATGTCATTGCTCTTGAACGTTTGCCACTTGGAGGCTGTTAATAGTGTTTTTATGTTGTTTGTTGTAAACCCTACGTGATATGTAAACTCTCCCGTACACCAGGACATTTATCATCATTTTTTGTCAACTATATCACACCGAACTGTAATGTTAAATTTGTCTCAAGTTAACCACACTCTACTTTAATAATAATTTGCCCAATTTCGGAAGCCAAACTTGAACCCCATAGGAACTAACACAGAATTAAATATAATTGGTCATACTTAAATCTTGTGAGGACCTCTTAACGAACGAAAGAGGTCATTTTGTTTATTGAAAAGGTTATCGGTAGATTGATCCAAAACAATACTTTCTTTCATTTGTTTGGATAAAGTGTGTTTAACAAAAGCCCTCGTGGCAAGCAGGTGCCGGGCAGTAATATTGTTAAAACAAACTTAAATCTTTAGTGTAACAGTGAAGGAGTAAAAGATCATGTTCAAGTGCTGACCCTGTTTTATATGAGTACATTCTACACAATAAAAATAATTGCGTTTTTCTGTATTTTGTCATGTTTGCAAACATTAAATGTGTATGAATTTTGTGACAATTATACACTTCTAACGACCCACATTCAGTCTGAAAATCTCTACATATGTATATTGTTGCAGTTTCTTACAAACAGGTTTCTTATACTTTATAAAGCGAGTTTTATTCTCAACACAAAACATCAAATGAAGAGTACATACTATTTACTGTAAAATAGACGATACAGTAATCAGTTGTACAAAATCCGAAAGTACAAGTTAATAATAATTTCTTTCATTATTTACTCTTAATTTCCAGAAAAAAATTTAAAATAGTTATGAAATTCTTATTACTTCCATTTATTAATGGTTGAATAAAAAGTTTTTGCATAAATGAGTTCGGTATTGGCAAAAATAATAAAAATGAATTTGTTAACAGGGGAGAGGTAATTTTGACCAAAAAATACCATTTTTAGCACTTTTTGATCAGTTTTTTTTTCCAATTGACAAAATTTAACTCAGAAACCTCTATTTTTCCTTCCGTCACTAAAATGTATACCAAGTGCTTGACATTATATCAAAAATTCAGAAAATTTCATTGGACAGAATTTTTGTTATCTTGTAAAAATTTTAGTGCTTTTTTATTCTCTTCTCTGTATAATCTATTAGAAAATTTAAAATTTCAATGATCAATCCCTCGAAAATAAGCTCTGAAAATCCTATTTTTTATTTTGAATTATGATAACTTCTATAAAAAACTAACTATATGGCGAATTTAAAGAAAACTCATTGACAAATTATTTTCAGTGAAAGTGTCCTGCATCCCCTTAAATGCAAAATCACCAATTCACTAACAGAAATAGCAACAGCTAGGGATATTAAACATACAACAAATACCATGTCACAAGGTTAACAATAATACACAGGTCATCCAAGATACAAAATTTATAACATGAAACCCTACTTATATGAATACACAGGTCTTCACAAATACTAACTTATAACACGAAACTTCTTGAACCTTGTATACTATGTATGCATAGATAAATGGCTTTAAATGTTATCTAACAGATTTCATTTCAGATGACTAGCTGTTTGTTACTTACACGACAACAGGCACCGCATACATATATCCGTATGAGCATAAAACGTTCAACAGTACTCTTCACTATAATGTAATAAAGAAATCATTTTGATGGTTGTAGAATCTAATACACTTCAACATTGTTATTGTGAGCAAAGAAATACATGTATGTGTAAGCCTTTATTGTTGTTATAATTCGTCATGCTTAAAAACTGGACGCCATGAAATAGCTGAAAAATTGCTGAAAGTGGCGTTAAAACATCATTCAAACAATAAAGATCAAACAGTTCACAGATAATTCAAGTAATTAAATCTAATATTTTTAGTGGCCTCGGTGGCCGAGAGGATAAGGTAGTAGGTCATTTACTATTGATCACGTGGTCTGTCAACATTGAGGTTGTGGGTTTTCTACGGGTACACCACTGGATGCCATGATAAAGGTGAAAAATTGTTGAAAGTGCCATTAAACAGAATTCAAATAACTAAAATCAGATATTTTTTCTTATTATAATGCAAAGTCCTCCCTCAATTGGCGGGAACCTCAGTGGCCGAGTGATTACGGTAGTTCGTCTTGATCACGTTGTCTGTCAACACTGAGGTTGCGGGTTCGAATCTCAATACGGGAGGTGCGCTCGACTCCAATCTTACTTGACAATATTGCCAGTTTTCCTACCGAAGGTCTGGGAATTTCTCCAGGTACTCCGGCTTTCTCCCCCAATAAAATCTGCACGCCAGGATATACACAAAAAATTGCTGAAACTGGTGTTAAACACCATTCAAACAAACAAACAAACAATCCTCAATTGGAAAATAAAAATCATAGGAGTTCGTCGACCTAATAAGTGAGCCATTTTTGTTTGGGCTTTTATTTTTGGTCTTTATACCAAAAACATTTGTAAGAAATCTGTAAAAGTGATTATTAATTCCAAACATACATTGTATAAGCTTCAGCATTGGACTACAAAGGATAACTGTATTGAAGACTTAAGAATTTTAGGATGTTGTGTTTGTTTGACCTTTATTCTTCTGTCGTCTGCATTAAATGTTCTTATATTTCAAACAAACTGTATTTATTAGTTGGACAATATTTAGCTTCAGAAAAGACCATTGCATTCATAGTTAAATACCAAATTATAAAAAAAGAAACAGTCATAAAGACTTCTGAGGAAACGTGGACAAAGGATAAATGACAGGATAATCACGGACACACGTTCAGTTCCTTTCATCGTTGACCAAACATAAATTTATCATTGTTAAATTGAAGTTAACATTTCTAAAGTTTAAATAAAATTTAACAAATAGGAGATTAATCCTCGTTTCTAAGTTGTATTCACAAAACCTATTAAACTTGGCTTTTGTCATCTTAATTTTTAAATCAATTTAAAAGACACTAATTTCAAATCATCAAACTTTGTGCTGTTGGAACCATGCTGTGATAAATAAGGGTATGGAATCCAGTTCTCATGTTTAGAACTCGCTGATTTAAGGCCGGAATCAAACCGGTCATTGTCAGGCTTTGGTCATGTGGAGTTTGACCAGCGCGTTCCCCATTTGAACTAAGTTTCAAATAGCAGTAAATTATACATATGTTTCCTTTAATATGGACAAGCAGTGGCGATTAGTTTGAAATTTAATTCCATTTCGTACACAAGGAAAAGCTAATAGGATATTTCCAACTGGTTTTCAGTAAATTTATTTGATTAACGTCGATTGGAATGAACTTGGTCACTGCGTCCGTCGTAGTATTAAAGGATATTTAATATTCTCAATACAAGAGTCAATTGTTCAATAATAAATCTTAAGGACAATTAATTTTATTGTTGTAGCTTGGAAATCATTTTTAACACGAAGGGCAGCACTTTATACGAATGAAATAAAATATAAGCGATTCTATACCTCATTTCAACAAAGAAATAGCGAGCTAAATACAGTAATAAAAAACTTCTTTCAAAGAAAATATATGCTTAAGCTGAATAAGAAAAATATCGATGTTATAGGATTAAACACTGGACTGGGTTTTAGGAAATTATCAATGTGTAAACTCCGGCGACTTCCTCACAAACTTGACATAAAGTCCGTCGAGTTTGTGAGGAAGTCGCCGGAGTTTACACATTGATAATTTCCTAAAACACAGTGTTTAATCCTTATAATTCTGTGAAATAATCGTTACGATTTTTACAACAGCAAAAACAGTTACAGAAACCCATCTAGACCTCAAAACGTAGCTAGGCCGGAAAGATATGCAAAACATAGTACCAAAGGAATCGCGGTTATAACACTAAATTGTATTTATATTATATTTTATTTGAAATCTCAATCGATTTAATTGGAAATCATTGGGGCAGAGAAAACACTGTCCCCTCTCCCTGACGATACGCTAGGAAGACGCCATCTTGTTTACATTGGATACTGTAAGTAGTCCGCTCAGAGGAAATATTGATATATAAATTATCTGAGAAGACGCCATTTAAGTGTTTTTATCCAATCAAAGCACTTAATATAAATAAATTACAGCATGAATAGATTTATACTGTCTTAACTCTGCTCTCATTTCTATGTTAACCAGTAATGACTCTCTATTACCAGTGTAAAATGTGTTTGTATAATAGAGTTATAAATAAAAAACACACGCAAAAAGCAAACTGGCTAGTCATACCAAAGAACTAAATAGCAGAGCTGACTAACGTAATGAACCTCGAACCTTAATGTGAAACATTTTAAAAGCTAATCAAACAAGCGAGTCCAAAGTTAAGTATGCAAACGCAGACCTAGAATCTATAGTGTTATGTTAAACAAAAACAACATGAAAACCTAAAAATAACCAAATCGTACCGTTGTGGTCACTCGTAGTCAAACCAATTTATATTTTTCTCCTAAGGCAACAGTCTGGTGAATTTATGGAGAGCTGTAAACACTTGTTGACTTGTCAATTTGTAGATGATTATCTATACGTTATGGTCGATTGATTGATTGGACGTCTGCTTTACGTCCACCGAGGAGTATTTCAGCTATTCAGGACGGGTATACGTTATGGAGTACAGTCAATACTACAATACCGAATCTGTACCAAAAAATACTAATACATAGGACCCATCATATAACAAACAAAAGATATGCACTAGTCGTGTATCAATGGATTAGTTGTATAGTAGAATGAATTAATCTTTACTCATGAATTATACTATAAAGTTAAATAAAAGGCATACAACATTTAACTTTTGTAAACATAAATACATGTATACGAATAAGATCTTTAGGATTTATGTTCACTGCTGTACGATTGTGTGAAACTGTTCCCATTTGGGGTATAAGACAATCAATATGCCAACAGGAAACCTAGCTAAATACACTTTGGGAACTTGTTCAATGTATCACCTTTGGTAACTTGTAAACAAGCTTAGTTATTTACTGACCATAGGGATTATCCAATTAACACGTTA
Source organism: Limnoperna fortunei (assembly GCA_944474755.1). Taxonomy (NCBI): domain Eukaryota; kingdom Metazoa; phylum Mollusca; class Bivalvia; order Mytilida; family Modiolidae; genus Limnoperna; species Limnoperna fortunei. The sequence continues at coordinate 60,418,673 of OX104122.1, read as the reverse complement.
TTACAATTCGTTTCTTCTGATATTTTTTATTTTGGGGTATAATAAAAAATATATACGTATATTGAATGATTTCCGAGATAAAAGTTTCAACATGATCAACAAGTAATTGTGACAATCACCTACAGCTGAATTTTATGGTGTTAAGTATTGAGGGTGATATTTTTAATTTAAAATTTAGTAAATGGTGTCAACAAAACGTCTATTGCGATAAACACTGAGATATCAAATTCTGATATTAAGCTTTTAATTTGTCCTAAAAAGTTTTGGTAATATGAAATAAGCTTATACCCTTTGTTGCTTTTTTATAGATGTGCCTTAATTAAATGAACGTAAGGTTTAAATGACAAATTGTAGCGTTGCCACGTATCATAGGTCCATGTTTTATAGCTGTTTGGGTTTTGAGACATTTTATTTGAACCTTATTATTTGATAAATGTATCAATTTTTATATTAAAGACTTCCCTTTGAATAAAAGCGTTGGTAAGGAAAGAAAAAAAATGCGGGGTTTTGATTTATTGCCGAGAGACGCGAGACCATTTAGCAATCAAAATGCTATAAAACCTTTGAAAAAACTCGCAACTGATTAATATATAGTTATACTCTGGGGTCGGTAAGAGCAAGTAGTGGACCAATCATTGTAATTATCCAATAAAAGGACAAACAGTTTTGTTACCAATGAACAAAGAACAGGTTTGCAAGATGTTATAGAACACTAAATAACCCCAGTCGTTGTCCAGGAGTGAGTCACGTGTCATAGTCGACTATTATAGTTCCAATAACACACAATAATCGTATACAAATATTAATTATTTTAGTTTATTTTTGTACATTTGATGCCAAAATAAACTAAAAAAACTGCATGAATTTTTATAGTAAGTTTACGGTGACATTTTTGTATTAACTTCTAGTTACACAATGTCCGTGGGACGATTTCCATTTTTTGTGTTGAGTCCAATCAGTTCACGAGTTTACGTTACTTAAACCCATCTGTTTTAACAAGAATTGTTTTGATGATTTTTTGCCAGTAATTTAACTATATATCATATCGGGCAGCTTTGGGGAGGTAAGAAATTAAAGACATACTAGCACTTAAAATTACTATACTGATGTGCAGAAATCATTTGGCAAATTTAATCAAAGGCTTTGTTTTAGTTGCTGTTGCGAGTTTGAATGCCGTTGTTAACCCGTGTCGTCATTGTGTGTGTCATTTATTTTTATATCTAGCTGTTTAACATTTACAATAGTAATTCGGTCAGTTGGAATATGATAAAGATAGTTTTTTGTCGTTAAAGCACATAACTAAATTGTGTATTTTTAATTATTTGTTTGACTTAATTAAATGATATACGATTCTGTGTTGTAATAGTTGTTTCGAAATATAAATAGATACAAATGAGTATAATTTCAACTTGAGATATCAGCCTTTTCTGACGCTCTCATGAGCAGCATAATGACATCATTGTTTTCATATCTACAAATAAACCCATAATCTTATTTATCTGTCTTACAAATATCAGTTTAAATGATTCTTTAGTTATTGATGTCATAGTGTATGGTGGTCGTGTTACAAAAAGGGAGGATAGGCATTTTGTCAATGTATTGTGGTCGTGTTACAATAAGGGAGGATAGGCATTTTGTCAATGTATTGTGGTCATGTTACAATAAGGGAGGATAGGCATTTTGTCAATGTATTGTGGTCGTGTTACAATAAGGGAGGATAGGCATTTTGTCAATGTATTGTGGTCGTGTTACAATAAGGGAGGATAGGCATTTTGTCAATGTATTGTGGTCGTGTTACAATAAGGGAGGATAGGCATTTTGTCAATGTATTGTGGTCGTGTTACAATAAGGGAGGATAGGCATTTTGTCAATGTATTGTGGTCGTGTTACAAGAAGGGAGGATAGGCATTTTGTCAATGTATTGTGGTCGTGTTACAAGAAGGGAGGATAGGCATTTTGTCAATGTATTGTGGTCGTGTTACAATAAGGGAGGATAGGCATTTTGTCAATGTATTGTGGTCGTGTTACAATAAGGGAGGATAGGCATTTTGTCAATGTATTGTGGTCGTGTTACAAGAAGGGAGGATAGGCATTTTGTCAATGTATTGTGGTCGTGTTACAATAAGGGAGGATAGGCATTTTGTCAATGTATTGTGGTCGTGTTACAAGAAGGGAGGATAGGCATTTTGTCAATGTATTGTGGTCGTGTTACAATAAGGGAGGATAGGCATTTTGTCAATGTATTGTGGTCGTGTTACAATAAGGGAGGATAGGCATTTTGTCAATGTATTGTGGTCGTGTTACAATAAGGGAGGATAGGCATTTTGTCAATGTATTGTGGTCGTGTTACAAGAAGGGAGGATAGGCATTTTGTCAATGTATTGTGGTCGTGTTACAAGAAGGGAGGATAGGCATTTTGTCAATGTATTGTGGTCGTGTTACAATAAGGGAGGATAGGCATTTTGTCAATGTATTGTGGTCGTGTTACAAGAAGGGAGGATAGGCATTTTGTCAATGTATTGTGGTCGTGTTACAAGAAGGGAGGATAGGCATTTTGTCAATGTATTGTGGTCGTGTTACAAGAAGGGAGGATAGGCATTTTGTCAATGTATTGTGGTCGTGTTACAAGAAGGGAGGATAGGCATTTTGTCAATGTATTGTGGTCGTGTTACAAGAAGGGAGGATAGGCATTTTGTCAATGTATTGTGGTCGTGTTACAATAAGGGAGGATAGGCATTTTGTCAATGTATTGTGGTCGTGTTACAATAAGGGAGGATAGGCATTTTGTCAATGTATTGTGGTCGTGTTACAAGAAGGGAGGATAGGCATTTTGTCAATGTATTGTGGTCGTGTTACAAGAAGGGAGGATAGGCATTTTGTCAATGTATTGTGGTCGTGTTACAATAAGGGAGGATAGGCATTTTGTCAATGTATTGTGGTCGTGTTACAATAAGGGAGGATAGGCATTTTGTCAATGTATTGTGGTCGTGTTACAATAAGGGAGGATAGGCATTTTGTCAATGTATTGTGGTCGTGTTACAATAAGGGAGGATAGGCATTTTGTCAATGTATTGTGGTCGTGTTAAATAAGGGAGGATAAGCATTTTGTCAATATCATTTTATGTTGTTTATTTCAACCAAATGTTTCTTTCATTTGTGCTGCACAAAGTACAATTTTTGCTTGCTGCCTAAAACTTTGCCTGTTGTAACCATATCCAAGGCATTGTCAGGGTTTTATTTGCATTAGTAAATTAATTCCTTAATTCCATTACGACTCTTGTCTTTATAGTAATCTATGTCTCTTTATAAAGGTCTAAGTCTGTCACTTTACTTACGTCGTAAATGTTCACAAAATATTTGGCGAGTCCCTGTTTATGAAATATTATAGATCCGACAATGAAAGAGAGGATCTTAATGATTGGTTCTTGTATGGTTCGTTTTCACAAATGATGTTTTAACTATTGTTTATTAAAAGACTCCATTAGCTATAAACAAATTAAGTCCGCCATTTATTCTTGCTTTAAATGAGTTTACAAAAACCATCTGTTTTCTCTTAAATCAGACACCAATAAATCATTCATTAATACATAAAGTGGGGTATATTTTTCACAAAGATTAATTGATATTTCAGTCCAACCAAAAATGTTTCATCAATATTCTGGACCACAAGTTAACAAACAATAAAGTGGTAACCCTAAAAAAATTGTAATGTAGGTATAAAATGACTATGTACAGCACATACAGTCAGCATTCTAACTGGTTTTGCTGCAAGGGTTGTTTTACGGAATGATAGCAATTTGTAGTACCCCACCCCCCCCCCCCAAAAAAAAAAAATCCGATGAACGGTGATTAGTATCTAAATATAACGCACATTTGCGGATTTTTCTGTATAAAGATTTTACCCGATGGTAACGTTTTTAGATTTAAAAAAAACATAATAAGGGAAAAGTCCTTCAATGTTATTTTCATTTAATCTTCGGTAATCGGGTTTAGATTATGTTGCAATATGTTAGAATTAAAGATCAGTCGATTCACCATGTTTGCCATAAACAGACTACGTGTCAAGCGATTCACAATGATTGCCGTAAACAGACTCGGTAGCTGAGTGGTTAAGGTAGTTAGTCTACTATTGATCTAGTGCCTATCAACAATGAGGTTGCGGGATTGAGTCTCACTGCTGGCAAGGTTTACTCGACTTCAATCTTAACTGACAAGGATTGACAGTATTCCTACCGACGGTCGGGGGGGGGGGGGGTTAAATTTTTCGGTAAAGCATTCAGTATGTTATTGAATTTTTTAAAAGTCAGCATTTGTGTATGTCAAAAACAGTACGCCCAAATGAGTCTTGTGTTAAGACTGGAATTCGTAAAAATTGTTTCTTTGTTTGTTTGAATGATGTTTAACGCCATTTTCAGCAATTTGTTAGCTATATCATGGTTAGGCCGAATTTTACTGCCGTTATAATCCTAAGTTAGTTTTATGATTTGTCGGATTAACCTCGCCACAAAAAAAAAAACGAGGGTACAATTATTCGTTCTAAATCATGGCGTCCATTTTTTATTGGGGAGGAAGCCGGAGTACCCTTAAAAAAATTATGCTTAAATAATTTAGATGAAATTACTGAATGCTTTACCGAAATATTTATAAAGCCAGCAAAAGACTCAATTCCAAGATTCTGTCATCTTATAAACCTTGCTTTAATTCTGAAATATTAAAACCATTTTTGAAACGAAACAGGTTCCATACTAAAATAAAAAGTTTTCACAATATACAAAGAACATTTTTTTTTAAATTCTTATGGGTACTACATTTGTCAAAAATATTATAGGAACTGGTCGATCAATTACTATTCTACCGCTAGTTAAAAAGTTTTCTAATGAAATAGTAGCTGGTTACTTTGAAAAGACACATCTTTTAAATAGTTCCTTTGTTTTATATCGCCGGTTAACGATTGGAACAGAGATGTGCCAGAATTACCTGTAATAACGTCATCTACCGTAGATTGACGAATTTTCATTCGAGGAAACAATTGACATACGATAGCTTGAAACGGGGTAAAGCATTTCGAATGATGAAATTAGTCTTCATATTTTTAAATATACATAAAAACAGTTGCTATACCACTTTGTATTATTTTTAACCATTCACTTAAAACAGGCAAATACAAGTAGTTGGAAATTAGCAAATGCCATTTTTAAGAAAGGTGATGAGTTAAATTACCGCCAGATATCACTATTGAACTGTGTCTAAAAGGTGTTTGAAAGAGTTATATTTAAACATGTATAAAACACAACTTACTGTGCAAATTTCAGTCTGGCTTTGTACCTGGACATTCAATTTATCATCAATTGATCGAACTATCATAAAATATGTTTATCTTTAGAAAATAGTTATATAACATGTGATGTCTTTTGTGACATTTCAAAGGCGTAAATGTTTAATTGCAAAATTTAAGCCATATGTAATTTAAAGGAATTCTTTTTTCCTGGCTCAAGGACTATCCAAGCAATCGCCGTAAGCACATACTGTAACGAAATTCGAGACCTTCACTTGGTAATCTGCAATCGGGTGTGCCACATGGTTCAGTATTAGACCCTTTCTGTTTTTGTTGTCTAAAAATATTGCAGATGAAATAAGCTCGTTAGTTAGATTTTTTGCAGACGATAGTTCTTCAATGTATTCATCTGTAAGCGTTGTGTAAATAGAGAGGAACAGTAATAGAGATCTGGACTAACGTATGGACTTAATTGTGGTTAGTAGATTTTAACCCCCAAACAACAGAATATATGTTTTACTCATATTGATAATATCTGTAAAAGTGCTTCTAAACAAGTATTTGTTCCGCGAAAACTAAAGTATTTTTTCTGCAGAAACTACCTAAACATTTTTTACTATGGGAAATTTTTTCTTTACTGAAATATGATTGCGAGTTAAGGGATGTTGCTCTGTCACGAACAGGAAAAAATGAATGTTTACGTGACTGTAACATTATTCGGAAGAAAGAAAATCAATACCAGCGTTAGAAAGACTGATCACGTGATAAAGAATGCTGTAGAGCGCCCTCACTCTTTGCGGAAAGCTTCGTTGCCTGTTACGAGCTGTGTCTGTTATAATAAAGTATAACGTGTGCAGGAGGTTATGTAAAGGCTGACACTGAGTAAACATTTTGTTCTAAGCTGTTATTCGTGCATGCATGCAATATTGAGGTTTACATCGTTGTTTAAATTAATGCTATAATAAGCTTCGGTTCTAACAATTACATCATTAATTAGTTTAACCTACACAATACTTTGACAGCCGGGTAGTCTGTATCCAGAACTATAGTTAGGCTCTGTAAATAAATACCCTACCTGATCACATCCTGGGATTTAACGTTAATAAATTATTAAAATTGGTATGACCTATATAAATATGATATTCAAAGGAGAAAAGGTTGAAAATGTCCAACAAAGCGCGATTTGATACTTGAGTCGAGCTGTTGTGCTTATTCTTAAATCGCTTATCTTTGAAAGTACTAATTATGCTCCTTAAAGGCGATTAACTGGCCTTACGTGTTCATTTTGGGCGTTGCATATAATTTTAAACCTGGCTAAGAGGCATTTTTGTATAATATTGCCCTTAATCGTCGTATTTATGACACCTTCCAACTATCTCTGAAATATAGAGGATTTAACTTTAGGAATAATCTTTGAACAAATGACCACCAGTTAATAGGTCAGACATGTTTTAGGACTCAGATTTTAACAATTAGGTACAATCAACATCAATCACACAGTAAGACGGTATTAGGACACTTAAAATGTTCAAACGCGATGGTCAATATAGATATTACTAAGAAGATGATGACAAACACGATTATAATGTAATAAAACTGACCACATTTTGATGGTCGTACGACTGGACATTGTCCGAAGCTATTATTGACCATTAGTAACACTGTTTAAATCTTCGAATCTTTTGTTGGTGTTTAGACATTCCTCAATAGATCAAACGGATAAATTCGATTATGAATAAAAAGTCGGATTGTGAATGGTTCATCGGAATTTTTGGTCAGTTTTTATCCTGTGCGGCCGGCAGCTGTCTGCAAATGTCTCGATCTTTGACCCTCGAAATAATGCCACGCGCATTATAAAGGTTACAGGTCAAATCGGACATATTGTTAATTACTAAACTTAAGACTCAAATAATGATGAGAATTTTTTTCGTAGCTTAAGAAGGTATGTTGACCCCATGACTTTTTTGCCACCACCCCCTGGGAACATGTTTAATAATTGTTCTTTACCTTGTACTTTTATGAAAAGTGGCGTCCACCCTTTGTATTTTATTAGGGGTCGAGTTCATTTTACATCGATTAACTGGTTTATTCACAAAAAATGAAATTGAACACAAGTTGTAATATTTTTCGGCGACAGCTACATCTGGGAAAAGATACAGAGAAAGGTGTTTAATGTCATATCGACAGTGATACAATTAAATTCTTAATTTAAATGCAAAACAGACGTCTAGAAAGTCGCGAGAAGGTTAACAAGGAAAATAGATTATAAAGCAGGAAAGTGTCAACTTGCTTTTTTCTAAGTTAAGTAGAAAATACATTTGTTCAAGTGTGAAATACCATAGCTAATTCACAGTTGGTCACTTTTTGCACTTAACGACACGTATGTAGAAACCTTGATTTCTGTTTATTTGTAATGTCCCGCAATTAACATAGAAATGGCTATTGCCTGAAGTCAAAAACAATAGCCCAAAGAACAGATGATCTATTAGGGGTAGTTTGTTGGTATTTATTATGACTTCAGGGTAACAGCACTATAGTTAATAGACAATAAATTACTTTTATAACTTTGATAAAGGATTGTTTCTAGAATAAAATAAAAATTATTTCCGTTTAAACGGTATCTTTAAATGTTAGAATAAATGTACAAATGATATTTATTGATTAATGTCAACTTTCCATACGTAAGAAAAGAATGGCTACTAACACCTATAAATATACAACACTAAGTCACAATACACATGTTCTTATTTACAACACTAAGTCACAATACACATGTCCTTATTTACTACACTAAGTCACAATACACATGTTCTTATTTTCAACACTAAGTCACAATACACATGTCCTTATTTTCAACACTAAGTCACAATACACATGTCCTTATTTACTACACTAAGTCCCAATACACATGTCCTTTTTTACAACACTAAGTCACAATACACATGTCCATATTTACTACACTAAGCCACAATACACATGTCCTTATTTACAACAATAAGTCACAATACACATGTTCTTATTTACTACACTAAGTCCCAATACACATGTACTAATTTACAACACTAAGTCCCAATACACATGTCCTTATTTACAACACTAAGTCACAATACACATGTCCTTATTTACAACACTAAGTCAGAATACACATGTCCTTATTTACAACACTAAGTCCCAATACACATGTTCTTATTTACAACACTAAGTCAGAATACACATGTCCTTATTTACAACACTAAGTCCCAATACACATGTTCTTATTTACAACACTAAGTCCCAATACACATGTGCTTATTTACAACACTAAACCCCAATACACAGGTCATTATTTACAACACTTATTCCCAATACACATGTGCTTATTTACAACACTAGTCCCAATGCACATGTGCTTATTTACAACACTAAGTCCCAATACACATGTGCTTATTTACAACACTAAGTCCCAATACACATGTCCTTTTTACAACACTGTCCCAATACACATGTTCTTATTTACTACAATAAGTCACAATACACATGTCCCTTTTTTACAAGTGGCCTCGGTGGCCGAGTGGTTAAGGTAGTTTGTCTACTATTGATCACGTGGTCTGTCAACACTGAGATTGCAGGTTCGATTCTCACTGCAGGCAGTGTGTACTCGACTCCAATCTTAATTGACAAGAATTGCCAGTTTTCCTACCGTAGGTCGGGGGTTCTCTCCGGGTACTCCGGCTTCCTCCCCAATAAAAATTGGACGCCACGATATAGCCGAAAAATTGCTGAAAATGGCGTTAAAACACCAGTCAAACAAACAAATCATATTTTACAACACTAAGTCATAATACACTTGTCCTTATTTACTACACTTAGTCCCAATACACATGTCCTTATTTACTACACTAAGTCACAATACACATGTCCTTATTTACAACACTAAGTCACAATACACATGTCCTTATTTACTACACTAAGTCCTAATACACATGTCATTATTTACAACACTAAATCACAATACACATGTCCTTATTTACTACACTAAGTCACAATACACATGTCCTTATTTACTACACTAAGTCCTAATACACATGTCCTTATTTACAACACTAAGTCACAATACACATGTCATTATTTACAACACTAAGTCACAATACACATGTCCTTATTTACAACACTAAGTCACAATACACATGTCCTTATTTACAACACTAAGTCACAATACACATGTCCTTTTTTACAACACTAAGTCCTAATACACATGTCCTTATTTACTACACTAAGTCCCAATACACATGTTATTATTTACAACACTAAGTCCCAATACACATGTCCTTATTTACTACACTAAGTCCCAATACACATGTCATTATTTACAACACTAAGTCACAATACACATGTCCTTATTTACAACACTAAGCCACAATACACATGTCCTTATTTACAACACTAAGTCCCAATACACATGTCCTTATTTACAACACTAAGTCCTAATACACATGTCCTTATTTACAACACTAAACCCCAATACACATGTCATTATTTCCTACACTAAGTCACAATACACATGTCATTATTTACTACACTAAGTCACAATACACATGTCCTTTTTTACAACACTAAGTCACAATACACATGTCATTATTTACAACACTAAGTCACAATACACATGTCCTTATTTACAACTCTAAGTCCCAATACACATGTCCTTATTTACTACACAAAGTCCTAATACACATGTCCTTATTTACAACACTAAGTCACAATACACATGTCCTTTTTTACAACAGTAAGTCACAATACACATGTCCTTTTTTACAACAGTAAGTCACAATACACATGTTCTTTTTTACAACACTAAGTCCCAATACACATATCCTTTTTTACTACACTAAGCCACAATACACATGTCCTTATTTACTACACTAAGTCCCAATACACATGTTATTATTTACTACACTAAGTCCCAATACACATGTCCTTATTTACTACACTAAGTTCCAATACACATGTTATTATTTACTACACTAAGTCCCAATACACATGTCCTTATTTACTACACTAAGTCCCAATACATATGTAATTATTTACAATACTAAGTCACAATACACATGTCCTTATTTACTACACTAAGTCCCAATACACATGTCATTATTTACTACACTAAGTCCCAATACACATGTCCTTATTTACTGCACTAAGTCCCAATGCACATGTTCCTTTTTACTACACTCAGTCCCAATACACATGTCATCATTTACTACACTAAGTCCCAATACACATGTCCTTATTTACAACACTAAGTCACAATACACATGTCCTTTTTTACAACAGTAAGTCACAATACACACGTCCTTTTTTACTACACTAAGCCACAATACACATGTCCTTATTTACTACACTAAGTTCCAATACACATGTTATTATTTACTACACTAAGTCCCAATACACATGTCCTTATTTACTACACTAAGTTCCAATACACATGTTATTATTTACTACACTAAGTCCCAATACACATGTCCTTATTTACTACACTAAGTCCCAATACACATGTCCCTATTTACAACACTAAGTTCCAATACACATGTTATTATTTACTACACTAAGTCCCAATACACATGTTATTATTTACTACACTAAGTCCCAATACACATGTCCTTATTTACTACACTAAGTCACAATACACATGTTATTATTTACAACACTAAGTCACAATACACATGTCCTTATTTACTACACTAAGTCACAATACACATGTCCTTATTTACAACACTAAGTCACAATACATATGTTATTATTTACAACATCAAGTCACAATACACATGTCCTTATTTACGTGAATTTAATGTATTCAGCATTAAATTCCTTTATCGAAGGAAGACTGACTAGTATAGTTGTTGGCTGTTGTTGCTTTCGCTCTAGTATTCCTTAAACATATGATTGGTGATTGGTTAAACCTGTCTTAAAATAGAAAAACCAAATCCAGGTTCGGTCTTTTGAAAATCGTCTGCAAGGAGGTGACAGGAAAAATGTCGGTTTGGCAATCTAAATTTTTTAAACCCTCCCACCCACCTCCATTACATAACACGCACAATGTTAATACATTTTGTAATATATTTTGCTAATCATCTTGTTAATGAAATTGGCACTTCGCTTCCTTTTCTTGAATATTTTCAGGTATTGGGACAGCTTGGAGCTTGAGAATTGAGGAGCCTTGCAAGGAAAAAGCACAGTCTTGTTATCGCCGTGGAGTGTGAGAAGCGTGCAAATGGTGGTTTCGGACAATAAGGCAGATTTTTCACTGCACTGGCCCGCCTTTATATTAACTGTCAACTAGCAAATATCTAAATTCTGGAGTAACCTCTGTTTCCCAGGGTTGCTCATCCCCCATATATATCAGTTGCTAATTCATTTATGGTCTGCCATCAAGTTGCGGCGACCAATATATAGACTTGAACTTTAATCTTATCTTATATTTGAAATATATATATTTATTTATTTATCTATTTATCTATTTATTTATATATATATATATATATATATATATATATATATATATATATATATATATATATATATATATATATATATATATATATATATATATATATATATATATATATATATATATATATATATATATATATATATATATATATATATATATATATATATATATTATTGTACTTGTATAATAAAGCTGTGGCCAAATACTGCCAATCTAGATCTTTGTTTTTATTCAGCATTCTCTGAGATAATACACTAAGTCACAATACACATGTCCTTTTTTACAACACTAAGTCACAATACATATGTTATTATTTACAACACTAAGTCACAATACACATGTCCTTATTTACAACACTAAGTCACAATACATATGTTATTATTTACAACACTAAGTCACAATACACATGTCCTTATGTACTACACTAAGTTACAATACACATGTCCTTTTTTACTACACTAAGTCACAATACACATGTCCTTATTTACAACACTAAGTCACAATACATATGTTATTATTTACAACACTAAGTCACAATACACATGTCCTTATTTACTACACTAAGTCACAATACACATGTCCTTATTTACAACACTTAGTCACAATACATATGTAACTATTTACTTTAATGGATAGTTTTAGATTACAATAAGTTTTCTCCACAGAGTCAATGCTCATGTCCTTCATAGGCCCATAACAAGTAAATAAAGTTATCTTATCTTATATATAATTTTACTTATCTACTTTCTAGAACTGCTTACGTTCTCTGGAAAAAGAAGCTTAATTTTTAAGTTTAAAAACTAAGACTATGAATATCAGACAGCGTATGTTGATTAACAGCGATGCCATATTGTGGGTTAAAGAAAAGGTTGCAAAAATATAACAAAATGAATACAACGGAACATAAAAATCATGGCAACAATTCTTAACATAAAACGGACTGACATTTATGATTTGATTGGCTAGTTGAATTACATCATCTGCTCTAAAACCCATAATAACTTACTGTATAACAGCATTAATTTCAAATTACACCATTAATCATTATTCGTTAACTTTAGCTGCCTATGTTTTGTTTTGGTGTTTGAAACCACTGTCAACTATATTAAGGGATTTATTGGTGGGGAGGGGACAATATACTCGGTAAAACCCCTCAAAACCTTAGCAGGAATATATAAAGACCAGTCAAACTATTTGTAATATAACATCATATTATATCACATTAAATATCTGTGTTGCACATCAGTGACATGGTATAGTAAGGGACGGACCTTTAACTTGAAAGGGGGGGGGGGCTTGGTTTTTTGTTTTGGTCAAATAAAAAATATATATAGGCGGAGTCGCGACAGAATATTTTTTTTTCATTATTAGCATTATTTTATATAGCAGAAATCCTTCTTCAGAGTATTTTGTTCGTACCCTCTGCTTCCAAAATAATTTTTTTCATCAAAAATCATTTTCAATTTTTTTTAACCAAGCCCCCCCCCTACCCCCTTTGCAAGTTAAATGGTTGGTCCCTAATAGTAACATTTCCAACGTATGAAAATAAAAACACACAAACAAAGGAAAGGTGCTCCAGTCTCCCCTGCCGAATCAAGTATTGTATCCTGGCAATGGCAATCATGTCATTGTTTAACCATTACGGACTTTATATAACTAGGTCCTCTTGTTAGTTCTGGTAATAATTCTCCTTTTCTTTAATATCATTTTAAGTCATGTAGGTATTAAAATCATTTCCAAGTAAACCATAATTTCCCCCAATATGATCAGCAGATTCTGGGAAGTGTCCAAGATATTGTTGATATAAACAACCGATTTAAATTTTATAAATCTGACAAGATATGTAGTCTTGAGAGTGTACAATAAAAAAAAAAATAATGCTTATAATTTACATTTCCAAAGACTAAAACGATTCAAAACGATATTGTTAATAATAATATTTGCTTTAAACTTTATAAAATCTCACAAGAAATTTGGAGTAAGAGCATTTACAGAACACCTTTCCACAAAACTTTACATTGCAAGGAGCTGTAACTCCCACAAAATGATCGATAATTGCTGATGTGTGCAAGATATTGCTGTTATAAACATGAAACAAATCAAGTAGGACGGACGCTCTGACGGACGGGGCAGCGGATTAACGCCATGCACTTCTTATAGATGTCCCCGCTTTTCGTTGCGGTCAAATATTTACTAATGTCCTCTATAATATTAGACATATTTGTACCCATGGGAGGTGAATACAATGCCTAATGTTACATCGCGACCCCCGACCTAAGCACTTACTTCGCTTATCATTATAAACAGATAAGGTAAAAAACTTAATGCACAAAAAAATTATGTCTATATAAATAGTAGCTACATATTATAAATTAACAGCTGTTTTAAGTGCCTCTATTTTGTTGTGATATGAATCTGGCACATTATCGCTCCTTTAACAGCCCGGCTATATAAATTTGACAATATTATAAACACCGATGTCAAAACATTTTATTCCAAGTTGTAAAAACAGGCCAATTTAGATTCTATCGCTGATGAAGTAGATGATAAAATGTAGCGTACGCTATTACTTGTTGTCTAATTACATACAGCAGTAGGAAATTAAAGGCTGGCCTGTGAAATATGTCTTAACCCAAAGGAATAAAGAGTAATTTGAAGTTTGAAAATACTATTAAATGGCCATGAATTATTTCTACTATAGCCTCTGTTAAAATAGGAACAATGCATCTTTACCACATGTTTTCCGTTTCGCCACTCGTCTGAGTCAAATATACAATGACAAACACCCTTTATTCTGCGAAGAATTTTTCTTAATAATGGAGATTACAACAGTAACCATATTTAAAAATTAAAATATAATTTCGAACAATTACGACACGTTTAAACAACTCAAGTTTGAAACTCCTGATCTCCGATTATAGAATTATCAGTTGTGATCAATAAATATTCTTTAATTTGTTCTGATAATAACAGACTTGTGACAAAATGTATTGAAATACTTTATGAATATTTGAAGGCGTTTATCTTGTCATAAAACGCTCCCTTCATCTACAATCAAATTGGTATAGGGCTTTCTAAAGAAGAAAATCAACAAGGACATTCAGAACTTCCACAGAGCAAATAAACCATTTGACAAAAGGGACCTGTATTTAAATGCAGTTAATTAAATGAAATATGCAGTTAATTATATATTTATTCGACTTGATGACAACTTGGTCAATATTAAAACGAGATGAAAGAAGAAACCTACAATAAAATGCAAGAGTAATATGCCTTAAGTGTACCGTTCGTGCCATACACGCACCTGCAAATCTTAAGTCCACGAGATCGTCTTGTATGATCATTGTATAATTACATTTGTTCCTGACTGTTTACAAAAGAAACTTACAATCCAACTCACAGTTAAGCCATTCTACTCTGAGTAAAGTACAATAATAATCTTCTTGTACTCAACGGATCTTTTGAAACCCTTTCATTCCTTAATATCCCAAGTGACACCATGGTGGTCCAACAATAGTGGATAACGTGGGAAAATGTTACTCATTGCAGAATAAAGCACACAGGAATCTGCTGATATGTAGTGCTGTTAAAAATCGTCAAAAGATTTTTTGTCCATTCTTATAAAAGGTGCAAAGATCAACACTCAGAAATCAGAAAAAAGAACTTATGTGTGTGTAGGGAATAAAGTGCATGTAGACATGCATACAAATGCGATGTTAAATAAAGGAAACTGAAACGGATCGCGTGACATTATGTTATAGACTGCAGTGGTCGAGTGGTGAATAATATTGATCACGTGCCTGTCAACACTGATGATTCGAACATTAATGTGAGCAGGCTGTGCTCGATTCTAACCTTAGGAATGACTGGTTTCCTGTCACAGGTCTAGGGTTTTCATCTGGTACTCCGGGTCACTTCCCTAATAAAAAACTGTATGCCATAATTTAACTAAAATATTGCCAAAGGGGCGGTAAACTTTATTAAAAAAAACGTAACATCGTATCTTTTTGTATAAGGAACGAACTAGACTAATTAACTAAAACAACCAACATACATAACAGCATCTATACATTATAGACCAATCTTCATGAGTAGAATGAGTTTTTTGAAAACCAATATGATAGGAAATAGAAAGTCACGTGTATTGGTTTAGGCCAACAGGAAAAAGGCAAAAATATATATTATGTAATAATACTATATATACATAATTGGTCTTCCATCTAAACATCAAAGTTTTTCATATGTATTACCATATATACATCATTGTTCTTCATGTGTATTACCATATATACATCATAGTTCTTCATGGGTATTATCATATATACATCAAAGTTCTTCATGGGTATTATCATATTTACATCATTTTTCTTCATGGGTATTACACATTTACATCATTGTTCTTTATGGGTATTAACACATTTACATCATTGTTCTTTATGGGTATTAACACATTTACATCATTGTTCTTTATGGGTATTAACATATTTACACCATTGTTCTTCATGGGTATTACCATATATACATCATTGTTCTTCATGGGTATTAACACATTTACATCATTGTTCTTCATGGGTATTACATATTTACATCATTGTTCTTCATGGGTATTATCATATTAACATCATTGTTCTTTGTGGGTGTTACCATATATACATCATTGTTCTACATCGGTATTACTATATATAAATCATTGTATTGTCTTCATGTGTATTACCATATTTATAACGTAGTTCTTAATGGATAAAATACCATATTTGGATATACGGCTGTACTATTGTCTTTGGTTGTTGCTTATAAAACATATTTTTATTTATATGTTATTTGTAAGGAAGTAAAAACTAACCGTCTAAACACCAGAAGTGGCGATAACATTAAAAACAAGAAAAGATATGGTTGTAACCATATCGGGGAAACTCAATTAAAGTAATTGAGGATTAAAACAAGAAGTCAGTTTGTATTGTTATATCTGGTAAATGTCCTATAATGAAAATAGAAATTGTGTAATTAATACTATAACCAACAATAACAGTAAAGAATAAAAAGCTTCGCCGAGCGCAGCATGATACGACCGCAACATGTTGAACCTTAGTCCGAGAATCCTCTGCCGTCCAACGCTTTTATTATTATTTTTTTTGCGTCCTACGCAAAAAAAAAAAATAATAAAAGCGTTGGACGAAAGAAGAGGATTCTCGGACTAGTTGAACCTGTACGTTTGAGGCCCAATATGGAAAGTCAATTGCTTTTGACATATGCAGCCTTATAGTGGACTTAGTTAACATTTTTGAACATTTGAATTATTTAAAGTAAAAGAAAGATACAGGAAATTGAGACCTGTATAAAAAAAATTTAATTAAATAATTTATTCTATATGATGCGACAACAACAAAATAACTGGAAAATTAAAAAGTGCATAAAACCAATAATAAGACAATGCTAAAGTAGAAACGTTTTCATCATTTAAATGTTCTACAGGAATTACAGATTCGTAATACTTCCCTCATCAAGTCGGTGTGCAATCTTTGTCCCAAATTATTCATTCATGACATTTGTACCGTTTGTTAAATCTGCAATCCCAATTGAGCTAAAGGACTGGTTATCGTTTGTTTTAAAAATATTCGAAATTCTTAATACATTGATTTATGTATTATTTTTATTTTGCAAAGATGTACATTTGAAAATCTTGTTTACTGTTATTCATCATGATGATCAGCTGTGCCATGGAATATTAACGATTTACATCACGAAAATTGTTTAATACACCATTAAAACAGTAGCAAGAAATTTATTATTGTTGGACATATTTACAATGCGTTAATTATATAATTAAATTCAGATGAGAGCAGATTTAATGTGCATTTATGATAATAGTACGATTCAACACATTTACAATAAATGGTTACGACACATAATCACGTGCACATAATGTAATGAATACAACAATATGATCATTCACCTAGCCAGCTTGATCGCGTAAGAATATATGAACAGAATTATATTTTAATTCAAATGCAAATAACAAAAGTATTACATTTCGAAATACAAAACATACTGTTTTTCACCTGAAAAATAATCAAAACAATATTACAGATAGAAAGTACTTACTTCGGTAAATGCAAACATTGAACTATATTATCGCGCAATAGCTCAGTAAACCGTACCTGAAATTAGTTATAACGCCACGTGTGATACAATGCAATGATTTGAGTTATGATAATGGTATTTACATTCAATTCAATCATGCATACAGTTGATGATCACGTACAAGTGTACATTTCTTACCTCGGCGATCGATCTGTTACCAAATCAACTAATTTATCAAATACCAAATGTGCTCGACCAACAGAGCTTTCTAACGCGTACGCAGATATCTGATATTGGAACACTCAAAATGGATAATTATATATAATTCAGAAATCCTAGTCATGGAAAGTGATACGCACCGTACACGATAAATATATTTTATGTACAGTTGGCGCATTGCGCCGCTACAAAAGGCAAATTATCTTCCCCAGTGGTTTTTATTTTTTCAGTGATTTTATTATTTGTTCTAAATATAGCTAAAATATTTTTAATTTAGCGTTAGATAGATAAATAAATAAATGAATAAATAAATAAATAAATAAATAAATAAATAAATAAATAAATAAATAAATAAATAAATAAATAAATAAATAAATAAATAAATAAATAAATAAATAAATAAATAAAAAAAAATAAATAAATCCATCCATCCATCCATCCATAAATAAATAAATAAATAAATAAATAAATAAATAAATAAATAAATAAATAAATAAATCAATCAATCAATCAATCAATCAATCAATCAATCAATCAATCAATCAATCAATCAATATGAAATTGAAGCTACAAACTAAAAAATATAAATAGTAAAGTTTTCCATTCGTGGAACTTCCTTATCCTCTATCCAATCCTCGTCAGCGTATGAAGTATAAACATTGTACATACCAAAATTGGTATGTAACACTAAGGCTTCCAAATTACACGGACTTCGCTGAGGAATGGTTACAGGAAGGAGATTACAAGATAACAACTACCATAGTTATATTTTATACATGACTTAAATATCGTCTTAATCTTTGTATTGCACTATGCGACCATATTTCCTAAAATCCACAACGCTTTTCATAAAGCACCTTGCGGTTATTCTTTTTTAGTGCATTTCTCATTTCCACCATTCAACCGAGGTTGGTGGCATTTAGTAAAATATGCATTTATATGTGAGCAATAATTCAAATGAATTGTTAATGTTCGTCTAATCGAAAGTAACATTCATCACTGTAGATCAGAGAGGACTTATTAACACGTATAATTACAAGGTAAGAGATAATTAAAGAAGGAAGACATCTTTGTCACGACTCGTACAAGGCTTGTTGTCATTTCATGAATACCCGATCGTTATTTTTATCATTTCAATGACGAATTATTAAATAAAACCTTTTACACAGCTGTGTATGTTTTCAATCCTTTCCCACGGGTTCATCTCCGTATTATGACAATTCTCCTATAATTTGGTGGGAGACATAATCAAACTTATACTGATATATTATTATGGAAATTCTGTGCCTTATGATCTCAACGTTCCTGATAAATGGCGATATTCATCTCAATCCGAATTAATTTAATTCATTTACATGGTCGATGGCCTTGCAATAAAGATCATTTATATAAATATTTTAATGCAATCTCTATCATTTCAATGCAGTATATTTCAAAGCATTTTAAAACGTGTGAAAACCGTTTTCAAAGCCGTTAAAGTAATATCCCACACAAAGAGTTCAACATAAAATTGTTACTCCCACCCAAGGTCGTGGTCCTTGACGTGTGAAGTATGATAGTACTATCCGTGATATATTGAAGGTCAATACAATCTAATTATTTCATAACTAACACGACAAGAACACTTTTGAGCCTTTGTATTTAGGCCATATATTGCCCACAATTGATCTCTTGAATACTCTTTTAAATAAGCTGGGGAAAATACATGGATGGTTCCCATTGCTCCATCGACAAATCTGCTTTTGGCGTGGCGGTTTACACAACGGAAAGCCTGACCGCGGATATTAGTGTAGTAGTACAGTGTTTGGAGAGTAGAGCGCTTCTTGTACAATTAAGACTCCGGAGTAGATTCATTGTGGGCGCTACCAAAAACTAAATTATTTCACCAGTACCAATATATTCTATTCGTTTTCAGTCAAGGACAAAACTTTGATTCCGCAACATCGTCCCATTGAAAATATAAAAATCTTAGGACTAAATATAGCTGAAATATTAGCTATGATTCAATTAATTAGTCAATCGATATTTTATTCGGTAAAGACAGTCTAATGTGTTAATTGTTATAGAAAAAAAACCCAGTTTATTTCTTTTCTTGTTGAAGGAGGGACAGTCTTTTGCGATGCTTGTTTTAGTATAGATAGTGCATTGCGTTGCTTGTAACAGTAGGGATCACACATTTCATTGCTTGTTACTGAAGGGACACTCTACTGGGTTGTTTGCTAGAGTAAGGACAGTCTATGTCGGTGCGTTGGGCGGCAAAGAATTCTCGGACTAGGACGGTCCAATTCGTCTCTTGTTTAACAGTCTATAGTGTTGTATGTTATAGTGGAGATTGTCTATTGCATTGCTTGTTATACAGTACTCAAAGCGTATGACAGACACTATAAATTACAAATGTGACATCTTCGTAGTTAGTTAAATCTATTCCGATTCGTATTGTTTTAGATATGCTCCTTTTATTTTAATAACTTTTCAAATTATCCAAAAACTTTGTATACAACATATACGAACGCCACACGTCTACAAAAGTATTCTGTCAATTTTCGTTCCTTAATTCATAATTTCGTTTTTCGATTAAATCATCAAATACTACTATGAGTTCACAAAATGATAGTACTTTATAATTCATAAGTGCTTGCACGAATCGGTCAATACTGTCCTAAAAACGGTGAGTCAAGTATACTGACTTTCGCCCTTATTTTTTCGTTTTTTATACGTAATAATAGACCTTGCAGTCGTATATGTAATCTTCGTGCTGTCTGTTCGTTCGTACCTAAAAGCTTTCTCATTTAACGTGTATCTGTCCCTTTTTATATAAAGTGTACAAGTTACATTTATAACGTTCTTTATTATTTATATACTGTGATAGTTGAACTGCGTTCTATTAATATTTATTGTGAACGCCACAAACGTAATACAACGTTGTATGTTGATATTCGTGATATAGTTTATTTAATTTGTTCGAAGAACTTAACGAACGTTTTTATTTGTTTCTTTAATTTATTAATGACAACTTCACGTGCGCTGAGAACGGTGATCAACAGTGAAAACATGAGTTCACAGATTATAAGCAATTAACTAATTTTACAACTTTAAATGCAAATTTAAAGAGAATACATAAAGCAACAGTGATACCAAAATACCAAATAGCATTTAGTTAGCGCTGTAAGAAAGTACGAAAGCCCAAAATGACATATGTGAGTTATATTTACCTCATAAAACAACAAAAATACATTGTACAAGACAGTTTTAGTTTTTTATTCCATTGTGTGTGAAATATATGTCTGTATTTTTTCTTTAGTACAAAAGTATAATTAAAAATAAAATTTGAACTCATATAAATTATCTTAGCGATGCCTAAGGATACCATAAATTACCGGTCCACGACATTCTATCAAATTTTACATTACTTCCTGTATAACACAATAGTTATATGTAGGTTTTTATTGGAGTTGTCGCTTCTTGAAATGTTGTTTGTAAAAAAAAAACATATCAACAAACCGCTATTATTTTTTGCTCGAGCGACTAAAAGTCTAATCCATTCGGATTGGGGTGCATGGCTTGTCCGGTGTTCATTTCCTGCACTTTTGCGCTACATCAATCATACTTTGTATAGTGTTTGTACACATAATAGACACATGAAGGGTCAGAGGATTTTTATTCTTCTTCATTTTTAGACCTACGCACGACATTTATATTTAGTAGCATGTTTGTACACATAATGAAAGTGTACGGGATCAAATGATTTGATTTTCAATTAATTTTCTTAACAGTTTTCTCGTACAGCTCTGAAGCTACGGCGTTTATATTTTGTTGGATATTGAAACACATATTCAATAGCGGTGTTCAGGGCCAAAAGATTTTGAATGTTGTCCACAAAGAGGCACTTTCTGTCCATTGCAACACATCCAAACTAGGGTAATATCAGTTTTACGTGCATAAAGGGCCAATTCTAAGTTCTAAAACATCATGCACATAAAATATAAAAAGCTTTGACATGTTACTTTTTAGAAATTGAAAAGGGAAGATATAAACGAATAAAAAGAGAAAATAGAATATGTCAGTACTGTAATACAAATGACATTGAAGACGAATTTCATTTCTTCTTCAAATGCCCTTAATACAACTCCATTAGAGATGAATTCGGACATAAAAATATTAATACTTTCAAACTGGAAAATGACATAATACAAATAAGTAACCTAGTAAAAATATTGTCTTTGTCGAATCACTTGCAACATATTGCTCCATTTATAAAAAAAGTCACTTATACTGAGGAAAGTGAAAGTGATTGCATGATTCACCACTACTGACTTTTATCTATCACATATAGTTATTATTCTTGTGTATTTGAAGTATCAATGTTTATTTGTTATTGTTTATTTGTATGCTTTCATCCCCTAGGGGTATAATTATGCATTATTGAATACAGATTTATTTCGATGAACAGGCTGAGCATCATTTGTGTCTTACACTTTACTTTCTTAAAAAAACTAACAAACCAAGCTTTATTTTCAGCTGCGAGGCATACTTCTTATCTGGACTGATTATATTTCATAGTAACTTTGACTTGTCCAACAGAATGCCAGTGGCAACTATCTTAATGTAAATTATAACATTAATGTGTCACTTCAGGTCAGGATGTCTGCGACACTTCGGACCAGGTCTTGACCACCGTGTCCCCTCTTATAACTGTAGCCGTTCAGGTTCAACTATAAACATCAAAAGGAAAAAGAAAAATTTTTAATTCGTGTTTATTAATATGAAAATATGACAAGTGATGATTGATTGCCCTTTTGACATTTGAGTTTTTAATATATTCTCAGCACAAGCCACCTGTATATCTGATTAAAATGCAGGTATTTACTATTGGAAAAGACAATACTTAATTACGGGACGTGACCATTTTGACAGACACTACCCATACCTCACACTGACCAGGACAAATCTTTCTGAACTCTGGTCTTCAGATGAGAACCTTATCACAACATTAAATGTTTATTTTTAATCAAAACAAATTTTAAAATTAAATGGGAAATCAGTTTGTTGAGAGAACAAACACTTTACCTGCTGATTTTAAAGATTTTGTACAGTTTTCTCACGCTTGTTTACTGCCTCGAGCGTGATACTTAAAATGTTTTAAAATGCTCACATGAAGTTCTCGGAAATCAATATTAAAAGTTAAGAAATTGAAATGGCTTTTAGAAAGCTATTAAATCCGCACCTAAAATACTAGTAGATTTTGTCATACCTTTAAATGCAAAATACAAAGAGATTTGGTGCCTTCACGATATCAATAGAACCGGAAGGAACCAAATGTCTCAACGCCGAACAAATATTGCAGTGTCAGCTAAAAAGATGCTTATTTTTATATACACAGATGAAGGTATTGCTTCATAGAGAAATGGTTGTTTAACTTCCAGTGAGCACTACTGGTATAAGTACGATGAGAACAATTCACTAGAGAGTACTATATTCCGTGCGCATGCCTGCAGTATTATAACCGGCAACCCCTGTGAACTCTCCCTCAATCAAGAGCCCCCATTGTTATGTTTTAGACGTATTAACTTTGCCGGTAATCGCTAGTTACAAGCCGTTGAAGATTTTTCCTCATGTTCTTGTATGTTCGTGATTAATTTATTACTACTGGAATTCCGTAATACCGAAGCTTATTCTCCCAGTTTGTATTGGGTAGGAAGCCTGAGTACCAAGCGAAAACCACGACCTTCGGTAAAATATGATATTAAAGTCTAACAGTGATGACACCACTATAACTGTGTACACGTTAAGACAAGTTTCTTTGTTATACATCCTCAAACTCGTCTTTGCCCATATTACAATTCATATATTCTATCTACTATGTATTGCGTGTTGTTCATTTTTTTTTAACACACTCGCGCCTCGTTTTGTCTTGATATTTCGAAATCGTCATGTGTATGTCATTTGGCTTCTGTTTAACAAAGACAATACAAATTCACATATTATTATTCGAGGTTTACCATAAATGCATAGTAATATCGTGTCCCTAACTATACATGTTTATGGCTATCCACCTACCTACATGGTAATGACATTGTCCTTGACTACATGGTAATGACATTGTCCTTGACTACATGGTAATGACATTGTCCTTGACTACTTGGTAATGACACTGTCCTTGACTACTTGGTAAGGACATTGTCCTTGACTACATTGTAATGACATTGTCCTTGATTACTTGGTAATGACATTGTCCTTGATTACTTGTAATGACATGGTCCTTGATTACTTGGTAATGACATTGTCTTTGACTACATAGTAATGACATTGTCCTTGACTAAATAATAATAGTATATACCTACATGGTGACCATGCATTTGGCAACATACCAATTTTCTTGCTTCAGAAAATATGCCAATGGCCTTGGCGTTGACCTGATGTGACCTTCAATCCTTCAAAAGTTGTATCTCCATATTAACATTTGAAGGACACACCAGCAACCCATAATTAATATTATAAAAGTTTAGACAGGCACTGTACATGTGTCATTCTCACTTTTTAATTTTTTGTCATTTTAATTTTTCATTTCCACTTTAACCAATCATGTAATTAATCCTAATTGATTAATTTTTTTAAGCACTTTGTGTGGTACTTACGGGAAGCTTTACACCTTAAGAGCTTTTTCCCGTATTGGAAGATGATTATGATGACTACAAGGTAATGGATATGTAAATGGCCTGCCTCGTATAACATGGTAATGGTGCTGACTGCAAAGTAGTAACCATGCTTCTGACTACAATGTAATAATATTGCCCCTGACCATATGGAAATGGTCTTGCCCGTAACCAAACAGTAATAGCCTTGCCCCTGACTACATGGTGATAGCCCTGCCCCTGACTACATGGTAATAGCCTTGCCCCTGACTACATGGTTATAGCCTTGCACTGACTACATGGTTATAGCCTTGCCCCTGACTACACGGTAATAGCCTTGCCCCTGACTACATGGTAATAGCCTTGTTCCTGACTACATGGTTATAGCCTTGCCCCTGACTACATGGTAATAGCCTTTCCCCTGACTAAACGGTAATAGCCTTGCCCCTGACTACATGGTTATAGCCTTGCCCCTGACTACACGGTAATAGCCTTGCCCCTGACTACATGGTAATAGCCTTGTTCCTGACTACATGGTTATAGCCTTGCCCCTGACTACATGGTAATAGCCTTGCCCCTGACTAAACGGTATTAGCCTTGCCCCTGACTACATGGTTATAGCCTTTTGCCCCTGACTACATGGTAATAGCCTTGCCCCTGACTACATGGTAATAGCCTTGCCCCTGACTACATGGTAATAGCCCTGCCCCTGACTACATGGCAATAGCCTTGCCCCTGACTACAAAGTAATAGCCTTGCCCCTGACTACATGGTAATTATAATAGCCTTGCCCCTGACTACATGGTAATAGCCTTGCCCCTGACTACATGGCAATAGCCTTGCCCCTGACAACATGGTTATAGCCTTGCCCCTGACTACATGGTAATAGCCTTGCCTCTGACTACACGGTAATAGCCTTGCCCCTGACTACATGGTAATAGCCTTAATTGCCCCTGACTACATGGTAATAGCCTTGCCTCTGACTACATGGTAATAGCCTTGCCCCTGACTACATGGTAATAGCCTTAATTGCCCCTGACTACATGGTAATAGCCTTGCACTGACTACATGGTAATAGCCTTGCCCCTGACTACATGGTAATAGCCTTGCCCCTGACTACATGGTAATAGCCTTGCACTGACTACATGGTAATAGCCTTGCCTCTGACTACACGGTAATAGCCTTGCCCCTGACTACACGGTAATAGCCTTGCCCCTGACTACATGGTAATAGCCTTGCCCCTGACTACACGGTAATAGCCTTGCCCCTTACTACATGGTTATAGCCTTGCCCCTGACTACATGGTTATAGCCTTTCCCCTGACTACATGGTAATAGCCTTGCCCCTGACTACATGGTAATAGCCTTGCCCCTGACTACACGGTAATAGCCTTGCCCCTGACTACATGGTTATAGCCTTGCCCATGACTACATGGTAATAGCCTTGCCCCTGACTACATGGTAATAGCCTTGCCCATGACTACATGGTAATAGCCTTGCCCATGACTACATGGTTATAGCCTTGCCCATGACTACATGGTAATAGCCTTGCCCCTGACTACATGGTAATAGCCTTGCCCCTGACTACATGGTTATAGCCTTGCCCATGACTACATGGTAATAGCCTTGCACTGACTACATGGTTATAGCCTTGCCCCTGACTAAATGGTAATAGCCTTGCACTGACTACATGACTATAGCCTTGCACTGACTACATGGTTATAGCCTTGCTCCTGACTACATGGTAATAGCCTTAAACTTGACTACATGGTAATAGCCTTGAACTTGACTACATGGTAATAGCCTTGCTCCTGACTACATGGTAATAGCCCTGCTCCTGACTACATGGTAATAGCCTTGCTCTACACTACATGGTAATAGCCTTGCTCTACACTACATGGTAATAGCCTTGCCCCTGACTACATGGTAATAGCCTTGCTCTACACTACATGGTAATAGCCTTGCCCCTGACTACATGGTAATAGCCTTGCTCTACACTACATGGTAATAGCCTTGCTCTACACTACATGGTAATAGCCTTGCTCTAGACTACATGGTTATAGCCTTGCTCTAGGCTACATGGTTATAGCCTTGCTCCTGACTACATGGTAATAGCCTTGCCCCTGACTACATGGTAATAGCCTTGTTCCTGACTACATGGTAATAGCCTTGCACTGAACTTCAAGGTAATAGCCTTGCTCTAGACTACATGGTTATAGCCTTGCTCTAGACTACATGGTTATAGCCTTGCACTGAACTTCAAGGTAATAGCCTTGCTCTAGACTACATGGTTATAGCCTTGCCCCTGACTACATGGTAATAGCCTTGCACTGAACTTCAAGGTAATAGCCTTGGACTAGACTACATGGTAATAGCCTTGGACTAGACTACATGGTAATAGCCTTGCTCTAGACTAAATGGTAATAGCCTTACCCTTAAACAAGACGTCCAGTTCATGTTGTCTCTGATTCAGGGTAATTGGCCCTAACTACAAGGCTACACAATTTGCATTATCAAAAATCATTTAAATTATAATGATGATTCCATCCTTACTCTACACGGATTGACATTTTGTGCCAAATGTCGAAATTCTCATTATCTCAAACAACTGGACGCCATGATATAGCCGAGACCAAAACCGGAATAATATATGATTAAATAATTTTAATTTTGAATTAACAAAATTCTTATTTATTAAACACAAAATCGTTTACTTGTTGAATTGTACAAATTAAGAACAAACTCACTGCAGAAAGTCGTGTTTAATAAGCACTAAACACTACAATATTTTAGTGTATATTTATAGCAAGTTTGTAACCGTACATTGTAAACTTGTGAAATAATTATATAAATATACCACGAATTGATGTCACCCAAGTTCGTAGACAGTTCTCCATTTTCCACGTCGGTGAGGCGAAATTATTTTTACCTAATTGAGATTATTGAAATTTTTTACATAAATTTCTGGTGACATTTCAGAAAGGAAAAATCTACAAGTTGAAAGGAATGTGTTAAATTATGTAAATTACACGATGAGTACAAGTGTTACCCGAGAAATAGATTACATTCGGTTTATCTTTACACAAACAATGTCTTGTTCTGTGCATCTCATTGTTACAAATGGACAGATTAAGAAGCCCTTTGAGTAAAGAAAAACGTCATCTTAGTATCACTGTTAGACAAATTTACCAAGGGAAGTTGTCATAAAGAAAACTCTTTGTCATTGTATAGCCTTTAATTATGACTCGTATTACTCAATATTATAATTCTGTCTCATATTGGGATAAAAATCAAATAAAGCCGCCATTATTGTTTGCACTAGGTATTGTTGTTCATAGAATGTAACAGGTCGTTCTGGTGGTCTTCGGAAGTCGTAATGGGCAAAGAGGTTAAGTCACACTGCTCGCAGCAAATCCCTTAAATAAATACAATTTCTTTTTTTCTTTGTTTGAGTATCAGCAAACATTGAATGATGGAAGGGTGGCCCACAAATTCGATACTTAAATTTCATCCTTTTTAAATATTTGATTTGACACCTTTGAATGGTTGTATAAAATTCATGAGAAAATAAATTAGGTTCAAAACAATTTCAGTTTCTGTTTATTTTCAATTTGGTCACTTTATTTAATAATCGTCGTCATAAAACGTAGAATGCTGAACAAATCGTGCGACTTAAAAAGGACACCCTATTTGACCTAGTCTGAGAATCCTCTGCCGTCCAACGCTTTTTTGTTATAAAAGAAAAAGCGTTGGACGGCAGAGGATTCTCGGACTATCTTTGACCTATATATAAATTTTTAATTTCTGGTTGGTTTACATTGGCTGTACAAGGTTATCAATCTTGAAATATCCCTCATACACGAGTAGGATCCCTGGCCGAGTGGTGAAGGTAGTTATATTACTAGTAATCACGTGAATCAACACTCAGGTTGACGGTTCAAATGTCACTGCGGACATGGAGTACTCGACTCCATTTTAAATTGACAAGGAAATCCAGTTCCTACCGAAGGTCGGGGTTTTCTCCGGCTTCCTCTCCCGACTGGATGCCATAATATAGATGAAAAATTGCTGAAAGTAGCGTTAAACACTAATCAAATAGACAAACATAATACACGAATCAGTTGAATCTTGTTGAGATGTTCAGTCCAACAGAAAGGTTTCTGTTTCTTGTTGATGTATTAAAGGGAACTTTGGCAAAAAAAAATAAAATTCGGTATATTATTCAGCAAATAAGAAGAAACAAATTTCTCTTTTGTTTCAGAGTGGATTAAAGGCGGTAAAATTTACAACGAGATTGAACCTTGTGACGCAAGAGAATACAGTATCCAGTAAAATGATAAATAATCCAGTTTAAAATGTTTTTCTGCCTTTATTCTTTAAAGAATATAAAAACTGAGGCGATGTCTTGTGACCAGCTGACAATATAAGATTACCAAATACGTCTCAAATATTGTAATGATCTTTGTATTTATAAAAGTTCTGTTTCTTGATTAGATGGTGTCAGTCCAACATAAAGGCCTTCTGTGGATATACTACTGTTATTTAACCACGAACTCTGTAAAACAGTCGAGTTATTTAGTTTGAAAACCGGTCCAATATCTAGTTCTTTTCACACTCAAAAGTGAATAGTCTTCCTAATAGAATTTATATTCAAGGGGAATAACTCAAACTTAAAAAAATGTAGAAAGAAATCTTTAAAACGTTAGTTAATATCACGAATGGAAATTTATTCCTTTATATGTACTTTCTCTAAATCTCATATATTTGTAAAGTAAATCGCAAAGGATAGGTATCTGTATCAAAGAATGGCAAAAAAAACACAATCCCGCGAAAAACTAATACAATCTAGGGCAGCTAATTAAAAACGGAAATAAGATCGACCCTAACCCTAAGGAAATGATTGGTTATGTAAATAAGGTTCGGGGACTAGGAGGGTCTCGTACTTCTCTGATCCCGTTTTGGATTATGCGTTGGTATACAGTATCTTCGTAATCCGGTCTTCCAGGTAGCAGCTTTGAGATCGGTTGTTACAGGTGTAAATTTTCTAAACTGTTTTTGAAATTTTCTACTGCGACCTATTCGGCAGACATTACCTGCATGACATATATACAAGTTTATTCAATAATTGTCGACGTAATCGCGTATAGACATAAGAATACAAACTGAAAAATATACTTAAATCTGTTGACGAACTGGACCATTACGCCGATCGTGTTATTTCAGATTTATGTTTGTACTGGCATTTTCCTTGTGGGGTTTGTCTTATTTGCTTTTGTGGTTTCTTAACATTAGAATGATTTTTTGTTTTGTTCGTTTTTTTTCACAGTGCATTGTGTAATACAATTTTTCAAATTTTTTACAAGTAGCCCAAACACAAGGGGGTACAAGAATATGAAGATTTTTTTAGGGAGTTGACTGCCTGAAATTTCAAGCATGCTAAAATGCATATCGAGTTCTACTTGAAATATCTCTGAAAATTCTATCACAAATATTTGTTTTATGTCCACCCACCCACCTCTTGCCAATGAGAAAACGGTCGTCTGTACAAAAAGCAGATATTGGATATTCAAGCTAAACCAGAAATTAACAGACTAAAATGAAGACAATAAATGATCGAGTAGCACCGATCATCAATGACTTAAAACAAAACAAACATCCCTTAGCCGTTCAAAGGAGGAACAAATCGACAGCACAGAAAAAAATGGCGATTCCAAAAAAACTGGAAACAGCCTGGCAGTTGCATGTTGGAGGATCAGTAACATACTATTTGGCGTTACTAAAAGTCATTGAAAAATAATGTTGGAAAGAATGGCGATATTAAAAATAAAGATAAAAAAAATATATAAGCATCATTAAAATTTTAATATTGAAATTCTTCATTATTAAAATATGTCAAATATAACAATAGGTAGATGTATAACAAATATAGCACTTAGTTCATTAGCATCCATTGTATATAATGGAAAAATATCACGTAGAATTGGAAGACAAATCAACAATAGGAATATTAACAATTGGCGTATTTCGCTAGAATTACCAAGGTCGCCACAATTTTTCCGAATACAAGTTCATATTAATAGGTCCACAATGAATTGGATTATTTCGAACAAAGTCTAACGATTTTGGTGCATTAGTCGAAACATATTGCAAAGTTTTGTTGGACTCGGTATAACTGAAATTCTCTTTGTTACGTATAGGCGTTGGGGAAGAGATTATTTTAACAGAGTCTTGTGGCACCTGGAGTGAAAACACTGGAAGGCTTGTTTGTGTAACACAGTCATTATCATTTAACTGTCCAACATATAAAGCTACAGGACCTGTCAATCCATTTCCTGGAATAATTTGGAAAGCACCAGAAATATGTGTCTTAGTGTCCTGCGCTGGCGACAACTGAACAAAACGCTGTGGTGCACTTTGCGATTGAATGACTTGTGATTGGTTAATTGATTGAGCGCAGATTCCGTTTACTCTGACGGTCTGTTGAGACATTTGTATCTGCTGCTGTTGTGTAATATTAAGTTGTTGAGGCTGCGACTGCGCAGTCTGCGTTGGGGCGTTGACAGTTTGTGAACAAGAGGTTAAATGGTTTACAAGTCGGCTTCTGACGTCGTCGTTTACGTTCTGCACACTGCCTAAATATCGCATAACTTCGTTTGTACACTCATTAAATCCTGAGCGGTATTTGGTCATTACAGTTGGGTCACTTGCCATGGCAGACGACATCTGTTGTCTCTGAAGTGATCGCAGATGTTTAACCGTCATTTCTAATATGTCAGCTTTCTCCAGCTTTGAATATTGTGAGCTCTGAAATAGTTAAAAGAAACTTATTATTATAGAATGTCTACAAAACCAATACAAAATTGGAATTAAACAAAGATCTGTCGGAATCTAACAACCCTGTTTTCGATAGGGGATTTTGTTTTAAATTGTCTAGTCACTCTATGCATTTTAATCTGTATACTTGGTGATAGATTTAAACTTACTGCATGTGATAACATAATTATATTCATTCACGTCCTTCATTGCTAAGTATAAACGTGCTCCACTGATAGGGGGCGCGTGTCCAGACATTGTATTCTTCCAATTAAACTTTGTCCCAATATCTATCAGTCGGATTTGATATCATAAATCAATGAATGTTCTTAGGTCCAGTTTAAATTACAGATGTAATCAGAATGATACTGCACATTCACACCCCACCACGATTTTAGTACAATCAACCGACATAATTATTATAATTAAAGTACATGGTACTTACGAAATAATACAAAATTACTTTATCATAACCGAGTTAAGTTATTTTCAAGAAATATTTTTATGAAACAATTTCATCAACTTACATCTTTTCTCATGGCTTCTAGCACTAAAGTCTTCAACTGTTGGAGACAACTGTTAATTCTGGCTCGTCGTCTTTTTTCCATGATTGGTTTGTTAGTCTGAAAGTAAGTGTAAAAATATTAATGTATGAAAGTATTATACTTGCAAACTATCAGCAAGTCAATAAAATCCACAAACAGTATTATAACAAGAAAATTTTTAAAACAAATAAAAAACATTTTAATTTTATTTAAATGTTGAATGTTTGTGTTTTGTTTATGTATATACAATTTGTATTATTAAAACAAATTGCAGATTTTTCTAAAATGTTATAAAAATGTCTATAATAAACAAAACGACACAATTTTGATTATCATTTCACGTGACGAATCTGTCTACAAAAAAAAATTTAAAAAAAACAAAAGACAAGTATTTACCTTTCTAAGTGAAACTTTTTTCTCTTTATCACTTAAATTATCCGATTTATTCATAGACATTTTGTTGTTCAATATAAATCCGTTTATCAAATGTATCCTATCTGCAACGAGTGTGAAAATTAATTGTCGCTGTTTTAACTAAACATGCTATTTATATGATAGACCACATGTTGATCTTCTATGTGATGGCATTTCAACAAACTTTCTCACGGATAGAATCCCTTTACATCCAGCCAATCAAATTTAAGATAAGCAGGATCAAAGGTTAGGGTCTCGTGCCTAATGGAATTTCATTGGTTAAAGACAGGTGGTTTTTTAGAAAAAGGTTATGTATCGGCATGTCAATCAAAACAAGGATAAATAGCTCCACGTGCCAGTAGGATTATTTGGCAGTGGTGCAAAAGTGTGGGAAAACTCCGCCTCCCAGGTACACGAACGTCTGTTTAGTAAAGGTATGTAAACATGACCGTATGATAAACGACCGTGATTAACAAAGAATTATATATATGTCTCGCGACTACCTTATCGTCGAACTAGCCGTGTGCCCGTTGGAATTTAAACTATTGTATTCTGTCGTGGGAAAATGCCTCTAGTGGTTAGAAAGAAAAGTTTATCTGATAAAGAGATTTAAAAAAGTGATCATCAACTTCTTTAATAGAAGATTTCCAAACATCTGCTTCCGGGAACTTTGTAGGGCATGTTATAATAGTATAACTGTTAACTTTAATTCCATAATTTCTTATGCTAAAAATGGACGTTGATATATAATATTATTTACAATTTTTAATAAATGTTTATGTTACCAATACCGATACCATTAAACTGTAATGTTAACCAAACCTACTCCACCCCAAAAATAAATAATTATATTCAAAATGTAGAGAAGTCGTTTAAATACATTTTAAAATTAAGTTCAGTGTAAACATCGTTTAGCAGTTTAATAAAAATACTTTAATTTTCAAACTAAGATTTATTAAGAAAAAAGTACATTGCAACGATAAAGTGTGATCTAAAGTATTTAACGATTGATAATATTAAACAAAATATTACAATATTCCATATATTCAAACCCATTGTATGCAAATAAATAAAACCACAAAATAATGATTTAAATGCTATTATTGGGAGGCACACCATTATGACATAAACGGTCTTTTACTTATAAATTCCTTTATACGCGATGGTAAATAAAATTTAGTTATTCAATTTCGTTCACTCTTTAATAAACAGGAAAAGATGTAAATTTGATTGTAATGATGCAATTTACAATCGGTTCCGTTAGCTTTGACGTAACATTGTGACCACAATGTGACCATTAAATACGGCAATCAACTTAACTGTAAAATTGATTGCTAAGATAACAGTTTTATCTTCTGTATGTTACGTAAACTTCAAGTAGTTAACCAAATCAACATCTTATAAAAGGTAGTTTTAAGGATTGAGTTGGTTGAAGGTTTTCTTTGTGTCAAACAGTACTATAAATTTTTTTGGTAGATGGGGAAACATCTACCTTTTCAAATCCAAGCTCCCTTTCTTTCTGACAAAAATACATAAATATAGTATAAGTAAGATTTAAATGGTTGTTATACAATAGCTATTTTAAAAACCAGTTGTACCAAAAATACTTAAAAATAAATTTTTGTATCAAATAATGGAAGTTTTGTTTTGCAACGAAATACATTTTACAAACCCGTATCCTTAACTATTGTATTTTGTTTCTTAATCGTGTTCCAGGAAACAGATAAATTACGTTAAACTGTAATATTTAATGTACTAATATTGTTTATTAGTTCGACAAAAGTTTAATAATTTGTAGAGACAAAACTACCACAGATCACACAGTTCCAATATTGATAGTCAAAAACAGTTGTTTATTTATGATTTCATAATTGCAATTTGAATTTGCTTTGCTGTAATTATTCAAAATGCTTTCCTTATTATTTTATATATTACCTAATATCAGTATAGCCAGGTGAATTCTACAACGTTAGTGCATCACAATTGGTGCAAATATAAATCTTTACAGAACGTATATTTAACAAATGAATTGTACAGTCGTCATTTCAATCCTTACCGTTACAACCTCTTAAACAAATACCCTTTAACCTTACATTAATTGTTTGTAATGTTTTATTATGTAATGGCGTCGTTTAAGCCGATAAAATCTCTACACATATATAAATGTAACATCATGTCAACAATTACAGCTCAGACCATTTAAAAGATAACGATATAATTTATAAAACATTTAAGAACCATGTCAAACATGTAATGGGCTGGTCTATGGCATATGTTTCCGTTGAAGTAAAATATTTTTGTCATTTGATTTTTGCAGACAATAGAATACAATAATCATTTGTAAGCATTCTGCAATCTACATATTTGTGCATTATGTATATGTGTGTTGTAATCGTTTGAAAGCATGAAATTTCCCAACATTCCAAATTTTATTTTTGAAAAATTGAATGATCTACATTTTTCACAACCTATCGTATATTATTTGAATAGCACTGGTTTGTGAAAACTGCTTTAAATAAAAAAAAAAATAAAAATTTTCAAAACCATTGTCAGTATTTTATCCCTGTTGTTTCGAAAATTTATAATCAAGGACTGATGTGAACACCGAAATGGAAGTACTTTTGCAATATGACTGTTCTTCCTTCATTTAATGTTTAAAATATGGGTGCAACAAAAATTTATTAATTTCGGGAAAAGTTCGCTGGGTGGTAACCGGAAACTAATGCATGTAACTGTCAATATGTCGTCGGATTAAAAGCATTCATGCATGTTAAGAACATTCCGTACATGCGCAGATACACCATTTGTGACATGCAACGCATGTTCAAGTGTTTTCATGTATAAAATGAACGTTTTAGTATGTGTAAATCAAATAAAACTCCATTAAAAACATATTTTGTACATGAAGGGTGTAGCTAACCATTGGGCATGCTTCCTTACAACACTGATTTATACTTCACACGTGTGTAAATAAGGACACAAGGGATTTTTTTATTACTGAAGTAATTTGACGATTATTTGCTTTTCTTAAATATGAATAAAGATGACATCCTCTTTTAATGTTAGTGTTTCTGTTGACACTATTTTATATCAATATAGTACTTTTATCTATGTTGATCATAGTAATATTTTTAATAAATTTGAATTATTTGAGTATGCACGTGTTTAATTAAGTTAATATTATGTATATATGTAATATTGACCTTATAGACCCGTATATTATTCACCAAGTTTTAATAGCTTAAAGATTCTGGAGGAAGATTTACGACAGAAACTTTAGTTTAGTATTTATTAATTAGGAAGCAGCTGAGAATCCACGACATTGAAAAACTGCGTTAAATAATATATCGAAATTAAACGTAGAACAAATAAAACTTACTTTTGGTTACATATTTTGAAAATAGTGATTTCAGGTTGAATATGTATGTTGCAAATTTTGATTCTACAAAAAAATCATCGTAAAAATATTCATTGTGCAACAAAGTAGAATGAAACCCATTTTAAAAAACCCAAAAGAAAACGTAAACAACATTTATGGTGAACTAACGTAGACAAAACAATTTAAAAAAAAACAAAAGGGGAATTATTAAGCATGGTGCAATAACGTAGACAAAGTGATAACAATACTGTTGTTGGAATAAGTATGACAATAATTACCGTACTAGGTCAAAGGTCAAAATATATCCAACTATAAGGAACAATACTATCATTCTTAGTATTCTTAATCTGAAACTATCTGTAACGTGTGAGGTGTTTCACGAGAAGAGAGACCAAAAAAAAAACGACGAAAAAGACAAATGTTCTATAAATATTTTATATCGACTTACACTCTAAAATGGTGTATTACGTTTTGTATTATGCTACTTTTTGAGAGAATAGAAGAACCAAGTATACTTCTGTGCTGAGTCTTGTTTGTGGATAAGTCTATGAAGTATAATTAAAACCTACAAAATGACAATATAAACCTAAGTGTTTTCATTTTCACATTTAGATATTTAGAATCTTGTCACTAAGTAACTCGGAATTTAGTGGCAACTGACAACCTATTCTAGTGCAGATCACAGATACAACACAACCTGCTTCATACCTCGATATACATCTTGCCATTGATAACAATCCTAAGCATCGAAATACAAGCTTCCCATGTTTATCATGTATTTGTATCCTAAATGATACAGTAAAACCTCAAAACAAAGAGAGTCTAGCCAATTGAAAGTTTTTGACGGATAACGCGATTAAACAACGACATAAAGCTCTCAGTCGTAGTCACACCTCTGAAAGTTCATGGCTGTCGTCTTGATCATTTGTTTTGTATATAGATCGAGCCAGAGAATCCAATATCGCTTGGAATGATAGATGTAGAAGATTTATTTACTAAAAAACAGAAGATGCCTACCATATCGACTCAGCTGGAAAAGTTGCACATATTCCGCTGTACTAACCGGGTTGGTTAATGTA
Source organism: Limnoperna fortunei (assembly GCA_944474755.1). Classification (NCBI taxonomy): domain Eukaryota; kingdom Metazoa; phylum Mollusca; class Bivalvia; order Mytilida; family Modiolidae; genus Limnoperna; species Limnoperna fortunei. Next base: position 60,381,753 of record OX104122.1, on the reverse strand, counting down.
AAATCATGCACTTTCAGTTGGATTGTTGAATTATACTAGTTTTTTCTTAACAAGGAATTTATCGTTATAAAAGTATACAGGACGTTCATTTACAGCTAAGTACTCTTATATAGACAGTTTCAGATACCAAAGTTATGCAAATAATCTTATTATATGCTAACACGAATCGTCAGAAAGCGGCACCGCTAGCGCCATTCTTTCATCTTAAGTAACGCGTTTTACGATTCTGTGTGTAAAAGTAGAAGTCAGGCAAAAGAAGTGTTTTAACTTGTCCAATGCGATGTGTTGATGTACATTTATCTTAGTTCACCATGTGTTTAATTGAATTTTGTTCTCGGTTTTTTTGTTTCTTCTTTTGTTTCTTGTTTCGTTGTCGTAATTCAAATTTTGTTTCACCCTTCGTTTTTTACTGTTATTTCTTCTGAAACCTTACATATTGACGGTTAAATTAATTTTATTCGATAGTGTACAATAACGATTAGTAAATAAACATAGGGATTCGGAAACAATGTGACGTGCTTATATAAACACGTTTCCCTAATGGGCATGAACAAGGAAACAACAGTATATAGGGACATGATTAATATATACAGTTGTTAAGTTTAACTTGTTTGCTGGAGAAAGCTTAGGTTATTCGCCTTCTGTTACTGTATATTTTAGTTTTGTTTTGTATTGTATATGTTTGTCTCAATCCGGAATTGTAATTGCCCAGTGACTTTCGGATCTTGTTTTTCGGTCGGTTTCCTTGCTATTTCTGATATAAAAAGGCCCCCGTGAACAACTCAAATTCTACATGATATATCTAAGTGATCGTTTCGTTTTAAAGTGTAATCTCAATACTCAGTTGCGGTCGAATCCCTTATTCGACTCAATATTTCTATGATAATATCTCGCTAATCTTAAAATAGTTTTAAACCCGAAAAATTATCGACAAATTCAGAGTGTTGATTTTTCGATTAAACAGTTTTTGGAACTGATGACAAGGGACTCAAATGATTATATATTATATAGATTTGTTTTCAAATTTGATGTTTGTTATTTCTTGTTTTATGTCACTGATCAATACAGTATTGACAAAATATTATTATTTTTATAAAATATTTGTGATGCATCCACTTCGCAGAAACAATAATGTTCTTTCATTTTTCACATTTGCAACACGCTGAGACGATAAAAAAATAATTATTGAATCCAATAACTAATTTCAAGTTTTCCTTTTCAGATTTTGTGTTCATTTCAGATTTGTTTGAATCTTTGCAATCAACGATACATCACGTCCCGAGTCTAATCAACTTGTCAAGTAGAATTTTACATGTTTACCTTACAGATACAAACATTTGAAATCAAGATACTTGAAATTGTAAGGAGTAATTGGACTTAGAGATGCGATTAACAAAATTTCCGGGGTTCTACCTGCCAACACCTGCACGTGTTCAAAGTAAACACGGCTTATTGGATTGTTTGTTCAAGTAAAACTTTGTACTTATCAATAAACAAAGATATCTATAAGATTGATTTAATGGCTAGTGACATACGATCTCCAAGAGCGGGTGACAAAACATTATCTCTTTGTGGAGATATTTTAGTTAGCGAATTCTTCAAGTACCGACTAAAGAATGGCGAAGGAATATATTTCTTTTAATCTATGACACACGAAAACCTCCTTATAATACAAAGTGTTGTTATATTGTTTATTGTAACAAAAGATTGATGAGTACGCGTGCGCTGTATTTTGTGTTGTAATTACTTCAATTCCATTTCGGCTCACAAATAGATATACAAATTATGTGTTCAGTAAAGTGTTTATACTTTTCAATTGAAAACGAAAAGGAATAACATTAAGATTTCTTTGCAGGGGCTTCACAACCTGCATAGAGATAATATGTCATACCCATACTGGCCCGAGGTCTAATCAATGAAATACCACAATTTTACCAACACGGGGGAAAATTGTCATTTACAATTTAGAATCTGTAAATGAAAATCAGCCAGATATGGCAAACATAAAATCAAAACAAAAGCTGACGAGAGTGTGAATCGTCTCCAATTTGACAGTTCTTAGGCTTTTGTACCATAAACTGTATTAACATAAACGCACCATTAAGTGCGAGTGAACTATACATATTTTTGAGATAGAGGGATATGGTATAATTGACGGTTATTCGATATAGTAGAACATTTCTTTGGTATGTCTATATTTTAGACACGTTCGTAGGAATGAGCATCGATGGCTGTCTAGATTGCTATCAAATTCTGTAAGTGTGAACCTATTGTGTTTTAAAGAAATAAAAACCCGGGATTTTAAGTAAACTAAAACGTTTTTGGTTTTTTATATTGCCACAAATTACATGCAGTGCAATATAAAAATTTTAAATTATTCATATGTCTGAAATAAAATCTTTTTTCGCACGCGATTGTGTTATGTAAATATTTATCTATGATACAAAAAGTGATAAAACTCACAAATGTAAAACCATTTCAACGAGATTTAAACTTTTGATAAATATTTGAGCAGATTAAAATGGTGGATATTAAATGCAGGACACAAACTTTCTCACGATCCTCGGAGTCATAGTTATTCGAACGCTTAATTTAACATTCGAATAGGAATATTTATCATTCCCACGAATTTGTCTTTTAAATACGTCTTTAAGATCCAACTAGTAATATATTACATTCAGGTGATAAACTAAAACCTTTTGATACATTTAACACGCGTTCAATACATACATCATCCCTTTTGGCGGGTCTAATTTACCGTTTGATACATAAAAGGCGGAATGACACATTGAAATAGAGATATTTTGTCAAATTTAATACATTTTATTTACTATTTAAAGAGATTTAAAGATATGTTACTTGCAATATCTTGCATGCACCGGACGAATCATCAGAGAAGAAATAATAAACGCCATTTTATATAAAAACTCATTCATTTTTTCAAGTTGAGATCTTATATTTTAATTTACAAAACAGTACTTTAAGACGCACAATGAAATAAGTTCAATGGTGATATATAGAACGTACAGAGAAACCAACATTGCCCAAATCCCACTGAAAAGAAAGCTGTGAGTGTGTTGTTTGGTGTGGTTCGCTTATGCGTGGCAGCTTGAATGTGATCAAATCCTTTTTATCATACAATTACTTTATTGTTTGTGAGACAGCTTTAATGATGTGATACTTTATACTTTATACTTTATTGCATAATAAACCCCAAGAGGTTAAGCATACATAAACATACAAAAACAATGAACATGTTACTGTACAGATACAACCTAAGATAATATAGTATTTACAAATATGTATGAATTTGACCAATGTGGATCTCATTGTCGCAACTCAAATGATTGCTTTACAAAATCAACAACCATGGGTAAAACATCCATATTTGGGTTAAGAACAAAAATTAATTTATCAATGGCATCAAGCTGGTTAAAATTAACATATTTTGTTTGTATAAAATCAATAAATGTTCTTCTTATATTATTATTAATTTGACAATGAAAAAAGAAATGAGCTTCATCATCAGTTATTTTACAAGATTTACAGAGTCTTTGTTCTCTTGGTATATTCTTGTATCTACCAAGTTCAATCTCTAAGTTATGGTCACTAATACGTAGTTTGGTAAGTATTCTTCTACTGTTAAAGTTTTGAAGATTTAAATAGTCTGAAACATTAACATCAGACTTTAGCTTGCTGTAAAGGTATAATTTCGAAGAAGCGTCAAAGCTAGATATTTTATTTATTACAAGTTCATCATATTTCTCTTTAATAGTCTTTTTGATTTCTCTTTTTATGTGTAACTTAATTTCCTTAAAACTTTTATTATCATTTTGATACACATGATCCTGTTCTTTGTGATAAGCTGTCTTTTTCGTAAGTTGTTGGCTGCACGTGGTTTGCCGGAATTGTGATTTAGAAAACGTTTAGGATATCTACACGTGTCATTTCATTCGTTCAGGCTGAAATTTGAGTCTTGTTTGCATTCAGAAATGCATTCTGTCCGTCTTTAAGCTATAAGTCAGACATCGCCATATTTGAAACCAAAGATGAAAGTAATACAAGATTTGTACCTTGCTTTAAACTCCTAGAAGAATATATCGGCATTATATGAAAATGTCCGAAATGTCGTCTTGTATATGTACTGTGCACTATTATTTAAGCTGTTTAGCAAATTAAAAATAATTTACACATTATAATATTGTATATTTTTTTAGTACCTTTGTATATATTAATTGTTAAAAAGTGTATATCAGAGTTATCTAAGGGGACCGCTAGACTGTTAAAAATTAAAGCTAAAAATAAGAGACACATACTGATTTTTTTTTAGACTTTTACACTTCTTATCAAACATTTGAATAAATTTATCCTTCTCATATTAATTTTCCTCATATTTAGTACATGTCCTCATCTTCAAAACAATTCCAAATTAAACATAGATATTTCTGGTTTGAGCGCCACTGATGAGTCTTTATTAGACGAAACGTGCATCTGGCGTATAAGATTCTATAAATTGGTGTCGTTGACGAAATTATATAGGATTCAACCAAACAAGCCTATCCAAATCTAATAAAGAAGTGCTACAATCACATAATCTTATACCAGATACGGAAAGCGTTGTTAATTATGCGTGTTTTGCTTCTCTTGCATGCTTTTGTGGTTGAAAGTACGCAAAAAGGAAGAGGTTTGGAAGCTTTTTAACTGGTCTAACCCCGCCACGTAATTTTTACGTAACTAGTAGTTTTTGACAGCGTATTCGTCATTTCTGTTAATGTGTAAGTGGTTTTATTCGGGTCCGGAAAATTTAGCGTTTTTGTTAAAAAACTGAGTTTATTTTGGCGTAATGTAATTTTCGTGGTCCGTAATAATTTGAATAACTCTATCATTTGTCTTAATATTTCGCGCGTTTTTATTTTCGTGTTTCAACGTTTGCCGCGAATTTAGCTACAATTAAATCCCCGCGAAAATCCAATTATATGTTTATTTTTCGTTTATTTACGGTAGGTTTTGTATATAACTAGGTACCTTTCTGCGATTTCGCTTAAGTCATTTGTTATCTACCGCAACAGGCTGGCTGGTAATTTATAGATCCCTGGTTCTATCACCGTGGGTGACTTGATGTTGTTTCATGGGGCTCCACTGTTACATTTGCGCCGAAATAAAAAAAAAATGCGCATGTCTGAATGTCCGGGGACGGTTTGAATAATCGTAAGTATGATGATTCTTAATGCGACAGGAGACTCATCTGCGTTCTAGCAAGAATAGATATATAGTCAGTCAAAATTGATCTACAGAATTACTTTGCTTAACTGGTTAGCGGACTAGCCGATAATTAGACGTTCTTGAGTTCTGTTTATTATATGTATATTATATGCCTTTTTTTATCCTTAATTTACGGTTACAGTTGTTCTCTCCAAATAACTTTATCAATTCTAGAAATAGAAAGGGGTCGATACTTTAATATTCTGAAGATCGCCTATGTAAAACCATGTCATGAAAAATACAACCGCTTATATAAACAAAAAAATTTTAGAACTATTTGATAAATAAGGTTGGAAAATAGAAACCTAAATATAGTCTTCTGAATCTGATGTCTATAAAACTTGGAACCTTTTTAAAACAGTCATTAGGGCAGAATAGATAGGCTTGATTTTCATTATGTTATTTTCCTGTATAAAGAGTTATGTATTTTGGTTTTGTTTTTGTCATTAACATGAATATATAATTATATTACAATAAACATATTTGATTTGATTTGTGTTTGATTTATAGCCTCTTTATACATTAGTAATTTTTATTTTGTCTTATGTTTCAATTTTGTCTTATTACATGCTAACTTTGGAGAACAAGTGTAAATTTTAAGAACACACCATCCATCAAAGAAACGTTTCCACAAAAACAAAAATTCAAAAGTCACATATAATTTGATTTAAAGGACAGAGAAATGACTAATAGATTATTTCATAACATTCAGATTTAGAAAACCACAAACACAATTCTTATGTATATTAGTTTCACTTTAAAAGGAATTTGTTTCTATAGTATATTATTTTACCTACATACTCACACCTGGCAAAATTTAAACATGGACGCGCTTTGACAAGTGGATGAGCACATTTTTACGCCTTTAGAAATGTCATCGTGCATGTCAAGTGAAATCTACATCGGATTAATATCTAGTCAATATATTTTGACATATCTCAGATATCTACCACATTGTGTTGCTCATTTGAAAATATGATATCTACTATTAATGCATGTGGTGGTTTGAAGATAATTTTGAAAGAGATTAATGGAAAATATTCATGAATATATTTTCTATGTTCGGACATGTGTTATAATTTATATGCATCGTTTCTTTCTTTATAACTAAAAAAACTGATATAAATATATAAAAACTGCAACGCCAAGACTAGAAGTTTGTTTGTGTATTTTAATGGTGTTTAACACTACTGTCATCAATTTTTTTAGTTATATCATAGCGCCCAGTTTTTTATCGGAGGAGCCAATAATAGGTGAACAGGCATAAACGTAAACATAGTACACAACGATAAGAAAGTTAGAGCCACACATGAAATCTATGTCCTTATAAATATAAACTACATTCAGATAACTGATTACCGTATCCTTGGCACCCATGGTTTTTATTGGGTTCAGGCTCCGTAATTTTTGTTTTGAGTTTTTGGTTTTTGTTTTGCATTGTATATGTTTGTCTATATCCGGATTTGTAAGTCCCCGGCTGTTGTTGTTAGGTCGATTTTCTTGCTTGTTTTCTTTATAGCATTTTAGTACACTGTTTGTTAGTGTATTATTTGTACCAATTAATAATGGCTAGGAACAATACAATGAAATTATAATAATTGCCTACAAAATAAACTTTTAAGTATTTAAGTTATGACCATAGACATCTGAAGTAAAGATGTTTAAATGGATATATTTAATCAAATATACATGTATATATATACGTCTACAAATTAAACCCAACACTGTTAGAATTAGATTTTTACACTGTCAAATTTTTGCTTACCCTCAGCGAGATTCGAACTCACACCGTTGTGACAATGTGGCACCAAATCACCTGCACTATGTCCAGCGGTTTAGACCCCTCGGCCAAATCCGCTATATAAAAATATAGCTTCATTAACCAGGGTGAACGTAGACATAGACATAGTACATGTGTACTAGCGTGTGACGATGGATTTTTCGTAACGAAACATATTAATCTGACAGTAATCTAATTCAGCAATTATATAGGATGACAAAGTTACTTGTTATACAGTCACAGTAAGTAAATTATAATACAAACGTCTATGTATTGTGACAACCATATGATATATTATATGTTTTTTACTTAATATACGTATATTTATAAGCCTAAAGTACACTTAAATTAACTTGTTCATATCAATGACGACCAAAATCCCAAATAACTTACTATATTTGTGTTTGTGTTGCTATATCATGTCTAGTGTGGTTTTGCAAATAATATTAATCTATTCTCTTTAATATCTCGAGTGCAGATACAATAATAATTCGAAACATTAAGGATGGAGTCCACGTAAAGTTTCTTGTTTCTGTTTTTGTATTTCTGGTTTTGCATTGTGTTGTGTGTTTTTGTTTGAATCTGGATTGTATTGGTCCTTTGATACTCAACTCGTGTTGTTTGGTCTATTTTCTTGCAATATCTTTTTAAACGTGATTGCTGAATAATAAGACAGGAAAAAAACACAAAACAGCTGACGTCCAATACTGTTAGTAATGATTAGCGATTACAGTTACAATTAGAAACAAGAATAATTGTGTACCTATTACGTTTACAAAGTGTAATAGACGAGAATGCAACACAAACTTAACATTTTAACAGGATAATTTGTGTTGTCAATTTTCCTTTTGTCAGCCATATAGATAATGTTAACTGGAAAAAATACATGTCGGGTAAAAACTGTAGAAAAACATCAGAAAGGGATCTAAAAGAACATTTTTAAATTGTATCCTTTGCGACGAGTGAAACTTCCTATACAAGCTAATGTTGCTATTGTTTAAAAATGTTTTCGTAAATAATGTTTGGATGACGACTATACAATAACAATATAACAATATTTAAATAATTTCGCGACACGTGTTCCTAAATTGACCATAAAAAAATCAAGCTAACAGCGGAACTCAATTTTAATTTATACTTCGTCATAGTTATTTAGAAGTTTGTAGTTGATAAACTGAATATTTCAATAGTTTATGTTTGAAATATATATATGAACTATATATTCATATTTATACTTTTTCCTTTCTGTAGTTTGTCTTCTTTTTATTATCTAAAACACACAATGTAAAAGTTTACTGTCTTAACTTTTGTTTCAAAAATGCAATAACAGTTATTTTTTAATTCTATGCATTGAGGCTTTAAACAAAGCATCATCCACAATTATAACATTCCTTACTATTCTATAAAGTGTTTACATTAATTATTTTAGTCTTCTTGATAGTGTGAATTACATCGGCGTATTTAACTTTTATCAATTTTATCAATCTATTATCTAAGCAAAAGCTTAAGGACAAATCTTGACAATTGTTTAAAAATTTAAACCGTCTTATGGTTATAATGTTTAGGAATACTGCATTTTGAAGCAACCATTTAGCATAGGAGTTAATAATGGATCGTTATTTTATTCTTTAAAGCAAGTTATTACAAATATTCAAAATTTAACCTGTAATTAGTACCGACCCATAGTTATAAACACTTTCACATCTACTGTTAATGTCTTAACAATTGAATACACTTCTAAGAAAACAGTTTAATAATATTTGAATACAAGTTGAATATTGTCAAACATCATTTGTTTATGTTAAAAACTACCACTCTATGCAAATGGCTTGACAAGTGCCATATATGAATTAATATTCATATTTTGCAACTAACGGCATTTAATTTGTCCGTCGGAATTTTTATTATGTGTCACTATGGATGTCACATTATAGCACGCGACATTAAAACGCCGTGTCAACTGTTTAAAAAAAATAAGGTGAAATGTGACATCTATTGACAAACTTATAAACCCACATTAGTACTGTATATTGAATTATCTATTTCATGTATGGATGAACAGAATGCATCTGTCGATGTTTTGATCTTGACAATGTCAGCCAGCCGTATCAATGATGACACTTATGCATACCAATACATGAAGTTTACCTGAGCGGGACACCTGTTTTAACGGTCGACCCAACAATTTGTTTTTATTTGATTTAGAGTGTGGGAATTTTTAGAGAGGGCTTCTGAAAAGTGACGCGTGGCAAATGTCATATAATGTTTATTTCAAATGTGGCACATGACATTGATGTAATGACAATTTTGCCTTCTGTTTTGGGAAAATTCAATTTGCATAAATTAAATGGCGTGAGAATTGTGTCACCTTCATCTGCTATTACTACATTTAATTTTGCACAGTATTTAAGCATTATCAATTTATTTTTCTTTTCATTTCAACTACTTAAAAATATAAATAAATTGTTAATGTTAAAGAATAATATTTCAGTGCAGCTAATGTCATTCCCATTTCTTAGAAATTATATTTTTTGTGTATTTTGTAGTTTAAATTTGCGGAAGTAAGACGTTGAATTTCGACAAAAATACATCATTTGTTAATATATAATTTATTTGACTAATTTATCCATGTTGTATTATATTAGTTGTATACCTTATTTCATTTTTGTTTAAAATTGTAATTGTATAAATTAAAAAAAATCTAATAAAAAAAATATGCAACAGCCAAAATAATCAGACGTTCCTGACTTCCCTGCCAATGACGTTTTCATAAAAACCACACAAAACGACAAACAGACTAACTGACACATTGCCGAATAATACCTTAGTTCGGTTAGAAATTGGTCTTACTGTATCAGTCACTATCTTTAAAGTTATATAAACGAGTGCATTATGCATTAATCTCAGTTCAACAAAAATCTACTTTTAAAACCTGTCGTGACATTTCTCTATAATCTGTCATTACTATTAGTTTTATTTATTTATTTTTCGAATTTATAGGAATGAGTCAGTTTCAGTTTGTCATTTATCAAAAAGTGTTAAGTACTGAGGAAAGAAGACTTGACGATTGCATGATTCTTTTATACGATTTTTCTTTATTTTATGTGTGTTTATATATGCCCTTAACCCCTCATGATGTTTAACTGTGCTTAAATGGAATAAAATAAAATAAAATAAATTATTTACAATATCATTTATTTTCTGAACTACATTCAATCAAAAAAGATACGACATATAATGTTTATCAAATTTGCAAATGACTAGTGTTTTTTTTCGACTTACATGTGAAGTAATTTTAATTGTTAGATAAAACATGGAGAGGATATTTGTACAGCTTGTTAGAATAAATATATAGGTCTTCTCCCTATGGCTGTCTAATGTTCGATCTTTGATGTAGGGGTTTTAATCCAAACAGTCATATAATATTACAGACTACTTGAGTTTATGAGCGTCCAATATTGTAAAAAATTCTTTTTAATAATATTTTGATCTGTACTTGCCAACGATAACCTTTGTATCAATTTATTTTTCCCAAATATCCTGTCATTTAATGGCAATAAGATAAGAACTGGTCTTTCATCTTGATCATATTTAGTTTTTATTTCTTAAGATGGTAACGATTAAATATTAATTATAACCGTATAAATTCCTGTACGCTACATGTGTATCGTTTAGGAAAAACAACGCTGCACAACTTTTGAATTTGACCAACAGTATTGTTATATTCAAATTTTAAGTGAATCATATATAATTAGATATATATAAGGATAATATTTTACGACGTCACATGAAAGCGCGAAATTTGAAATACCATTTGGGAATAATTCAATGAAAACACCTGTCTGTGTAATAAAAGGTAAAGGTATAGTATTTTCCCACGACATACAATTCATTCAGGTATAGATGATTCACTTAATACAGAAAATTTTTCGTCAACTTAGCTAATCCTAAATAACAATCTAAAAAGGGTTAAGTGCCAGTCATAAAGAGAGGATCTCCAAATACTCGCAACTATAACACTTGTAGGACCTTATATTATAGGACGAACAAATTAAACATTATTATTTATGAATTTCTATCGTTTACTTTGAATATATTGCGTTGTTAACAGTTCAGAAAATAAAAGTGACAACAAAAGGTAGTTTTGTAGCTATCCCATAATTTAAGTTCTTAAATTTTATTGGTAATATAATTTATATGCATAATATCAGAACAAACTGATGTTTTGTTCTTATATCAAAGCATTGGTTCTACTTTATACTTTATCGACGTTTTACTGCGCTGCTCAGTATACCATACAATACATGAACATTAATTGAATGACAAGTGGAAAACATAAGTCTTTCCGTTACTTAATGGTAGGATCTTCAATGTAAAATGCTGCCCTTTGTGTACATTCTATTCTATGCATGAAACGGTGTAATTTATATCCACGACCTCCTGCCAGTTAAGGAGAATGATCTTTTCAAGTTATACAACTATAATACTTGATCTCGGCGTTGTTCGTTGACCAATTCCGGTTTTGATTCGATACAGAACATTACATTTATAACATTAGTGTATTTTATTGAAGACATTTCAATAACTTTATACTAAACACAGAACAGTCAGAGAACAGTATAGTTATCCTACAATTAACTATAATTTCAGCAAATGGTATACTTTTGTAATAAATGGGTTGCTGTTACAATTCAGTTTTCTTATAATTGAGAAAATGTCAAATTTAAACCCGTTGACTTCGGACATTAAGACAAAAATGAGAGAAGTAGAATCTATTTGAAACGTATTTGAAAACTCGGGAACCATTACACTAACTTGAACCACACTGAAATAATTCATACATAAATATGAATTGCACAACTTATTACTATGTAATATAAATAATTGCGAACAGTTAAATCGCTTTCAAGTTAAATATGAATATAAAATCTATTAAATCGGTCATTTAAAACACATAATTCGTTTGGGTCATCAGAAATGGAATGTCCCTCTGAAATCTGGGTATCATTAACTTTGTATGTCAATTTAGTTGTACAAAGGAAAAATGTTTAATGGGACACACTGGAAAACTGGTAGTATTCAGTTTAAATTTGGCAATGTGACTACATTTTCCCGTATGATGCATATATGTTTACATAAATTTTTAGTACGTCAAGACTGCTAGTAACAGTCTTGATAATAAACATTTCGGCATGCAGGAAAAGATTATAAAAGACCATAATAGGAATTTAACACATCTTTCATTATTTGCATGCCTTTTATTCCATCGTTATAGATAGAAAACCAAATTTTGTAAAAACCCAAATACATATTTTTCGAATGTCTCGAATGTTATGGTGATTATGTGTTTTTATTACATTTATTTTACGATTTCAACGTGTAAAAAAGACCACACAATAATATTAAATAATTAAAAAATCATTCAAATTGTTCCTTCCAAATACATAATTAATACATGTGCATTCCGATCGTTAGTGGCAAATATTAGTTAAAGTAAAATTGTCACTTTTCAGTAAAGATAATCATAATATTTCGCAAAGAGATACCTTCAGATATCTTCTAAGTTTATCGTGAAGTTTATGTAAGTAGGAGGTAAGCAGTAGGTGATATATGATTTTATTTACGACTAGGCTACAGTTGCGGCGACTAAATCCCTATGCCACCAGACCCTCTGGACTTAATGGATTGTAAGATCTTTCATATATAGTATATTAAATTGGAGATGGATATATCGCTTTTCGCCGTGTCATACACGGGCCTGTTTGAGATACTTGTTGACTTCATGGCCTGAAACGTAGAATTTATGTACACGGGTCGAATTTATACAGCCAGATAGATTTATTTAGCATTATCTTCTTGCTATCATTCACGTTTATATAGGAACACATACAACAGATTTATATTCTTTCATCGAACTGTGTAATACCTATCGACCAATGCAGAGAAAAAGCACACATAATATCTTTATATTTATGACGCTATAACATATATTAGACGATAACCGTATGTTCACAATTCGAAAGAAAAATAACAAAACAACTGTTAAAACTCAAAGGACAATTACAAATCCAAATTAAAAAAATATGAAGGTAAAACAAAATTTCCGAACTACAAAGAAACTGTCAAACGACAATCTACAAAATGAAACAAAGAAACCGGCAATTTCAAGAACCATCAACTAAAAATAAGGCAACAGCAGCAATGATCCTGACTTGGTACACGCATTTCAAAATAACCCGGTTTAATGCTTTCCAAACTTAACGCTTCCATTTCTGTTATGTGCGAGTGGGTGTTTTGATGATATCAGAAACCACTAGTCAGTACTAGGTGTAGCCAATTAACATTGCAAACTATCTGCAGTCATATCTTCACGACATATATACAACACTAAACACAAACCCAAAACTCCAAAAACAAAAAGTAAGTAAGCCTATCAGTACAAACCATTGCGACTGATTATAAAATTAAACCGAACTAGAAGACGTATTTGCTATTAAAGTTTATCAAAATCAGAGAAATTGTGCTACCAACTTTGTCAAGATTTGTAATCGAAAGTAAATTAGAAATGAAGTGGAGAGATTATACATGCAAACCTAATTACAAAACACTATCGCATTTAGGCCGTGTTTACACTAGAGCTAGGAAGAATCGATTCAAATTAAATCGATCTATATATAAACCGTTTTGCGTTCAGATTACACAAGGAGAAATCGATTGCAATCGATTTATTTTAAATCGCTACGTTTACACTATCATATAAATTGATAGGTTTTAACTGTCATGTGAAAACCAATAATTATTTTTAGAAAGTATTTATGCACATTTTCACGCGGTTATCACATTGTTAATTAATACACGTGTAATGCTTTAACGTGTGGTATTTACACAATCAACCATGTACGTAAAAGAACAATGCTATTCACCTTTCATTCTATTATTCTTTCTGCTGATTTCTCGCTGTTAGTGCGGTCACGGATAATGAAAATAACCCATGAGAAGAACCGACCAGAGACTTAAAAGACTTAAGAGAAGACACCAACTCCGCTTGCTACGTTATAGAAGAAGAGTTTCATCACTCCATAATTCAATTAAAAGCATTGTTTCATCATTGGGCCACGCATCCCTTCTTCCTGCTCGCTCTGTCATTTTTATGGTTTTGCAATAAAATACCAGGGAAAAAAACACGTTGATATTTGGCGTCATACATGCGTACTTATCATTTACGTAATTTAAATCGATTGCAATCGATTTCAACGTGTTTACACCAAAAAATAGATCGGTTTATTTTGAATCTATGTATTATAAACCACCTCCTCAACTGCACTATTTTTTAATCGATTGCAATCGATTTAAAGTGTGAGAGAGATCGATGCTTTTTGAATCGATCTCCAAAAAGATCGATCTTTTTCCTCTAGTGTAAACACGGCCTATATAGTCTGAAGTTGACTGCAATCCTAATACAATGTATAATTCTTGAAGCCAATATATATCTCCAGTAAAACATTGAATTTGATAATTAGATTTATTCTAAATATAATTTAACACTGGTGCTGAATAGTGACAAAACCGTTTATTTGTTTTAAGTATTCAAAAGGTTTTTTACAATAACTAAGTTGGAATTGTCGCAACAGCATCTCGTTTACTACGAATCTTTGTGAATGAAATATGCAATGTGTAAAATAATTTAAAGCGCAAATTCCTTTCTGAAAGACACATCTGCCTGTCTTAAAAACATGAATGAAGACATTTTCGTTGACAAAATTTCTCCCACCTGCTCATTGTATCCGAAATAATTCCGCTAAATCTGTTTCATTCAAGAACAGCTAAGCACGTGATCATTTATCTTGAAAAATGTATCAAAGATATCAATTATCTCATCAATCGTTATTAATTATGGAGTCATGATACAACGGATATTTTTATGACTTCTATGGCACCTGGTTGAGGAACTGTAACAAGAAAATGGCGCAATTTAAATACTATTATTTATAAAACTTTAGTTTGCAACGACTTTTCATTAGTTCCTTTGTAAGAGACCACCATTTTCTATCTGGGCGGGAGGGAACTGTGATTTATTGTATTGTATCAAGTAAATTTTTTCTTCGCCCCAATAAAGATGATATTTAAAACACAAGCACATAGAGGAAGATCATAAAATGGTATACCCTAGTGTCACAGCTGAATTCATAGTATTCATACCAAGGTCTGCTGAAAAAGCGACGAAAAACACAAGTGGCAATCAAATCTCACAGTCCGATGCCTTTGGGAGATACAACACAAAACAAAACAACACGCAAACAATAACCAACGACACGAACTCTCCAGAAAATTAGAGTTAACTCAGGTGGTCTTGAAGAATAAGGAGTTCCTTGCTTATAGAAGAAGAAGAAAGAAGAAATACTTTATTAATCCAATTAAAGGGCCCATAAAGAGCAAACAATTACATACAATGATTTTAGCATCAATAAGTATACAAAAGAATATACTACAGTATGATAATTAATGAATGAAATATTAATCAGTTAATTACCAGGTTCAGAGCCAGTCAATAAACAAATTATCATAATACCAGATACATATATTTGCAATAGTGTATTATTAGTTTCTTCTTATATCGAGACAGTTATTCAAATATGTTGCAAAAACTTTTAGTAATTTAACGTCTTCCTGAATAAATAGCCAATTAAATTTTGTGGATATGTTCAAATTTATAAAATTATCAAAAAAAGATGATATTGTATTAAAAAATTGTAACCTTTCTGAGTTATATTTTGGACATTCTAATATGAAGTGTTCTTCATCTTCAACTTTATCTAAGTTACAGTGTTTACAAAACTTATAACTGCAAACAATACCAAATACAAGAACTCTCACGAAAATTAAACTCAAGTGCTCTAGAATAATAAGCAGTCCCTTGCTTATAACTGCAAACAAAAACCAACGACACGAACTCTCCCGAAATTAGAGCAAACTCAAGTTCTCTTGAACAATAAGCAGTTCCTTGCTTACAACTGCAAAATTCTCAATAGCCCATTTGCCGCTGGTTTTAAGACGTGTATGTGTGTGTAATGCTCTTTTTATCTATTGATTACAGATGTATATTATACAGTAGAATGGATGTATGCTGACAACACAATAGACTATGTTTATTTGTATACTAAGGAAGATCTCGCCTCCCGCGTGATATTATTGATTCATTGTTTGGTTTGTTCGAGCAAGAGTTTAAGTTACTTTCAGCTATATGTCAGATCTTATAGTTTTAATTTAATTATAGGGCCGTAAAATTAATAAAGGGATGCACATATTCAACGGTAGAAAATATTTATACATAGACGACAATACTAACATTCTGTAACGTGCTACCTGTCTAGCAATGTCATTCAACACTACACAAATAGTCCCATATAAATATTTGCGACCAGTTCATTTATCCATGCTTCATAATGAGAAGAGCACACTGCGTTAATTGCATCTGAATGGAAATAAATAATAGTAATTAAATTTGCCTATATTTCATCTTATAAATCCAGGAAACAATTCTAGTTGATTCATATTATAGCTGAAAGAGAAAAATTAAATATACGGTTCATATATTTTACCTTACCATTCTCAAACAAAGAACCAATCAGTTACCTCCTCAAAATAAAGAAAATTCTACAAAGCAACAAGAAAGATAACTAGAATTCGCGAGTACTTTAGTCACCATGTACAAAGTGGGGCTTTGGATCGGAGTTTACAGAGAAATATGGAGTCTATTTTGGTGTGAAAATTTGGAGATTTTTTAATTAATCGCTGATTTAAATTTTAATAAAATCTCAGCCTATAACACATTAATCTTTGGACAGTCTTGCATTTAAACAAAAAACAGCATCAAAATGATGGGGCATATCAGTAAAATTTGATTACACAATCCGTATGGCCAATTAAACTGAGAATTTATTTATAATTTTTGCTGGTGACAAATTACAGATGACTATGGCATCATCATGGTGACATCATATTATAAGAAATAACAAGCATTGCAGATGTTACATCTCAGTCAACCGTCACATCTTTAGAAAATTGGTATTTTGTGTAAATGTATCAATCTAATTAAAATTAAATCGTTTACTAGCTCTCCCATTTTGTTATTGTCGCAGCGACTAAAACAAAAAGATGGGTGGGGGCTTGTGAAATATTTCATTTTAATTAGATTGGAAATTTATATTATTCAATTAGAAATTTATAAATTTATAGAACAAAGAGCAGAATATAATTTTGATGTAACACTGATCAAAGATTTTGTGTTATAGGCTGAGATTTTATTAAAATGTAAATCAGTGATTTTTAAAAAAATTATCACTCCAAATTTCTTTCCAGACTCAAGACTCCATTCTGTAAAATACATGGCAGCAGCACTTTGTTCGGCAAAATGTATTTGCCAGAAAGGATTCGAGTGGATTGTCTGGGAAAAAATTGTCCGTTCTGGAGAATAAATTTAAGATTTTTTTTGGAGTGATTTTTTAGGAAAGACAAATCATAACAAATTCAGTAATCTAAATATATTCGACAACTCAGTCCCACATCATTTTTCAATTAAAAAATATTTAACGTAATTAACCCAATAATATTGCATCACATATCTGTCGTACGGAGGATTTGCTATAGAATACTTCACTTTTCATAATTTCAGATTTTTTCATTTTGTTGAATCTCATGTAATGATGTTTCAACGGGCGAAAACAAACTATATTACGATTTAGAAAAGTACGGATTAAAACGCCGAAGTAACTAAAAAAGGCCCTCCGCAAAAATATAATGTGCATACACTATTTTAAGGTAATTCAACTGCATTGTGTGTTAACTGAGACATTTTCTTTGGGTACAAATACATAAAAGTTGATATTGACAATTATTTTCTTTCTTTAAAATCAACAGAGCTGTAATATGAAGTGTTCCTGTTAATTTGTCTTCCCGGTGTGACATATTATGCTTAATATAAAGTGAACCAAGGGCTACGTGTCCCATTTATGCTATTGTGCTTTATACTTTTATAAACTTATGCCACAATTTTATCGTGTAAAACCACATTTAATTGCTTTCTTCGTCTTCTTACATTGTCACAGTTCTTAGTAAACTTATAACATTGAATTTTTCCTCTGTGTTCCCCTAAAATTAATATACATCGGATACTGTTCTATATTAATATAACCATTGCACCTTACAAAATAACATCACGTAGAGAAATTCTGCCCCCTATCTGTTTTATCAAATTAAAAGCCACGTTCGTGTCGCGAGGAAGAGCAAAGGTTATCCATTATAAATTTCATATTGGGATAAAATCGTGGGAAAGGATTTTTCCAAATATAAATCACCTGTGTACACTTTTGCGGTTTGTCTGTTACATCAAAATTTAAATAAAACATTTACATGATATATTTGTTGAATTTAAAATAACATTTCGTATTTTGTTTTTGTTCTCTTACTTTTGTGCACTAAAATATATGTTATCAGCTAAAACAGGAACAAACCGTTCTGTTTGGTAAATGGTATGACCATTTATATCTGAACATTTATCTCCTGTCATTTTAGTGCTCGTTTAGTTTATTGCACTGTATGCATATAGGTACCAGGGTCTATTTAGTTAAGTGGCAGGCTGCAACCTTTACTTAAAGATCTTTTTCTAAAACGTAATTTTACGTCCATATACTCTATTATTGTTAAGATTTCACACGACGGTAATTAGTAATACCTACTTCCATTACACCACTATTGAATACCATTAAATCAGTTAAACGATCTATATCGAGATGTACAGAAAAACATCAGGGACTTTCATTGTTCATTGAAAATGGTTGCATCTACGTGCACTGACACATGCAATGATCATATAATTGATATTTCAACAGTCTGAAATTAATCATCTGTAAAACCATAACACAAATTAAGATCTTTCAATAATAAAATTTAAATTGACATTTTTCAAGTACGTACCAGTTAAGTGTGGCAAGAGTTTTAGTGTAAGAAATTTAGAAGGTTCCTTTATTCTTTATCAAGCAAAAACGGAAGCCTATTGTGCAATTTACGACGAATGGAAGTGATATATACTGATACAGCTTAAACTAGCGCAAACTATGTAAGTTTACAAAATGTGACCCTTAAATAGTAATCGATGGTTACTATGGTAATATGTTTTAGTCTGCTGCCTTGAAACCCTTATCGGTGGTAGCTTGTTGCCTACAATCAGTGGTTCGTATAGGTGCAATAAAATCGCTATCTAAGGTAGCTTATTGCACAAATTTCGATATTGTTGGTAGTTTTCTACCCATAAATCGTAATAGATGATGAAAAGATTTTGCTATCAAATTGGTAGAAGCCTTAAAGTCGTAATTGGCGCCTACTGCCTTATATTATAATAGTTATGAGTATATTGTTCTAAATGAAGCTTATAACAAAATGCGGGAGATACAGGAAACTGATTCATAAGAAACTGGCAGACACACTTAAGAATCGCCAACGACTGAAAATATGGCAAATACAGCAATGTTCCTGACTTGGTACAGGCATTTCAAAAGAACTAATGCATTTAAAAAAAACCAAGTGTTATGGCATGCCAAACCTACCGCTTCTATAACTTTAGTGAGTTGGTAAAAAATGGTTGGGAATCATACACCACTAGTTAGTAATAGATGTTTCCATTGATCATTGCATCACAATCTTTATAAACGGCAGCTTACTGTCCTAAAATTGAAATCAATGGTAGCTTAATGCCCTTAAATCATTTACTGCCATTAAATCTTAGTAGATGGTAACTTACTTACCTAACTTTATAATCGATAGAAACTTTGCTATTTTCCGTAATAGATGGTGGCTTATTACCCTGAATTAATAATCTATTGAAACTTTATTCCATTTTAGTATCGTAGTGTCCTTACATTGTAATAGATGTTAGCTTACTACCCTGCATTAATAATCGGTTGGAACTTACTGTCCTTAATTTGTACAAGTAGCTTACTGCCAAAAACTTGTAAAAATCAATCAAAGTTTATTGCTGTCATTTGTAATAAAAAACGGTTATTGGTATGATCAAACTATTAATGCCCTTTGCATCTCGTTGGCCTTTGCATCTCGTTGGCCACGAATATAGTTCGTCATGAAATAGTGTAGTTTTTGTTTTGTCTTTGCTTTTGGTTTTTTTGTGGAACTTTTCGAGCTTATCGGAGAGAAGAATCTTTGAAACATTTTTAAAATAAAACTTTTGATGAAATGTAATGGATTAGGAAATTTTAGTAAGTGGAAATAGTGCTAATTTTCTGTATGAATGCTTCCCGTGCTTTAAAAAGATTTAATTTTTGGATATATTTTGTAAGTAGTAATGTACTTTCAGACCACCAAATGCTATTCCAAATACGATAGGGGAATTGTTTTAATTGACTGTATGTTATACTAAAAAATAGGCTGAAATAACTGTGGTCTCAGGCCAACTGTAGATGATCCATATTTATCACTTAAAGCATTTGACTTATTCATATACAGCACCATGTATTTTACAGAGTGGAGTCTTGGCATGGAGTCATTGGGCGGAGTCTGGAGAGAAATTTGAGTCAATCTTGAAGTAGATAATTTTTGGAGTGAATATTTTTAGAAAGAAAAATGATATCAAATTTAGTAATCTAAACAAATAAAACAATATCATCATTAATCATAAAATGTTTAGGGTATATAACCCATAAATATCGCACCTCATATGTGTGGTCACGATGATGTTCTGTGCATAACATCAATTTTCATATTTTTATTAATATGTCAGAATATTCAAATAGTATACTCTCATGCCAGACTTAATTATCACCAGTGCAATCTCATGATGAACGGGCAATACACAGTCATGATATAAATCAAACCGTTTGGATTTTGAAAACATTATTTGTTAAAGTGGAAAGCATTACAGGTTTTTAAGCGGCCTTATCAGAGGTTTTCACTATATATACAAATGATATACCGTAAAGACTAGGACGTTTGAATTTTATTTTATTTGGTAGAAATTCCTTTATAGTCTCATAGACCTTAATATCATCATACTTACATTAACATATCAGGCATCTTCTTCTTTGCCTGTAAAACAAGTAGTGAGATACGAAATATTTTTTACACAAAATAGATAGGTTTTATCCCAATTTTAACCAGCTTAGTTCAATTGAGACTTAAAATTGTTCTTGACCCCATACCAGATATCTTGCCCAGCGTTGTCGACTACATAAAGCAATCTATTGAATTGCGAAAATAAGGTCCACACTGGTCACTAGTATCTGTTATAACTATATGTAATTCATTTACATGTTCAATCATTTTGTTCTCTATATGTTTGTCTGTTTGTAAGTTTTCCTCTATATGCTGAACCCGTCAGGGTTTATGTTTTGCAAATAAATTTGATTATTTCTTTATCATACCTACAAAAATCAAATATATTTACACCAGTGGAATACAGAGATGTGCTATATCATAAAGAGAACCTAGAGCCTTAATTGCTCAATGATCACTCAAAAGATTCACATGATATATCTCATCTATTAATGACTGAGTTCTCATCAAATTAAATCAGTGATTTATAAAAATAAATATCACTCCAAAAAGCGAGTCCAAATTACCACTCCAAAATTAACTCCAGACTCCACTCTACGACTCAACACCAAGACACCGCTCTATAAAATACATAGTGGCTCATAGACGGAAAGCGTTTGTATTATTAACAAAATAACTTTATTTGCAAAATACACCCTTTTGTATTTTACATCATTTTGTAGCAGATTTTTGGGTTTAGATGAAAAACTGTTCAAAGATTTGTCTATTAATGACCGATATTTTTTTAAAATTTGAATTAGTGATTTATAAAAATTAAATATCTGTCCAGAATTCACTCTATGTCTAAACTCTAAGACTCCACTCTGTACAATACATGACGTCAATTCTGACCAAAGAGGATCCTAGCTTCACGTCATTAAGTGAAACAGCTTGAAAAAAAATATGTGAAAAATTTTTCAAGTGTTCCAATCATTAGTCTTATTTTTTTAAACATAATGCATTATGTGTTCAATGAACTTTAAGTACCCAATAGTGTAGAAATGTTTAAATTATAAAGGATCACAAAAAGGATTTATTTTTTAAGTCTCTAAACCATAAGTAACTACACCAGGAAAAATGCAATTTTAACATTTGTTATGTAAATAAACTTCTTTAATATTTATAAAACACAATATCTGCAGAAATAACCGTAGTAATGTTTCAACGAATCAAAACAGTTTTTATGAGATTGAACTTTAAATAATAGTAATTGTTTTAGCCTATTTCTAAGTTATACGGTCGAGTGGTAAATTACACTGGGAGATCGAACGTGGATTTTAACAAAATCCAATCAGATGAAACAGAACATCTATTCCGTAGCTTATATCCAATCAGATGAAACAGAACATCTATTCCGTAGCTTATATCCAATCAAATGAAACAAAACATCTATTCCGGTGCTTATATCCAATCAGATGAAACAGAACATCTATTCCGTAGCTTATATCCAATCAGATGAAACAAAACATCTATTCCGGTGCTTATATCCAATCAGATGAAACAAAACATCTATTCCGGTGCTTATATCCAATCAGATGAAACAAAACATCTATTCCGGTGCTTATATCCAATCAGATAAAACAAAACATCTATTCCGTAGCTTATTTTAATTACTGTTAATCTTTACTAAAAAACTGTAAATAACAGAAAGGCAACTAATTCTTACAGTTAGCCCATAATGCTACATATTTCTAGAGCAACGTTGGTCGCTTTCATGATGACTACTTAGATTGATAAAAAAGATGATGTTTACAAGTAATATGTGTCTTTGCTTGTTATATAAATGCTGTTTTATTTATTGTTTGTGCAAAAAGTTGTAGTATATAGAAGTTCTAATTTGAAAAAGTGTTCATTTGTTTTCTGTAGTAAAATACTTTCCACCGAAATTATGAAATATTTTCGGGTGAAACAGGAGATCGTGGGAACAGTTTTTTCATAACATTGAAAATAAAATGTATTGTATTTTAAAAATTAAAGTCTAAAGTTTCAAATAAGAAAACTTTGAGTAATGGATCCAAAGAGTTACCACAACTGTGGTTATGTGAAAACATGGTTTGTAAGGTTCCACAGAGGATGCTCAAGAATGCCTATGAACATTGCTGCAGTTGCTGTACGTTTTCATGAAGGTTTTTAGTTTTAACATTTTATTACTTACTTTAAAAAAACTTATTTAATATATCTTATGGCAATTTATAAGTTATATTAAATATTTTTTCTCAAATAAGTTATAAAGCATTTTAAATTATCCTTTAGACCCATCCACCACAAGGTAATAAATCACATATGATTTTTATGTCATTTTTAAATCTTACCTGAGGACATCATCACGACACGAGGCTGTCAATCATTAATGAGTTATATTTGTTTAAATAAACGCACGTGGCCATCAGCTCTGATAACGATCACCAAAACTGTGGGAAAACTCCGCCCCTTACTTTCAAACACAACTATTTCAAAAGGTGTAGGTAAAGTTAATAAAATGTCGAGCTCAGGTGATTCATATTAAAAGTTTACATAGAGATTTATATCTCAGTCTCGCGACCACCTTATCATTTTTAAGAATTTTTAAGTGGTTAAGATGTGTACAGTGTGACGATATGTCTTTGTATGAAATCGTGGGAAAATGCCTAAAGAAAGAAATGAAAAGGACTATGATACACAGAGATTAATTGTAAATGTTCATTTCACTCACCTGTTGAGAAAATATATCCCATCTTTAAATCACACGTGGCTGATTTTAAATGTCGTATTATGTCATTTTGAAAAGGTGGACGACCTTGATTAGTTTTTGTGAACACGCGACTAAACGATCTTTAATTTCAAGACAGAACATGATTTTGTATTAAACAAGAAGTTATGTCATAGAATGTTCTTCATATCTTGCTATAATTTCATTTTTCTTTGTTAAAATAGACAACAATATTTTCTGTTTGCACGAAAACACATAATTTTAAACGACAAAAAACCGGTGTAATGTTCATCACTAAACCTTGTATAGAAGAATGACTGACGCTTGTGTTCTAGAAGGTCAAGATATTCAGCAGACATTGAAGCAATACTTATATAACTTTATTCAATAATGCATAATTATACCCCTAAGGGTTGAAAGCATACAAATAAACAATTACAAATAAACATTGAAACTTCAAATACACAAGATTGTTTAAGTGTATTTATAATAACAACTATATATGATAAATAAAAGTATTATCAGTAGTGGTGAATCATGCAATCACAGGTTCCACTTTCCTCAGTACAAGTGACTTTTTTATAAATGGAGCAACGTGTTGCAAGTGATTCGATGACGACAATATTTTCACTAGGTTATTTATTTGTATTATGTCATTTTCCAGTTTGAAAGTTTTAATATTTTTATGTTCAAATTCATCTCTAATAGATTTGTATTTAGGGCATTTGAAGAAGAAATGGAATTCGTCTTCAATGTCATTTGTATGACAGTACTGGCAATTCTATTTTCTCTTTTTATTCGTTTATATCGCCCTTTTTCAATTTCTAAAAAGTGATCACTTATTCGCATTTTGCATATATTTTTTCTATTTTCGAAATCAGTTTTCATAATGAAACTTTCAATTTTGTATTCAGTTTTAATTTTGCTGTATAGAAATATTTTATTGTCATTAGTAGATGATTTTAGTTTATTAAAGAATAAGTCTTCATATTCTTTTTTCAATTTTTGTTTTATATAGAATCTTTCGCAATAATGTTATTCTTTTAATCCAGATTTGTTGTTTGTTAGTTGGTTTTCGATAATGCATTATTTCGTGGAAGTAAAAAGTAATTAAAAATGCATCTATGATCTTTTAATAGACTTCTAGTCAAAGAATACTCTGTCATCCAACGTTTCTTTTGCGTACAGCGTTGGACGGCAGACGATTCTCGGAATAAAAGACTTCTAATTCCATGTAACGATTTCTGCCATCAGATTCACTTCTAATCCATCATCACAAGTCAGTGTTTCTGTGTCCACATGTGTCCACGGAACCCTGACAAACTTAGCTAGGAAATTCTCGGGCTAGAAGATTTTCGTATGACGTCAATCCTTCAAAATATCAACCAATGAAATTGCTTGAAAGAAGCAAGTGTTTGAAGAAGTCATTCTTACTCATTCTTGAGTTGGAAGAAAATGTAATGCAACTAATAAATAACGCGGTAATAACAAATTATTAACACTACTGTACAAAATACACTGATTTTCACATGGTCTATGCAACATATCCGTTTGGTTTATTTACAATCGACATCGGGATATCCCCTAACCAAGTCGTAATGAAAGCGAGCTTTTGATTGGCTACATTAAGGTATGATGTAGCCAATCAAAATAGTGAGTTCTAGTCCGGGAATGTCCTAGCTAAGTTTGTCAGGGTTTCGTGGACACATGTAGACACAGAAACTCTGACTTGTGAGGATGCTTCTAATCCAACCCAAGCAATCCTTGTTAACCATAGCATTATTGAATCGGTTAGGTCTTAACGATCAAATGTAACGGATGTGTAAGATTAAGTGTAGAGAATAGCTGCTCCATGAGTGCCTGTGTAGCATTTAAGAAGTTTGGTTTATTGATCGGATCATTCAAATCAAAGAAGACTAACATGCATCGTTGATAAAAGCTAAAGGTCGTGAGTAACCAGACATATATAAGTTCTTCTTTTAAGAACAGATTCAGCATTCTAAATATCAGTGTACTTGGCGAAGTTGTCTTAATATGAAACTTACATCAACTTTTAAATCTGCAGGAAGCATAATCTGCAAAAAGGGTCTGGTGCTTTTGAGTCGTTTTCATGTAAAGCTTACTTGTTACAGAATTGGAAACTATCAGGAGATGTCAAATTGAAATAAACAAATATATAAAGGCATAAAGAAAACAAAAATCAGGTGTAAAACCCTGTACGATTAAAACAAGCAACAAATTTCCAGTTCTCTTATCATGTAATCCGTGAGCATTTTCTAAATGATTACTGGCGACATGTTTTACGTCAAAGTCATCAACAGGAGAGTAACCATATCACCGAGCGACAACAACTAACGAAGAGTCATTATTTCTTTTACAACTCTTTCATTCCTTATCGTTTTCCTGCCATTCTTCTGATAATTCTTTCTTTGTTTTTGTATAATTGATTCTTTCTTTATCTTTTATATAATTCAATGTAGTTCATGTTATGTCACCATGTCCATGTATTACTTGTGTCATATTTTAAACGGAGAAGACTTCATAAGTATGTATTACTTGTGTATTATCATGTTTGTTCATTGCACTAATAAAATACGTTTTAATTAAATCAACAGGAGAGACCAGTAAGTTACCCAATAATTTCTGTCACCAACTTATTTGTGATATAAGTAGCCTCAAATGTACTGTCAGATACATACAATCTACGTAGCCTCAAATGTACTGTCAGATACATACAATCTACGTAGCCTCAAATGTACGGTCAGATACATACAATCTACGTAGCCTCAAATGTACTGTCAGATACATACAATCTACGTAGCCTCAAATGTACTGTCAGATACATACAATCTACGTAGCCTCAAATGTACTGTCAGATACATACAATATACGTAGCCTCAAATGTACTGTCAGATACATACAATCTACGTAGCCTCAAATGTACTGTCAGATACATACAATCTACGTAGCCTCAAATGTACTGTCAGATACATACAATCTACGTAGCCTGAAATGTACTGTCAGATACATACAATCTACGTAGCCTGAAATGTACTGTCAGATACATACAATCTACGTAGCCTCAAATGTACTGTCAGATACATACAATCTACGAAGCCTCAAATGCACTGTCAGATACATACAATCTACGTAGCCTGAAATGTACTGTCAGATACATACAATCTACGTAGCCTGAAATGTACTGTCAGATACATACAATCTACGTAGCCTGAAATGTACTGTCAGATACATACAATCTACGTAGCCTGAAATGTACTGTCAGATACATACAATCTACGTAGCCTGAAATGTACTGTCAAATACCATTTTATTTAGCTGCATGTAAAGGAAACATAGGAAGTTGGAGTAGTCTCCCTTGTTTTTGTTGTAAAAATGTCAAGATACAGATCTAAATACTAAGCTGATTTTTAATCGTTAACTTCCCTTTTCAATGGAATCGTAAAGGTTTTTTGAGTTCGAGAAGAAGAACACATATTATTTTGTCATTGTTTTGTTGTGAGTAGTCGACTTGTGTGGTGTGTATGTTTCACTATGATTTGTGGTTTTGGTTGTTTTATTATAGTGCGTGTTTTTGATTGTTTTATTTTAGTGCGTGTTTTTGTTTGTTTTATTATAGTGCGTGTTTTTGATTGTTTTATTATAGTGCGTGTTTTTGGTTGTTTTATTATAGTGCGTGTTTTTGGTTGTTTTATTATAGTGCGTGTTTTTGGTTGTTTTATTATAGTGCGTGTTTTTGGTTGTTTTATTATAGTGCGTGTTTTTGGTTGTTTTATTATAGTGCGTGTTTTTGTTTGTTTTATTATTGTGCGTGTTTTTGATTGTTTTATTATAGTGCGTGTTTTTGTTTGTTTTATTATAGTGCGTGTTTTTTATTGTTTTATTATAGTGCGTCTTTTTGGTTGTTTTATTATAGTGCGTGTTTTTGGTTGTTTTATTATAGTGCGTGTTTTTGGTTGTTTTATTATAGTGCGTGTTTTTGGTTGTTTATTATAATGCGTGTTTTTGGTTGTTTTATTATAATGCGTGTTTTTGGTTGTTTTATTATGGTGCGTGTTTTTGGTTGTTTTACTATATATGTTTTTAGTTCTAACTATGTTTTAGTTGTTTTACCACGATTCGTGTTTTCTGGTTCTGAATAATTACTTAATAGATTATTTTTAATCTCTGTTTTATTACGTTTTTAGGTTCGGTAATTGTCTAGCAAGTTCCTTCTTCTCATTCTATTATGATCATTTATAGCTATGAATCAACCATTTTAAGATATTTTTATTATAGTTTCCTTGATATCGGATTCTATTTGTAGGATTAGTAACACAATGTGGTTATTGTATGATGGAAATAAACAATGGGTAGGTCACGCAAAAGACAAGTAACTACAAACGAAATAAGGAAAACGAAACGCAGAAATACACTGCAGAAATGAGACCAGCAATGTCTTTGCATACTGATTTTCGATTTGTGCAGTGGTATCTTTTGCTTTCCTCATAAGATAATATAATGCGGGTTTTAGATTTATGTAATGTTCATTTACCATGTGGATATTTGTGGTAATAAGAAGGATTTCTGTACGATTAGAACTGTAGAACTGTAACAGCTGGACTGATCTGGATTATTTTTATAAGGCAAGCATGAGGTTGAGAATTTCTCTAAGTTTTGCGTGCATAAACATGATTGACCATAAAATCTTTTAAATTGACAAAGATAAGATTTTTTCTTTCACACATTTATACAAAAGAACAATTATTCCACTTGTATCTTCATATTAATAAGCACAGATATTAAATGGAAATGAACACGTGTTTTTCTGTCATTGAACAGCTCATCAATAGTTTGTTTGAAATGCTCGATTTTATTCCACCCCCTTAAATTTTAATCTCTACTTGTCAATAAGAGAACATGTACAGAGTTATAAAAAGTTTTAAGCTTCATGGATAACCTTTCATATTTAATTTACAAATGTTTTTGATAAATTAATTTAATGAAAACAGCTTCTGCGGAGCAAGGCGACCAGGTCTGCCCCGTCGATTATGATATGGGAAAATATTTTCTGCTTCTTACATGAACTTTTTGAACTGTTTAAACACTGTCACCTCAATGTATTTGGAAGAAATTAAGATTAATCGAATAACCATAATATTAGCGATGTAGATCGTGCGAACGCATTGCGTTGATGAATTACTTAATATAAAACATGTATCGGCGTAAATAGAGGGATTCTCCTATATTTATGTAGTTAACGAGAAAATATATAAAAGGGTTGGAAAGGGTGGAATAAACAGACTTGTAATAGATCTGTTTTCTTATCACTTTTCTAAGAATATTTTTTTATAAATAGACGTTGAAACGTGGTCACTGTCCTTTAAAACACTATTTGTAAGTTCCGCTGGAACAGAATAATTAGTCCACCTTCTGCTCGACTAAAATCTATGTTGATATTAAATATCCTGGAATTCTGTAGTTAACTCACAGAACACAGATTAATGTACTGCAATAATATCATGTCAACACTGATTAAAATTATTACTACAATTCTCCATAGTCTACAGTTGAGAAAAAATACATAATTAGGTTAATCGTAAAAATAATAAAAAAGTGAAAAAGTGATGTGCAAA
Organism: Limnoperna fortunei; assembly: GCA_944474755.1. Taxonomy (NCBI): domain Eukaryota; kingdom Metazoa; phylum Mollusca; class Bivalvia; order Mytilida; family Modiolidae; genus Limnoperna; species Limnoperna fortunei. Next base: position 60,352,289 of record OX104122.1, on the reverse strand, counting down.
GAAGAATCAAAGGTAATGTTTTACTTAATTCACGGTCTAGACAATTTCAAACGTTCGTCACGTCGGAAACCCACGTCCGGTCGCGTTCTCGCTTTGCTACCACCTATCGGTAAGTGATAGCAAAAAGCGAGAACGCGACCGGCGTTGGTTTTCGACGATGCATATACATAAAATTGAAACTATCTATAGACAAAACTTAACGAATATCGTTTTGGCGTGTATTGTTTTCGATTCTGGTGGAATCGAAACCGTTTGTGAAAGTCAAACAAAGACATGCACACAGGTCAACTTCCACGTCCATGGGGAACATAGTGTATAAACAGGGCATGAACTATAACAAAATATTTTGAATTTGCTTTTTTTAAATTTTTGCATCTGCATCATGACAGATAGAGAATAAGCCGTTGTGTTGGCAATCCTTTTCAGTTAAAGATTGGAATCGAGTATACCCTGCCCACAGTGAGACTCGAACCCGCAACCGACAACGTGATCAAAAGTAGATGACTAACTGGCCAACGAGGCAATCAATGACAATTTACTTATTATTTTTTTAACTAATGTTTCATATGTTATTCACACATGCAAAGTATAGTTTCACTTTAACATGTCTCATGAACATTGGCGAATTTCCCTTCTCATATCTTTGACACTGAAGAAACAAATTTATCTCCTAAAATAATAATTAGATGACAAAACACGGACAGGCTATCCGATTGTATCGGTTTACCTTTTTGTAATTTTGACACAAACTTGACAAAACACGTGTGTGTATGTAGAGCAAGGCATCAGCTGTTACGCCTTCTCTGACAGATGGACAATGACGGAACTTTTGACCACCACCAAGTCAACCAAAGAATAAAACATTTTAGTGATACGGACTGTTACCAACTAATGGCTTTTATAATTTAATTTCAATTTGATTATAAGAATTAATTTGAATTCTGAAGTCAAACGAGCGAGACTACTTAGTCCTTATTGTGAACCAACACAGTAGGTGTTTTAAATCAGTGATCTTTGTCAGTGATGCGTTTTATTTTACGATTTTAAGCAACTTAAAGTTGGTAATAAACTTCTCAACTTCCTGTTAAGTCCACTTTTAGTCTTTGAATCTAATACTAGATAAACAATTAATCTCCGTCTAAAGAAATCATAGTACCGACATATGAAGGTACAAATCGGCATTAGCTCCCTTCTTTAGAGGTCAAATGCTCTTTTTTGAAGGAAGATAATAAATGATTTATTTCATTGGCATCTTTGGGTCTAGCGAGCAGTACTTAAGCTAAATGTAAGACAAGTTGGAAAAAACTACTGGGTTATGTAAACGGAAGCTTTTGACTAGCAACGAAACAAATAAATATAGTGAGTCAAGTAAGGACACAATTTACTATTTTCTGAAGTTTATTAGAGGCAATAGTCCGTATACATTACATCGATACGTGGATCCGCTAAAGTTATAGATAAAAAAAAGTATGCCACAAAAACCTTCCGGTTCTTTCAATCTTTCGCAGATTAGAGACTCCCAAAATACCCCCTAAATATAACACATATGTATTAGGATTGGCATTGTTTAGAAGCTCGTACGAAAACATTTCAAAAATAGAGGACAGATTTAGCTCACGTTTAAAACATTTAAACATGAAATATTTCGTGTATCGTTACATACGTCAATATTTTATTTATTATAATTTCAATGAACGCTGAACAGTTAAAAACACCATAGATGCTAATCAAGAGTTTTTCTTCTAAAAGCATTTAATTTTGGACGCATAATCAAACACAAAGAAAAGGAGAAAAGAGAAAAAAAACAAAGCAAAACACACACACAAAAAACCCAAACAAAAACAAAATGTTAGACAGTGAATCTGATTTTTAAAAATTAATTAATTATATTACAATACTTTTCCTAAATAGAATAAATAATATCTTGACACTACAGGTGGCAAATCTTTACAGTTATTTCTTATCAAATAAATATTATGAGCCACCTGTTTGTGACACCGTTAAACTGCAAGGTAAAAAATAATTAACGCTTGAGAGGTTCGCGTTGCTGTCGTGTCAACCGTGACACGGGTCAGATCTTTTGTACTGGAGCTACTTTATGTACAGCGACGTCCACTGTGCCACAAAAGACATCTGGTCGAGTATCAGTATTTCTTAAAGAAGCACGTGTCAAATTCCTCCGCTGTCACAATAATGGAGTATTTAATTGTTCAAAGCATTATACAAAATTTAAATTTGTTTAGAATTTAGATGTCAGCTTAAGCTAATAACTGTAATTTGCTTACAGTAAACACGTTGCCAAAATGAACGATATTGGTCCGTTATAAATTTAATGATGTTTGTTCAGGATTTAATGTTTATTTACCTTTGGGTTTGTGGACATACCTCGTTAATTTATTGAATTAAATTTATCTTGTGTCAATCTCAGTGAGGTCAAATTTTACCCTGATTATTAGACAGAAAGATTTGCATTATCATACATTGTTTACACGATTATACAACTTAGAAGAGGTTTACATCATTCAAAGAGGGTATCATGGTCGATTTGTGAAAAGAAAACATGTCGCTTGTATTTTAAAATGTAATAAATATAACGAATCAGAGATACTATATCTAATTCTTTAAAAAAAAGACTATCCTGACTTCGATGTTAAGTCATAAGCATATAAGAATGTTTGGCTTCTTTTAAGCAGTCATTAGAACTGGGGGCAAAGTTCTCCTCACTCATTATATGTTTATTTACTTTCATATATCTAAACTTGTGGCAATAAAGTATTATTATTATTGTAATGTTTAAAAAAAATCCGATTTAACTCAGTATGTGAGAAAAACACATTTCTGCTACACACACGTACCACAGTGTATATAGGGTATAGTAGATTTGTAAGGCATAGTAGATTTTAATTCGAACAGAAAGTCGATTGAATAAAGTGATAGAAAAAAATCCAGAAAATAAAAAAATAATATAAGTAGGTTTTTTGAACAGTAAATAAGAGTTGTAGAGTTTTTGGAACACTATTGAATCAACTTCCTGCTTAGAAAATAACACAAAATGCAACAAATCGACAATAATACGCCTCAAGCTGTAAAAGATAAAGCAATCGGCCAAAGTAACATTCTTTAATATAGCAACAAAATATTACATTAAGACTTTTTGCATTTTTAGTTTTTTTTACTTTATGCATGTTCAATCTTGTCCGAGTCACAGATGCACATATATAATGTATTTATATTTATATTTATGCAATTTATGGACTTGCCCATTTCATTTATTTTATAAATTGTAATGTCAGCATTGTACACTTAATTATTAATGTTTTAATGTCCTTGTCCCTTGTGGGGCCTTAATTGGACCAATAAATAATTAGAATTTGAATTTATAATGGTTAAATATATTTTAGGGACAATTTATAATCGCTATAATTGTAATGTCTACAACTGTGTATATTGGATTGTAACAGTCAGTTATTTCCACAATAAATGTTCTGTCGTTTTATAAAGAAATATTTATTAGAAAATTTCCAACAGTTCTAAGTAAACAACTGTACACCGGGCGTAAATTACTTTTGATCTCGATATGGTTAAAGGGAAATAACTCCAAATAAAATACCGAATCCCGAAGAAGTTTTTAGATGTTAGTTGAGCCTAAAAAAGCTTTAAAAAATTTAACCAATGGGACCTAAAAAATAAATCACATACTCATACTATAGAGTTTAAAAATTTAAATTTAAAAATCACTATCAAATTATAAGGAACATCTAGATTGTGTAATATATTCTTTAAACCTTTTCAGAGTTGGGTTAAAACATGTTCTGCCTCAGGAGAAGTGTTGAACCACCGCTCCGAAAGACAGACAAACTACCAAGGAGAGAAAAATCAATGAACCGACAATACAACAATAAAACACTGTCGAACAAGTGTAGAACCAAGAGAAAAGTCGTGTGTTCCAAAATTATAAGCGTAAGCGCTAACTGCTACAAGACAAGACAAGACAAACGTTTTATTTAAAGTCGGTACAATAACAAACAAACATAAGCTCTTATGAGCTTTTTAACCGACATACAGTACATAAAAAAGGCCTTATGACAAGCTACGTATACATACATGCGACATACAATAGCCACCTACATAGATAAGCACTACGGACAAACTACATTGCATACATGTAACATACAATAGTCACATACACGCACCTCAGACATGCTACACTATACATACATGCAAACATTACATTGGTCACATACATGCACCAAAGACATGCTACATTACATTCATGCAACATACAATAGCCATAGACTTTTATTTTGAAACCGCAGAGATTAAGCTAACATAATACGGAATCATAACTAAAAGGAAGTTGATAGAAGGTGAAAACACATAGAAAACAGGAGGAATATTTTAATATTACCGCGTTTCTTGTATTCGTATGGTATTAGCTGGAAGTCAATTTGGGAACATAAAAAGACAAATATACTGCAGTTAAAATATGGTAGCGATAGAAATCTAAAAGTGAAAATGTCTAACGCATCATTGGGTTCATGAAATCTAACAAATGAAAAGGTCCAACCCACCAATGCGTTCAGGAAATCTAACAGTAAAACGATCCAACCCACCATTGCGTTAAGGAAATCTAACAGTGAAAAGGTCCAACCCATAATTGCGTTCCGGAAATCTAACAGTGAAAAAGTCCAACCCACCATTGCGTTATGAAAATCTAACAGTAAAACGATCCAACCACCCATTGCGTTAAGGAAATCTAACAGTGAAAAGGTCCAACCCATAATTGCGTTCAGGAAATCTAACAGTGAAAAGGTCTAACCCACCATTGCGTTCAGGAAATCTAACAGTGAAAAGGTCTAACCCAACATTGCGTTTAGGAAATCTAACAGTGAAAAGTTTCAACCTAACATTGTGTTCAAGAAAAATATTAGGCCGAATTTTACTGCCTTTATAATCCGATGTTAGTTTTGTGATTTGTATCATAACCTCGACAAAAAAAAAGCTAGAGTACGACTATTCGTTCTAGAAATGTACACATTTATATTTTTGCACCATATAAGTGTTCTGGTGAGTGACAGAACCATACATAGCACGTAGAACAGATTTACCACATATAGCCGGATTATATACAAAGCAGGGTGCTATGTCTTAGTGCTGATTATTCCCCAAGCAGTCTGTCATGTACAAAGTATTATTTCACGGATCAAAAGCGATTTAACTTATAAAGAAAACACACTCCTGTTATAATGACTCGTTAAATATCTCGTGTGAAATCTCGGGAGACTCCCGAATTGTATCACGCATGCTTAACTGTGATGTGTATTCCATTTCATGGCACGTGCAATCATATATACCTTTGATCCCAAACCAGATAAATATTTAATTTGAGGATTAAGACCCGCGATAAGTCTACAGGGGATTACAAATTAGCTTGTTTCGAGGTCCATGTTTTCATCAAAAATATTCTTAATGTTACAGCAATGTTGGAGACATAATTGACCCTCTAAATCAAGTTTAATGATATTTTCTCTAATTGAGTTCTTATTTCAGTGTAGTATTTACTTTTGCATTGCAAGTGAAAAATGGAAAATTTGTAATTTTTTATTTACATTGGGGATCAACCAAACACAACTCTCGTAGTTCAATAAAGTATAAAGTATAAAGCATTTTATTTAACCAATCATCGGCCCGCTAGGGCTCATACAATCAAATTTGATACATACAATGTATAATATTAGGTAACTTTTACACACATTTTCTCTCTTTCACTTTCGTACCCCTCATACTGATTGAAAGGATTTCTTTTTTACACACAATAAACATAAAATAAAAGACAAAATTGAGACCTTGGTCGATGCCACGGCGTAAAGAATAAAGTCAAATCCGTACACAGATATATGTGACAAAATTCAATATTTAATACATGTATTAAAAACATATGCAAATATGCAATAATTATATTTTACAAAAATATGGAATATATAGTTTGATAAGTAATACAGTACACTAAAAGTAAAATAGGACTTATAACCTAATTTTTAGTTACAACATACATAGTCTATAAATATATTCTACATACTTGTGTAACATTTTTTTTCTATATGTAAGTGTTTTTATTTATCCTTAGTATTATGATTCTTTCTAATCTCAAAGCATGTTTGTAAAAATATGCTTAGTTTATTGAGAACATAGAAGTCTTCGTTGTTAAGTAACCAAACGAGTTTATTTTTCTCATTAAGTGTTGAGAAGTTTTTATATAATATTAATATGATATCAATAAATCACAAAACAATCACGTGTCAAATACACCAAGTAAAGTAAAAAAAGTCTTATGTCTTTTCTATACCATTAGGCAGTCTTAACAAATTATTATGAACCAAATTTAAAATCACGAGTCTTTTGCATAATTATAACGTATTGTTACATTTTTAACATAGCCTGCAGACTTAAAAAAAAATTAATACTAGTCTTACATGAAAACAGTTTGAACTTAAACGCAACTTTGAAGAAGAAATAAACAGCATCACAGACATAACTGGTAATCATGGTATCTCCGTCAAATGACCGCATGATTTGTTTTTTGTTCATCATGAATTGTTTTCTGTTATTTTCCCAGACCCAGCTATTCTTTCATTTTGGACGTTTTCCTCTTCATGAAAATATGACCTCACGTAATACCTAAGGGACCGACCATTTAACTTGCAGGGGGGGGGGGGGGCCTTGGTTTTTCCCTAAAAAAATATTTTGAAAATGATTTTTGACGAAAAAAATATTTTGGAAGCAGAGGGTAAGAAAAAAATATTCTGAAGAAGGATTTCTGCTATATAAAATAATGCTAATAATAAAAAAACATATATTCTGTCGCGACGCCTTAAAAAAATAAATATTTTGTCCGCGCTCTGCGCGGAAAAAAATTTTCTGACCAAAAGAAAAAACCAAGGCCCCCCCCCCTTAATGTTAAATGGTCCGTCCCTAATACTGCTAAAACTGTAATCAACAGCCAGTCCAATAAAATGCTCAGAACTAATGAAAAATGAACGCTTTTGTGATAAAAAATGTCACAGAGAAACACGCGAGCAACGGGAGCGATTCTAGAATTCATAAACAATGTTTCCATCATTTTCAAAAATGATCTGTTTGTGCATACTATGCATACCAACATTTATATTTATGAATTACATTTATTTATACAAGTATTATTTTAGTAATATCCCAGATACATTTAAAAATAGCATTTATTTATATAAAAAATCTATTTTTGTAACATGCATATTCATGCACAGTATCTAGTGTACGGTGAAAATTACATCAGTTAAAATTTATATACATGTATTTTGTATATATATGGGTATGTATGTATTGTTATACCCAATACGGTTATATACAAAAAATATTATTATTATTATATAATATATGCAAAATGCGAACAAGTGATCACTTTTTAGAAATTGAAAAAGGAATATATAAACGAATAAGGAGAGAAAATAGAATATGCCAGTAATGTAATACAAATGACATTGATGACGAATTTCATTTCTTCTTCAAATGCCCTAAATACAAATCTGTTAAAGATGAATTCGTATATAAAAATATTAATGCTTTCAAACTTTCAAATTATATTATACAAATAGTGAAAATATTGTCTTTGTTTAACCACTTGCAACATGTTGCTCCATTTTATAAAAAAACCCCCACTTATACCGAGGAAAGTGGAACCTGTGATTACATGATTCATCACTACTGGCAATACTTTTATCTATCACATAAAGTTATTATTCTTTACATACACGTACTTGAACAATCTTGTGTATTTGAAATATCGATGTTTATTTGTAATTGTTTGTATGCTTTCAACCCTTAGGGGTATAATTATGCATTATTAAATAAAGTCATTTATATTATAATTATGTATAGCATGCTTAACTTAAACTTTAAACATGTTTGTATTGTTTGTCCAGATGAGTTATCTTACATTTTTCAAAAGTTTGGACTTTCAGATCCGGGTTATGCAGAGGTGATCATGTAAATCATCGGAATAGTTGACCTTCGACCCGGAACATGATAAATGTAACATAAGCCTTTCATGAAGTGGTTCTGATGTTTTGTTTAACGTTGTATGATTAATAGCAGATTTTCCGCTTTTCACTTTTGAGTTATTCGTGCACGTGGGAGGACTGTTTTGTAATTCCCAGAACATTGTTACATTTTAAAATTTATTTGACAAAGATTCGTAACCCCTCCCTATCATCTTAATCCCAACGCGTCAAAATTCCCAGTCTAATTATTTTCCTGCTGTGTATATTCCAAGTTCAAAACGGTTTAGAAAATGAATTAATGGATTCTGTCAAAAGCTTGTTTGATTTGTAGCATTGTGTTAATAGTGTATATAAAAGAACAGCGGTTTTATTATGGTACACTTTCATGGGATATTTTGCAATAAAATGGTTACATTTGTAGAAAATGCAAATTATACAGAAATATAGAGAAAATCTTGTTAGGTGTGTCGCGCTTTCAGGTTTTTCAAAAGGTTCACGGTATACAGTTGTCTTGTTATAATATTTCCTCTTTTTAAAACTTGTATGCTTATGCTCTTTATAAGACCATAATAAAAATAAAGTATCTTATCTGAAAGTAAACGCTAAGTAACCGACCCTTTCGGGCGGAGTAACAGTAAATTTATTTCATGGCCGACAATTAAAAAAAATTCGTAGCATTTTTCCGCATAAATACAGCATTTTGGCTTAATTAACAGCACAAAATTATCTAAAACAATATGGCTAAGGAGAAATATTTAGATCGAGTCAGCTTCCGCTTTCTTTTAAGTTGATTGATATTTTTAAAATATTAATTGTAAGTAATAGATATTATTTCGCTAAAAGTAAGCTTTCTCGAATAAGTTCGTAAAAGACCAGTCACTGTATTTCAGCAACTAATAAATAAAACTATGTATGGAATTTTATTCCGGTTATACCCTGAAGACCTAGGTAATAATGGTGAATACTCGACATTAATGCCACATTCAGCAATGCTGCAGTGATATCATGGCGTCCAGTGTTTTTTTGGGGCTGGACCCTTGTCACAGGTTCCTCGTATGTCTATATGTGTATCTTGCATTAATTTGTTATTCTTTGTTCGGTTGCATGGTACTTTACATGTGTTAGGTGTCATTTGCAAATGATGATTCTATATTTAATCAATTGAAGTTGGTATAAAAAATGTTCAGTAGGACAAGTATCTTACAAATTATTCAAACAAAACCGGAAAACAAAACTCAGTCAGTTCCCCATAAACTGAACAATGGAAAGTGGGTCCACTTGAAATACTTAAAATTGTGCAAATGCATTATAATAACTACAAAGAACTAAAAATAAAAGTGTACTTGTATTGTAATTACCAACGGGTTAACGCACCAACCATTTTCTAATCTGGCCTTTAATATAAAAATATGTGTCTCCGACTAAATAAACTATATAATGTTCCAATATCCCCCTTTTCTATCCATGTGCATTTTGAGGAAAAATATCAATTCACGAAGTTGAAAAATCCCGTCCCCTGTGCACTGTCGTTGGTGAGTTGTCAGGTTATAATGTGGAAAAATCCCGTCCCCTGTGCACTCCGTCCTTTATGAACTTTCGTTGGCGAGTTAGATCCCGTCCTTTGTGAACTCTCGTTGGCGAGTTGTCGGGTTATAACATCTCGTATTTGGAGAGTATCACAATGCCGCCGAGTGTAAAATGTACCTTCAAGTTAATAAAAAATTATTTTCAATTAGGGGCCAGCAAGAGGCATATAAACTTCAAAAACTTAAATATAATAATAGAGAGGTAAGATACTAAGTACAACATGAAATATTGATAAAAAATTCGACAATTTCTAAGTTTATATTTATTTATTTAAAGCACACAGTAAACCATATTGGTTATAGCTTTACAAACAATGTTATAAAACATAAACATGTACAGAAAAAAAACCAAAAAACATAAAGACATGGGAATAACTCTGTTCTTGAATTCTCAAGGCAAAACAGGGTTTACAATTCTATTATCTAACCTCTGATAATTTAGTAACCCAAATGGCTTTAAAAATTTTCGGACTTTGAAGACGCTAATTTAATCAACTAGTTCTTTCTCTAATTTAGGACATGTGATAGGTCATTTTTAATTACCTGCAGTGTATTGCGATATATGCATTACTTTATCTATTAGAAAATTATGTGCAGATAACTGCAATTTTCTAGAATCACACTTCAAATAAATCTATGGTTAAATTTTGAGAAAAATGCGTTCATATATTTTCATCAACGTTTTCAGTCTGATATTATTTCCTTTTAAAGGATTGTAATGACAACACAAAAATCTAATTTTATAATTTGAACACGATTCCGGTTTTAGTGCATTTCAATAAGGAATTCCGTTGCTTTTTCAATTGGGGTGTAAACTACTAGATATCGTGCAAGTACGACAAGGGTTCATAGCTTTTTATAATCACAATATTGAAGGTTAAATGTTCCATATTTCAAAAATACATATTTATTACCAGTCGCTTCGATATGTTTTGCTCATAGAGTTGAATGTATTCCAGTCTCATTGGATTTATAGAATGATAGATCAATGAAGTCTCTCGCAGCTCGCTCAATTCTCAAGTTCCTGCAGTCCTGACTTTTCCTTTCCTTATTATTATGAACTGTACTAGGTCCAAAAAAGAGCTAATAAAATAATGCTAATAAAAAAACTACGTTATGTCCCCACGAAAATGGCCGAAAAGGGCTCATTAAAACAATGCAGATAAACAACTGTGCTATGTCCCTACACACACATGTATATGTATATACTTAAGACCTGAAGACAGTCGTACACGGGAATGTAAAATATCATTTCACAAAAGTATGGTCACCCCTCTCTACACATTTTTGAAACGGACACTCTGGGGCTATATACTGGAAGGGTTCACAGTGCTCCACCCACATAACTGATCCCCACGTGTCATATACGGGGGGCCTTTCTTTTCGAGAGGGGCGGGGGTTGTCCTATCATAACACGAAATGCCAGTGCCATAGTCCTACGTGTTTGGAGAGTACCTCGCTCCTTTCACGTTCAAGAACCGTTATTTAGATTTCTAAAGAGTAGACTCGTTGTATCAAAACCCTCCGTCCTACCCATTGCTCCACAATTTTCCAGCGACGTTCAAACTTTTGTTCCCGTTCGTCTCGCCCTTTCCCGGCGATTTATCGAGGAATAGTTCTAGTCGTGAATATAGCTGAAAACTTGCTTGCCTGGCGTTAAGTCACCATTCAATGAATCAACCAAGCCTCAAAAAAGGAGAGAAAACGAAAGGATAATCTCAGTTAGGAATCGTATTTGTAAAACTTCGGCACCACATAGCCGATGTTATGACGTTTCTTACTGAATCAACGGTGGATTACACACTTAAGGAGGTCAATATTATCATAATGGACTTGTTCGTATCTATTTTTTGCTTGAATACATGAGTTAGGAATTGTATCTTGTACCCACTAGAAAGTGGCGGATGCATGGTTTAATGCACTGCTTCATCTCCAATAGAACAATACACGTGTACATTATGGGTCAAGGTACATGACAGAATTTTTCAAAAATTTCTATTTATTCTGTACGCGACAAGGCTTAAGAGACGCGACTTTATTCCCGTCAAGTCTTGTAAAACGCATCCATGATGGAGTATTGTTAAATAATGTCCACACTTGTCCAGTCAAAACATTTAATAATAACGCCTCAATGGCACATCATCAGGACTGGTCTGGAACCATACAAGTAATTACAAAACTGGAAACGACATTTTCTAGACACGAAAATTAAAATTTAAACCGTGATTCATTACCAACCATAAACTAGAAAACAAGTTTTATAATTTTTAATATCGTGTTTTTATGTTTTGTAAAATCACATGTGTAACAACAAAATACATACAAGTCATTAAAGCACTTTTTCAAGTTTATAACACCATGAGAAACGTATTACCACGGACGCCATAGAGGTTCATCTTTTAAAGTACTAACAGACGATGACATCTGTGGACTAGAACGTCGTGAGGACATTTCAGTTTTGAAACTGTCATGTTCAGCAAATCTGTTCTTGTTGCTCATTTTTGCTTCCCGCACAAGGTCCATAAATTTGCTCTGTTCGGAGTATATATCACATTTGAGTTGTTGCGATATACCGCGCTCTTTGGAATGCATTTGTACAATGTGTCCGTTTGGTAACATAACAGGCTCAAATGTTTTCGATTCACAGTTAATGTCCGTGCGTGGGTGCGACAATGGATAAGAATTGTGCTGCACTGAAAAGTCACTCGATTGTTCCGGAAATTGCACCAATAGATGTTCAGATGGCATACACATGTCATGTCCGTTTGCAGGAATCTGCACGTGCAAAGGTTGCAAGGGAACCTGTATATTGCCTATTTGTGGGTGACCAACAGTCTGTGTGCACCCGGTAATGTGATGCAGGACACGATTTCGGACATTATCATTAAGACCTTGCGAGGAACCTAAATATCTTGCCACTTCGTTAGCACATTCAGCGTACCCGAGACTATACTTGGCAGCTACAGTTGGGTCGACGGCCATTGCTGACGTGATTTGTCTTCGTTGTATTGAACGTAGATATTTGACGGTCATTTCCAAAATGTCGGCTTTCTCTAGTTTAGAATAGTGTGTAGCCTGGAATAAAATGAACAAACCATAAGCATTCTGTTTGTGTTTTACATGTATATGTGTAACAGTTTATCACGACATGATCTATAGAAGACCCCCATGTTTCAAAGAAAACGTTCGTGCCACCCGTTATTTTTCGGCCGAACAAAAAAAAAGCTTTACACATACGCAGCTGTCAACTTTGATGAAAACAACTGGATTATAAATATCCCAACATTTTGACCCTAAAGAATGTTTCTATTGATGCAAGTACCTACATAGTTTACGTCACTTTTAAACACGTTCTTAGTTTCCTCTTACAGTTATTGTATTTAAACTAGTATTATAAATATACTATAATTATAATCTGCAACTTAATTCTACAAAATGTTTACTTACATCTTTTTTCATAGCTTGGAGAACCAGTGATTTCAGCTGAAGGAGACAGTTGTTAATTCTTGCCCTTCGTCTTTTCTCCATTAAAGGTTTTTTACTCTAAAAATAATTAAATGAAAATAAAATTTCTACAAACATGACAATGAGTTTCCAACATATAAATATTTAAAGAAATAATTGTAGTGTTTACAATCGTGCGAAATTTTACAGTTATAAAAGTTAGGGAAATATAAAGCATAACAATGCAATAATTGTGTACTGTTGTGCCAACAATTTCAAACCATTATTATTATATTATTACAATAATTTAACAATACAAATGGTCATTGTGGCATTCAAAAACAATATAATTACCTTTCTAGATAGTTTTTCGTCCATTGCAGTATTTTCAATATTGTGTATGTCCATTTCATACATAGTTGTTCAATTTCACAAGCAACAAATGATCTCTACTGTTGGACTGTCTATCAACAAGTGTAATATTAATCAATTGACAACCACACTTATAGTATGTCAACATGTGGTTCAATGTCGGTGTGAAGCTATTTACCCTAAGGTTCCCACGGTTAGATGCCTCAGCATGCAACCAATCGCTACTCATCTAATTCGCGGGAAATGACCAGGTATTGGTATAAGGATGAAAATGATTGGTCGACACTAAGTACCACTTCAAAATGGTTGTAACGGTATGCCAATCAAGTGGTTTATCGGTTGTAATCTAAATAGGGACACGTGCCATAATGATTATACAGTTGTGTGGGAAAACTCCGCCTTTCTTTGGTCTTAATTATTGTGTAAATAAGAAGCGTGATAACCGAAACGTTCACAATACTTGTTTACGACGGGCTCGTGGCCGCCTTATCATAAATGCTCCCTGTTTGTGAAGGAATGCAATATCTTTTTTGTATCGGCTCGTGGGAAAATACTTCAAGTGAGGAGTTTTAAACTTTAATCGAGAGTAAATGAATGTACATCGCGAATTGCCGTCATGAGAAAATTTTTGTCGCCACCTGCTTTTAATTTCAGATAATAAATACTAAAAGGTCGATTGAAAGTTCAATTGAATTACCCTTTTTACCGTACGATAATTTTAGCTAATATATATTTGCCGACTATTTTTGAGTAAACAGTTTCTTTGACATTGCTTTAGGCATTGTCAACGCATTCCGTAAAGTAGCGGTTCTGAGTAAACATTGGTTTTATTTTACATGAAAGTTATGGAATTTTTGTAAGCTGAGGTCATCGGAGCAGTCAATATTTTGACACACTGCCACAAGGCAAATTAAAATTTGACACTAATAATTTGTACACGAATAATATTGCTAGTGAGGAGAAACAGCCCACTTCATTAGAATAATTATTTACATAATTAATTAGCCATCTGAACTGAAGATACCCATACATAAACTTATATCATATACATTGATTTTATGATATTAATGTGATTCTTTAGTATCATATGGGTGATATTTTTAGTAACAAGTCGAACGTCATAAACAACAACAACAACAATAGTAATAATAATAATAATAATAATAATATTATTATTATTATTATTATTTTTATTATTATTATTATTATTATTTTGTTTTTGTAAGATGCTTGTTATTTAAATTCTTTGTTTTATTTAAATTAATTTTATTTATATCAAATTAACAATTATACTTCCAGCAGGATCAACATCACTGTTACGCATTATATTAAAAATGTTAAACTGCTTTTTAGTGGGACATTAGAATCGCTATTTGATTGATTTACGTAAATTTGTACATTAAAAGATTTTTCTTGAATTAATGTGGGGGAGGATAATAGACGATCAGCCCGCCATAAATCGCTAAGCCCCGCGCCACCTGGTAGACAGTTGACGGGAAGAAGGAATGTCGCCCGATTCATTGCACGTGTACACGACAATTTCCTTACAGGATAAAATTGGTTGACACTGCTTCACCTGCCAAATATCCGGTTCTAATAATCAGTTATTCAATAAAACAGAATTAATGAGATGTTTTTCATGCATTTTCCTTTTCGACAGCATTTTGTATAAGGGTTTTAATCCATAGATTTTCGAGTGTCTATCGTTATTTCATATTTTCGATGGCAACGTAAACCATTAACGGTATTCCATTTAAAGGGGAAGTCTTGAAGTTTTCTACTGATATAATAAAGCTTTTATTGTAAAATTTTTATTTTAAAACAACCTCATATCATTCATCGTAAATTTGTGTGGAAAATTTTTTTCAATTATTAATTATTTGTCTCTCATAATATAGTTTTATTTTGAGTGCCATCTATATATATATATATATATATATATATATATATATATATATATATATATATATATATATATATATATATATATATATATATATATATATAATTGTCTATTTATATATGCCCAACATCTGATTGTATTTCAACATTGGATCTTTAGAAATGCACTAAAGATACATAGTTAAGATAAATGATATTTATAAGTGTCTAATGAATTAACCAAACAATGTCGTTGTAATTCACTCTGAAAATCATCTGTGCACACAGATTTGATTTTTTATTCCCGAGGTGGGACGGCTAAAAAATCAAATCTGTGTGCACAGATGATTTTCAGAGTGGAAATTACAACGACATTGTTTGGTTAATTCATTAGACACTTATATATATATATAGTTGTCTAATAAAAATAATTATAACAACACTACTATGTACAAGTAATATATATGGAACGCAATATTTCGCTCTACCAAAGAGCTTCATCAGGCGTTGACTGAATCAAATTTTCAAACAATAGAAAATGTTTTTGTTGTTCACTTTATACAAAAAATCTATACTGATGCTGAGATCTAAAATATTTTTGTTGTTCATATTACTGTTGGGTCATAAACATTTTAGTATTCTACCTGTGGATTACGTTCGTTCAATCCATCAGGTTCTAGCGTTTTTAATTGATGTATCCAAAATGTTTCTCGAAGTCTTCTGGTTGATGTATTCCACTTTGGGTTTTGATCAATAATTTGGAATTTTACAGTATCAAAAGAGTGGCCTGTAGTTTTAAGGTGGCGAGTTAGTGGACAATTTCTGTTTTTCGTGAAAAAGGAGCGATGGTTGTTAAGTCGCATATTGAAAGCTGTCTCTGTTTCTCCAACATACTGGATGTTACAAATCCCACAGGTCAGTATGTAAATACAATTGCTGGATTTACAGGAACAATTGGAGTATATTGTAAAGCTTTCGTTGGTTGTTGTGCTTCGAAAGGTGCTAGCGACGTTTGCTGCTTTACAGCATTTGCAATTACTGCGATTGCATGGATTGTATCCACCAGGTTTTGAAGGAGAGTTCATTTTGACTCTAGCATTTACAATAATATCTTTTAGACTGTTTGGTCGACGGTATGCCATTATAGGTGGTTCAGGGAAAAGCTTTTTTAAATTCGGATCAATTTCGAAATTATTGATCAAAACCCAAAGTGGAATACATCAACCAGAAGACTTCGAGAAACATTTTGGATACATCAATTAAAAACGCTAGAACCTGATGGATTGAACGAACGTAATCCACAGGTAGAATACTAAAATGTTTATGACCCAACAGTAATATGAACAACAAAAATATTTTAGATCTCAGCATCAGTATAGATTTTTTGTATAAAGTGAACAACAAAAACATTTTCTATTGTTTGAAATTTTGATTCAGTCAACGCCTGATGAAGCTCTTTGGTAGAGCGAAATATTGCGTTCCATATATATTATTTGTACATAGTAGTGTTGTTATAATTATTTTTATTAGACAACTATATTATTTTTATTTGTAATTGTATCAGTCTGCATCTGACTGATCCAGCACTTATTAAACGAGATTGTTGTTGCTATTTATAGATTACTTATATATATATATATATATATATATATATATATATATATATATATATATATATATATATATATATATATATATATATATATATATATATATATATATATATATATATATATATATATATTAAAGGTAAAACGTTAATACATTAATTGTGTATGTTGCAAAGTATTAATCGTACCATTAACGACATTTTGAATTCCCATGATCAAAATTGTGTCTATTCACAAGTCAATCTAACTTGAAATTAAATCTTGCACTTGCTCCCCCCACCCCATCCGTTAATTTGTTCTGACGCGCAGTGACACAGCTACAATAACTTAAAAGGACACAGCTACAATAACTAAAAGCGGGAGCAAGTGAAAGATTTTATTTTAATTTAATTGCGCGCAAGTTTTTTTCCATGATAAAAAAAAAATAGTTTCTGTAGTGGAGTTATTGCCATACATGTATTTCAACTTTTCAGGAAGCAGGAAAGAGCTGTTTTATCGCAATGCAGCATCATTCTTGTTATACAGCGGAACATCTAACATTCCTACGATGCTTTCTTCTGGAGTTTTCCTCTTGTTTCGTAGCGATTACATATAGAAAGTAATATACTTCGAATACTGTGTGAATTTTACCGGTAAACAAATTAAATTGGTACGAGGAATATAAGCCATAATTAAGAAAAATAAAGTACAGAAAATGTAATAGGTACAGAATAATGAAAATGTACTTAAATTTTTGGTATTTTATGTGTATGGAAAACAGCAGGTCATAATGAGTGTAATAAACATACAAACAATTCTCCCAATAGACAACCTGATATTTGCTGGCGGAAAATAGATTTTATGACATATTTTTTCTACTTTCTCTTTAGGGACTGAAGACATACAACAAACACAAGATAAACACAAGAACAAAAATAATTAAACGAACGATGGTCTCCACATCGACATTATTCAGTTATGTGTTAAAATCTGTTGTTTCATTAACTCGATGACATGTGTAAAACTTTTTAATTATTTCACTTGTAACTTGATAGAGTTATCGGAAATTCTACTCCATCCCCAGTCCAATTCACACGTTCGGCAATACAGGCGTGATATTCTAACGTAATCCGTTTTCCGGTTTTTGTGACCTCGTGGTGTGATTTTACTATAGTGGTCATCACCCTTTTCATTTATAAGTACTCTAATCTGACGAATAATTGGGTAATATACGGCAATAATAGAAAAATACCGTTGTGTAAGTGATATCAATTAGATTTTTACAATTATGGTCTATTTTAAAACGTGTGAAAATTTTACGACGATGTTAAAAGTGTCACGTATTTTGAGAGTTTTTAGCTGTATGTGGTTATTTCGACACCTGAACAAGTAGTTAAATTACATAATTAATATTTGACATATTTATGACACTTAGGATAATTATGGTAATACACATTTATGTAAGTTGTATCTTTAATTTGCAAAAGAAAAGAAAAACATTCTCTACTTCTATTAAATCTACAAATGTTAATTTAGTACACACAAAGTTAAATGTATCCGTATTCCTAAAAATTACCTCTTTTTTAATTTTAAAAGATGTTTTTACTTATTTTGATATCTTTTATATCTATATATTTTTGGACTATTTATAGTGCATTCATTTTTTTTAGAGCTTAAGGATGTCCGGAGATTATAATGTAAAATAAAATTTCCGTTGGATGATTCATGAATATTTTTAAAACTATAATGAGTAAGTATGATGGTATTTCACCTTGTCTATTGTTTAAAATCAGTTTAAATTAGATTTAAATCAAAAACTATTTTAACAGCTTCAGATTTATAATCGAATGCACCCAGGTGCATCCGGGGCTTAAACAAACAATTATAAAATCGAAGAACACAATATTCCTATGTCTCGCATGTTATTGTTCCCATCTTTATCTTAACTGCAGTATTCCAACGGATCAGGTAGTCGCTAAATTAAGTCAAATGGGATCTGACCCCGCATCAGTGATGAACTGAGCTCCGAATAATTTTGATTATCAGATTATAATTGTTAATGTGTTAACAATATCACGGATTAAAATGACAGATTTAGACAAGATATAGTATAATACTTCTATTTAAACACTTTATAAGTAGCCTTTATATCTTTAAAATAACACCGTTCTTGTCCCTGGTTCTTGACAAGATAAATGACGAGTGTGAACTAAGAAATGGTCGTTATTAGTCATAGAGTACTAACATACAAATAAATGGTAAACAATATTAACGCAAATATAAGTCTTAATAGTTTATAACATTAGTTTTTTTACCTGTATGTGTTATGATGGAAACACGAGTTCAACCAAAATATAGAAACATGCAAAAGAAAAGACTCTCCTATTAAAACAATTTTAGCATTTTTGAGGGGCAAAAGAAAGCTTGACTAACAAAAAATATATTTTTGTAGAAATTTAAATTCATCGAATTTTGAGTAATACACGTTTATAACAAAAAAAATTCAAGAAAATGAGTTCTTGACGGTGTAAAATTTTTTGAAACGTAATGAAACTTGAAATTCTAGATGATTCTATGAATGTTGTGACCTTACTCTTTAAGACGTGCGTTGTCTGTAATTAGGTAGTTCCAATAAGTTATAGGTAATTGAATTCGTATGATTAACTGTATGGATTTCAAAGCCACTGCTGAATACCACAACACATCCACAAGTGACCACTTGTAAAATGGAATGTTTTTCTTTGTGCAAAAGTCAATTTTCAAGGGATGTTATGGAAAAAAGTGTGTTATTGCTGATGACAAGGTTCATTTAAAAATACGAATTGAAAGTCGCAATGAATCGTTGACCACCTGAAACGCGTAGTCGGTGCGTTCCGAAAACACTATTTATAAATAAAACTTTGTTTCCACGTAAAGAAGCGACAAATAATGATCAAGCTTAAGAACTCGTCCATAAAGACTAATAATTGACCACAAAAAAGTAATAAGACTAAATTGAGTATCAATTAATTTAATTAGATCATTATTTGTCCGTATACACATGCGCCATTTTTTCACGCGCCCTTAATAAAAAATAGTATTCTGTTTCTATTTACTGTACAGTATGTCCTTTCATTTGTAACTTACTGGGACCTTACTGGTAGGGTTCCCTGTGCTCGATTACAAAGGAGCCCAGCGCGTTCCCGGGTGGCGAATAAGGGAGACCCTCTCGTTGGGGGGTTTTCATGTAATAATACGGAAAGCCTTGCCGCGGACCGTAGTAGGTAACGTGTTTGCAGAGTGCGACGCTCCTTGCACGATAAAGACCCCTTTTGTAGATTTCGGAAAAGAGTAGGCTCAATGTATCCGTTACAAAAGGCTAAATTCTCCACCACTACCAAAAACTCTATACTTTTTCAGTGGCAGTCTAAATAGTGTTAATAATTAAACTATATATCAGCACATACAAGTAAAAAGTCAGACATCTGAAAGAAAATCGTTTAAACCTCAAATAATGAAAGTGAAAGAAAAAGAAATCAAGAAAATCAGATTAGAAATAAAAAAGTATATTTCCGCCGTAGATCCCGGTAGGAAGTAATTACAACATGAAGTTATTCCGACCCAAGAATATCATTCATGATTAATCAATAGTAAGTCGCAAATCAACTGAAGGATCTAGTGTAAGGCCGTCATCTGTATTTCGTTTGCAGCCATTTTTATTGTGTCACGAACCGGAAGCTACTGAAATAAATGTTTAAAACCAGAATGAATTTTAAACTAGTGTAAATTGATAAATGAAAAGTTTGATAAACCGAGCTTTGATTGAAACTGGTCTGATTGCAGTAAATTCGCCCTTTCTTTGTTTCATATTTGCAGATTTTTTCGAAAGGCGAAGAAGGGTAGATTTATTGATGGCTGACAACTATGCCAATATGACCTGTTCTCATATTTTCTCACGGTTCTGGTAATTATGACTGATTTTTTGCAATTAATTTCAATAAATGGGAATATTGCGCCATATTCGCAGCGCAGTCGCGCTAGCTTGTCGTAAAAGGCGACTAAATAGCGCCCAGTACCCTGACCGGCGTGTCAGGTCGGTTTGCCTAAAGACCGACTGGGATGTGTGCCCCAGGTGGTTGAATGGGGTACCCCTGGCAAGCTGGGGTTGTCAGGCCATAATACGGAAAACCTGACCGCAAACCATATTAGTCCACCGTGTTGGAAAAAATGCCACGTTCCTCGCACGTTAAAGAACGCTGCTGTAGTATTCGCTATGAGTAGGGATTTCTATCCCGCTACAGGAGGCTGAATTGCCCGACCCTATCCATCCTCCCATTTGCCAGTGGCAATCTAAAATCCGTTACCCCTATTTTTCCTTGTGTCCCATCCCATTTTCATTCATCATCATTTCATGTTCATTTTATCATCCATTTCATGTTCATCGCCTGAATATAGCTGAAATAATGCTGCTCGGGCGTTAAACACCATTAATCAATCAATCAACAAATCCAGATATATACAAACATGTATAATGCAAAACAAAAAAAAAATAATAAAAATATTTAAAAAAAACCAGAAAGCGATAAACACGAACCCCCCCCCAAAAAAACCATGGGATAGGGTGCTCTCAGGATTACATAATTTATATAATTAACACGAAATCGGGGATGAATATAACCTGTAAAAGCTTGACGGTAACAACGAGGAAAAAATACATACATTGTTACCATGTGTGTAATCCGGGAACTAGTTATCTAAATACTACAATTGTTCCTACGCATATTCTGCACTGGAAAAGGGGTCTTGTTATAGGAAACCAATAAAACGTTATAGCCACAGTGACAGTCTTATTACATGATAGATAAATGTTATTTTTTAATCTAGTTTTATATTTTTTTTCCTGATAGTACTTATTTTACGGACTTAAAATAAACTACATTTTTACTTAATTCTGTACGATTCTTAAAAAGACAAATGTCACTGCAACATTATTTTTGTTCTGTTTTTAGTATGTTGTGTTTGTTCATATACCTTCAACTCCTAACGGGGTATAACTGTGCTTAAATAAAGTACTAAAAATATATGTATTTGTCGGAAAAAACTGTAAAAGACACGTATGATGGAATAGGCATAACATTGGACTCGTGTATTTCAGTCAAGTGATTTCAGTGCTGTATTTTTTAGGGCGCGTGGTTTAGGGCGTTGCTGACAATAACGGCTGATTTAATGCTGTTTAGATACTATAGTCTATTACATATTTATATAGCAGCTTTGTAAAAAGAGTAAAATAGTAAGAAAAAGAAAACGTTAAATGTATGTCGTATCGTCAATATCAGGGGAAATCAAAGTGATGGATGACAACATAATATCACGTGGTAGTAGAGAATAATGTTGGATGTCTTTCATCTTTTCATTACTCAATATAAAATTTCATCACCTAACGTTTTAATTGTTTTATTTGACAACGGTCAAAGGGTCGGACAAACGACCAAGAAATTGCCGTAAAATTAAAATGTCAGATACTCAGCATCGTGCCGTGTAAATCTAAATTCTTAACAATGTCGTTAGGGTAGGGATGCATTTATGTGACTTGATATTAAATTGATGATCCCTTGATCAAAGGGATACTTTAGAAGTGATGAAGATATTCCATCTTTGCAGTCATCAATTGTCTTTTGATAATGTAATTCCCCGCATGCCGCCGCGCACTACCGGGAATTGCTCTATCAGCGTTCCCAGAATTCCATCGAAGACATGTTGATAGAAGAAAATTGATTGGTTGTAACACTCTGTTTGACATTAGAACAATTAAGATATAAAAAGTCAACATGTTACGCATATCAAAAGATCGACCCGCGAAAATCAGCATCTTATCAAAAGACGGACCCTTGAAAATTAGCTGCATTAACATATTTCTCATTTTTGAACAGATTGAACCTGTTTCTAGTGCAGGAACCGTTTCATGGAGTTCTATTAATTTTAGGCTAGCAGGGATTAGTCGTTTAGTGATAAAATATGTTAAAATATATAAAATAAGGTAAATGTTAGATATATGAAATCTAGACAGGAAGAAGTCAGTAAGTCAATGGTTAAAAAATTCTTAACATTTGCGGGTTTTGTGCACTTCTAATTAAAGAAAACATTATTTCTGAAAGACAAAAACTTTATAATTACTTAGATTCCATGGATTTCCTTGAACACAAAGCGAGCCCAAACTCATCGTCGGCCACTCTGCCCTTTGAAATAGACAATTTTATAAAAAAAAAATCTAATTTTGAAAATAGGAAAAATATTTGCAAAATGCGAATAAGTGACCATTTTTTAGAAATTGAGAGGGGAAGATATAAAAAAATAAAAAGAGAAAACAGAATCTGTCAACACTGTAATTTAAATGAATTAGAAGACGAAAAACACTTTTTATTTAGATGTACAAAATACAACTCCATAAGAGAAGAATTTAAGAAACAAAATAATTATACTTTTCAAATAGATAAAAAACCAAACAAAAGTAATAAACTTTTTGAAATATTGTCACTATCGGATCATTTGCAAAACGTTGCTCCATTTAGTAAAAAGTCACTTATACTAAGAAAAATGGAAACTTCAATTGCATGATTCACCACTGACAGTAATTTTGATGGTATTGTTATATTCTTTGTATAATTTACATGCTGTTTATATGTTTTGTGACCTTATTGTATTTATATTTGTTTGTATGCTTTCAACCCTTCGGGGTATAAACTTGCATTATAAAGATATTAATAACATAATATGTAGTCCTAGATTAACCTCCTGGAATAAAAGGACTGTAACAGCCCTGAGCGCAGACTCTACTTTGCAGCCAATAAATGTCACGAGTAAGCCTGCTTCACGTGCAGTTTAATTTATCTGTTTATATTATTTTTCTACTTTCACTGTTTAAAGCATTTATGAGTTCGCTTAATTATACTTTATTTATGTATCTCTAACTGTTAATACATTATTACACCACGAAGGTACATATACCTGGTCTACTTTTGTTGATAATTTATTTTTAAAATGCAATCTGAATGCATTTGATTTTGTTTTTGATGATATGACATATTCGTATACTGAAAAAAAATAATAGAAACTTCTGTCGAAAGGCAGTTGAAAACAAATTTAATGAATTGTTAACAAATAAACTAAGTAGTGTTTTAGATGAGTCTGAATTATTTCTATACGGAAGAACGTCCTGATTATAGCTGAAATAAAGCTTGCTGGACGTTAAACAACAATCAATCAATCAATCTATACGGAAGACAAAATTTAAATAGAAAATTATCTTATTAATGAAAAAGTATTATAAAAACGTCAAACTTCTCCCATTGTCTTCAAATAGTAGTTTGAAGATATACAAATATTCCCCCCCCCCCCCCATATTCCAGTGAAGATAGAGTTATAAATACACACTCGTAGAAGATGATTATAATGTTTTTTATTAAACTGGTTTTTTTTAAACTTAATGAAACTATTAGAAATAAACTGTTTGAAATAATTATTTAAAACTTTAACGAATCATTTTTAGTTGTCATCTGTAGAAAAAATTAAATATCTTCTTTAGCCCCCAAGTGTTTTTGCCTCATATTAGCTCTTTACATCAACCATTAGAACTACGAGAGGAAGGTCCACGTCGGTAAAAGTTACATAATATCTATATCTATATCTTTTATCTATTATTATGTTTAAATTGTCAATGTTTGTTTTGTTTAGCTGCAACTGAAGAAATAAATTAAAACGCCGACTATCAAAGTTTATGGAATGCCATCGTAGTCATAATCTTGCGTTAATTTAGTTTAAGTTAGTAAACGTTAGAATATTCCGGCAATAAACTATATTCGATTCAAAGTTAAATATTCTGTGTAATTTATCGTCTCGGTAGAGACAGACACTTGTACGTATTTGTTTACTATTGTTAAAAGAGTATAATCGGTGTTACAAACTGATAGCTGCTATCATATCATCAGTTTACAATTCTTTAATGTTTTCTTGATAAATTTGAGTCACTTCTTCCAGTTATCAGATACTGTGACGGGAATTGACATTTATTAGCGCCAGATTTCAGGATATTACTAACAAAATACGTCTGCTTTATGTTCATTTCTTCTTATCATCAGAACGTGCAAATGCACGTGTAAATCACTTGAGAAGCATGCGAATGATATGTCTGGGTCTTCTTCAATTCATAATTCTCCTATTCTTCTATTAACTCCAACGCGGGTAAAAGGTTATCGTTTTCTGGCGCCAGATTTGATTTCATATAGAGTCGTAATATGTATAAAATACAAAAATTAACAAAACAAATGATACTGGATTTCCATCAATAGTGCTCACAAAGGGCATAGTGCATAATAAATCACACAATACAATATACAGTAGTAAAAATACAAAAATGAAGAAGATAAAAATATGGCGGGAAGTTTACATTTTGTAAAACAACGCAAAAGCAACAAACTTATAAATTAAACATTAACGACAAAGCTTGAACTACGTTTTCTTTGTATTGTTGGTTGGACGGTAAAAAATGTTAAACAGGCCTCCGTTAGTTGTATATTAAGAAATGTTAAACAGGCCTCCGTTAGTTGTATAGTAAGAAATGTTAAACAGGCCCCCGTTAGTTGTATAGTAAGAAATGTGAAACAGGCCCCCGTTAGTTGTATTGTAAGAAATGTTAAACAGGCCTCCGTTAGTTGTATAGTAAGAAATGTTAAACTGACCTCCGTTAGTTGTATAGTAAGAAATGTTAAACAGGCCTCCGTTAGTTGTATAGTAAGAAATGTTAAACAGGCCTCCGTTAGTTGTATAGTAAGAAATGTTGAACAGGCCCCCGTTAGTTGTATTGTAAGAAATGTTAAACAGGCCTCCGTTAGTTGTATAGTAAGAAATGTTAAACAGGCCTCCGTTAGTTGTATTGTAAGAAATGTTAAACAGGCCTCCGTTAGTTGTATAGTAAGAAATGTTGAACAGGCCCCCGTTAGTTGTATTGTAAGAAATGTTAAACAGGCCTCCGTTAGTTGTATGGTAAGAAATGTTAACAGGCCCCCGTTAGTTGTATAGTAAGAAATGTTAAACAGGCCTCCGTTAGTTGTATAGTAAGAAATGTTAAACAGGCCTCCGTTAGTTGTATAGTAAGAAATGTTAAACAGGCCCCCGTTAGTTGTATAGTAAGAAATGTTAAACAGGCCTCCGTTAGTTGTATAGTAAGAAATGTTAAACAGGCCTCCGTTAGTTGTATAGTAAGAAATGTTAAACAGGCCTCCGTTAGTTGTATTATAAGAAATGTTAAACAGGCCTCCGTTAGTTGTATAGTAAGAAATGTTGAACAGGCCCCGTTAGTTGTATTGTAAGAAATGTTAAACAGGCCTCCGTTAGTTGTATGGTAAGAAATGTTAAACTGGCCTCAGTTAGTTGTATAGTAAGAAATGTTAAACAGGCCTCCGTTAGGTGTATAGTAAGAAATGTTAGACAGGCCTCCGTTAGTTGTATAGTAAGAAATGTTAAACAGGCCTCCGTTAGTTGTATAGTAAGAAATGTTAAACAGGCCTCCGTTAGTTGTATTATAAGAAATGTTAAACAGGCCTCCGTTAGTTGTATAGTAAGAAATGTTGAACAGGCCCCGTTAGTTGTATTGTAAGAAATGTTAAACAGGCCTCCGTTAGTTGTATGGTAAGAAATGTTAAACTGGCCTCAGTTAGTTGTATAGTAAGAAATGTTAAACAGGCCTCCGTTAGGTGTATAGTAAGAAATGTTAAACAGGCCACCGTTAGTTGTATAGTAAGAAATGTTAAACAGGCCCCCGTTAGTTGTATAGTAAGAAATGTTAAACAGGCCTCCGTTAGTTGTATAGTAAGAAATGTTAAACAGGCCTCCGTTAGTTGTATTGTAAGAAATGTTAAACAGGCCTCCGTTAGTTGTATAGTAAGAAATGTTGAACAGGCCCCCGTTAGTTGTATTGTAAGAAATGTTAAACAGGCCTCCGTTAGTTGTATGGTAAGAAAATTTAAACAGGCCCCGGTTAGTTGTATTGTAAGAAATGTTAAACAGGCCCCCGTTAGTTGTATTGTAAGAAATGTTAAACAGGCCTCCGTTAGTTGTATAGTATGAAATGTTAAACAGGCCCCCGTTAGTTGTATTGTAAGAAATGTTAAACAGGGCTCCGTTAGTTGTATAGTAAGAAATGTTAAACAGGCCCCCGTAAGTTGTATAGTAAGAAATGTTAAACATGCCCCCGTTAGTTGTATAGTAAGAAATGTTAAACAGGCCCCCGTTAGTTGTATAGTAAGAAATGTTAAACAGGCCCCGGCCGATAGTTGTATTGTAAGAAATGTTAAACAGGCCTCCGTTAGTTGTATAGTAAGAAATGTTAACAGGCCCCCGTTAGTTGTATAGTAAGAAATGTTAAACAGGCCCCCGTTAGTTGTATAGTAAGAAATGTTAAACAGGCCCCCGATAGTTGTATTGTAAGAAATGTTAAACAGGCCTCCGTTAGTTGTATAGTAAGAAATGTTAACAGGCCCCCGTTAGTTGTATAGTAAGAAATGTTAAACAGGCCCCTGTTAGTTGTATTGTAAGAAAGTTAAACAGGCCCCCGTTAGTTGTATTGTAAGAAATGTTAAACAGGCCTCCGTTAGTTGTATAGTAAGAAATGTTAAACAGGCCCCCGTTAGTTGTATAGTAAGAAATGTTAAACAGGCCCCCGATAGTTGTATTGTAAGAAATGTTAAACAGGCCTCCGTTACTTGTATAGTAAGAAATGTTAACAGGCCCCCGTTAGTTGTATAGTAAGAAATGTTAAACAGGCCCCTGTTAGTTGTATAGTAAGAAATGTTAAACAGGCCCCCGTTAGTTGTATAGTAAGAAATGTCTTATAGCATATTTCACAAATAGAACTAACTATACACATTCTTAAATAACAAGCATGTATCTTCTCGCCCTGGCTGTAATCGAGCCCACACACATCAATTAAACTTACTATAGTTACATGTATGTATATCATTATGAATCTATTCTTTAGATATTGTGCAACCTTTAAATTGTTATTCATTGTTACTATGTCTTAATTAAATGTACTGTAACATGCCCCTTGTGGGCCCATTCTTTTTGGACATTATATTCCATTCTATAGATGCTCACCTTAGGATTTATTTGTAACTTGTAAGCATTGTAGGACACATACTGGCAATGAAAACCACCAGAAAATGCAGCCTTTTTATATACAATTCTAATTAGAAGTAAATAATTATAATTGTGGCCATTTAAGGCTTATTTAGGATGGATTGAGGATAGATATTACAACTTGTAATGGATTGTCAAGACAAAGAGAATAAAAAATGCTTTTCAACACAATTTTAGTATAATGTAAAGCAATCAATATACACTTTTGCGAACAAAATGGGACAGATTCTTCATTTTGTATAATAAGAAATGAAAATATTCGGTATTTCTTGTATGGAGTTACCTCGACTGCTCAACAATTGATTTAAACGTTTACTTCTTTAAACTTATTACTAATCAGATATAATTGTAACTTTACAGAATAAAATTTATATATAGTAATTCGGTTGTTGTGGTGTATATAGTCTATATAATTTTCAAATATGAATTAATCTGATCAAGGCATTTTCAATTGAGTTAAGATTGTCGATTTAAGGATGATGATTGAAGACCTATTTTTTGTCCTTTTTGGAACAAAATTTTAGGCCAGTTACAGTTATATTTAAGACAATCTACGGTAGTCATAACAAAATATTCACTAGTGTCGTCATCGTTCATATTTTTACCATGGAAATTACAGCTTTATGTTTAATTTTTGAGCATGATAAGATCGTAAATAAATATGAAAAATGCAACTTTAATTCATGACACCATACGGTAGCTATTTTATATTCATAATAAATTCTCACTAGATTCCGCCTCCTGATGATGTAAATGCAGTTCCGGTCATCAGCTTTACTCCGGTGGTTAGCACGTATTCATTCATACCTGATGTAAATGATTTTGGAAACAGAAATTGAGAAAAAAGATAAACTTAATCAGCAAGAACAAGTGCTATAGCACCCTGTAGAACTGTAGAAGGCGCACAAGGGACTCATCTCCGCTATACATGTGTTACAAGCCGATTCTCCAATTGCCTAGCGAAGATGCCCGAAAAAACGCTTTTAGCATCTTCATTCATGTTTGTATAAAATGTCATGTTCTATATAACATTGCCTATCATTTTCAAATTTCATTAAATTATTTTCAGAAATATTTTAACAATTTTAATTTTGCTTTTCATCGGTTTTAATCTGTTTGTTATTTGAATGGTGTTTAACGCCACTTTCATCAATTTTTCAGTATAAAATGTACATAATGTTTAAATTTAAAAATGAAATACAAATTTGTGTTGACAAAACCACAATTATTATTTTCAAATATTACGATGAATATTCAGATTTAAAGATTAAGTTGGTGGTTTAAAGGGAAACTTCGCGAAAAAATGAAAATTTGATATGTTATTTTTCAAATAAAAAGAAATATAATTGCCTTTTGATGTTTTATTGTATTCTTTACCGTTACGCTTCTAGAGTGGATTAAAGGTGGTAAAATTTTGTGTATGGGAGCCGCCATATTGACAGTATTTTATCACGTGACTGCGTTTGTGACGTGATAAATGTAATTATCCAGTAAATATGATAAATAATCCAGTTTAAAAATATGTTTTTCTGCCTTAGCTCTTTGAAGAATATATAAACTGTGGCGATGACTAATGACCGGCTGACAACATAAGATTACCAAATACGTCTTAATGTTTTAATGATCTTTGTTTTAATAAAAGTATTTTTAGACACAAATTTTAACCAGTCTTTATTTAACTCAGATATAATTTACCTAAATAATAATTGTAATAAAAGATATATTTTTATGATAATTTTTTTATATATAAAATAAAATTCCGTGGATAATTTTGCACGTCTTGAAACGGCAGTTGTACCTGGACGTGAAAATGTTACAGGTAAATCATTACTCGTTTATGAAGGGAAATTAACAGAATTAGCAGGTAAACAAACATGATGTTTATTGCAATTACTAGATCATTTAACGCCGACTTTGAAGTATGAATATTCGGACTTTTTCAAAAGCTAACCAGATTAAAGGTTAATCATGTAATTCGACATTAGAACGGCATGCCCCCTCCTGCCAAGGACAGGTATGATTTGAATACACCGAAGTGTCAGAACACAGGATGTATATAAGATTTCGAATACCTTTAGATGCCAAGTCAGAGGAAACGTAAAACTTACACGTTAACTCAAATATACACAAAATATAAAAGTTTGGAAACTGTGTTACGCACACGCACAATAAATGTTACTAGTAATAATAATTATATTAATAACAATAATAATAATTAACGTGAAGTGAAATTTTGATTCGCGAAAACAGTATTTAAAAATATTTCATTTAATGACCGTTATTTCTTAAATAGTCAACTTCGCAACTATTTTGTATAAAAAAGTTTCGTTCAATAAGTTGCTTAATCTGATTAAGTTGAAAATAATAATACGAATAATTTTCAATTTAATTAATATTTATGGACTTTTTTCCCTATCAAAACTGACTTTTTTCCTGTGACTTTCTTTCCGTTTACCGTTGTTGCTGCTGTGGAAATAGTCTTAAGTAGAAGTCTTTAAATTGGTTAACTACTTGTTACACTAGTCGGTTTTTTTGGCTTATATATAGATCAGGAATACGAAACGTAATCTTTCCACAACCTTATAGTACAATCTTCTGTTATTAACTGCATACTCATCATTGAAGGCGGATACATGTATTCAGTTTGGGCTTAAGGGACAGACCATTTAACTTGAAAGGGCGGGGGGCCTTGCTTTTTGTTTTGGTCAGAAAATTTGTTTCCGCAGAAAAAATATTTATATTTTGGAAGGCGTCGCGACAGAATATTTTTTTCATTATTAGCATTATTTTATATAGCAGAAATCCTTCAGAATATTTTTTTTCTTACCTTCTGCTTCCAAAATATTTTTTTCATCAAAAATCATTTTCAAAATATTTTTTAGGAAAAAACCAAGCCATCCCCCCACCCCCCCAAATGCAAGTTAAATGGTCGGTCCCTAAGATTTGTCTGAATATAAAATGTGCCTGAATCGGCTCTTACGCGAACACAGCTTTGAAATTTTATCTTTTAATTGTTTTTATTGTATAATGAATTGATTGGTCAATAAGATTTTTACTAATTATTATTGTATAATGAATTGATTGGTCAATAAGATTTTTAGTAACTACAAAATGTGTGTTGTAAATAGATCTGCTGTGCATATACTAGTTCCTCTAGTATAATATTTTAAATACACGCATTTAACTAGCTGTTATTATCTTGTTTGTATTATGTAATGATATTCTCTATACTTTTTTGTCGTATTGTCATGTGTATTGTTTATTATGTAACAGTTTATGTTTGCTTTGACCCGTACGGGTGTAACTTTCGCAAATAAAGGTTTATAATATATTCTTTTTATAAATAAAGAAATCGCGTGATTGAAATACAGATTGAATAAAATGTGCTTCTTATAAAATGCTTAATTATTATAAAAAAATAAAATAAAACGAAAACGATCTTCCATGTCGACATTTAAACAAACATATGAAAAGACTATGTTTGAGTTCACGATTTACAGGTATATTTTTGAAGACCAACAAACTGTCTACAATAAATGAATTAATTAATTACTTTTTTATTAATCCTTTTTAATTTTTTACTGTTTGTCTGCAATTACCCATGTTTGCAAACACCTTGGTGGCAATTTTACTATTTATTATCTACATTAGAATGGTAGTGAATAATTTTTTTCTTGCCTCAAAGAGATAACAAAAAGATAAAAGGCGCGTATCCAACGAATACATTTCTCTATTTATATTTTATTGTACATCTAAATTTTGTTTAAGTGCCTTTTATTTAGAAAACAAGTTCCTTTGGAATATTTATATAGGTATATTAAGACATTGAATACTATTCGCGGGGGGGGGGGGCGAGGAATTATACTGAGTAATTACTCTAATCAATCTAAATAGATGTATAAAATATTGTTATGCCACAGTTATCCGTTTTAAATCTAAACAAGTTAGAAAGTATTCCGAGAATCCTCTGTTGCCCAACGCTTTCTTTTTTGCGCGGGACCCCACAAAAAAGCGTTGAACGGCAGAGGAATCTCGGACTAGTTCCAAAGGTCAGTTCTTAGATTTTAATGATTTAATTCCACAAAAACGTGGTGAAATCTACCAATCCCATTATATATTGGTCGAAACATAATATAAATCTGTTTAGTTAAACAACGTGTATAATTACGTCATTGGCGAGTAATTACATAGCTTCAGGTGTTCAGTCAGATAATATTTACCCGTTTGGCGGGAAAAATCAGATTCCAGAAAATTACTGTCACTTCGCCTTTATTATTAAACAGGAGGCAGAAATATGATTGACATGTAAATTGTTGATGGATGTCGGTCGTCTGCTAATGACGGAATCAGTGTAATCTACTGATTATCTCCAGATAAAATAAATAATGTTTATCAATATATCTCTCTAATTGTCAAGGAAAACACGTGCATATCAAAACTTATCATATTTCACGCTAATGATCGTTCATATTTAATATGACACAGGATTTGAGTAACGTCAATCTAGTGGCCATCAGTGGTCGAAAGAATTCCGGCGCGAAATTGCTATCGACAATGTACCTTCATCAACAAACATGTTTATTTTTCATCATTTTCCTTCAGTGTAAATATTTTTTAACGTATGTAACAAATTGAGTGTAGTATTGTTTAATGCCAAGTCAGTACTAGTCCGATAATCCTCTGCCGTCTAACGCTTTTTTATACTTTGATGGGAGCATGGGACGTCAGAGAGCTCTCCTTAAACAGCGGATTTTCCGACAAGGGTCTGAGACAGCCATTTTCACAATCGCCTGATGTTTTAAACTTGTTCTTGTGGTTCAACTATATATAAATCGCTTGTCTAGATATTTTTCTTCATGAAATTAATCATCTTAACTTCAAAAAAGCTACTTTATCCGTTTCTTAGCTATTTTTAATCACTACCCCTAGTTTCCGACATTTTGCTAAGAAAGAGGGGTTGTGATGAAACGAGCCAAGAAAAGAAGTAAAATAAGCTTAATTGAAGTTAAGATGATTAATTTCACGACGAAAAATATTTAGACTAAGTCAGTACTGTATACCATCGCAATGCCGACACTACCCTTAGACATACCCCTACACACTCTCCTGACCTCCTAGACATAACCCCATCACTCCGACACACCCTTCTAACTTGTAGATATGTTCTCCTAGTCGTATTCTCCCGACCTCCTAGACATCACCTCTAACTCCGACACATAGATATACGACCCCACTTCGACACATTCTCCAGTCGCATAGGCGTAAGACCCCACTCGGATACATTCTTTAGGCCCCTAGACAATACATCCACCCGTAGTCGTACCATATTTTCCCGAATCCCCATCCTACGTACATTTTCTCTCGACTCTTATAGCATTCTACCGTAAATGGCCGATTTCTGGTACAGATGACCCAGCACAGATGAGCTCACGCGCACACATCTGTACTATCTGCGTCATCCAATTAAAACGATAGAAACAAGAACGTTATTATGGAAGCATAACAACGTTCTTGTTTGACGTTCTTGTTTCCGGCGTTCTGATTGGACGTCAGAGACAATGGAGTCTAAAACAATGGGGAGTCTATAGGATATAGCGATGTGAAAGTTGTTGGTTTACGGAAGAAATAGGTACTTTCATGCGCTTTTGGGAAAGCCCGTGTTATCTTTCACTCGTGATAGAAATTTTTATGTCTTTTGGCTCGTTCCGCTGCGCTCCACTCGCGAAAAGACTAATAGGTTCTTCCATACGTTTTTGGGAAAGACCGGTTGATCTTTAACGAGTGATAGAAATTTTATGTCTTTTCGCGAGTGGAGCGCAGCGCATGCTTCCATAACAACGTTGTTGTTTCTAGCGTTTTGATTGGATGACGCAGCAAGTACAGATGTGTGCGCGTGAGCTCATCTGTACTGGGTCATCTGTACCAGAAATCGGCCATTTACGGAAGAAATAACATTTCTATCACTCGTGAAAGATCAACCGGCCTTTCCCAAAAACGTATGAAAGAACCTATTAATCTGTACTTCATCCTTTATGCTGCGTACATGAAGAAAAATAATAAAGGTTTGCCTTTAATCGGGAGCGAACCCTCGATCCCCCCACACTCCTAGATCATTAAAATTCATTTTTTTTCCTTTTTTAAGCTTATGCGCAAACTAACATTTATATTTCCGACTCCACATAACTTCTACTATCAACGTATAGACTACTTAATTACCCGAAACGCTCTATGATTCGAAATTAAGTTATACTGTAATCGCCATTATCTAGCGTGACGATACAGAGTAGTGGTGCCATACTTTCACGCAACATAAATAAATTTAATGGCGCAATAGCAATGGCATACCTTAAATAGTGGACAAGTCCAGGGCGTTCGTATATTATTCAATTTATAGAAAGTTAGATTGATCCTTTTTGGTAAATCTAATAAGTAAATGCAGTGATTTTAAGTTTTAACATCAGTTATAACAACACGTGGTGATTCTGGCACAACGCTGCGTAAAAAGCTGTCAGCTGTAAATGCAAGCGCAAATTTAGTAAGATTTTTAATGTAAATTAATTATTTAGACGATAAGTCAATTTGCAAAAATACCGACACATCTTCAAATACAATGCATTATATATTCTAATATAGATGCCGGCCATATAAACCTTGTCATATTTAGTCGGTGAACTAATAGTTCTCGAGGGTATCATCATCCCAGTACGCGGTGAAAGGGTAACACCAAATCAGTAGTCTGTGGACTAATAGGTTTGCGGGTATCACCAGTCCAGTAGTCTGTGGACTAATACATGTAGTCTCACATTTTATCAGTGGATTTATTGGCCCGAGGGTATCACCAGCCAAGTAGTCGGTGGACTCGAAGACCCAAAAGGTATCACCTATCCAGTATTCGGTGAACTTGTATGACCGAGGGTATCCTCATCCCAATAGTTCTTGCTTAGACTAATATGTCCCGAGTGTACCCGAGGGTATTAGCATCTCAGTACTCGGTTGACTAAAAGTCTAATAGGACACCACCAGCCCAGTTGTCGATGAACTAATAATGCCCGAGGATATCACCAGCGCAGTAGTCGGTGCACTTATAGTCATCGATGTTACTAGCCCAGTAGTCATACTTTGGTAAAAAAATGGTAATAAAAGCTCTTCATTATCAAGCGACACAATTTTTAAGTTTTTAAAAGAAATTAATTTATTTAGTAAAAATTTATTTCACAGCATGGTATTTGTGATGCTTCATACGTTTTATTGTTTTAATTACATTTTTTATCTGTATATATTCTCATATTATTGTACGAGATCACGTTTTAGTGTTTAGGGAGGGATGTCATACTAATTATTTAATAATTATAATTTCACGTCATGAATATAGCTGAAATACGGTTTGCTGGACGTAAAGCAACAATCAATCAATCTTTTAATGACTAATTTGACTTGTTTTTTCCCCGAGTTTACTAGTTTAGGAACTAAAGCACTTTTAAACATAGGCATTACTTGATATTATGCAGATACAAATAATTCAATCGATCCCGATCTTTTACAGAATGCCAATTCTTCCACAGGTTCGTGTCGACTGACCCATAGAAATAGTGATAAAATTAGATAAAGCTTTGAGCTAATGAACAATTAAACGTTTCACTTAGAGATAAGATTTGATTACGACGATAGATATATAGTAATTTTGTGTTATTTTTACATTTGGTCATGATAATTAAATGCTAATGAAATCAGAATTACAGAGCTCGTGTTTAATTATCCGTGTGTGGATTTTATAAATGTTCCCAAAGGAAAGCCAGTATGACTTTAACACACTATAACATAATGAATTTCATTTGCTTTTTATTTTTCTTAGGGGGTTACTTTTTGGACTTATATGAGAGAAAAAATTTGAAAACTAAATATGTGACGAAATCTGTTGGGTTACGAGTCAGTTGGTCCAGTAAAAAGGACAAATTTACCGTTTTCACAATCTCTCGCACTACACTATTTAGGGTAGGGATGGTTCCTGAGTTACAAAGAGTTCGGAATGGTCAATATTTCTGATTTATTATATTTATTGTTACCGGCGTTGTACTTTTAGCGCGCTAAATGTACAACAAAAAATGCGATGATGCAATTTTTAAAAAAATGTTTTTTTGTTATAATAAACTAATATACGCAAACAAATATGGTCTAGGTCCTTATGCAGGATATTGCGATCAATATTCGATGTTCTAGACCGGACGGTGTTGTTGACTACTAAGATACTCAAACAAGGATTTGTTGTACCTAGGTTGATGTCATTCCGTCAGAAGTTCTATGTCCGTCCCCACTATCTACTTGTTTCACGTGCATTTAGACCCATATCATTTGGGACGATACACTAGTACAGATTTTGAAGCGTGAAAGTTACGCAGTTAATTAACATTATGCGTGATATGATAATCGTTATGGGGAAACATGCAAATACGCAGCTTAATCAGATCGCCGGTCATTATAAGAGAAAATTTCTGTGTAAAAAAGATGTATACGAAAATAACGCTCTCAAGAAGCACAAGAAGCTTTTTGTGCAAAAAGCGTTGTCTTTTATATGTCACTGATCTTGGTGAATAACGGAACATTTATTTCATGTCGTGTTGTCTTTAAAATGGGAATGTTAATTCATAGTATGATGTGGTGATTGTAAAGAAAAACATCGCTTACCGCCTACCATTGGTATCAGTTGGATGTATAAACAACAAATTCGAAAACGATGATGCGTTTACGAATTTTCTCATTTTTAAAGTATAGAAGGGAACTACCATTTTATATAAGTCTTTTCCAAAGTATGTTTGTTGACGGTTTGTTTTCAGTTTATATACGAGTGGTTAGTGTCGACACCTCAATAACGGTTCCGTCCATCTCAGTGTATAGACGAGTAGTTAGTGTCGACACCCCAATAAAGGTTCCGTTCATCTCAGTGTATAGACGAGTGGTTAGTGTCGACACCCCAATAACGGTTCATTTCATCATACACCGTCATGTTATAGTGATGGTCACTGACGTCCAGTTGGTGACTGTACAGCTAATTTGTAATATGGAGTACGCATTGCCAAAATGCGAGTACATACAATATAGTCTTTTATTATCAATATATAATGTGCATTTCATAATTGACGTTACTTCCGAACACCCTAAATGTTCCTCTAAATTCCAGTGGTCACGTGACGCCTTTCTGTGTAATGGTGACGTCACATGAAATGTAATTTGATTGTCAGTTTTTAAAGATCGATTTAGAGATTGCAAAAAATAGAATGAAATTTTTGTTGTCATTTTTAAATATAACATTAACTTTTTATCGTTGTCAAATTTATTTTTAAGTCGTTCTTTAAAATTAAATTTAGTGCATCTTCATTCACTTTGTTCCAGTTTTTTGACGACATCAACTTCCGGACGAAAAAAAAAATCAATATCAGCATTAAGCAGATTTTGATCACGTGATTTCATTTTAATCACATGACACGTTATTGCCGTAGAGCTCACCGCTCTTCGCGGGAAGCTTTGCTGCCCGCTGCGAGCTGTGCTCGCTATAAGTGTTCCCAGGATGGAGTCCTGGGGGTGGAAGAGGAGAAAAGGTATGGGTAAAATTCAGGTTTCTAGTATTTTGTTTAGTCAATTTTTCGATATTTGCCATATATTTTATTCTTGAGAAAGGGTTATTCAACCAACAGACCACACTCCAACATTTACCATTAGATCTGCAAAAGGTTCCTTAAGTAACTTAAAGTATAAAAGCATTGTATTTCTGTATTAAACCATTAATTCCATGCATTCTTTATAAACAAGCCAATAAATACAAGACAATTAGATAAAATTGTTTGACTGGTCCCTCTATTTGACTCCGCCGTTCGAACATTGGCTCTCCATAGGTAACTCTGTTCTTTAATATTAACCTTCCAAATATACATATTAATTTCGCTTGTGTTGTGAAAGTTCATTTTGTTTGAAAAGAAGCGCACCATTCTATTGGCTACGAACCAAAGGCTGCCATGCTCATCAATGGCAAAGCCATCCACCCATTCTAAAGAGGGTAACTGACCGGGGAAGAGACGATCTGCTCCGAATGTAATCACCTTGTCCCTGTATTGATATCTGTGTCTGTACACCATGTTTGTTCCTAATCCACCATAATATAGAGCATTTTGGCTAAAAATCATACCATCTGTCTGTGATTCCTTCTCTCCTGTGGTAAAACAAAATGCAAGACTTTTTATAAATGTATAGCTACAATTAAAAGCGAGTTTACTTTAGGGATATACAACACGAACGGTATTGTAGACAGGGTATCCGGCTACATGGATGCGAATATTGAAATCTTTAGGGGTTGTTATTGGATGTGATATGAAAGACCCATATGACTTGACATTCTATACATGTCACAAATGTTTTGGGGCTCGAAGAACAGTATACTTTAGAATTAAGTATTCAGTTTAAATTTCAACCTGGGGGGTTGTCAGGTGATAATACGGAAATCCTGACACCGCCCGGGGTCAATTTGAATAACGTGTTTGAATAGTTTCACGCTTCTTGCACGCTTAAGCCCCTCTTTTGTAGATGTCGATCAGAGTAGGCTCCCTGAAGCCGCTACAAAAGGCTAAATTTTACGCCTCTACATATACCCCATGAATTATTGTTTGTTAACTTGTTCTTGTCCTGAATACTGCTCGCTGGACGTCAAGTAAACATCCAGTCAATTGATCAGTCACAATTCTTGGTTAATTGCAACATGATATTATGTCATGGGAATGATATATTCACAAGATGCTCTGTATGAATAGGCCTATCGTGTAACGTTGTCAAGGAAAAACGTGCGTTAAATCACCTGATTCCGTCTGCAACTAATCAGATGATCTGAAACAGTGGAACGATATGCGTTATTTAAAAATATTTAAAAATTAAAATATACAGAAAATGATAACAATCTGGTGACATGATATGAGAAAAGATAACAATATTTGCCTAAGTATAAATCAGCAATAGGCCAGTAAAAGGAACAAGGAAATACTTTCTATTGGAAGACCGGAAATGTCAGGAACAATAAAATAGAACATTACAAGGTACAATGACATTAAATGAATTATAACTTTAAGAGTTTAAAAATATGCGCAGTGTGCAACTCAGGTTATATATATGCATATATAGATAGAGGCAAAGTTATGTCACTCTATGTGTAAATATCACATTAAAACGATCGTAGAACCGAAACGTGTTATTGCTGAGTATGTATGTTGTTTAACGCCAAGTAAACGACTTTATCTTTATCATAGATACCGATAGCAAAACTTTTTTTCATGCATAGTAGCATGTCTGCTATGTATAGTCTAACTTTCAGGGATAGATATAATGCGAGCACCGTTAAGTTGGGAATACTCTACAAGACAAATGTCAAAGCTGTGTGTTTTGCTGCAAGTACGTGTAAAATATCCTTGGGTTTACTTTACTGAACCAGCGGCAGTCTATACTAATATTATAGTATATAATGTCCCATGCACACTGAACCTTCACGCTATACGCCAATTAGTTTAGTAACTGTTGAACAGTTTCTGGAATGGTTTCCAATTTCAAATACATCTCTTTATGTAAGTCGTTTATAGTGTTTTAATGAAAAAGCATGTCTGAATGGATTCTATCTGACTTACCAACTAACTGAAAGTAAGAATTGAAATTTCCACGGGTCCTCAGAACAAACGTTGGAATACGGAACAAATTCTTATCTGCTAAAGTACAGTAATACACAAATTTAAAATCTGGAGACATGGCTATTCCATCTACTGGTGTTGTATAGTTTCTTTTAATACTATCATCAACAGAAATCTCGACATAATGTAATGGCTGCATTGAACTATGTCGAAAGAAATACGACTTGTCGTTGGCGAAATCATAAACAACAATTTTGGGATCGGTACCGGTGTCGGATATGTACGCATATTTAGCTTTACCCTGCACGTAGTCTATAACTAGATCGTTCAGAAAGTTAGTTGTTTTTGATACCACACTATCTGGAAACACGTGCTTACTTACAATGTGTCTTGATGCTGTATCAATTATAACGATTTTTGCATTACATTGAGATGTTCCACCGGAAATGCTGAATGTGTTGGTTCTGCCTGTGTCTATAATCCACATGTATCCGGTGTTTAGGTCAATCTCCATGCTCTGGACATACTGAAAAGCATAACAGTTACCAACTTGTTGCATACTCCAGCTTGGAAACGGTTTAAGAACAGGAGTCTTGCCTACCATCACTATTTCATTAAGCGTTGAAGGAACTCCGCCTCGCCATCTTGGAACACTGACGTAAATCCTTCCGCGAAATGTTTTAATTCCAGTGATCAGATTATTTTCAACAATAAAGGATCCATTTCGGATAGCATGTTTTCTGTCTTGTTCATTTGGCCACACAAAGTCCAGTTTTGCTAACCCGTGGACTATGGTTGCATCTATCCCTTCAACTAAAGTCTTTCTATACGAACAAGAAATCTGTATGAAGATCAAGGCAGCCACAGAAAAAAACTTCATTCTGGTTCAAAATGTAATGATGTACAACTATCACGTGTTATTGTCCACAGTCAATATATTAAATAGTATTGTAGCTAGGGTCACATGAAATTACCGTAATGTCAGTTATTATGACCATACCTGTTTATCAAATAAAACCTGCATTCTTCAGATATAAACATGTTTTGAAAGAAAACTTGTAGTAGCAATAAATCGTGTTTAATTAATATATATTACATGTAAAATTACAAAGCGTATCTATAAAACGTACACAACGAAGAAGTCCGTCAGTATTACAGGATTGGAGTAACGCCGTGGAGTTTCTACCTTATATGAATATCAGAAGCAGGTATAAAATTAGTATGAATCGGTGTTTATCTTTCCTATAGTTAATACATGAGAGATTGTTCATGTTTATGGCGTCTATTTAGTTAATACAGGAGAGATGGTTTATGTTTATGACGTCTGTTTAGCTTAGACAGGAGAGATAGTTCATGCTTATGACGTCTGTTTAGTTAATACAGGAGAGATAGTTCATGCTTATGACGTCTGTTTAGTTTAGACAGGAGAGATGGTTCATGTATATGACGTCTGTTTAGTTAAGACAGGAGAGATTGTTCATGGTTATGACGTCTGTTTAGTTTAGACAGGAGAGATGGGTTATGTTTATGGCGTCTGTTTAGTTTAGACAGGAGAGATGGGTTATGTTTATGGCGTCTGTTTAGTTTAGACAGGAGAGATGGGTTATGTTTATGGCGTCTGTTTAGTTTAGACAGGAGAGATGGTTCATGTTTATGACGTCTGTTTAGTTAAGACAGGAGAGATGATTCATGTTTATGACGTCTGTTTAGTTAAGACAGGAGAGATTGTTCATGGTTATGGCGTCTATTTAGTTAATACAGGAGAGATAGTTCATGTTTATGACGTCTGCCCTAGTGAGTATTAATGTTTATCACAATCCTAGTGGGTAGTGATGTTTATCACAATCCTAGTAAGTATAAATGTTTATTACAATCCTAGTGAGTAGTGATGTTTATCACAATCCTAGTGAGTAGAATTGTTTATCAATCCTAGTGAGTAGATATGTTTATCACAATCCTAGTGAGTAGAATTGTTTATCAATATCCTAGTGAGTAGAATTGTTTATTACAATCCTAGTAAGTAGAATTGTTTATTACAATCCTAGTAAGTAGAAATGTTTATCACAATCCTAGCGAGTAGAATTGTTTATTACAATCCTAGCGAGTAATGATGTTTATTAAAATCCTAGTGGGTAGAATTGTTTATCACAATCCTAGTGAGTAGAATTGTTTATCACAATCCTAGTGAGTAGAAATGTTTATCAATCCTAGTCAGTAGAAATGTTTTTTACAATCCTAGCGAGTAGTGATGTTTATCAAAATCCTAGTGAGTAGAAATGTTTATCAATCCTAGTGAGTAGTGATGTTTATCAAAATCCTAGTGAGTAGAATTGTTTATCAATCCTTGTGAGTGGAAATGTTATCAATCCTAGTCAGTAGAAATGTTTATCACAATCCTAGTGAGTAGAAATGTTTATCACAAACCTAGTGAGTAGAATTGTTTATCAATCCTTGTGAGTAGAAATGTTATCAATCCTAGTGAGTAGAATTGTTTATCACAATCCTAGTGAGTAGAATTGTTTATTACAATTCTAGTGAGTAGAAATATTTATCACAATCCTAGTGAGTAGAGTTGTTTATCACAATCCTAGTGAGTAGAATTGTTTATCAATCCTAGTTAGTAGAAATGTTATCAATCCTAGTCAGTAGAAATGTTTATTACAATCCTAGTGAGTAGAATTGTTTATTATAATCCTAGTGAGTAGAATTGTTTATTACAATCCTAGTGAGTAGAAATGTTTATTGCAATCCTAGTGAGTAGAATTGTTTATCAATCCTAGTAAGTAGAGTTGTTTATCACAATCCTAGTGAGTAGAAATGTTTATCATAATCGTAGTGAGTAGTGATATTTATCAAAATCCTAGTGAGTAGTTTGTTGCACCTAGGTTGATGTTTTCTCTCCAGAAATTCTATGGTCGTCACCATGACTTAATTGATCGTTATGGGAAATCAGTGTCTCAAATACGATCTGACATTTTTGCGGAGTCATAGGTAGTGATTCCTATTCCTGGATTTGACTTTTCCCTAGACATGACAATGAGTAACTCGACGGGTGTCTAATTAGAGGCAGGCACTGCTTACTCGTCCGGAGCACCTGAGTGCACCCATGGTTTTTATTGGGTTCGGGTTACTCTCTTTCTGTTTTTCGTGTTTTTGGTTTTTGTGTTGCGTTTTGTCTATATCCGGATTTGTAACTGTCCCTTGACTTTTGGCTCTTGTTGTTCGGTCGGTTTTCTTTGCTATTTTTCATGTTATCAATCCTAGTCAGTAGAAATGTTTATTACAATCCTAGTCAGTAGAAATGCTTATTACAATCCTAGTGAGTAGAAATGTTTATTATAATCCTAGTTAGTAGAATTGTTTATCCCAATCCTAGTGAGTAGAATTGTTTATCACAATCGTAGTGAGTAGAATTATTTATCACAATCCTAGTGAGTAGAAATATGTTTACCAAAATCCTAGTGAGTAGAATTGTTGTTTATCAATCCTAGTGAGTAGAAATGTTTATCAATCCTATTGAGTAGTGATATTTATCAAAATCCTAGTGAGTAGAATTGTTTATCAATCCTAGTGAGTAGAAATGTTATCAATCCTAGTCAGTAGAAATGTTTATTACAATCCAAGTGAGTAGAATTGTTTATTATAATCCTAGTGAGTAGAATTGTTTATCACAATCCTAGTGAGTAGAATTGTTTATTACAATCGTAGTTAGTAGAAATGTTAATCAATCCTAGTGAGTATTAATGTTTATCAAAATCCTAGTGAGTAGAAATGTTTATTACAATCCTAGTTAGTAGAAATGTTTATCATAATCCTAGCGAGTAGAATTGTTTATTACAATCCTAGTGAGTAGAAATGTTTATTGCAATCCTAGTGAGTAGAATTGTTTATCAATCCTAGTAAGTAGAATTGTTTATCACAATCCTAGTGAGTAGTGATGTTTATCAATCAAGTGAGTAGAAATGTTTATCACAATCGTAGTGAGTAGTGATGTTTATCAAAATCCTAGTGAGTAGAATTGTTTATCAATCCTAGTGAGTAGAAATGTTATCAATCCTAGTCAGTGGAAATGTTTATTACAATCCTATTGAGTAGAAATGTTTATCACAATCCTAGTGAGTAGAATTGTTTATCACAATCCTAGTGAGTAGAATTGTTTATCACAATCCTAGTGAGTAGAATTGTTTATCACAATCCTAGTGAGGAGAAATGTTTATCACAATCCTAGTGAGTAGAATTGTTTATCACAATCCTAGTGAGTAGAAATGTTTATCACAATCTTAGTAAGTAGAAATGTTTATCAATCCTATTGAGTAAAGGCGATCAACACCGATTTTTCCATTTTTCGTTCCCATTACACACCGAAGGTTTTCAAACTCAGTGGTAATGAGCTGGATAGAACCGTATATTTAGGTAATAAAAGATACTAGTGAATCACAGAAAAAAGAAATGAACCTCTGCCACATTTAGTAATATAGATGTTGATCTATCTGCATGTGTAAGTAGGATTTCTATCCATTTAAGTTAGTAGAACATTATATCTACCCTGTGGAACAGCGTTGCTGCTCTGCAGATAGTAGCCTTGCTTGTAAGACTTGGCTGAAAAATGAAAGCACGTATTTAGTCTGCCTGTTTAGTAAACAAAATGGGAATTAACGTTCAACTTGCCTGCACCTTAGATCAACTAACTTAAAAGAATATTTATAACATAGATAGGGATGACATATAGAACTTTCCCAATTACATGAATTCCATGAAATCACATGTTCACCCTCGACTTCTTGCCGAAAAAATGTTTGTTGTACAGATATTTATCACGTTCATCAAATTAAGGATTAACAATTTAAATTTGACAAAAAGAATTTTTATCTATATACAATTGAGCGAAGTGAATAACGAAAATATGATCACTCGTACCGCTAAACTCGTCAGATTAAATATGTGCGGAATAATTACCGCGCATGGTACAAATAGATGGGATTTGCACTCATGGTCATATTGTTATTTATACTCCAATTATCTGACAATCATTTGTTGTCATGAAGTAGAGACATAAAGGATCTAACACCGGTGGGAGGACAAGACGGGAAAATCTCAGACACCCAAGTGAAAAGATTTCTGGTCTCCAACGAGGCTCTGGCCAAACGAAAACTTTCACGCAGGTGTCTGATATTTTCTCGTCTTGTGCTACCACCGGTGTTTGATTCT
Organism: Limnoperna fortunei; assembly: GCA_944474755.1. Taxonomy (NCBI): domain Eukaryota; kingdom Metazoa; phylum Mollusca; class Bivalvia; order Mytilida; family Modiolidae; genus Limnoperna; species Limnoperna fortunei. The sequence continues at coordinate 60,307,344 of OX104122.1, read as the reverse complement.
ATTTCTCACTAATTCGTAAAAAATGTCCATGATGTTTGAAGTTGTCAAAAAATAGAGTTATCTACCCTGAACGTAATTTGTTGCGTCAACGTGTTTGTTTTGATGTGTACCGCTATCAGATTCAGAAGCTTAGATTGTTGTTTTTATGTAAATATTTAAAAAGGTCTAGTAAACCAACACAACTAAAGCATATATTTTATGATTTTTCTCGGTGAACCAACAGTTGACGTCACAATACATTTTTACGGTAAAAGGAGAGTGAAATTTACCATATATGGAACCCTCTCTACACTTGCTTTCCCCGTCAACTTTGGTCATAACTTGGTTTTTTAATGTGTTACAGTATGAAAGATTAAATTATACATGTATGTTTGAATTAAAAGTTGCGTTCACTAGATCAAAGTAAAGCAGTATTTTATCCTTTTTGATCGTGTCAGTGTCCGTGGACTGAGAATTACAAAAAGTCCTTAAAATAAGCATAATTCACAAATATTGTATTATTAACAAAGTACAGTTATTTAAATCATAACTGACGTATTTGTTCAACAAACACTGAAACAGCCTGATTTTTTTGTATTCAATAGTAACAAATCATCGTGTGAATGGACACTTGAATAAATAATCCGAGGGGTAAGGAAACGAGATTAAATCAGCGGGAAACTTAATGTTTTCGATTATTGACATAAATGCAGAATTATCATGAACGCATTGTCTTCTGTTTCATGTATTCTTTAAATATGCATTACTAATATGACAAAATTAACAATGTTAACACGTGTGAAAATAAAATTGATAAGATCAGAAGAACTATTATTACAAAACTGTATGAAAACCGAAAAAAACTAGAGACAGTTATGATTTGATACGCTTTACAAACTCTGTTCTGCTAATTCTTTACGAAGGATGGTACACCATATTTCCGACTCTGATAATACTCCCGGTATTCTAGTTAAAATAATTTGTTAGATTGCTACACATGTATGTTTTTAAACTGCTTTATAGTAAATATGTTAAACAAAGAACATAACACTGTGTTCTCTTGAGAATCGTTAAAAATACATACGTAAAACAAAGAACCTGAACACTATGTTCTTTTGCGAAAACCTTTAAAACATCGTGGGATATTACATATACGTTCAAGAAAAACCTGAACACCTTGTTTTCTCTTGCGAAAACCGTTAAAACATCGTGGGAAATAATATCTACACCGTGTCGACAGAAAACATTAGATGTTAATAGCTTGTTTATTTTGGAAATATATACTGCAGTCCCAGCTGTCTTGTGCACATGGGAACTTAATACAGAGCGATATTACTTAAACGGTATATCATGGAGAGGCAGGCTTAATGCGTATGGACACAGGAAACTAATAATTAGCGATCCGCTTTGGTGGTTGGAGTGCTGGAAACGGTTGCGTTTTTTGTCCTTTTTTACTTCCTCAACTCCCTTCTACGAATCTATAAGAAGTTGGTACCGTGGGGTTAAGATGGCAAACTTTTCTGCGTACAGGTTTAATAATAATTGAAAATTCTTCATATGAATGATCATGTCTAATGAATATATAATATATCATACAAATAGTGTACAGAAATTAACATGTAAATATCCCCTACACACAGACAGAAGAAACTTATTTGAATGCTTACGCCTATAACTCAAATACACACAACTATTTTTCCATGATTTGTCATAAGGTCGGTTCTTTTTATAATAAAAGGGAAGAGGGGGGCTCTGGACACATTTTATTTAGATCGTAGAAGCTAATAGACGCATTTTGATAGATGCTATTTCGTACGGAGGCGCCCCTACGCCTAGATCCGCAAGTAAAGCCGATTGTGTTATTCTTGATGAACATTCGAGAGATTAGCATGCCAATGTTTGTATACAATTTGATAAAAAGAATTGTGGTCTTCACACATGCTGGTCTATAAACTGACACGTGTTCGATCACGAAAATGGGAACTTGGAAATAAAATGTTTGTTAACAGATGATTGTGAGACTGTGTCTTAGTGCATTTCGTAAAATTTGTTTATTTAAATGTGGTTTTACGTAATTAACGTTAGAGTCGAACGCAATTGTTCGGTGCTGGGTTAAAAACTCGTATCGCAGCCCACACCAGCGATCGATATTAGATGGCTATTACCGAACTACCAAGACCACTCGGCCATTGAGCCTCTTCACCAAACCTATACCAATATTAAATACATAGATATTTGTGTTTTACACATCAATCCATATCTTCTGTAAATCATTCCCACGGCTGCCATATCGCTACACTTAACCAATCAAAAACATCAAGCAAACCCCCCAAAACATACAAGCTCATAAATCCTTAATTAAAATATCAGATAGATAACAACCACTTTGTCAGGACACGCGACATGGTGTATGATTAGACGGGTCACGTGACAAGGTGTATGATTTGTTTTGGTACTTATTCTGTTTTATCTATTATATCATTAAATATAGTCGTTATTGACTGAAGCGGTGGTCTGGCGACAGTTTGATAAGCTTGGCAAGTAGCTTTTATGACGTCATAGCGATGATTAGACACAAAACTCGTGGGAAATATATGCATCTTTATATCGCTTATATATCTCAACACGAACGGGAAAACGTTTAACGGTGATATAATTTTTGCAAGACATTGTTGACCGTGACTTAATAATTCCGGAGCGGAGGCGTATTATACAAGATGCATGTCCGGTAACGCTAATTAAATAATCTAGAAAATGTGAATTAACTTATCTTTTTTTTTAAATTTTTAAATGATACCCTGTGAGCTTTAGTGTGTGGAAAGGAAAGACTTCCATTTGAACCCCCACTAAAATGCATTGTTTCGAACGTTATAAAAGAATTTGGCACTGGGTGGCAGCCACATGTGAACCCCACATTGGACACAGTCGTGGATTGCCAATTGGGCAAATGCGAGCCGTGTGAAATCTATGTATCTTGTGATAGTCTAATGAATTGCGTATTTTTTATTGGAGGGTTCAATTGGAAGTCTTACCCAGTGTGTTTCTTAGAATTTGTACCTTAATAAAAAACAACACGTATCTAAATATAATGTAATCTTAATGGACGTCTAACGAGCAATGTCACAATAACAATGGTTTTTCATTGGCTGATTCGAATTAAATAAACAAAAAATTCCGAAAGAAAATATGTCAGAATAGCATATAACAATGATAATTATCCAGAAACCCTACATTTAGAACCACCCCCATCTGCCCATTAAGTATAATTCTTGTTGATTCTGCAGTCTAACCAATTAACAACATACTTCAAAAACGCAGAATTCTAATACAGCGTTCATATCAATACACTACATAATAGAGAAAGAAAAATGCTCACTAGGGATACCCTCGATTTCACAAAGTATTCTGTTAACGGGAAGTAGACGACCAAGAAACATAAAATCGCTTTACACCATATTGTACTGAAGTATAAAGCAATATGCAAAATATAACTCTTCTGTATCTTATAATTGCTAGAAAACTGCAACAAATTTTGTGTTACGGACGTACGGACGAACGAACAAACGGACGGAGGAACAAGGGAAAAACATTATACACCGTTTCTTCGAAGCGGGGGTTTAATAAACTGATTTATTGAGACATACACGATAACAACAGATCTTATAAAAACGTAGTTAGTTATAATCATGTAAATAAAATATTAATAGTCAACTTCTGTAATAAAGGAATTTTATTTATTCTACTAGATTATGTGTTGTTGCTAATACAACTGTAGTCTTTCGGAATTTCTAGATGTGCAATTTGTATGTTATTCTCTCGTCTCGTCTGTAGGATTTTGTATATCACCCTCTTACATTTCGTATCAGTGGCGTAGCTAAAATAAAATAGTTGTAGGCAGTGGGGCTGGGGCGGCAGTCCCTTAAAAGCATATTGTTCAATTACGGTGACAAAGTATTGAAAAAATGCAAATAAAATGTGTAAGCGCGTGCTTTCTACGCCACTGTATGATATGCTTTAATAAAAAACACAATAACCCAAGTTCGTTTCTAAGAATTTGTGCTTCTCGTTTATCAATTTTTTTGAAAATTCGGTAACAGATGTTGCAATTCTAAAATCTGCTATAATGAAAGAAAGACAACTCTTAACACCTATAAAATTTATTGGACTACGAAACATCGAAGGCGAGATAACTCTTTTTTCTCACCAGGCTTTGTTCAGTTTAGCTTCCACGTCAAACTACTTTTTTTAAGCCAAGCAGAAGAGTAATTAGATGCAAATAAATCGACATGAGCACAACATGTTTACTGCATCCGCTGGTGACTGCTGTTCGATATTTAGCCTTCCAAAGATACCCACTTTCGTTTATTTGTACTTTCCAAATGTGCTTGTTGGATTCCTCCATGTCCGTAAAATTCATTTTTTGAAGAAGAAAGAACATTATTCTGTTCGCCACAAACCACAAATTGCCGTTAGCATCAACTGAAAATGTATCGGGCCATTCTAATGATCTTGACGAATCTTGAAACAATGCGACTTGGAGGGGAATCGTTACGTTTCCAAACGTACTGCGTTTGATGTCTTTGTACTTCATCTTGTACACCATATTTTTATCTAATCCTCCAAAATATAAGGATTCCTGGCTGAAGACCATTCCGTCAGACTGTGATACCTTTTGACCTTTAAAGAAATAGATATACATTATTCGTATATTGTCAGAAAATATATAATATATTTGTACGAGCCGTAAAAAAAGATATCAATGGGCTTCGTACGAGCCGTAAAAACAGATAGCAATGGGCTTTGTATACGAACTGTAAAACAGAGAGCAATGGGCTTTGTACGAGCTGTAAAACAGAGAGCAATGGGCTTTGTACGAGCTGTAAAACAGAGAGCAATGGGCTTTGTACGAGCCGTAAAAATAGATAGCAATGCGCTTTGTACGAGCCGTAAAAATAGATAGCAATGCGCTTTGTACGAGCCGTAAAAACAGATAGCAATGCGCTTTGTACGAGCTTTAAAACAGATAGCAATGCGTTTTGTACGAGCTGTAAAACAGATAGAAATGCGCTCTGAAAAGCTGAACACTTCTCACATGTTTTCACGGCGAGTGCAAATAAACTGTACATTTTCTGGAAATGCACGCATATTTCTTTTTTATCCTGCAACCCTAAAAATACAAGATGGACGCGGTAAAGAGTACCGTTTTCAAATTCCTTCAATAACGCATTGCTCTGCGTACAACTTTTTCAAAATCTTATGCTTCAATGAATAAATAATTATCAAAAACCATTTGCATGTGTTGATACGTATGATGTGCGTCGAACAGAACCAGGATCTACAGTCTTATATATTGAGATTACGATTAAGGATTAAATGGGGATTAAAGCACAGTATGAAAATGTGCTCAGTACTTTCCTTTGCAGTATTCATAATGTAATCTAATATATGCTCATGTTTAACAAAACACTTGGCACTTGTTTTTTTCTGCCAAAAATGTAAACAATTCTTGTTGTAATATTGATGAATAGGTATTTTCATATAAGATGTGTGATATATCCTAAGTCTATGATAATGGCCATTTATGAAAAAGGACCAAGTATTGCAGTGAGAAAATGAGGCATGATGTTTAATTAACGCTATTTTTAAAGTTTAAAGCTGGAAGTTATAAATCCTGTTGTACCCAAAACTGTCTATAAATACACAATATTCATACAATATCATAAAATATATAAGAAAGTAGCAAAGAAAACCGACCGAACAACAAGAGCCAAAAACCAAGGGACAGTTACAAATCCGGATATAGACAAACGCAACACAAAAATCAAAAACATAAAACACAGAAAGAGAGTAACCCGAACCCAATAAAAACCATGGGTGCACTCAGGTGCTCCGGGCGAGTAAGCAGTGCCTGCCTCTAATTAGACACCCGTCGAGTTACTCACTGTCTTGTCTAGGGAAAAGTCAAATCCAGGAATAGGAAACACTACCTATGACTCAGCGAAAATGTCAGATCGTATTTGAGACACCGATTTCCCGTAACGATCAATTAAGTCGTGGTGCCGACCATAGAACTTCTGGAGAGATAACATCAACCTAGGTACAACAAACCCTTGTTTAAGTAGTTTAGCAGTCAACAGCAGTGATCGGTCTAGAAAATCTGAATAACGATCGCAGGATCTAGAATAACGTATAAGTTGTGAAATGTACACACCATACGCTGGAGCTGCTGGAATGTTGCTGTCGATGAACGGAATTTATATATAGCCTTATAAACACGTAGAAATGCAAGGCTTTGCCCCGAGATACTTCATCTACTTCGCTGCGAGTACGAATAAATTTTATACTTAAGAAATAATTCATGGCGGTCCCAATTTTATTTTGGCCAGCTATGAATTATTTCGATTCTGATATGAAAATATTGAAATTTTACACTTCGCGCCTACAAAGTTATGATATTATTTTGATGAGTATATAAACAGAGGTTTGTTTCCACGGCGTTTGAAGGACCTCATATAAGAATTTCTGACAGTATACGCATATTGTTTTTATCGTGCGACCTGTAAGCATTATATCATGTCTTTTACCAGTTAACGCATATACACTACGAGACGCTTACATCGAGTAGTTTATAGGTTGACTGGTAAAAGGCGTGGTATATATGTTTCGTAACAGAATTTGAAATGAACGTGACATTATTGTTGTCAGACGATCACGTGCTAGAAGGTCAGTCTAGACGATCTATGTAGTTCATTTGGTATTTTGAATGACAGTAAGAGGTGGGGCTTACACTGTGGAATAACTAAAAATTGGTTGATTATACAAATGCTAAGCCCCGCCTACTTCAGTTGTATCTATCAGATGATGTACTGGACCATGGTTTAACAAGAAACGTCTTATGTTAAAGAATGATTTTGCACAACACACAAATTAAGTGTGTTTAATCCATAAAAAGATCAAAGGAAAAAATGCCGGATTCTTTTATTGAGTATTTTAGTGATAGCCTGACGTCCTAAACAATATTACATTTGACAACATGAGAATACTAAATATCGTAAATATAGAGCGCACAGGTACCAGAGGACTTTATTTGGCACTGCCATAATTGCAGGATAAAATGTATAAAAGCTGTGTATACTCCTGTGTAATTTACAACTATATATTTAATCCATATTTTTATTCGCCAAAGATTGAGACACATTGTAGAAGGTGAAATGTTTAACGAAGAAATATGTACCATACCTACAAATTCATACGCAGAGCCGAACACACCTTTGTTTCTCAAGACACTTGTTGGAATTCTATATAGATTTTTGTCAGCCATGCTACAATAATACACGAATTCAAAATCTGGAGACATTGCTATTCCGTCTATTGGTGTTGTTGAGTTAAATGTAATATTTTCTATCCTTATCTCACTAAAACCTTTGACTGGAAACATAGATGGATTCCAAAAGTTATACGACTCGTCTCTGACGTAATCATAGACGACCAATTGTCCATTCGAATCGGTTATGTACGCAAATGTAGCTTCTCCATTGACATAATCAATAACGATATCATTTAAAAAGTTTGTGCCCTTAGCAACAAGTGATGTTGGGAACGAATATGTCCGAACAACTTGACCAGTTGGAATGCTTAATATAACGATTTTTGCCGGACAAGTCGTTGAGTTTGATCTACTAAAAACGTTCGGATTTCCTATATCAATAACCCACATGTATCCTGTATTAGGATCTACCTCCATGCTAATAACACACTGTAAAGCGGAACAGTTTCTTATTTCTTGCATATCCCAGTTAGGAAACGGGCGTAACACTGCAGCACTATTGTTGTTCATAACTATTTCGTTCAGTGTGGAAGGAACTCCCTCCCGAAACCTCGGGACTGTCACAAACACACGTTCGTTGAAAACCTTTATCCCGACAATAATGTTATTAGATACTACAAACGACCCATTCGTAATCCCTTCATTTCTCTCCTGCTCAGAATTCCAACTGTAATCCAGCTTAGTCCAGTTGAACTTTATTTCAGCATTATCCCCAACATGGAATGGCTGTGTTACAACGTCGCAGATCTGAGTAGCAAACACAATCACAAGAAATGTACTGGCCATATCGAATGTTTATTTTTACATAACATGTATTACAGACTATGGTTATATGCACCTGTAGACCTATTGTCACATATTCTTGAGATTATTTTGTTCATATCATCTGATATCAGTTTACATATCATAGTGTGTTAATACACAAACAGTGTAAGATTTATAATGTATTTTTAAAAATTAAAACTCAAATAATGATTATTTATATCGAGTAAAAAGTAACAACCAAGTTAATAGGGAAAATCTAATATTACTTTCAGATCTATTTCAATTATTTCTGTCCCCATAAACTGTTACCGAATTGGTATTTTAATAAAAGCTACGGTATTTGTTCATTGTAAACGTGTCTTACTGCGGTCAGGTTAGCTTGTCTTTAATCATAATTGACAAGGATTGCTAATTTCCACCGGGTACTCCGGCTTCCTCTCTTTAAAAAAACAGACTTCACAATATACCCTTAAAGTTAAACTGTCATTTAACACCATTTAAACAAACAAACACATTGAAAATTGGTTTTACGGTTTAACTTGCAAGGAAAGATAAGAGGTAAATAGCATTCAGAAAGTTATATCAGCGGTTATATCAGCACTAATTGATATTACTCGGCCAATCTGAGAGACGTCATATTAATTGGCCAATCTGAGTGATGTCATATTACTTGGCTATTCTTCCGTAAATGGCCGATTTCTGGTACGGATGACCCAGTACAGATGAGCACACGCGCACACATCTGTACTTGCTGCGTCATCCAATTAAAACGCCAGAAACAAGAACGTTGTTATGGAAGCATAACAACGTTCTTCTATGACGTTCTTGTTTCCGCCGTTCTGATTGGACGTCAGAGACAATGATGTCTACAACAATGGAGAGTCTATATGTTATAGCGATGCGAAAGTTATTGGTTTACGGAAGAAATAGGTACTTTCATACGTTTTTGGGAAAGTCCGTGTGAACTTTGACTCGTGATAGAAATTTTTATGTCTTTTGGCTCGTTTCGCTGCGCTCCACTCGCGAAAAGACATAAAATTTCTATCACTCGTGAAAGATCAACCGGTCTTTACCAAAAACGTATGAAAGAACATATTAATCTGAGTGACGTCTTATTACTCGGCCAATCTGAGGGACGTCTTATTACTCGGCCAATCTGAGTGACGTCATATTACTCGACAATCTAAGTGACGTCATATTACTCGGCCAATCTGTGTGACGTCATATTACTCGGCCAATCTGAGTGACGTCATATTACTCGGTCAATCTGAGGGACGTCATATAACTCGGCTAATCTGAGTGTCGTCTTATTACTCGGCCAATCTGAGGGACGTCATATTACTCGGCCAATCTGAGTGACGTCATATTACTCGGCCAATCTGAGTGACGTCTTATTACTCGGCCAATCTGAGAGAGGTCATATTACTCGGCCAATCTGAGTGACGTCATATTACTCGGCCAATCTGAGTGACGTCATATTACTTGGCCATTCTTAGTGACGTCATATTACTCGGCCAATCTGAGGGACGTCTTATTACTCGGCCAATCTGAGTGACGTCAAAATACCTCGGCCAATCTGAGTGACATCATATTACTCGGCCAATTTGAGGGACGTCAGACTTGCCTACCCTTACGATTTTGGCGTAAGGCTCCCGATTTTTAAGGCTATATTACGCCATTACGATTTTTACTATATTCCTTACGATTTTTAAAAAATCCGGATTTTTGTCATTTCCGTTCCGTCATTTTTAGTCTGACTCTGTGTATTATCTTTACATTGCCATTTCCGCTTCCTGTTATATCAAAACAAATATGTTAACTTTCCTGTCGATGTGTTCTTTGAAATTTTGTCTTTAAATTGAAGCTTCAGGGACAAGTTTAAAATATACATCTTTAAACCAGAAGTCAATACATTGAATTTGATGTGTCCTTTAGGATTTTTTTGTTTAGAATTAAAGACAACAAAAATGTGCAGTTTCTACAATATATCTGGATATATTACAACCTTTTTAACACTTAATGATATGCTTTACTATTTTTCACCTCAAATTACGATTTTTTGGGGAGTGCCTTACTATTTTTGCCTGAAATGGGTAGGCAAGTCTGAGACGTCATATTACTAGGCCAATTTGAGTGACGTCTTATTACTCTGCCAATCTGAGTGACGTTTGATTACTCTGCCAATCTGAGTGACGTCATATTACTCTGTCAATCAGAATGACGAAATATTACTCGGCCAATCTGAGTGACGTCTTATTACTCGGCAAATCTGAGTGACGTCTTATTACTCGGCCAATCTGAGTGACGTCATATTACTCGGCCAATCTAAGTGACGTCATAGTACTCACTCTGCCAATCTGAGTGACGTTTTATTACTCGGCCAATCTGAGTGACGTCTTGCTCCAGCTTCATTTGCGACACATGTCAGTATACGATAAGATTTTTATACACAAAAAGAGAAAATTTGTTGTAAAAAAGTAACCAGAACGTCTTCATCGGGCTTGGTGGGATTAACCGTTTCTTTTTTGTGGAGGTATGAATGCACAATTTGAGTATAGTAGGACCTTACGGTATCGATCTATTCATTGTATCGATCTATTTATTAATCCACTTATTTTCGTCAACCATAAACAACATAAATAAACAAACTTATCTCGGTTTCCTTCTTTGTTATATCCATTGAAATTACTAGTCTCTCTATCTCGCCAATTCTGATTGTTATCATATTTTATCATGTTTTTAAAATTCAAATCTTTCCGGCCATGTTAAAATTAAGTAGATCGATACAACGGGGTTCCTATATACAAGTCTTTTCTGGGATAAATTAAAAGTTATAGACTAATAATTCTATTCATGCTGATTTATTTATATTAAGTGCTTTGATTGGATAAAAACACTTAAATGGCGTCATCTCAGATAATTTATATATCGATATTTCCTCTTAGCGGACTACTTTTTGAGTATCCAATGTAAACAAGATAGCGTCTTCCTAGCGTATCGTCAGGGAGAGGGGACAATGTTTTCTCTGTCGCAATGATTTTCAATTAAATCGCTTTAGATTTCAAATAAAATATAATAAAAATACAATTTAGTGTTTCATTTTGTTTTTTTCCTATCAATATATATATATCTACAGAAACGCGATTCCTTTGATACTATGATTTGCATATTCCTACGCTTTCCGGCCTAGGTCTAGATGGATTTCGTTAACTGTTTTTGTTGTTTTAAAAATCACAACGATTATTTCACAGAATTATAAGGATTGCAAGTCTTTATGTTATATAACACCCTTCTGCGATTATTTATGCTGATCTGGACCTGTACACATACAGTATTTTTAGCCAATTTACAATTGAAAAGACAATTTTGCATGCATTTTTACATCAGATTATCGTTCTCTTAAAGCTGCCATATTGTCCAGATGATCTGTATTTTGCATTAATTGGTTTTGTTTGTTTAAATGGTTCCTAACGCCACTTTCAACAATTTTTTAGCTATATCAAGGCGTCCATTTTTTATTTGGGGAAGAAGCCGCAGTACCCCGAGAAAGCCAATAAAAAAAGGACGCCGTGATATAGCTTAAAAAGTGGCAATAACAAGATTTAAACAAACAAATATAAAATAAAACATCAGTAACATAGATATAAAGTGTTTTAAATGCGTCCGTAAAATTATTATCGTACAGACTAACATGTAGAATAATTCGGCGGCGAATTGATGCTTTGCATCACAAGTTTTCTTGTCTTTCTTAGCGCTTACTAACAATATGGAGCCAGATACAGATTAGATCTGAAGGGCGGATAGCTCCATTTAAAAGATACCATGTCGGAGGACTCAGCTATGGGAGGTGGTAACTGGTTCCAGGGTTTTAATAAAGCTGAATTTAAGAGTGTCTTGTGTGGTATTAAAGTATCATCTTCGCATGAGTGGCTCTTGTTCTGGTGGTTGATGGTGTTAGGTGGTCGTCTGGTGGTTGATGGTGTTAGGTGGCCGTTTGGTGGTTGATGGTGTTAGGTGGTCGTCTGGTGTTTGATGTTTTTAGGTGGTCGTCTGGTGGTTGATGGTATTAGGTGGTCTTCTGGTGGTTGATGGTGTTAGGTGGTCGTCTGGTTGTTGATGGTGTAAGGTGGTCGTCTGGTGGTTGATGGTGATAGGTGGTCGTCTGGTGGTTGATGGTGTTAGGTGGTCGTCTGGTGGTTGATGGTGTTAGATTGTCGTCTGGTGGTATATCTAGACTAGTCTGTTGATGATTTTCATAAGCATGGTGGTGGGATTTTTGTTCTTCTATACTTTCTAGAGATTTCCAATTCAGTGTGTCAAGCGTCATTTGTCACGTATCTTGCTGCGCTACGTTGTACCATTTCTAGTTTAAGAATCTGCTGTGAGTAGAATGAAAACTGATGCGCAATACGCCAAACTGGCTGTATAGTATGCGTTTGACTTTGCCTTTTTGGCAATTAGTAAATTTCTCTTCAAGAAACACAGCAAGCTGTTTGCTTTCGTTATGATCTTATTTACATAATGGTTCCAAGTCAAGTCATGGCTGATCTCAACTTCTAGATACCTACTGGTGTCTGCCTTATAGTTGGTGTACCTTCAGATCCCGTTTAAGTTTGGCCATAAAAAAATTCGGTCAAGTTTTTAATGATTTTAATCATAATAATCAAAACAATTTTATATTCACTTATAGAACTTTAGATAAGCTATCAGAATCCGTTTGAATTACATTAATATGTTGATTAGTTAAAAAAATCTCTGGTGAGATGTACGTTGAGGTGTTAAAGTTACTGCATAATTGGCTGTTTATGAAACGTCATTCCTATTGACAGTCAGTAACATGCTGTTTGAAAATTAAATTTACATTAAAAATATACCTCTCCCGTCAGTTGTTGTTTATGGTTTTTAACCTTTAGGAAATTTATATAAATTCTTGGTTCTTTTTCTACCGAACCAGTGGCAATATCAGCTTTTATTTTTTTTTGAGTTATCGCAGCTTGGCACACAATGACACCAGTCCATCAACTTATACATAGAGTTTTGTTGACTGTTAAACTGACTTACGCAATTTAAACTTAATGTATAATATATATACCAGCTGTCTTTACTACCCAGAACATTTCAGATATTATATATTAACATAAAATTTAAACTCTACCTGTTACTTGCAAGCATCTTCATGAATGGTATTTTTTTCCAATGCTTAATATTTTGAATATTAGACGGACATTTTTAACGAAGTGTCTGCAGTACATCCCATTTTCTTTATGTCTTGCAAATGCCTTCTTCTTTGTGTGCCGTAAACATGGTCTTTGATTTAATAATATTAATAAAAATGTGATTCCGTTATAGGCCGTTAATTAAAAAAAAGACATATTGTTTGTAAAAGGGACGATTTATATACGATATTATACAATTATCACCCTAGTTGGTGTGTGACCCGGTGATTTCTTTCCCCGAAAAAGTAAGGTCACCCGAGGGCTTGCCCCGAGCTGGGACTAGTATAACTAAAAGTTGATTTATAGGTTCCTGCCCCGAGGGTGACCTTACTTTTCGAGGGGAAAGAAATGCCGGGTCACATATCATCTAGGGTGATAGCTGTTAAATTATATCGAATATTTAAATGAAAACAATTCAATATTTGCAACATATTTTGGACATTTTAAACATTTTCCACAGGAAAAAATCCTTCTTTATTTTGATTCTCTTAGACGCCGTCACGTGACATGTGATATTTCGCTGGGTCAACCGGTAACCGTTGGCTCGCATGGTAAGGTCACCTCGCGTTAGTGCAAAATCTCACGCGAGGGTGACCTTACCATGCGACCCAACGGTTACCGGTTGACCCAGCAAAACTCACGCGAGGGTGACCTTACCATGCGACCCAACGGTTACCGGTTGATCCAGCGAAATATCACATGTAACGTGACGGCGTCTAAGCGAATCAAAATAAAGATTTTTTTATGAGTATAATATAATGCAATACCAGAGATAGAAATAATATTTCTTAATTAATACCCGCTAGGTCGTCAGCAAAAGTTCGTATATATTTGATATTACTGAATTTACAAAAACGCAGTGAACATATCCAATTTCCGCATTAATAGAAACGTCTTACCATTTTTTGACTGCTGAAACATTTCTCTATACAAACAGTTACAGTATTATAAAGGAAACAAGAGACATTTAAAATAAACGGCATTAAATGAAAACCTTCATTTTGTTTTCTTTGAATTATATATATTTTTGTCAGAAAGTCATTTAAATTAGCGAGTGCACAAGCGTGATGAGAAAAATACTGAATGCTTCTTTGTTAAACATCCATAATTTATTTTAAAAAAAGATACGAGCGAAGGCAAGATGTACAAATCATATTAGAACGGCCTTTTCAGTTATGTACAATGAATGTAAATAATTACAGGTAAAATACCTGACAACTCCGCTCATGTGGCTTATTTTGATGAACTTTTCTCTTATGCTGTGTATACCATTTTGACATTCAATCAAATATTTTATATCCAACTTTATCCAAAATTAGATGCCATCATAATCAATTGATTAAGTCAGGTCAAATTTTACTCTAAAAGACCTTTTTTCCATCAAAAGTTTGGTCTGATCAAATAAATAACTGTGAATTAATCAATAAAATGTGTGTTTTGTCATGTATATATGTTGGTCTTTATTTAAGAAAAAACAAATAAATATCTTCACAATTTAGGTCGTGTTAACAGTTGATACCGTGGATTTTAAGCTATTTGATAGTAAGCAATTGGTTAACACAAATTAATATAGCAGGAACGGACTGAGACAGGGAAGTAGAGAGCCATGCCCCACTCCCCAAAATTTGCCCAGGGGCCTCTGCGGGCGAGTCGTTAATTTAGTTCATCTACTATTCGAGTCTCACTGCAGGTAGGGTGCGCACGACTCCAAATATAGCTGAAAAAATTGTTAAAATTGGCGTTAACGATATTCACACACAAAAAAAATTAATAAAATAAAAAAAACAACAAAACAAATTAGCCCAACCACTATTGTAATTTTACGGAAACGTATAGGTACCTCTACTTATTATACTATATTGATATAAATCGACTTCTGACATATAGAATTATCAAAATTGTCTTCATTTTTGCAAATTCTCACATTAAGTGTACAGACGTTCCACGAGCACAAGTTAAATAATGTATGGTGAACTATTACGTACGGTAACTGATGGATGCACGAATTTTTAAAAACAGGGAAAAAATGTTCAAGAGGAAAAAATAGACTGAATTTTAGAATTGTTTTGACAAAAAGTTTGCATTTTTCAATAAACAAATTAGAATTGCCCAAAAGGGATCCTTTGGATTGGTCGTATTTATACAAGCTATCTACATCGATATTTTGAAGAAACTTTCCTCGAATCTTTTCCAGCTGTAGGAAAGTAGGAAAACATACAAGGATAGGGTTGAAACCTCATATATTGGATCACAAGTGGCCCAAAAGTCCTCTTTTTTAATTTAACCATTATGTATTTGTTAATTTATAAATGAGTACGTGGTCTTTATCAATATACGAATGGGAAGTGTTTACAACCAAGGAAATTTATCAAGCAATATGTGATCCCCCACCCCCCGAACCAATTTTATTAATTTAGGTCAGTGCAATGTAAGATATGTTTGATGAATTGATGAATTCTTTCCTCTGGGAAATGCTTCACGGCTAAATTTGTTAGTGATATTTGACTTGTCATGTACATCAATTACTTTCTTTAACCTTCTGATTACTTTTTAAATATGGCAATGCAGCCATAGTTGGCTTATTCTGGTTTCAAAGTTCCGGTATCCAAAGAAAATTTCTGCAAAAAATTTGAATCTGACTTTTGGTGAAAAAAATATTTCGGCTCTGCATGCAAAGTTAAAGAAAAAAATATTCTGAAGAATGATTTTTGCTATATAAATACTGCTAGACAGAATAAAGTATTTTGTCTTGATGCTTTTAAATCATAAATCATCGCTGTGCGCGCAAAAATATTCTGACCAGATTATAAGACTCTCCATCCAACCCACTTCAAGTTAAATTGTCGGTCCATAACAACAACAACAACAACAACAACAACAACAAAAAAAATCAAACAAACTAACAAAAGCCCAGAGATCTCACGGTTTGACATTATTTCCCAATGCTGCTTCGAACAAAGATAAATTATTTGAAATTACAAATCATCTCAGTTTAATACCACCAAAAGGGTTTAAATTTTGGGCCTTTATCCATTAAAAAACAACACCTACTATACTGTTCCGGACTTGTTTTATTCCATTTTTTATTTTGTTTCTCAATTATTCTTTACATAATTCCAAATTTTAAAAATCTCAGATCCAACCTTTGAAATGATAGCAACGTTGAAATAAAATTACAACATAATTACAAAATTTAATATATGACTTCAGTATGAGGTCCTTTAATGGAAGTACTAATTTAAATTGTGGTCTAAATCTCTAAAACTATGTATGATATGGCTTTAAAACTTTATACACAGAGTGGTATTGGGTAGTACAAAACTACTATAATTTACTGATTTTTCCGCCTGAACGACTAGTTTTTTTTTATTTCGAGCAGTGCATCCTTGTTTCATAGACAACTATTCTAGTTATTATTTGTATGCCCCATCTACGAAAGTGGGGGGCATATAGTGTTTGGGTCCGTTCGTACGTCCGTCCGTCCCAAATGTTGTGAGATGGGGCATTGTGTCTTTTGGACATATTCTTGTTATTTATTTATATGATGCTCCTAGTTGCTTTTTATTTGTAGTCCGAAGCTCATGACCACGAGCGAGATAGAGCTCTTGTTACTTCGGGGAAAGTGTTCAATGCAGCCAAAAGAGCATTAGAAAACGACCCAAAGCGGCCTATTAAAGAACATTTAATGAAATTGTCGCTGAGGTCAGTGATGAAGAAGACCTTGAACTTCCAAGCTTCTTGAGCTTAAGGAGTAGACTACAACGTGTGCACGATCAGCTTGCTTGCCACCTTTACCTGAAACCATAGATGATGTGGACATTCGCGGTTCTTGGAGAAACAATTGGAGGGATGACCGGTTTCTTTCCCTTTTGGATAACAATTGGGGGATAGCGGTTTGTTGTACAGATTGATAGTACATTTAAGACATGCCCAAGACCGTACACCCAGTTTGTATCCATACACGGAACATATTTGGGACATGGCTTCACCCTGGCTGTGTGCCTTCTAACAGGTAAAAATGTTGGCCAATACCGACAGATGCTACAGCATATTAAGCAACGAGTGCGACACTATACAGGACATAGATGGCGACCAAATCAAGCAGTTTGTGACTTTGGACATGGCCTTATCATAGCTCTGGAGACAGAAATGAAACATACACGAATAAGAACTTGTTATTTTCATTTCTGTCAAAGCCTATCGCTGAAATACCAGGATTTGGGTCTCGCTGAACCATACAATAGAAGACGACGGCTTCCAAAGTTATCAGAAAGTGTATGTCTATTGGTCATTTACCAATTGTAGTTGTCCGACAGAATTTCAATCTGCTAGTAACCGATCAAAGCACTAGGAGGTTGGTTAACCGATATCCTGAACTCAACGACTTTCTCTATCACCTGCTGAACACATACGCATACAGGGCACATTCCCTATCCACATGTGGAATGTTTATGACCGAGGCAGTGACTGTCGAACAAACAACATTGTAGAAGGTATAAACATGCATATGAGAATAGGAAATTTGTAAATTTTACATCTTAGGGCCCGCATCAAGAATGCGAAAGCCATATTGTTTTCACTTTGTCCGTCTGTCAGTCCGTCTGTTTATAATATAAATTACATCTACATGTAGGTTGCAACGTACATGTATGATGGGGCGCAAGATAAACATTAATAACACACAATGAATAACGTCAACAATATTTTGTGAACGCTAGAACTCAAAAACAATAAGGAATAAAGATTTGAAATTTTACACAGTGATAAAAGTACCATTTGAAAAATCGCATATTACCGTTTTATAAAAATCTGTTGAATATTTTTGGAAAAAAATAGACTTTTTGCAGATGGGGCCATTCTTGACTTGGTGAGTATTCTAGTTTTAAACAACATCGTCTAAAACGCAAGGAAACATACCAAAACAGTATTTTAGTATTAGAGGACAACAATTTGCAAATACATGTATACAAGTAATCGGGTAATATTCTTGATATTCTCGGGTTTAAGTCCTTTCTAGCACATGTTGAACGAAGGGAGTTAAAACATTACCGGAGCAGGTAACACGCAAAGATGTTGGGAAAATCGTTACGGGTAATTTACAAAGAAATTTTATGCCATCCGTGTTTACCAAAAACTTAATACATGTAAAGATATTAGGAAATATCACTAGTGAGTATTACTTTTGTATATCTGTTATTAATTTGGTTCTTTTTTTGTCGTATTATAGGGTTTCATAGCAGGTGGGATAGAACAGTTGGAACACGACATCCGTCACTCTGGGTTTTCATCAGAAAACTCAAGGATGAAGAACGTCTAGAAAGAGTAAGAATGAGACGAGTAAGACAAGGTAAACTTGAGATCAAACTCAAAAGAAAGTGGAGGATTCTTGAGCTGAGAATCAAAAGACTGCGAAGAGAATACAGACGTGGAATCTGACAACTATAGACCAATTTTGGGATGCAATATCTTACGTTGTTAGACAATACCGATGAGAATCTTAAATTCATGTGAATAAAGTGTCTTTGGCAATTAGTTTTTTATGTCTACTAAATAGAAGATAATGTGATGTGGAATAAGTGTTCGCGGCACAACCTTCATATATATATATATATATGTAAACGGCAATTTAAAAAGGCCCGCAATAGATAACAACAAGCAGCATTCAATGTGACCATGCAGTGGTCGCTTTTCGCTGTTTTGAAATTGGCCTTATATTAAAAAGGTATACAAACAACAACTTTAGTAGGTCTTTTAGTTTTAGCATGACACCATCCTTCCCGGCCGTCGGTTGAGCAAATTGGACAAGGAACGGCTTTTGGGTGGCAGCAGCGTTTTGAAACTGTCAATGTTAGTTTTTAAGAACCTTCATTTCTTAGCAACAAGAAGTTGTATGTGGATAAAATTATATTTCCCTCGATCTCCCCAGCTTTGTTGGGGAGACGTATTGTTTTTGACGTGTTCGTTTGTCTGTCCGTAACAATCTTTGTCAGCAAAACTCCTCTGGAATTACAGAACGGAATTAAACGAAACTGAGTATGTATGAAGTACGCTGCATATTTAGCAGGTAATTTTCTTCATCAAATTTTTGTAAGAGTTATTGCCCTTTGAACTTAAAAATTTGCCGACCATCGCAATTCCTCTTAAACTAGGTATAAAGCTAGTACATCATACATCATATGTAGTTGTGCATATCACGAGGCTTTTAATCCTCAACAGTTTGTGGGAGTAACGGACCTTGAACTTTAGACTTTTGGGGAAAGAGGGGAGCCATCGTTTTTGCAGGAAAAAACAACCTGTAAAAAAACCTTTAATTTGGTATGCCATTGGCCTGGGAGAAGTAGCTTAGGAGATTTGCGTTCCCATCTTTTAAACCTCAGCTTGATTTTTCTGTTGGAATGGCTGATTTAAACATTATTCAATATACACAAAACACTAATGGTATACTGTCATAAGGGGAGAAGTTCTAGCTAGTGAATTTATATATGCGTAGCTAGTGAAATTATGTATGCTAATGTATCAGTGCCGTACCACTATAGATGCATCATTACCTTCTAGTCTTAAACCCTTCTAAGTTGTACCATGCCAAGAAATAACCGTCCGAAAACCAAGTTTTCGTATTATATAAGTCATTATCGTATAAATCACTCTGCCATGTGTTAAATGTGTTCTTACAAGACCTTTCCTTTTTTTAAACTTTCACAACTCATAAAACAATTACATCGGAGGGAAAAGACAGATAGAGAATTTATTGCCCCGTGGCGTAACGAACACTAGTCTTGCTACATATAAGCCTTATGTATGTTAATTAATAATGATGACCACAGCAGGATACCTTTGAATCAAAACTTGGGGTTATTTCTCGGAATGCTTAGGAATGTTGAGAGCTTGAGATTGTTGGCCAGATTTCAGGCAAAGTTAAAAATCCGGGTTATAAAATGGTAAAAGTCGGGTCGGAGGACAGTCGGAGAAAATTTTCGTAACAGTTTTTTTAGCAACTATACTACTAATCAAAGCCTCTTGATTTTTTGTATACAGCTTCAGCATGAGTTCCGAAGTAGTAGGAATCGATTTCAGGTCTGTCGTTCACTATATCCTGGTTCTAATGGTACATTCGAATGTCCTGAATCCGGAAAACCACGAGAGCCAAAAAATGTAGATAGCTCAATTTAACATACGACACAAGTAAAACACAAATTAATTGCAAAACAACAACGCAAACTCGCATCAAAATGACACTTAGACCCTTACCAATCAATTCAGCGTAAAATGGCAGGAACCTTCTATAACTTTGCGTCCGTCGTCATCGTCGGTTAACTTTTTTTTCTTGATGAAAAATTGTGGTTTTTTTCGTGTTTTTGTCCCGTGAAAGAAAGATAGAGAAAAAATTATCATGTTGAAAGTCAATTGAGTTTTATTAACAATACGCCTTGATTAAAGCTTGAAAGCTTTTAATGTTTTTTCTTTTGCTCTTATCAAAGAAAACATTTGCAGATTATTTTTTTATATTTCTGAATAATTATTTATCTCTAGTAGGGTAAGTTTATATGTACGTATTAAATCGCAAATCTCCTTGTTTCACTTGGATGCCAAATAAACGTGAGCTACACATGTTCCATTGAGCCTCTTGTTATAAGTCTCTGATCAAAAATAGGCTGAATTAGGTAAAGTTTTTATAGAAAAAGTCTAAAGAAAACCCCACATGTACTCGAACGATTGACCTGCTAATATATCAAGTGTTGTCTACGGCAATAACAGGTTCTTTCTAGTAAACTTTTTGGGGGTAAGGAACCCACGAAGGAAAAATGACACCCACGGTTATATCTTATGCATGTATATGCAGGTTTATGATAGTTACTCTATAAATCCTGATGATTTCGTACTACTGAACCTTCGGACTAACGGACCTTCGGACTAGCGGACCTTCGGACTTGTGAACCTTCGGACTAACGGACCTTCGGACTAGCGTACCTTCGGACTAGTGAACCTTCGGACCCACGGACCTTCGGACTTGTGAACCTTCGGATTACTGGGCCGACACCAACATGGTGACATGATTCCAGATACCATGATGTACTCGGAACCAGTAGAAAATGCCGGAATTTTATCAGATCCTCTCCGGTCTACATTTATTATTGTTCGTAACTAATGAATATTCATTACTCATTGCATTGTAACAGGTGTGTTTTGCGTATGATCACAGTTCTACATGGTGTCGGCCTGTTACAATGCAATGAGTAATGAATATTCATTAGTTACGAACAATAATAAATGTAGACCGGAGAGGATCTGATAAAATTCCGGCATTTTCTACTGGTTCCGAGTACATCATGGTATCTGGAATCATGTCACCATGTTTACATGGTGTCGGCCCAGTTTATCAGATCCTCTCCGGTCTACATTTATTATTGTTCGTAACTAATGAATATTCATTACTCATTGCATTGTAACAGGTGTGTTTTGCGTATGATCACAGTTCTACATACGGTTAAATTACTCGGAACCAGTAGAAAATGCCGGAATTTTATCAGATCCTCTCCGGTCTACATTTATTATTGTTCGTAACTAATGAATATTCATTACTCATTGCATTGTAACAGGTGTGTTTTGCGTATGATCACAGTTCTACATACGGTTAAATTAGTTTTTGTCAGATGTTTGACATTAATTTTCTTATCGATTTTAAAAGGTAGGTGTCTGTGAATAGTGTTATACTGTTTAGACATTTTATGGTTCAAGACAATTATAAAAACAGCCGTGAAGTCCCGTGGCTGTGTGACACGCCCATAAAAATAGAAACTAAAGATCTGTCACAGGAAAATAACGAACTCATTTATTAGTTGGGATTATAAAAAAAACATTGATTTGCTGGTGTTTTTTTCTGTTTATTTTTTTAAACATTTTGTATTATGTCACAACGTCTATAAATAGACTGCACGTGATACTAAGCCATAAAAACCAAAGGGGATTTCCAGAGTTAATTTTAAATAATGCAATGGTAAATTAGAGATCCGCCCCCTCTATTTGATAAAGTATTATATAAATTTTATTACAAAGAATAATGTCCAGGATCATGGTCAGTAATCTCAGTACAAGTCGATTCTGTACTCCATTCTGTCATTTGCTGTTGACGATTGATGAGAAATGAAAAGCTTTTTGATTGTTTTGCTGAAAAAATTAGCCTTACTTCACCATTTTGTTTACCCACAACTTTTTTGGAATAAGACATGATCCAGCATAGTAAAATTAAAAGCCCAAAAATGTCTTTTTTTTGCATTTTGATATATTTTTTCCCCATGAATTTAGTGACCACTAGACACATTGCACATGCTCATGTAGTCCGAGAATCCTCTGCCATCCAACGCTTTTTTTGTGTGCGTGGGACGTCAGAGCGTTCTCCATAAGCAAAACAGCGGATTTTGCGACACCGGTCTGGGTCGGCACATTTCATCGTGTCAGATTTAATAAAACATTTTCATCTAGTTAATCTATATATAATTCGCTTCTTTAGATATTTTTCTCTAGGAATATAATCATCTTACCTTCAATCAAGATGATTTAAGTTCATTTCTAAGCTCATTTCCATCGACACCCTTACATTCCTACATTTCACTTTCATTTTGAACAAAAAGTCACGTGACAACAATGTGACTTAAATCCAGTGCTTAAATTAGCTTGATTGAATGTATGATGATTATATTCCTTGAGAAAAATATATAACGGAGCGAATTATATTATATTCTCTTATAAGACAGTTAGGTTGTTTTTCAGAAATTTTCTATGAAAACAGAAAACATCAGGTTAGTGGTGGGACAATACAATTATCTACCACTAATCTTCTATTGTTTCATGTCTAACGTTTGATTCCAGAAATTTGTCATAAAGCAATTAGATTTTTCCAACTGGAAAATAAGTTGTCACCTACTTGCCATGGCAAGAGAAAACAGATTTTGTCGGCTTACAGATACACAGATCATCAGACTGTGTATTAAAATATGTATTTTTAGTTTCAGGTAGAGTAATGCAATTGTTGCCACAGTACAGATGAACATTTTGATTGTTTACTCAAAGATTGTGATAGGTTGCCTTCTCTTGCGAAAAAACCCCACCTTGGATAAACCTTCTTGAGAACCAAACACTAATCAACCAAAAGGTTACAATGTAGACTAACACTGGGGTTGGTGTCATTTTTACCTACAATTGTACAAGTATGAAGACAGGCCAAATATCTGTTCCACTTGACTTTATATTGTTATCCAAATCTGTAGGCATATTCTAGTTAAACTTAAATCTGCCTCTTATCATGAGACTTATAGCTGACATCACATGACATTACTTTGTAGTCTAACTTCGTCCCCAGTATGGATGCCATGAATATATCTGCCTCTTATCATGGGAGTTACAGCTGACATCACATGGCATTACTTTGTACTCTGACTTCGTCCCTAGTATGGATGCCATGAATATATCTGCCTTTTATCATGGGAATTACAGCTGACATCACATGGCATTACTTTGTACTCTGACTTCGTCCCTAGTATGGATGCCATGAATATATCTGCCTTTTATCATGGGAATTACAGCTGACATCACATGGCATTACTTTGTACTCTGACTTCGTCCCTAGTATGGATGCCATGAATATATCTACCTTTTATCATGGGAATTACAGCTGACATCACATGGCATTACTTTGTACTCTGACTTCGTCCCTAGTATGGATGCCATGAATATATCTACCTTTTATCATGGGAATTACAGCTGACATCACATGGCATTACTTTGTACTCTGACTTCGTCTCCAGTATGGATGCCATGAATATATCTACCTTTTATCATGGGAATTACAGCTGACATCACATGGCATTACTTTGTACTCTGACTTCGTCTCCAGTATGGATGCCATGAATATATCTACCTTTTATCATGGGAATTACAGCTGACATCACATGGCATTACTTTGTACTCTGACTTCGTCCCTAGTATGGATGCCATGAATATATCTACCTTTTATCATGGGAATTACAGCTGACATCACATGGCATTACTTTGTACTCTGACTTCGTCTCCAGTATGGATGCCATGAATATATCTACCTTTTATCATGGGAATTACAGCTGACATCACATGGCATTACTTTGTACTCTGACTTCGTCTCCAGTATGGATGCCATGAATATTACTACCTTTTATCATGGGAATTACAGCTGACATCACATGGCATTACTTTAATTGTACTCTGACTTCGTCTCCAGTATGGATGCCATGAATACATGTAGATTAAGGAAGTTGCAACTGCTGTTTTTTTATTAGTCCACAGAAATATATTAGAAACCAAAATGTAAGATACAAATGTGTACATATATTTATATTGTTGTATAATTAATGTACTATAGAATTGCCTTCTTCAACTTGTCAAACAAGTATAATTGGTGCTCAATGTTTTATTAAGTTTTGTGTTGTTAATTCATCATTCTGCAAGATTAATAAAATAACGCACCTTCATAAAAACTTGGTACAAAAACAAAAAACAGTAAGCATCATCAGATATATTAAACAACAGCCGATGTATTGGATCCAGAAATACAAGAAGAACTGTTATATAATTCAGACAAAATATAACTGTGTTAAAAGATCACAGTTAAGCTGGTAAAAACTTATTTACTGAGTATACAAAATTAATATTTTAGTCAGATAATTAGAAATTGTATGAATCAGAAAATAAAAAGATTATTTACTCGTGTGACACATCTAAGTCACTGAATGTGTATAATATCTGCCATGATCAACTATGTACATCACAAATATTTGTTCAGTTCAGAGTGTCTTATACGTCACTAATGGAAATCGTAAAAATTATTTTGCTTGCCTTTCACATATTTGTGACAAATTATTGTACTGATTTGTATACAGATATTTGTGGGCTACACACTAGTGTACCGGTACGTCTTCTAAGGGATCCAATATCTTGTTTATAATACATATACATGTAAGTATCTTTCTGTTTCAGATGGAATAGCTGTAGGAATGCTTGTTGTAGAAAAAATTTTAAGCAATGATGAAGATACATGTAGTTGGTGCTTCTTCAGAAGGAGTACATGTATATGTCAGTGACACAGAAATCAACAAATATTTCCAGCTTCAAATTTCTTGGAACATTGCTACAATCCAGAACTATAGACTACAGACAGTCATATATCCCAAAACAAGCTATTTCTATTTATAACACACAATATATGTACTTAAATTCTTTCTTTATTTTGTCATATGGAGTTTTCCCACTCACTTCGAATTACACAACATATATTTCAGATTGGATTCAACAGATTGGAGTTGATATATTGATATGAAATGTTACCAATCTTGCCTCACTGAGCAGTTGAATGAATTCTTCCAGAAGATTGAAAACAGACTAATTAGATTTAGAGTTCAATTAAGTCGTGTTTTAAATTTAAAAAACCATTGAGTGAAGTACTATGCTGGCCCTAATAGGCAGCAGTACATTATTTTAGGAGAGACAATTTGATAACACAGATCTACATAGTTCATTATAAATATACAAGATATTCCATAGGATGTAACTCAGGAAACATTCAAAGACTTCTGTACAGACAATTTACTTAGCTGCATAATAGAAACTGATAGAACATGATATTTGTAGGATTTGTTCTTTTAGTAATCTGTCTACAGGTGAGAACAATTGTGCATATATGTATAAACTTAAATATATTAAATAATATTTTATCAAATTTATTTAAAATGTTGGATAATTTATATAATATCTTTGAGAAAAAGTAAAAACTGATGAATCTCAGGCATTACAAATAGTTTACTAATATAAGCTGACTGTTGAAAAGTAATGTGTCTACTAGTATATTGTTTGCCTTAGACATACATGTACATGGGGCCTCGAAGGTCGGGGGTTTTCCCCTGCTACTGCGGCTTCCTCCCCAATAAAAACTGCATGGATGCCATGATATACTTGTACTAGTAGCTGAAAAATTGCTGCAAGTGGCATTAAAACATCATTCAAACAAACAAAACATACATGTACAATGATGATGTATGTAGATGTTTGTTACAAAATAACAGTAACTATAGAAACAGTATTAGTAGGTAACACTAATTTCAATCTGCATGCAGAGACATTTACTTCTATGATTTAGCCGTATAGTTTCTACCGAAATCTATGTCAAAATATGGTCTTTTGGTTCAGTTTAAAACTTGGGGGTTGAAGCAAGGGAAAGAATTTTGGAGCAATAGTAAATTTATGTTTGGTAAGACATAACACATATTTTTGTTGACAAGAATAAACCCGGGTTGCATGTTTCCACCCTGTTAGGTCCGTAGGGTAGCCCTGGTTGGTGCCTAGGGTAGCCTTGGTTGGTCCCTAGGGTTAGCACTGTTTGGTCCCTAGGGTAGCCTTGGTTGGTCCCTAGGGTAAGCACTGTTTGGTCCCTAGGCTTAGCTCTGGTTGGTCCCTAGGGTTAGCCTTGGTTGGTCCCTAGGCTTAGCCTTGGTTGGTCCCTAGTGTTAGCCTTGGTTGGTCTGTAGTGTTAGCCTTGCTTGGTCCGTAGGGTTAGCCTTGGTTGGTCCCTAGTGAAAGCCTTGATTGGTCCGTAGTGTTAGCCTTGATTGGTCCGTAGTGTTAGCCTTGGTTGGTCCCTAGTGTTAGCCTTGGTTGGTCCCTAGGGTTAGCCTTGGTTGGTCCCTAGTGATAGCCTTGGTTGGTCCCTAGTGTTAGCCTTGGTTGGTCCCTAGTGATAGCTTTGGTTGGTCCCTAGTGTTAGCCTTGGTTGGTCCCTAGTGTTAGCCTTGGTTGGTCCATAGTGATAGCCTTGGTTGCCTTATTACTTTTATTAATAATGCTTACACATGTATTTGTATTTTTCAGACATGTCTCAGTGGTAAAGTGTTACGTACACGATACTATGAAAATGGAACGAGTGTGGAATGTCAGAGTATTAGATGTCCTAACAGTAAGATCATGGTTGTTCTTTGTTGGACAGTTGTACATTACTTCCACTACATGTATTTGTAGAATATAATTATGTACCTATACAATTACACATTTTAAATATCATATTTTACATTGCTATTAAGATATGAAAAAGTTTATTATGAGAAACCGATATCAGAAAACCTGAAACACAGTCATGGTGACAGTATACATGTACCTTCTATTGATGCTAGAAATTTTAAACACTCTAAATTTGTATTTCCATTTGTTTTATTTTGGGAGGAAACAGTATCACATGAAAACATTCCCAGTCCTGGGTTTAATAAAACTTCTCAAGGTGAGATTTTCCTCAAATATCTGAGATTTTCCTCAAATTTGAATTTTCAAGCAATCTGATTGGTCAATTTTTGAGTTGAGGAAATCCTCAAATTTG
This sequence comes from Limnoperna fortunei, assembly GCA_944474755.1. Taxonomy (NCBI): domain Eukaryota; kingdom Metazoa; phylum Mollusca; class Bivalvia; order Mytilida; family Modiolidae; genus Limnoperna; species Limnoperna fortunei. Next base: position 60,279,668 of record OX104122.1, on the reverse strand, counting down.
AGATGTTTTATGAAACTGGGTCCAGACCCCTGCAGGAAAACTGGCAATGCTCTTCAGTTAAGGTTGGAGTAGTACCCATCTGTAACCCCCTCTTACACCAGTGTATGCAATCTTTCCCATCTGTTATCTGTAACCCCTCTTACACCAATGTATGCAATCTTTGTCACATAGTGCCATTGTGGACCTGATACTTTACATTTTGATTGGAATGATATTTGGGGTTTCCTATAGCAAAGCATTGCCCTTCTGTACATAAGAAAGCGAGGGTATCCATTGTTCACAGTTTCTAGTTTTATTTTTTATATTAAAAAAAAAATGAAGTTATAAATATAAATTAACTTAAAGTATTTTGTTGTTTTAAGTTTTATGATCACTCACACTGACAATCATTTATATTTTCTGTTGAACAGATGAAAACTTTGTACCCTGTACAGATCATGACGGCAAGCATGACATCTGTAGACCTTGTCCTACAGACAAACCAAGGACATCTGATGTTGTTGATTCCCAGCACTTTTCAGATCCACCTCCTATTTGCACAAGTGAAACTGAAAAATGTTTTTGTGAAGAAGGTTGGTGTTAATGAAGGCTTTTTGTAAGCTATTGTCATCACTAAACATCTGTCTCATCCATCCTCTTACAAGCAGTGATAGTAAAATAGAATCAATTGCACAAATTATTTTAGCTTTTAAAAAAGTGTGAGTGTCCAATTATTGATCATGTCAAGCTGTACACATTTCTCAATTAGCCCAAAGTTGTGTGATGACGTCCTGTATCAGTTATTGCTCTTTAATTAAGATTTTTTACCAAATTTTCAGTTTTTACAATATAACCATACATGAAGCCATTTGCAAATCAGTTTTTATTCCTATGATTCCATACATTTAAGAATGCTCTAATTAAGAAATAATTCACAGAGGCTGTGGTTTATCGTTGTTTTACCACGGGGTGACCATTTATGTCGTATTATTTGATCCCGAGCGAAAGCGAGGGATAAAATAACGACATAAATGGTCATCCCATGGTAAAACAATGATAAATTACAGCCTCCATGAATTATTTCTATTCTAATAAGACAATTAGAGTACATTTATAATATTTTCGTACCTATAGTAAACATCATTTCGGCCATAAACTGGCTGTTCCGTCAATGTAACACACAATATATTGCAACGGATAATTATAGCGCATGTCGCTATTTATAAGATTTATACGTCATATGCAATAGCTTTTCGGTGGGAGTTACAGTTTTGTAATTGGAACAGCCATTTAAAACGCACCCTTCTCAGCGTGTTTTGCTCATAGATAAATCATTTTTTTACCACAGTTGTGGTCTCAAAGCCTTTAAAGCACGTCTTATTAGAATACAAAAAACAACAACTGATGTTTAGACAGTCAAGGTAATGTAATTTTGAAGTAGTGGGGATATTCTGTGGTGATTGTGTAATTTTTCTGTATGTTTAATTTATAAGTTCTATTTGTTTAAATCATCAGAAAAAAATTGGAATCCATGGTTCATTTTTTAATAGTTTCAGTATTCATTTTTACATGTATGTGGTTTTTGATTTTTCGACTGTAATCAGTACATTTAATATGAATGCATCTATGTTATGAAAATATGTTGAAAAAAATGCTTGTAAATAAAAGTTATTCTTACATTTGTAGAATAATTTTGAATTATAAGTAGTAAGAACTGTTTTAATGGAATTTGTCTGTTTATGAACTGACTAACTCACTTAAAACTTGACATCAATCCCTTTGAGCTTCACTGAGAGTCACTCAGAGTTGGTGTTGTTTATAAACCTACAAATTCCTCCAAAACAGTTTTTATTACTTTACAAGAACACATGTTTTATTAGAAAACTTAATATTGTTTATTTTCAAATCTTCCTTTTGTAGATGCAGAACTGATTAATCCAGTAGAATGTCACAATACACTTATACCAAAATGTCAGTGCAATGTAACAGCTGGCTACTACGGACAAGACCCTAAATTGTGTAGTCCATCAGACAACAAACTATGCAAACAACCTGGTTTTGAACTCAATCTGGATGGTATAATTTACAAAACCATATGGTTTTTTTTTTTATTTACTAATGATTGAGTCATTTTATATTTACATTATTTCTTCAGTATGGTTATAAGATGATGGCCCCCAATTAATTTTCCACAGTAGTTAAATGTTAACATTTGTTGTCCCCTAGTTTGTTCGTTTGAAAGAGGTTTAATGCCAACTTTACCAATTTTTCAACTATATCATGGCGTCCAGTTGTTATTGGGAGAGGACGTCACAGAACCCAGAGAAAACCTCCGGTAAACCCCTTTCAGGTAGGAAAACTGCCAATCGTTGTCAGTTAAGATTGGAGTAGAGTACACCCTGCCTGCAGTGAGACTCGAAACCGCAACCTCGAGTGTTGACAGACCACATGATCAATAATAGACGTAACCACTTTGCCACCGAGGCCCCCTGTATCCCCCTAGATATGAAGTACATGTATATGGGGGCTATTTTGACTTGTGTATTATTACATAAAAAATTTGATGTATCATGTTATATTATACCATTCTTAAATTAGGAAACCCCAACGGTCCCCAAGTCAACACCTAAACATTACTAGAACCTTTCCCCCCCCCCCCCTCCAAAAAAAAAAATGTACAAATATGGTTTATGCATAACAAATAACAAGCTTAGAAAAACAGCCAATTAATTTAATGAATTATTTTTCTATTTCTCCCTCAAAAATCATTGATGTTGATTTGTCAGATAAGCCAGTTATTAATTTATATTTGTTCATTCCTAGAAATGATGATAAACGATCTAAACTCTTAGTAGTAAACACTCTGTGTACTATAAATATCCAATGTAATGAAAATTAAATCTTCCACTTACTCCTTATAATTTCTATTGTTGCGTCAGATAAGGTCTAACCTGTTAACCATATTCTGGTCAAATTTGTTTATGCAAAAAAGGGAACTTCGAAAACTGATTGCTAACAAATCCAAAGGCAAAGGACAGTGACAAAATCCAAATATGCTCTGTAATGTGTAGTGATTTCAAATAGAACAGATTTTGTCTGCCTGTCTACACATCTTTAAAGGTTAAGGTCTCAGTATGAGTTATTCAAATCCACCCATAACTTTGTTTGTGTAAGGATTTTATGATCATTTAACATTCACCAAGCACCCACTGATCTGCAGATACTTGTTGAACAATATCATCAATTCAGTTTGGTTAGGCACATATTATGTGTCATACAGAAATTTTACATTATTATTTATATATATTATATATAGGAAGTTGTAATAAGTGTCCAGAGGGATCATATAAGAATCATGATGGATTTGGACGATGTCTGCAGCAACCAAGGTAAAGTAAGATATTCCATGTACTTCTGGGATATTTTTCTAGGTCTGCAATGTTAATGGTTATAATGAAATAACTTCTTGACAGCAAATTAACAATAAAATAAGAAACTCACCTCCTGGTTTTTGCTTGGGATATCAATAGCCTCAGTTGACAGTTAACTCCTACTAACAGGGTTTGCACAGGTGCTTGAAAACCAGAAAAGTACTTGAAATTGAAATTAGGAAATTAAGGCTTTGAAAGTACTTGAAATTCGGTTGAGGTCCTTAAAACTCATTGAAAACTGAGTATTTTGCAGATGAATTTTAGTCGCAGTGAGCACTCTATCGAGAAAGTAGATTTAAAGAAGTTTGAAATAATGTTGATGACATTCCTAGGAAATTAATTTAACTAAAGAAGTTTGAAATAATGTTGATGACATTCCTAGGAAATTAATTTAACTAAAGAAGTTTGAAATAATGTTGATGACATTCCTAGGAAATTAATTTAACTAAAGAAGTTTGAATTAATGTTGATGACATTCCTAGGAAATTAACTAAATAATGTTGATGACATTCCTAGAAAATTAATTTAACTAAAGAAGTTTGAAATAATGTTGATGACATTCCTAGGAAATTAATTTAACTAAAGAAGTTTGAATTAATGTTGATGACATTCCTAGGAAATTAACTAAATAATGTTGATGACATTCCTAGGAAATTAATTTAACTAATGAATGTTTGTTCTTCTACAACAATGTACAATTACTTAAAGTTCAGAACCAATCATATGCATTTAAATTGTCCATATCAGTTGATTTCTGGTTCTTAAAAATTTGAAAATAGGTCCTTTAAAGTCCTTGAAATATCCTCGAATTTTGTGGTAAAAAATGTGTACTCAGCACAACACAAATATGTATTTTACTCAGTGACCTGTGCCAACTGCTTTAAAACTCACATGTGAAATATAAATATTAAAATTACAAACAAAAAGAGCTTAAATTCAAGGAAGATAACAAATCCAGATTTAAACAAACATATCCAACATGAACATAACCAAAAAACACAAAAGCAGAAAATTTAAGTACCCGATCCTAATCAAAACCATGGGTGTATTCAAGTGATTTTGACGTGTTAGCAGTGCCTGCCTCATCTATGACAATGACACCCATTGAGTTACTCATTGTCATGTCTTGGAAAGAGTCAAATCCAGGAGTAATAATACATCTATGACTCGAAAATGCCCCATCATACTTAAGAGATGAATTTTACATAACGATCAAGTCGTGGTGATGACTTCTGAAGGGATAACATCAGCCTACCACAAACCCTTGTTTGAGTAGCTTTGTAGGCAACAGCAGTTGACTCATACAGTTGTTTTATGTAACCCCAACCAAATTTATATAAAGTGCCTTTTCAACACCCCCATGCTCCACCCCCCCTCCCCATATTGTCTTTCAATAAGTAATCAACACAATTTCAATCTTTTCATAAGTCTGACCATTCAACCTATTGCATTTTCTCCAGTAATATCATTTACTTGGTACATCTTTGTCTCTGATATTAACTTATATAAGTTCATACTAACAGTTTAATTACATATGTATTTGTTTTAGATGTGAGGAACCATATGTTGTGGACAGTCCTGGTGACTTCAAAACCATGAGAACTTGTAAAGTTCCACCAACATCACAAGCCAGCAAGTCAACCATCCCACCTACAGCTAGGATACCAAACACTCCAGTCATACCAACTGCTGTCATGAATGGTAAGCTGTTATATTCCAATACCTGTATGTTTTCTATAAACTGGGTCAAGTCTATACCAATTGGTCAGCTATACTGGGGTTTTCAACATATTTTTGTCATGAGTTGTATCTTCCAATGCCTATTTAAGAAGCTAAAATGCATTTACATTTTTGTTATATATATGCACTGTATATTGTCTCCATAATTTCTAGCTCTATTTGAAATGAATGGAACCGTTGTAATTGAATCCTTTGCATTTATTGACAACTCATTAATAATTATATCCCACACAACGAAGTTGCCGGGGGAATAATGTATTTGACCCGTCCATCCATCAATCCGTCTGTCAGTCCATCCGTGTGTCATGCTGTTGTCGCCTGGATAACGCTCTCATTTTGTAATAGATTTTAAGGAAACTTTAGGAAATCATTACTCATAGTACTTGGATGAGATTGATTTTTAGAGAATTTCATCAAGGGGGACCATATTTTTGTGAGGGGGACTTAGTCAACTTTCATGTACATGTATATTCAATGTTGTCGCCTATATAGCGCTTTTATTTCTTCATGGAATTTTCATGAAACTTTGAGAAATTGTTACTTATAGAAGCTAGTGTGCTTGGATGGGATTAATTTTCATGGAAATTCGTCTACTGGGACCATATTTTTGGGAGGGGGACTTCGTCAACTTTCATGTTCATGTAAGTAATGTATATTCAATGTTGTCGTCTTGATTGCACTTTCATTTTTTAATGGATTTTCATGAAACTCTTTCAATTCTAAATGGAATTTCAAAAAATTTAGGAAAATTTTTATTAGTAGTAAATTCTTGGATAGTATTCATTTTCAGAGATTTTTAATTAATCAATCTTCTGAAAGTTCCCAAATACGACCTTGATTTAATGTGAACCTGTGGGGTTGTGTTTCTTTGTTTTCTGTTTCATGTCAACGCCTTCCACTAATAGCAGCAGTATTGGGGAATACCAATTTATTCAGAAAAACATCCATTACACTCAATATTACAACAATGAAGTAATTGATGTTATGCAATAATTAGGAGATAACTGTATTGAACTTGAAGATGGCACCAATTGATGCCGGCAAATCTTCAAATACAATACAGTTATCTCCATTCTAATGCTACGCCATAAAAAAACTAAATTAAATAAGAATTAAATGGGAATTTGTATATCCTGGAAATAACGTCTACGCTTGTGTTAACTTTTGTGGTATAAATCGTGGAATTGATGCCATGAAATTTTAAACATTGTACAATTATAATTGATGTTACATCAAGAAATGCATTAGAATTAAATTTACCTTTATTATTATAGAAACAAATGGGACAAAACCATATCAACTTGAAGAAACAAAGTATGTATTTTGTGTCTGATTAAATTTTAGATCTTTAGATAATTTTCAAAATGAGATCATCTGAAACAAATGCCATTTTGTACCCCCTGCACATATCTTCATATTTTAATTTTCACCTCTGATGAACAAGGACAATTTGAAGCAATTGAAGTGTGACTGCAGGAATGGAATTGGTGGTCCTTCTACAAAGTTGTCTCATTTCTTTAAAGACTGCTAGATGCAATACATTTTTTTGGTTGACTGACAATACTATACCAAAGGAACTGACATCCCGAATATAGCTGTATCATTGTCATGGGAAGTTGTTCGTTCTTCACAGCAACAATAACAAAAAGGGGGAGCATTTGAAAGATTTACTGTTCCTGTTCATATGAGATGCTGCGCATAGTTATTTATCTCATGATAATCATACCTCCAAGATGGCTATCACAGACAATTATTTTACCCCTTGCTAAGAAGTAGCAGCATGATATACCATTTGACCTGATCCTTTCTCTTGATTTTTATATGATTTATCGAAGGCATTACTTGCAATTAAGCTTTTTAAGAACGATGAATTAACATCTTAATGAAACTTAATACACAGTTTCATCATGATGAAATCTCTATACTGACAAAAGTCAGCAGGGCTTTGCCAAATACTTCACATTTGAATTAACTTAGAAAAATGGGAGTGTTTACCAGTATGTGCCAAGCTGGACATTTATGACACCAATACACATTTTTTTAAAGTAAATGATGTAGGTGTATAGCCTGTAGTCACAAAACACATACAACTTTAACGATCTTAAACTAACATTTGTAAATAAATTCCATTGTAGCTAATATTTGTTATTTTATAAATTTATAATAATAATATTTATATAAATATCAAAGTTGACAAACCTATCATTTTATATAAACTACATTTTGTAGAGACGGTGAATGGAGAATTCCAGTGGGTGTTACTGTTGGTGCAATTACATTGGTAATACTGCTGGTATGTTGTATTGTTAGACGTCAAAGACGGACATCACAAACCAACAGTACGTATACCATTGATATTTTATTATCTTTCTATACAGGTCTTACATTTTTTCTTTTTTATGCTCAACTGACTGAAAATCACACTGGGCATTTACCATCACTTTTCATGCATTGTCCATCTGTTGTCTCTGTCATCTGTAATTTCACATTTTAAGCTTCTCTGAAATGGCTTAGTCAAGGATGATTTTAAATAGCCTATTCTTGATTCTGAACGGCTGGAACGAAAAAATATCTCTTCTTTGAACTAAAAGTCAAAATGTTTTGTACAAATGATGTCAGCAAGACCTCTACAAAGCATTCAGTGTTTCTGATTGGCTGAAATAAAAAAAAGTCTTCAACTCTAAATCTAAATGATAATACAAATGATGCCTGTAGAGTTCTGATCAAACATGACAACCCTTTTTTGGCACTACTGCTATAATTTTGCTTCCTTTTTCAATGTGTAAACTTTTCACAGTTTAATTTTTCCTATGAAACCTATGAAAAAAATAAAGGGTAAATTTGCTTGCAATTCCTCTACAATAATTCCATTTTTAGCTCACCTGGACCTATTGCCATCACTTGGCGTCCGTTGTTTGTCGTCTGTCGTCCGTCATAAACTTTTTCAAATATCTTCTCCTCTGAAACCACTGGCCAATTATTTTCAAACTTGGCCGCAATCATCCTTAGGATTCCTAGTTTCAAGTTTGTACCCAGGGTGTTGATCAACAGACAAAGATGGCAGCTGTTACTAAAAATAGAACATGGGTGTCGACACACGTTTTTTATCATTATCTCAAAAATTATAATAGCTATAGAAAAAACCGTTACTTCAAATTGATCAGCACAATAAGGTCTACATTAGTTGCTATTAGTGTGAAGTTGTGTATTGGCTGCTTGTAGGAGTTATTGCCCTTTAATGACAATTTTTGACAAAATTTTTGATATTTACTGGTATTTACAATATAACTTGAAAACGAAAAGAGGTAGAGTGAAACTGTAAATAGCAAAAATGATCAGCAATAAAAGGCCTACAATTCACTTAATTTGTCTGAAATTGTCAGATGACTCCTTATATGAGTTATTGCCCTTAAACGACAATTTTTTATGAAATTATCCGTATTTGTTCCGTAACTTAAAAAATATAACAGCTAGAGTAAAACTGTAAATAGCAAAAATGATCAGCAATACAAGCCCTACAATTCACTGTATTGGTCTGAAATTGCCAGATGACTCCTTATAGGAGTTATTGCCCTTAAATGACAATTTTTATGAAATTTTCCATTTTTGTCCTGTAACTTGAAAACTATAGCAGCTAGGTTGAAACTGTATATTGCCGAATGATCAGCAATAAAGGCCTTACAATTCACTTGATTGGTCTGAAATTGTCAGACAACTCCTTATATTAGTTATTGCCCATAAATGGCAATATTTTATGAAATTTTCTGTTTTCATCCTGTAACTTAAAAACTTTAACAGCTAGAGTGAAACTGTTCTAATAGCAAAAATGATCAACAATACAAGCCCTACAATTAACCATATAAGTCTGAAATTGTCAGATGACTCCTTATTGGAGTTATTGCCCTTAAATTGCATTTTTAAAAGAAATTTTCCTTTTTTGTCATGTAACTTAAAGACCATAACAGCTAGAGTGAAATTATACATAGCAAAAATGATCAGCAGTAAAAGCTCTACAATTCACTTAATTGGTCTGAAATTGTCAGATGACTCCTTATAGGGATTATTGCACTTAAATGACAATTTTTTAATGAAATTTTCCATTTTTGTCCAGTAACTTGAAAACTATAGCTAGATTGAAACTGTAAATTGCACCAATGATCAGCAATAGAAGCCCTACAAATGATTACTTAGTCCAAAATTGCAAGATGACTCTTTATAGGAGTTATTGCCCTTTCATTATGAATTTGGACAAATGAACAGTTTTTGTATTATAAATTAGTCTATAACACACCTAGAGTACAACTGTAAATTTCTAAATTAATCTAAAGAACAAGGCCTACAAACCATTTAATTTTCAGAAATTGTCTGATGGCACCTTATAGGAGTTATTGCACTTAACTAAAAATTTTTTTAGTTTTGCACAGTAACTTAAAAGCTATAACAACTAGACTGAAACTATTTATTTCAAAAATTTAAATATAGTTGAAGTCCTTTGGGTTCCAGGTGAGCGATTACAGGCTCTTCGGAGCTTCTAGTTTGCTTAAAACACCATGGCCAGGAAGGCTAAGTCTTGTTTCAGATTGGCTGAAATTGAAAAAAAATTATTCTTTGAAAATACAGAATGAAATGTTTGTAATCTTTAAAAATAAGGCGCAAGGTTCTCTACAAATATTTCTCATTTTGTTGTGTCGGACAAATAGCATGGCCAACATTGGCAATGTCTTACCCTCTGAAACTTCAAGCTGTTATGGATTGTTACTTTGCATGATTAGGCTACATAGATTCCTCATTGTTTTCTAATCAGACTTCAAAATGGGCTTCCATTAGTAATTATTATTTCTAATTGTCTTGACATTTTCTAATTTGTTTAAATAAAAGACTACAACTTCAAATGGACAGCATCTTAGCAGTAATGAAGTATAGCAGGTGCTTTCAAAGTATTACATGTATCAGATTTATCGTATTTAGGCTTGAACATGTCCACAATGATGAGTCCTAATTTCATATTTAATAAACTTGAACACTTTTCTCTAAAACTAAAAGGCCAAAAATAAAGTGTTATGCAAAGGAAATGGCTTCCTGTAAATTTCTCTATTTCTAGCCAACTTTCAATATTGTTTATAGATGTTGTTCAGGTGAGGTTGACATTTACGGAAGAGCCTGTGATTGTTGTAAGGTCTATACAGTCTTGGTTTCCATCCTCAATCCATCATAAAGTTTTTTTGAAAAAATTTCACGTCTAAAACAACTTTTTATCTGGGGTACTGATCCATGGGCAATCACAGTCACTGTCAGTACAAATGGAATATAGGAGTCGACAAATGTTTGTCTCAATATCTAAAGAATTATAATACCTAAAATCTCTATGACATATTGATCAGCTAATCATGCTCTACAAATTTCCCAGTATGTCTGAAGGTGTGTGCTGACTTCCCAGTAAGTCTGAAGGTGTGTGCTGACTTCCCAGTAAGTCTGATGGTGTGTGCTGACTTCCCAGTAAGTCTGATGGTGTGTGCTGACTTCTCAGTACGTCTGAAGGTGTGTGCTGACTTTCCAGTACGTCTGAAGGTGTGTGCTGACTTCCCAGTAAGTCTGAAGGTGTGTGCTGACTTTCTGTATTTAGTCAAAGTTAAACTATAAAAATGATTTACAAGACATCTAGCCTTCTAACATTACTTACTTTAGATTACTTTATATTTTGGGGCTAATTTATTCAATATTTGTTTAAGTAATGCTGGTGTGTTTTCACAAGCTCTAGTTAGTCTCTTGTTGAACATTAAAGAGGAATTTTATACATGTTGCTTACTGCTTTTTTACATGCCCTTCTGTGACGGATGTATTTTCATACATATATGTCCGTCTCTCCATCGGTCGTCCACTGTATCTTGAAAATACCTTCAGAATAACCTCATGGTTTGTATACATTTTTCTAAATTTCTGAATTTTTATTATAGAGTAATGGGACTTTGATCATGAAAAAGGGGGACTTTTTTTTGTTTTCAGACTACAACTCAAAAATGCTTCAATGAATTTTATTGAAAGTTTAGGGAATTATTTATTTTGATAGGTGTGATTCTTGTTTGCTTTTTTCTTAAATTCTCATTTATTTTTATAGAGTCATTGGACTTTGTACGTGAAAAAATGGGGATTTTTAATTTTCAGTATATAACTCCGAAACACTTTCATGATAGATGGGAGCTTCCTTTAGTTTTGGTAAAATTCTTTCTTTGTTCTTTAAGAAGAATTTTTTTTTCAGAATTAAAAAATGCTTTCATTAGCTTTGTTTAATGTTTGGTTTATTTTGATAGATGTGAGCTTCTTTTAATTTTTGGTAAAATTCTGATTTTTTTTTAGAGTATGTTTTTTTAGACTGTAACTCCAGAAAGCTTTCATAATTTTTTAAACACTTCTGGGCATTGTTGATAGTTATAGATGTGATTATGTCTCATCAGTGCAGATAAAATTATGCACCCATGAAGTTTATTGCTCTTGTCCTTATATCTTCAGATTGGCATATCACGTGCTCCGGATTTAGCTGTTTTTATTTTAAAATTTCCTAAAATAACTTGACTTCCTAAAATATGCCAGATTTAAATATTAAAGACTATTATTATATTTATAACAGGTAATCTCAGACACGATGAAGAAAATGTTTTTCCACTTATACAACAACATGTGAATTCACAGCATAAGACTCCATATTTAATTAAGAAGTTTAAAGTTAAGCTTTGTAAAGGAACCAATGTAGGAACAAAATATGTAAAGAAAAAATCTGAAACGTGTACCTCCAGTGATGAAGAGGAGAATGTAAGATTAGCTCAAAAACGAAATCCTACTAATGCACCTAATACACAAACAAATGAGCCAGCCAACATAGCAGCTAAAGATAACTTAGAAACTGAAAGTAACATGTCTCGGTTAATTCCACAAAATACAACGGATCACATTCAAGAATCCAAATCTGCTGCTGAACTGTCTGGTGATGATATGGATAAAAGTTTAGGAGCAAGACCTCAGCCGGAAGGTGCGGAGAACATGCCCACCAACTACCAATCAGACGACAGTATGGCTGATCGCGATAGTATGTCCAACAGTGGTGAGACTTTTTTGAAAAAAAGCTATAATGGAAGAGAAAGCAGGATGGAAAGAAATGACGCAGCTAGAAAAGGGAAAAATGATAGAGTTGGAAAAGAAACCGACGAGACTGTTCCAAAATCTACTGATGATAAGACTGCCTTAGATCCTGCTTCAATTCTGTCATCTAGTCATGGTTAGTATCAGCTGTTTCTGGTACTCATTTGTTTTTTAAGAGCATAGTACACATTGCCCTTTACTATGCATCGTAGTAATTTACTATAAACCAGAGTAAGTTTTGTATTGGCAGAAAAATCAGACAATGACTTATAGCTGTAAATAATTGATTAATATTAGTTTCCATGGCAGCACCCACTGTTAATCCTGACTGACTTATTTTGACAGGTCAGTTTTTTCTAAGAATTTTTTTATAACCCCCCTTTCAAAATACATGTAGGTATAATGCCTCAACTGTTAATCAAACAGTAAAACAACCTAGCAGAAATGTGTGTGGACAAATTTTGTACTTGTGTAAACAAGTAATCTGGTACATGTATCATTTTATTGCCCTTTCTGTATTGTAGATGGAACCTTGGATGAAGATAATACTTACTTGCTAAGATGGAATCCTCAAAACCACACTTTACCAGGTAGGAACTAATTGATAGTCAATAAAAAATATTGCTGTAAAAATATGTTATGATATACATGCTATAAAAACTACATATTTTAAATTTTGTGCATTGTGCAATGTTATTATTGATGTTTATTATACCTCATGAATATTAATTACAGTATAGTCAATTTCTATTGGTTGTATTCAAACATGTGATTTCAATTCATTTTCCACTACATGACTACCTAGTAGACTCTGCTCCAAAAGTCAACATATATCATGTGACAAATGTCAATACTTATCCCATGACATATGTTGACTTTTGGAGAAGTACATTTTGGACAACCTGATGTCAGACACTGTGAACTTGTTTTTCTGTTGTTCAAATGTTATTTTTATTGTTGTGCAAAGAAACAAAGTCATAAAATGAATCTGTTTAATTTGCTCCACTGCCTACCCCCAAAAAGAAACTATTTTATTCGGTATAATATAACGATTGATTACTGCTTTAGTAGTCAACAGCATGAAATGATGGACTCTAGACCTGGACTCTCGCTGACCCCACCTGACTGAGGCCAATGGCCAAGGTCAGGTCAGGTCACCCCAAGTCCAGGTCTTGGGTCCATTTTCCTGCTGTTGACCACTAAAGCAGTAATTGTATAATATGCATATATTCACCATTAAATTAAAAATAATACTGGTAATGAAGACTTGTACCTATCACATCAATCTATCAATGGTTTAAATAAAAGGTTTTCGCTTTGTATGATATATGCCAAAATATAAAATGACATCTTTTACAAGGGAGATAATTTTGATCAAACAAACACCCCCGCCCCCCATTTTTTCGGTAGGAAAATGAGAAATCCTTGTCAATTAAGATTGGATTCGAGTACATCCTGCCCGCAGTGAAACTCGAACCCGCAACCTCAGTGTTGACAGACCATGTGATCAATAGTAGACGAACTACCCTAACCACTTGTCCACCAAGCTTAAGGCCCCTAGTACTCTTTGACCAGTATTACCAAACTAGACAAAAAATTTAACTCAGAGACCCCTATTTATTCTATGTAACACTACTTTTTATTTGAATTACGATTTATTGAATAAAAATATAACTATAGCAATTTTGAGGAAAATAGATTGACAAATTATTTTAAGTGTAATTGTCCTATTTTTATAAACCCAAAACTTTTTGTAGCTTGCCTTATACATCCTACATATCTAAGATTATTAATCTTTTTATGCTGATATAAACATGTTTTTTTTTCGTTTCAGGACACATTGAAGTGTCCGGCAGTTCTTCAGGACATTGCTTTAGATCACCGCCCATACCAAATATATCACAAGGAATCCTGTTGTTGAAAGGTTTTGACATACCAGAGGGAGGAAGATTTATGTTGGTGTCATCCAATGGGAATAGTAGGATACAGTCCTTTGTTGGCATTCAAATTGAAAAGGCTACAAATGCATTAGGTATTTTAAATAATTTATTTATGCTTCATTAAGATTTTGTTTTAAAATTCATAGGTTTGCTTTTATCTCATTTGGCCATTAATGGCCATATCATCTTTTGCCATCATGTGGCGCCATCATTGTCTTTCATACATTCTTCGTTAAAACCACTGAGCCAGTTGGAGAGAAAATTTGTCTGAATGTTTCTTAGGATTCCTTTTATATAAATTTTATCAGCAATTTTTATCTATAAGCAAACATAGCTGTTGTTACTTAAAAAGCTTGGGGGGGGGATATCCTTGGTTTCACAGTGGGTAAGATAGTCTACCATTGCTCCCTTGTCTGTGCGGGTATGAGTCTCACTTTGGGAAGGGTGTACTCAACTCCAACCTTAATTGACAAGGATTGCTACTTTTTCTGCTGCAGGTTTGGAGGGGGGGGGGGGTCTCACCTATTACTATGGCTTCCTGATAAAGCTGAAAAATTGTTGTGGATTCCAGTAATGTGCCATCAGAATTTTCCAGATTTGTAGTCAACCCTGTCTTCCACAAATTCAAAGTAATTAAATGGTTTCAAGGGGGTTTGCAAAAAATTACTTTAAAATAATGATATCTTGTCATTACCTGAAAACAGTCTTGCTAAATGAAAAAAGTAAAAAAAATAGGATTGTTGATTAAAACTAACCCTACCAATTCTTGCATAATATTTTAAAACACAGTTTTTTTTTAAATCTCAAGAAATAATGATAAAAAATTAAATTGATTAAATGATTAAAATTGCAATTTATGTAAGTTACGGGCAGGATAAAATTATTATTATTTAAAGCATTAAGTGACACTCTTTTCATTATCCACAAGCATAGCAGTAAGGTTGGATATTGCAAAGGAAGAATTTTGAGAATTATGTCTTGTTTACCCAATAAATATACATTTTTGTACTTTTAAGGTGAAAATATACATGTAGAGGTCCAGGATTAGTTCTCACATTATAGCAGTTAGATAGCCATTTTTATGAACAAATTATAGTTTCATGTGAAGAGACACAGGTTTTGAAAACAATATGTTTAAAAAGATTCAAGTTTTCCAGAAATAGGTAAAACAGCCTTTTCTGTACAAACAAATAATGAAAAAACTGCTGGAACTTTTCAAACAATTTGAGAAATCACTGGTGTTTAAGCTATCAGAGTTCCAGCTGCTAAGTTCGACTGTATAAAAGAATTTTTTTTGTATGTCATGTCTACATTTTATATAATTTCTTAGTCATACCAAATTAATATATGTCGTGCAAAATTAAAGCAATGACTTTCTGGACCATTGGATTTTATCATGTTTTCAACTTTTGCTGTCCAAAACATCACAATTTATTTACTCAACTTATGGTGAATTATTAGCATTTTATAGAGCTTTGAATTATTGCACTTCTAACAAATCAGTGTCGGCAATGTGTAATTTTGCAGCTAAAAGCTCATAACAGTTAGATTCCTTGACATGTCAAAGGTTATTTACTGTACTGTTTTGGTTTCTTTAGTAACAAAAATGCAAACACAAAAATAATAGAAGAAACATGTCTGGGTCAAAACCAAAATCTTAAACTTTTTAATTCTTATATAATATTGATGCGTTTTAACAGTTATAAAACATGAATGCTAATATTTTTTATGCAACTTCTGTAACTTCTGCAATAAAAGTGGAATATTTTTCAGTATTTCTCATGTGTAGAATTTAAAATTTTTAAATGTTTTTTCTTTCTTTTGAAATGACTCACAGAATTTGCTTTAAAAAGTTGTCTGTTACTTGTACGGTTTTTGGTGTGATATAAGTGTTTGTCTTTCACCTGTTTATATATCCAGGATGAAGGGGGGATCAGTTTTGTTACATCCACTTTTTGTAGTGAGAAACATATATTTAAATATTTTGAATTAAAACTATAACATTTCCCACATTTAGTTGCCCAGACATCTTTATCACTTCCCTTGTCGACTTGCCTTGACAACAATAACATTTCTCATGTGGACTTTCCCAGACAAGAATAACATTTCTGTTGTTGATTTGCCTAGACAACAATAACACTTCCCATGTGGAATTACCCAGACAACTATAACATTTTCAATGTGAAGTTGCCCATACAACTATAACATTTCTCATTGCAAATTGCCCAGACATCTATAACATTTTGCATGTGTTTATGTCCAGAAAACTATTACATTTCCCATGTGGACTTGCTCAGACAGTAAGTTGTCTAAAAAGTTGTTTTAAAATCTAAAATGGGGAAAATACAGTAAAACTTGCTTTAAGGTAAATCTGCAATTAAGATCAGACATTTTTTCTAAGTCATAGGTGGTCTTTTCTGTTCCTGCATTTGACTATTTCCATGATATGACAATGAGTAATTTGACATGTGTCTACTTAGAGGCAGGCACTGGTTTCTCATCCTGGTTTTTATTGGGTATTGGGTTTGGGTTACTCACTTGTTGTGTTTTCTGTTTTTGTTATACATGTATATCATGATCTGTGTAATTTTGCAGGGTTTTCCCTGTTTTTTCTTTTTTCACTTCCAGTCTACTTGCCATTTTTTTATAACATTTTCCTATAATAATCATTTCAGATTTGTCAAGTCTTTTGCAGTCAGGATGCTCAGCTGTAGACTTTAGGTCATTTGAGGTATGTTATGTAATGTACAATTTTACATAGCTAATTATAACAACTTATTATTTCTTCCCTTTAATGAAGGGATACATGGATGTATTGTTTAATTTGTTTGTTTGTTTGAATGGTGTTTTAATGCCACTTTCAGCAATTTTTCAGCTATTTCATTGCGTCCAGTTTTTATTGGGGGAGGAAGCCGGAGTACCCGGAGAGAACCCCCTACCTGCGGTAGGAAAACTGGCAATCCTTGTCAATTAAGATTGGAGTCAAGTACACCCTGCCTGCAGTGAGAATCGAACCCGCAATCTCAGTGTTGACAGACCACGTGATCAATAGTAGACGAACTACCTTGACCACTTGGCCAATGTGGCCCCTGTTTAATTTGAAACTGAATTCCTCTTAGCATGCAGATAGACCCTTATATGGTGTGTAAATTACAAAACATTTTCTATGATTGGTCAATTTTTTTTCATGGCTATTTTCAATTGATTATGATGTTGCTCTGTATCCAATTTTGACCAATCAAAATATGTGTGACTCAGGCCAAAAAATAGAGCAAAATTTTACATGTAAAACAAAGTACAGGTCACCTGTATTCAACACCCTGTATTTCTGTAATAAAACTGTGATTGCAAGATGGATTTGTATATGATAGGATAGATCTGTGATTTGGTGTTTCAGATTGTACAGAATTATAGACCTGAAAACCCACCATCTGTAGGTTGTCACAATTCATTGGGCCAACATGAACAAATGTTACTGCATGAACCCAATCAGAGTGATAGTGTAAGTTGGTTTTAAGTTTAATAAATATACAGCTATGAATTTTTTTAGATGTCTTAATAATTTATACCCCTGGTCAACATAGATGGTGGTATATAGTGGTCCTCATGTCCGTCTGTCTGTCCACATTTGCTTTCCGGATGATAATTCAAAAAGTTTGCATCCGATTTGAATGAAACTTTGGGAAATTGTTATATATCAGTTGGTAAAAAGCCTATCGATTTTTTTGGGGGAAATCATAAAATTTCTAGGTCACAGTCCACAAAAAACTTTAAAATTTTTTACAAAAATGTTTTTTTGTGGACAATAACTCAAAAAGTTTTGCATCTGATTTGAAGGAAACGTTATGATATTGTGGTATATCAGGGTGGTAAGAAGCCTATCGATTTTGTGGGAAATCCGTCAAATTGCAAGGTTGCAGTTCACAAAAAACATTCGAAATTATTACAAAAAAGTTGTGTTATGACAATAACTCAAAAAGTTTGCATCGGATTTGAATGAAACTTTGGGATATTGTTATATATCAGGTTGGTAAGAAGCCTATCGATTTTTGTGGAACTGTCAAGTTTCAAGGTCCCAGTCCAAGAAAAACATTAACAATTTTTTCAAAAGTGGGGGTATCAGTGAGCTCTTGATCAACTTTGTCTAGTTGTTATAAAGTTACAGTCATTTTGTAACAAGTGTATTATATAGACAGCAAAAACTTTTTATTTCTCTTGATTTTTTTCAGGGTATCTGTGATAATACAGCCAGTACAAATGCTTGCTCAGACCAGAGTAGAGAAGACGGCAGCTAGGTAAATGTAAGTTGGTTTGTTTGAAATGATTCAATTTTTTTGGGGGGGGCGGGGGGAATTATAACAAAGAGGTACAGATGTGTTCCGTCAGAAGATCATCTCTTAAGTTAGGCTTGGGTAAACCAGAAAAATCATGGGGGAAATGAAAAGAAAACAAACATTAATTTGTTCAACAACAGATAATAACAACAATAACACATATTACACATTATCATGTTAACAGCATACAAGATAGATTGAACCACAGAGGCTATATTTCATAAGCATGACCATACCTGATTTACTCAAATTCACTTGCCAGGTTGCAAATATAACTTTGAAAATCGTGCGATGTATTCTGTTTTTGGTTTCCTGACTTTGTACGTTTGTGATCCTTGACATAGGAACATATCTTACTGATATTTTACATATGTTTCTTCTGACCTTTTATCTTTACTGTGTCAAAACAATTCCTACACAATAACTGCAACTGAGACATAAAAAATCATGGAATAGCCACTGTTAAATGGACCATTAAAATCTGTGAAATGGGTGGTTGCCACAACATAAAATATATGTATTGGATGGTCATCCATAAAGTTAACTTTTTTCTATGCTAATGCAAAATGCTAATCAGCAGAGTAATAAAAGCTCTTAGGAGCCTCTGATTGTTGTTTTCTAAAATAAAAAAAAAAGTTTGCAAAAAGAAAAAGCTGAATAATAAAAAAAAACATAAAGGTATCCTTTAATTATAATGTAGATATTTGTCTATTTTATTTTATATTTTTGCTGTTCAATCTTTGACCCTGTATTTGTACTTTATTTTATGTGTTTTTTATTAAATATTTGTGAGGTGGTGTCCTTTCCTTAAGAGATTACTGTGAATTCATTTATTTTCGTGGGTACCGATTTTCGTGGTTTGATGAAAAGTGATCAGTTCCTGGATTCTTAAATTCATGGTTCTGAAGTCTGCAGCATACAAATCAATGTTAAATTTCTTTTTTGGTGGGGTATTTAATTTCGTGGTTCAGGGCCACCCACGAAAACCACGAAAATTGATACCCCACGAATAATTATGAAACCACAGTAATTAATTGTGTCGTTTTTGTTTAGTTTATCTCTTTCATTATATTATAACATTTGCATCATAATCAATTATATCAGGAAAATCCTTACCATTTAATGTTGGAGTCGAGCACACCTTGCAGGAAGTCAGACTTGAACTTGCAACCTAGTTTATCTGACTAAAGTGATCATAAGTAGATGGCTGACTACTGAGGCCACTCGGCCACTGTGGCATAAACTCTTATTAGTGTGTTAATGACATTTTGTATAGATAAATATTAAGGCAAGTTATATTTAACCCCAAACCAGATCTTGATGCTATTTATACTTTTTTGCAGGTTGAAAGCAACTTGAACAAATAGCACATTACATGTGAAGGGTGATACATCCATAAGAAGACCAATATTTAATCGTTTATATACTTAACATAGTTGTAATTGTGCTTGTGTAAATGTTGGACTGTTAATTTGTATAACAATCTGGTTTTTAAATGTTTATATTTTATATTTTTGAAGTTCTTGGTCACATATTTTTTATATTTTATATAGACTATTAACATGCAAATACATGTAAATGAATTTAAAGTGTTATTTTGAAGCTACAAATGGGTGGTTGCCACAACATAAAATATATGTATTGGATGGTCATCCATAAAGTTAACTTTTTTCTATGCTAATGCAAAATGCTAATCAGCAGAGTAATAAAAGCTCTTAGGAGCCTCTGATTGTTGTTTTCTAAAATAAAAAAAAAAGTTTGCAAAAAGAAAAAGCTGAATAATAAAAAAAAACATAAAGGTATCCTTTAATTATAATGTAGATATTTGTCTATTTTATTTTATATTTTTGCTGTTCAATCTTTGACCCTGTATTTGTACTTTATTTTATGTGTTTTTTATTAAATATTTGTGAGGTGGTGTCCTTTCCTTAAGAGATTACTGTGAATTCATTTATTTTCGTGGGTACCGATTTTCGTGGTTTGATGAAAAGTGATCAGTTCCTGGATTCTTAACACTACAAACACCAAAACCTTAATTCCCGCAGAAAACCTTAATCTCCGGTGGAAAACCTTAATTTTTTAAGGAGTCCCGATAAAATTAAGTGTTGGTTTTTTAAATTAAGGTTGTCCCATGGAAATTAAGGTTTTCCCTCGGAGATTAAGGTTTTCCCGCGGAGATTAAAGTTTTTTGTTGATTGGACCCCTGGGTCGGTTTTAAGCCCTCTGGCATTATTGTTGATAACGATCATCAGTTACTTTGCATATACTGTTCTGTAGATGTATGACAATGGTTTTAAATCTATATATTTATGTATAAAATTAATTCTTGTCGAAAATAAATATGTACGAAAATCCCAATGTAAATTATGAATGAACGTGAATGCATTTTCTATCAACCTTATTTCAGAAAAGGCGTGTATTTAAAAATTTTTACTATACAAATTATTAAAATATAATTTTTCAAGTTACCGTTAAGTTATTATTTTTCCATTTGAAGATAGGTAGGTAAGAAATATAGAGCAATCAATACACGGACCGAACTTGCAATACACATCCGCCATACTGTTTTGTTTACCTGTACAGAAATGAAAGGAATAAAGGACGGATCTTATCTTGACTATATCTGTATCTGTTGGGTTACGTTGTAGTATCAAATACTGTATTTTATACAACGGATATTTAATTATTTTATTAAATTAATTTTTTTTATTCGCAGGTTTATGGTAAGTATATGGTATTCATATTATTGTTAAAAAAATCTAACATGTTGTTTCATTTGCATTTTTAACCTTTCGTTGTGTTAGCTTTATATTTTTATACATTTTTATTATTTAACCTTGTTTAAACTCGTTATTATTACGTTGGGTTTCTAATGATTTTTTTTATTTCTTTAATTCGAATTATGGTAATTGTTAACAAAAAATTAAACGTGTTATTAGTTATGAGTTTTAACTTTATAAACTTTTAGTTTTTGTTATATTTTAATTTAAGAGAAATTTATTTTCAATGAACAGCACGTCAGTGGCGGATCCAGAGGGGGGTCCAGGGGGTCCGGACCCCCCCTTTCGTTTTGACAAGCCTTCTTTTTTTTTGTTTTAGCATAACAAAATGACATTTTAACGGACATGTTTTAGGTGTCAGGAAATCGTCAGAATGCAGGATTTTACACCATTTCGTTCAGAGCTTTTGGGGGCCTTAAGTGGCCCCTAGACCCCCTGCCGTAATACGACCTCTGCGAGGTCGGCCTTTGGCCACCATGACAAATTTGGACCCCCCCTTTCATTTGAGGCTGCATCCGCCCCTGCACATGTTCGCCGTTTCCTGTTATTTTCTATTAAGCTTTAAATTGTTTCAATTTACAATTTATAAGCAATAATACATTCATTTTAAATCATTTAAAACACATTTATACTGTTTTATTTTACACCGTAATTTAAGAAGCTCCGGTTTGGTATAATTAAATAGCTAATGCTGTAAGTATCGTAAATAATATTGTTATATCTGTATAAAGTATAAAGATATGTATATATTTATATTATCTATTGTATTTAGAATTAATAAGGCAAAGTAATTTAAAACAAAATGTCCTCATAGAAAAGTAACTAATCTGGGCCTTATTCTCTATAAATCCTGTAGGCGAGAATGGGAAGTATGAACTCATATTGTGCATCATTGGTACCCCTGCCCGCCAGTATGAAGTTATACAAATTATTATGGTTTTTTTTTCAGAACCTTCAGAAAAATGCATTCCTTGGACTCCAACAGAGCACATCATTTTTGTGCAGTATTGTTCTGCGGAAGAAATATTGTGTACATGATCTATAATACAATATTGGACTATATGTCTTGTTAGATTGTGTATAAATAATTTGTTTTGTAGTTATTGTTCCACTACATATATTATTTATTGTAGCACATTATTGGTGGGTCGGGGCTGAGGGGGGGGGGGGTTGCTATTATGAATCAGCGTCCACAAGGCACCGTGATAAAAAGGAGTCCAGAATGAATCACCTCACCTGATGAGGTTGTTAGATTTTTGTACCAATCAATCTAACATTCAATTCGGATGTGCCTCCGTTAACCGCGTATAAAATATATATATATATATACAGATGGGTTTCAACAAAATCAGCAATATATCGCTTTCAAAGAACACAGCTAGCATTACAATGTGCTGTTTGAACAGCTTTACCGTAAATTTGATCCACGGTACCATTTCTTCCAATTTGGAGTAGCTATATGTTGAAAGAGAATTTATATTTTACGTTTTTACCACAAAGACATTATGTATCATGCCATCAGTTTCCGTGCATATATCTATGGTTTTATGTATTTAAGAACGATTCTCAATGCTGTTCTATGAATTGTACAATTATTAAAAAATAAAATAAATAACTTCCACCTTTTTGAATCTGCGCATGTTGAATGTTATTCAATATTTGGTCGTCAGAGCAATACCTATAGTGGGCATTGTGATCACGATTGTGATGCAACTGTATTTTAAAATAATTAGATGTATATTATTTCTTTTTAACTGTTCGAATTCTTGCAACTGGACTAACAAAAACAAATTAACACATGTCGATCATATTACAATCTATCTTCATTGGCAGATAATAAGCTTCATTCTGATTGGTTGATTATTTCCTTTGCTCTATTGTATATGTATTTATGGTCTCTAATTACTAAATGATGACCACTAATTTGAGCCTAGGACTTTAATTAACTTCAAACATTAAAAATTAAATATCATAACTAATTATGACTTTTAATATCTGTAGTGTGATTTTTACAATTAAGCCCCAGTACCAATTAAATTGATTTTCAAATAAACATTTAGTTATTGAGTTAACTTGTAACAAGAGCCATATTGAGAAAATACTACCGACACTATATAAAACAGCTTTGTATGGAAATATGCCTTCACTTTTAACTATGGATCGGTATATGTGTTATTGTTCCTCCTGTATTCGTTACAATGGAAAATCTCTTACTATGCGCACTGTAATGCAACATGCATCACAGATGATTAAAGATGGCTTTACGCCAGAAACCAGCCCGTGGTTGCAGCAATTATATAGAAGTAAAGAAGAGAGTATCTCAGTAAGTTTATTGCATAATCTTAGAGTAAACATTTCAAATTAGGAACATATAAAATTATAAAAACATATAGATTTAGCAAAGTAACAACAAAATTTAACAACAGTAATTTTCATGAACGTAACAAACATAACAAAAATAACATTTTAAGCTGAAAACACAAATCGTCCTCTCCTGCCATAGGATGGTGGATCTCACTTTCGCACAATTTCTTCTGGATAGACTGTACTAATGTCTTCAACTAAGAAAACTGAACATCACAATAAATAAGACAAACAGATATGCAATGATACAAAAAAATAAAAATAATATATAAACGTTAAATTTTCGGATGCTATATCAAAATAATTGTACAAAATTTCCTACTTTATTATTTATTCAAATGTTCGCAAATAGAATATTTAAATTGATTTGCCTCTCTAATAATAATAATAAAGCAATTAAATTACTTAAAACCACGAACACATTCATAAATAAAATATAAAATAAAAAAGAAAAAAAATTGCATGAAGCTAAAAACGAAGAAATGTTAACATTTACAATTTGGAAATTACTGTCAAATTGATGTTTGAATAATATTCTAATTAGTCAATTATTCTTTGAGTTTTCCGCTGATATTCGACGGAAAGGCATAATAGCTGAGTATGGGATTTCATTAAGGTTAATGGCATCATGTATTCATTTTTGTCTCAAGCGTTGAAATAATTTTAAATAAATTAGTATCGATTAGCTAACTTAAGTTCAAGAAAAACAAAAAATTCAAAAATTTCCACAGCCTTAATACCAAACTTATAAATTGAAACAATTAAAAGCTGAATAGAAAATAACAGAAAACGGCGAAAACGTGCTTTTTATTGAAAATAAATTTCTGAGCAAATTAAAATATAACAAAAAAGAAATGTTTATAACGTAAAAACTAAGAACTTGTTATGAATGCAAAACAAATAACACGTTTATATTTTTTTAAATTAACATCATTCCAATAAAACAAATAAAATTGTCATTTATAACAAACAAAATCATTAGAAACCCAACGTAATAATAACAAGTTTAAATAATAAACATGTATAAAAATATAAAGCTAAAACAACGAAAGGTTAAAAATGCAAAAGAAACAACATGTTAGATTTTTTTAACAATAATATGAATACCATAAACTTACCATAAACCTGCGAATAAAAAAAAATAATTTAATAAAATAATTAAATATCCGTTGTATAAAATACAGTATTGGATACTACAACGTAACCCAACAGATACAGATATAGTCAAGATAAGATCCGTCCTTTATTCCTTTCATTTCTGTACAGGTAAACAAAACAGTATGGCGGATGTGTATTGCAAGTTCGGTCCGTGTATTGATTGCTCTATATTTCTTACATACCTATCATCAAATGGAAAAATAATAACTTAACGGTAACTTGAAAAATTATATTTTAATAATTTGTATAGTAAAATTTTTTAAATACACGCCTTTTCTGAAATAAGGTTGATAGAAAATGCATTCACGTTCATTCATAATTTACATTGGGATTTTCGTACATATTTATTTTCGACAAGAATTAATTTTATACATAAATATATAGATTTAAAACCATTGTCATACATCTACAGAACAGTATATGCAGAGTAACTGATGATCGTTATCAACAATAATGCCAGAGGGCTTAAAACCGACCCAGGGGTCCAATCAACAAAAAACTTTAATCTCCGCGGGAAAACCTTAATCTCCGAGGGAAAACCTTAATTTCCATGGGACAACCTTAATTTAAAAAACCAACACTTAATTTTATCGGGACTCCTTAAAAAATTAAGGTTTTCCACCGGAGATTAAGGTTTTCTGCGGGAATTAAGGTTTTGGTGTTTGTAGTGTAAATTCATGGTTCTGAAGTCTGCAGCATACAAATCAATGTTAAATTTCTTTTTTGGTGGGGTATTTAATTTCGTGGTTCAGGGCCACCCACGAAAACCACGAAAATTGATACCCCACGAATAATTATGAAACCACAGTAATTAATTGTGTCGTTTTTGTTTAGTTTATCTCTTTCATTATATTATAACATTTGCATCATAATCAATTATATCAGGAAAATCCTTACCATTTAATGTTGGAGTCGAGCACACCTTGCAGGAAGTCAGACTTGAACTTGCAACCTAGTTTATCTGACTAAAGTGATCATAAGTAGATGGCTGACTACTGAGGCCACTCGGCCACTGTGGCATAAACTCTTATTAGTGTGTTAATGACATTTTGTATAGATAAATATTAAGGCAAGTTATATTTAACCCCAAACCAGATCTTGATGCTATTTATACTTTTTTGCAGGTTGAAAGCAACTTGAACAAATAGCACATTACATGTGAAGGGTGATACATCCATAAGAAGACCAATATTTAATCGTTTATATACTTAACATAGTTGTAATTGTGCTTGTGTAAATGTTGGACTGTTAATTTGTATAACAATCTGGTTTTTAAATGTTTATATTTTATATTTTTGAAGTTCTTGGTCACATATTTTTTATATTTTATATAGACTATTAACATGCAAATACATGTAAATGAATTTAAAGTGTTATTTTGAAGCTACATGTATTGATTTTGTGAGTTTGATGTTAAAAAATTGATATACAGATGAAATTTGTAAAACTAAACTTCTTTTTCATGTAGTATTTATGCAATAGAATTTTAATCTTAAAACTATTGAATAATTGTTTAAATTTTAATTTAGACAATGTGTGTAATCAACAACCCCACAAATGTCATTATTGTCTGTAGATCTGATCAGGATGTTTGTTTGGGCATTGAATAGTCTTGCATGATCAATCAGGACAAATTATTTTATGTTTTTGTGTGTAAACCAATAAAATTGTTTTGGTTTCCTTTGATAATTTAACTTATTGTTTGGTTGTCTTGAGTTTTAGATATCGTTGGTTTAAGACTAAATCAAATGAAATTTGAGTTATGCTATTTATCCATTATTTTTACAACATATGTATGTATTATTTTGATTGGTCGACTTTGAGTTGACACTCAACAATTTGTTTGCATTTATTGGTGTCATCCTGGTTTGCCCACTTTTAATGGTGTTCAGACAACTCGGCCCGAGGACAACTCGGCCCGGGACGCCCGTAGCTGGAGATTCCGCATTTTAGCACGGAAAATGTGAGCGCGGAGTATTCGGACTCCGCGCTAAACAAAAAAAAATATTTTCGTCAAAAAACCCTGAAAAAAACACACTTTTCCGAGCTATGTTGGAAATATGGTCGGAAAATGTACACATGTACAGATTTTCCGACATAAGCGCGGAATTTGTTACAAAATTCCAAGCTAAGCTCGGAAAATACCTCGGAAAAGTCCGAATACTCCGTGCTTAGTCGGAAAATAGCTTGGAATTTGTCCGAATACTCCGCACTAGGTCGGAAAATTGTTTAAAATTTTCCGAATACTCCGTGCTATGTCGGAAAATAGCTCGGAAATTGGCTTGGAAAATTCTGAATATTCCGTGCTATGTCGGAAAATAGCTCGGAAATTAAGGCAACCGCGGAATTTTTTTCCATGCATGTGTTGGAAATTTAGCTTGGAAAGTTATGGTGGAATTTTTCTCCGAGGGGCTTGGAATTTTTTTCCGTGGGGTCTTATATTTTGGTTCCTGGGATGTCAAAATTTTGTTTCTTGCTTAGTCTGATTTTGTGCCAGCGAATCATAGTTGATCTCATCAATGCTCATAGCTAGATCATTTTTAGTGGAGGATTGCAAGTGCCACTGAGTTTTCTGAAAAGTAAAACAATTGTTAATAAGATTCTATCATTAATTTCTTATTTCAAAAGGATAAGCACTAGTCTGCATTCTAGCATAATAAATATTTAAAATTCAATAGAAAATTTATAAATTAATATTATTTGTTGTCCCCATCATTCTGACAGCAAGGGATACTTGTCAAGTTCTTTGTTGCTTCTGCTTTACATAAAAGCCTGATATCAAATTCACATGTCCATTTTCCATTTTTGCTTAATAATGTTATCATGGAAGAAAATAAAATTAAACAATAACATACTTCCAGATTAAAAGATGAATCAGTCAAAATTATTAAGGTCAATAAATAGATGATGTTCTAATGCTAAAAATGTTCACACACATTTCATTTTATTTTTATTTTATTCATTTTATTTACAGAAAAATTAACAATTATTGCTATTACATGTATATTTATTAGAACTTAAAAATTTCTATAAGTAGAAATCAGTTTGCTTAAAACATCTGCAAACACAACAAATCTACTGTTTTCACACATGCAATTTTACTGTGTTCATAAAAAAAGAAACACTAACTGTTAAACAATTTGATCATTTTCAGTTAGCTTGTATGTGATCATAGGTAAATTGCTTAAAGAAATAAATACATGCACTTGTTTTGATTACACACTTTATGTAATTAATAATGAACTTTATGGGCATACAAACATAAATAGACAATGTGCACAATTTTTATACTAAATAAAATGTTTAACAATTACCTTAAATATCTATTAGTTTTATTATTGTTACAATAAATATGTTTGAAACCAGTGTGAAAATGAAAGATAATTTTTTTTCAAAATGGCCGACTTTATATAAACAATATTGAAAAATTTACTGACAACATTTCCTTTGTGAAGTACTGAGACATATTATTGGATCAAAATTTGTAGTAATGTTCTAAAAATTTATTATTTTTATAAATTAATTTCAGGAAATTTAATATAAAACACATACCTTATCTTAGGTTTTAAAAATGTAAACAAACTCCATTAAGTTTTCCTCCTCAACATCCATTTGAAAAATGTGCCAAATTTTTTGATTGGCTACTGATTCTCCATTTTCATTGGTCAATATTTGAAAACTGATTAATCAAAAAACATATTTGAGTTGTATTAAAAAAAAATTAAGGATTTCAGAAAAAAATCATTTAAAATTCTTTTGAGTAATAAAACATTGATTTTAGAAATAAAACAAGCCACTGCTTTTTTAACATTTTACTTCTTTATTATATAGATTTTACTTAAAGAATACTTCAGTAATAGAACATGAAAAATTAATATTTTTAAAAATTAAATGTTAATTTTATGATTGATTACAAATTTAATTTTGTGTTTTTGTATTGATAGCAAATAATTATTTCAATTTATGCACTTGTAAAACTCTTAAAATTTTTTGTTTTTAAGTGCTTTATACATGTAAACTAGTTTAATTAATAAATTGAATGCTAATATTTTAACATGTAACTGTCAACGTTTTTAATAAACAATAATTGCTGTTTGTTGACCAATGTATATATATTTTCAGCATAATAATTTTATTTTTTAAACAAAGATAGTCTAGTGAAATTCTAACATATTTAATGCAATTGTAAATCCCCATATCATTGAGCAAAAATATAAAAGTCAAATGCTAAAAAAATGACCAAATTTCCGAGCTAATTCCGTGCTGAAAAATATTAAAAGTCCAACTTTCCGCGCATTTTCCAAGCTAAAAAATGACAAAGTCCAAAATTCCGAGATAATTCCGTGCTAAAAATATTAAAGTCCAATTTTCCGCGCATTTTCCAAGTTAAAAAATGACAAAGTCCAAATTTCCGTGCTAATTCCGTGCTAAAAAATATTAAAGTCCAATTTTCCGTGCATTTTCCATGCTAAAAAATGACAAAGTCCAAAATTCCAAGCCTTTTCCGCGCAAAAATGCGGAATTCCGAGCAAAACAGTGCGGAATTCCGAGCACAGATCGGAATCTCCAGCTACGGGCAACTCGGACCGATATTCGAGACAAGTCGGCCCGGTTAATAAGACAACTCGGACCGCAGTAAGACAAGTCGGCCCGATAGAGGAAATAATTGAAATAAATAAATATGATAATAAAATAATTTACTATTATACTACAGAAAAAATTATTTCAACTGATATTTTGTTTATTTGAACATAAATAGAAAATTATACATATAAATGTTAATTACAACTCTTTAAGAATAGTTAATTGGATACTGTTTGAATTGTTAAATAATATAATTAAAATTAATTAAGTCTTAAGGACATTAATCAAATCAAATCAAATTTAGTTAACAACAATTTAATTATTAGAAATGATTAACTTAATTACATGTCATAACCGTAGATCAAAAAATTTTAATGACTGCAATTGAGCTTGTGTTATTTTAAATGAGAAGTAGTTTAGGAGCGGCTCCTTTTGATGTTAGCTTGGCAAAGCCACACAGTGACATAAATACTGTTAATATAATAAATGCAATAAAGGGTATAAAATAAATTTGATGATTTTTATTTACGGAAGCAGCTGCACCTGACAACAAAAGACACTGACCAATAACAAAAACATCACATTCATATTTACAAACAATTCAAGATTTACTTGTAAAATCAGATGAAAGTTCAGATAAAACTGAACATTAGATGGATGGTCCGAGTTGTCCTCTATCGGGCCGACTTGTCTTACTGCGGTCCGAGTTGTCTTATTAACCGGGCCGACTTGTCTCGAATATCGGGCCGAGTTGTCCCGGTCCGATTGTCCTCGGGCCGAGTTGTCTGGCATTCCTTTTAATTAGGGGTATATATAAACATAAGGTGTTTTGTTGTTTTAACAATTATAGTTCATTTCTTGAAAATTATAGTCTGATTTTTCACCTGTATTTTAAACCATTAAAATGATAAAAGTTTGGCATATACAATAGAATTCTTATGAATTTAACATATCAAAATGAAGTTTTTTTTTTAAATTTAAGAAAGAACAGATTTAATTTTAAAGTGTAATAGCTGAAAAATTTACATTGAAAAAAAAGTTCAGTTCAGTTTAATTTGTTTTTGGTAATATATGATTTTAATTTTTGTTTGAAAAAATATCAGATATATCCAGAATTATTTTTTATAGTTATAATTTAAATATTCAAATTTAAACAAGGTCTCATCAGTGTGATTGACTACGCCGACCGACACAGCATCTTATCTATTGTTTATTTACTTCATCTATATTAACCTTTGTTCTGTTTAGTGCCATGAATTGTACTTGTGCTTATTTCTGTCTTAGTGCTGGTAATTAATTTTTTTTGTTACAATATACAAATATATGGTATATTTTGTAATACAAACATTTGGAATGTTTAATATTTTCTTTTTTATATAGATAAAAATCATCAAATGAGATAAAATCATCTGTTCAAAATACAATTTCCTAATTCAACACAAATATAATAAAGTCACAAAATATACAGAAGACTTTTATCCTTTTTCTTTCTGCACAGAGAAATATAATACAAAAACTATATACTTTCTATACATTTTGTACCTATTAAAATAGAACAAACTTTAGATCTTCGTGGTCAGTGAACCCATTGTCTTTTTTGTTTATTTAACTTAATTAATTATACAGCTAATTAAATGTGGGCAAACCACGACTAAACCCATTTATTGGTTACTTAATATGTTGAAATGCTCAAAATAATTTAGTATTGTTTGTATATAAACAAGCCAGTCATGTTTACAGTGGCACTTGTAAGATCTTTGTTCATATTTAGGAACTTGGCTGATGCGGTGCTTATGTAAGTGTAATTTTATTCCAACATGTATATCTCCAGACCTATCATTAATCACTAGTGTTTGATATCCGTAAATAGTGTAATAAAGTGTTATTGATTGTTTGTTTGGTACATTTTGTAAACATTGTTGACCTTTTCTGCTCCTTTGTGTATTTGTTCTTTACATAAAAGACTAGATTTTATTGGGAACCAGTTCATTTTGTCAAATCAATAATATGTAATTGACATAATACTTATATCTACTCAAGTTAACAGTGATTTCATTCTATTAGTATAATGAAACACAGTGGATTTGAAATGGATGGGAAGGAATATTACGCTCTTCTGCGTTATTTTAAACAGATATATCATGTCTGGGAGGGGTATTTTTAACAAATAACCTTACCAAACATGATTTATCTGTTTAATTACACCGAATATCATGTTTTCAAAGAGTGGTGATACTAGACCACTCTTGTGTTGTTTATTGACTCTCTACTATCCGGTTTCCGGTTTTTTAAAAATCGATTACGCATGTTACGTTTAATTTGATGTAAAAGTCAAAACTTCTGAATGAATTTTTCTGGGATAATAAAATGCGAGGGTTATTATTTAGCTAATTACACCTCATATAAAAATGCTGGCTTTTGATTGGTCAATAGACAGTGTATTTTTCGCAAATTTCCTCATTTTGCATCGATTTCGTCATCACCGGGGTATTCGGCAAAAAATTACCCTCTGTGCCGTGGTATTTGCTTAAAAATAACCCTCGCATATTATTATGCTGGAAATATTCATTCGGAAGTTTTGACTTTTACCTCAAAGTAAACGTAACATGAGTAATCGATTTTGAAAACCAGAAACGTTCCGATAGTACAGAGTCAACAAACAGCACGCAAGTTGTCTAGTATTCACCGCTCTTTGAAATCATGATATTCGGTGTAATTAAACAGATAAATCATGTCTGGGAGGGGTATTTGTGAAAAATACCAGTCTCGAGAATCAAATTTCCCTCGCCTAACGGCTCGGGAAATATTTCATCTCTCGACTGGTATTTTTCACAAATACCCCTCCCAGACATGATATATCTGTATAAAATACCATGGCACAGAGGGTAATTTTTTGCCAAATAGGCCTGTGATGTCGAAATCGATTCATAATCAGGAAATGTGTGAAAAATACACTGTCTATTGAACAATCAAAAGCAAGCATTTTTATATGAGGTGTAATTAAAAAAAATCCTGATGGTATTTCGAAAACAAAAAAGACTTTTTTACCTGATAAAAGTAGTTTGTCGGTGCCAGAAGTTTTGATGTTGAATTTGAAAACACAGAATTGTTATCTATCTTAAAAAAAATCTCATGAATGTTGACTAAAATGTAACAATCCCAAATATTGTCAATCTAGAATTAATACTGCAGTTGAAGTTTTGTCTACATTTATATATTTGCAAAAATGATTGAATTATAAAACATAGTTTTCTATTGTTTTTTAATTATTTGGGGGTTTTTTGTTTACAATAAAATGTTTTAGTGTATTTATTATTAGTTATAATTCACTTTTATAAAACTTCTTTGGTAAAAATTCACTTATGTTAAACTTTAAGTGAAAAATTCACTTGGTAAAACTTCCAGGCGATAAATATAGTACTGTAAAACAGACTGAGAAGAAATAAATTATTGGAAAACTTCCCACGAATAAATACATTAGTGTAAAACTTCCCAGGAATAAATACATTAGTGTAAAACTTTCAGGAACAAATACACTAGGAATTTCATTCCATTCATTCACATTAATTTCATTTTTATTAGCTCACCTGACCCGAAGGGTCATGTGAGCTATTGCCATCACTTGGCGTCCGTCGTCGTCCGTCGTCGTCGTCGTCGTCGTCGTCGTCGTCGTCGTCGTCGTTAACTTTTCTTCAAAAATCTTCTCCTCCAAAACCACTGAAGGGATTGCTGTGAAACTTTGCATACATCATCAGTAAAATGCCCTCTACCAAGTTTGCCCAAATCATGGCCTCAGACCAACCAACATGGCCGCCATGGCTAAAAATAGAACAGAGGGGTCAAAATACAGTTTTTTGCTTATAGTTCAAAAAGTATAACAGATACAGGAAAACCGAAGAGACCTTCCTTCTTCAGCATCTAAAGCTCTACAAAACACTCCATTGGGTCAAAGTTGTATGATGACTCCTTGTAGGAGTTATTGCCCTTTAATTGTCAAAATTAATGATTTTTGCCATTTTTGCCTCAAAATCTTGAAAATTATTAGAACTAGAGGAAAAGTTAGCATTGCTTAATTGTTCTGCTCTATGAGGGCTACAAAAATGACTTAAGGGTCAAGATTGTCTGATTAACCGTTTAAGAGTTATTCCCCTTGAACTGTTTTTTTTAATCGGTTTTAATTGATTTTTTAAAATCTTCTCCTCTGAAACAACTGAAAGTACTGCTTTGAAACTTTGTACACATCATCTGTCAAATGTCCTCAACCAAGTTTGCACCTACCATGACTGCAGATTAACCAACATGGCCACCATGGCTAAAAATAGGATGGGGGGGGGGGCGGTAAAATACAGTTTTTGGCTTATATTTAAATAAGTGTAACAGATACAGGAAAACAGAAGAGACATGCCTTCATCTGCATCAAAAGCTCTACGAAACACTCCATTGGGTTGAAGTTGTATGATGACTCCTTATAGGAGTTATTGCCCTTTAATTGTCGAAATTGATTATTTTTGACATTTTTGCCTCAAAATCTTGAAAATTATTAGAACTAGAGAAAAAGTTAGCATTGCTTAATTGTTCTGCTCTATGAGGGCTACAAAAATGACTTAAGGGTCAAGATTGTCTGATTAACCGTTTAAGAGTTATTCCCCTTGAACTGTTTTTTTTAATCGGTTTTAATTGACTTTTTAAAATCTTCTCCTCTGAAACAACTGAAAGTACTGCTTTGAAACTTTGTACACATCATCTGTCAAATGTCCTCAACCAAGTTTGCACCTACCATGGCTGCAGATTAACTAACATGGCCACCATGGCTAAAAATAGGATGGGGGGGGGGGGGGCGGTAAAATACAGTTTTTGGCTTATATTTAAAAAAGTGTAACAGATTCAGGAAAACCGAAGAGACATGCCTTCATCTGCATCAAAAGCTCTACGAAACACTCCATTGGGTTGAAGTTGTATGATGACTCCTTATAGGAGTTATTGCCCTTTAATTGTCAAAATTGATTATTTTTGACATTTTTGCCTCAAAATCTTGAAAATTATTAGAACTAGAGAAAAAGTTAGCATTGCTTAATTGTTCTGCTCTATGAGGGCTACAAAAATGACTTAAGGGTCAAGATTGTCTGATGAACCGTTTAGGAATTATTCTCCTTGAACATTTTTTTAATCAATTTTACTTGATTTTAAAAAATCTTCTCCTCTTAAACCAATGAAAGGACTGCTTTGAAACATTGCACACATCATCTTTAGGATAACCTCTACCAAAATTGTGCAAATCATGACACCTGACTACCTACATAGCTACATTGGATTAAAATAGAAAAAATGAAAAAAGGGGGGGGGGGGGGGGGTTGAGAGAGTTTTCGCCTGATAGTTAAAAAAGTATAACAGGTACAGCAAATTTGAAGTGAACCTCCCTTCTCCCTCTAACCATCAAAAGATCCTCCTTATAGGAGTTATTTCCCTTAAAAGGTCAAAATTAATGATTTTTGCAGAAGTGTTGGGCAATTCCTTATAGCAAAGAAAAGCTGGATAAAAAAGGGTTGTTTGGTTTCAGGTTCAGGTGAGCGATACAGGCTCCTGGGAGCCTCTAGTTTTTTATGTTTTCAGTATTTAACAGTATTTAACTCCCCATACCCCATTAGCATTCCCCATCAAAAACCCTTTTCAGAATCTTTTGGTAGTGGCAGAATGATTTCACTAGACATGGAACTAATATCCTAATGTTTTTTTGTCAATGGAAATATTTCACTTGGGAATTTTTTCCACCATAATCATTACACTGAATGGCGTTTTAGAAATACAACCATATAATGAAAAATGTATTTTTGTAAAGTAAGCATTGGTTAGAGTTGGTCTTGTTAGTTTTTAGTTGGATGTAAATGAATTGTATGTTTTAAATGGCATAGAGCAATTTTCCAGCTCTGGCTGTCACTGCATCCAGTTTTTATTGAAGGAGGAACCAGGGTACACGGTGAATTTAAATAAAGCATTTCTCACATAATTTTTTGAAGGTTTGATATGAAAAATAGCAAAGAAAACCGACCGAACAACAAGAGCCAAAAGTCAAGGGACAGTTACAAATCCGGATATAGACAAAACGCAACACAAAAACCAAAAAACACAAAAAACAGAAAGAGAGTAACCCGAACCCAATCAAAACCATGGGTGCACTCAGGTGCTCCGGACGAGTAAGCAGTGCCTGCCTCTAATTAGACACCCGTCGAGTTACTCATTGTCATGTCTAGGGAAAAGTCAAATCCAGGAATAGGAATCACTACCTATGACTCAGCAAACATGTCAGATCGTATTTGAGACACTGATTTCCCATAACGATCAATTAAGTCATGGTGACGACCATAGAACTTCTGGAGAGATAACATCAACCAAGGTGCAACAAACCCTTGTTTGAGTAGTTTAGCAGTCAACAGCAGGGATCGGTCTAGAAAATCCGAATACCGATCGCAGGATCTAGAATAACGTATAAGTTGTGAAATGTACACACCATACGCTGGAGCTGCTGGAATGTTGCTGTCGATGAACGGGAAGTTGACAATTGGAAAGTTGAAGTCATCACGTTTGTCGTAGAGTCTAGTTTGTAGTTTTCCTGAGTCTATTTCTAGAAGTAGGTCTAAGTAAGAGGCTGAGCTTAGTGTATTGGTGGTGTCTTTAATTTCAAGCTCTCTAGGGTAAATTGAATGTAAATAGTCACCAAATTTAGAATTGTTGAGGGACAAAACATCATCAATATAGCGGAATGTTAAATTAAAGGTCTGGGCCGGTGTCTTTTCTTTCTTCTTTAGCAGGCC
The DNA here is from genome assembly GCA_944474755.1 of Limnoperna fortunei. NCBI lineage: Eukaryota > Metazoa > Mollusca > Bivalvia > Mytilida > Modiolidae > Limnoperna > Limnoperna fortunei. The sequence goes on along the minus strand of OX104122.1, from coordinate 60,243,415 downwards.
TTCTAGGAACTCAGCCTCATAAGAGTACAAAAACAGGTCGGCGAGGAGAGGAGCACAATTAGTACCCATTGGAATACCAACAGTCTGTTGAAAAACATGTCCTCCAAACATGACGAATATGTTGTCAATCAGAAAATCTAACATATGACAGATTTGGTCTTCAGTATATTTAGTAGTAGATTTAGAGTCATTAATGACGAAGTAAGTTCTGTCATGACTAATTACTAGGTATTTGTATCGTCTCTTTCCGTTTTTCTTGAAAAAGCAGCGTTTTATAAGATCTTTAAGCCTAGTTTTAAGCTGGATATGAGGGATGGCCGTATAGAGTGTCGAAAAATCAAATGTTTTAATGCTGTTACAATGGGAAAGAGATCCAGACCTCAAAATGTCTATCAGGTCTTTTGAATTTTTTAATATCCACATTTCATTTATTCCACTCCTGGAGTAAAAAGTGTCGCTATATTTTTGAAGCCCCGTTTTTACTGTTGTTAAAATAGTGGTCAGGAGTTGCGATAGTGTTTTGGTAGAACACTTAGACGATCCTGCTATAAAACGCTGTTTGTATGGATTTTTGTGAAGTTTTGGTATCCAATACAATAAGGGGAGATCACAATCTTCGACTTTGATTCTGAGACCAAAGGATGCCAATATAGATTTGTGATTTTCAATAATCTCCTCTTTTGAAAGCGCAGTAAATGTGTAAGTAGGATTGCCAAGTGAACTGTCCATGCCTAACTCATTAATTAAACACTCTATGTAATGTTTTTTGCAGATAAAAATAATGTTGTTAGGGGCCTTATCTGCTGGCACAACAACATATTTGTCATGAATGTCGGACAAAGTTTTAAGAGCATCAAGATTTCTGAAGATTGATGATGCTTTAGTACTCATAGACCTTCTTAAACGACTTATTCTTATTTGAATCAATGACCTCAAGGCCTTTACCCACTCTGACAAGGTATCAACCTCTTGGTCCTCTTGCTTTGCCCATTTTCTGGCATAGTCCTCTATTGAATCCATCAATAATTTAAAGTTATACTTCCAGTTGATGGATTTAGGTTCACGGAACTTTGGTCCTTTGGACAAAATATTGCGGAGTCTTTTATTGTCAACAATATTAAGATCTCCAGTTATCACGTGACCTGAAGGGCTATATATGAATGGGGAATTGTGGCAAGAGCAGTCCGGGGGTTTGGCTTTGAAGTCCTTGATCAAAAGATCCTGCAATACACGTTTGTAATTGAAAATTCTGGGAGCAATGGGGGAAGTATAGGTATAAGATATAATAGGAACGGATTTGTTTTTGAAGTATGGTGGAATTTTGGAAGTAACAGACTTGTGGTGCAAGATATTACCAAGATTGATAGCATCTATGCCTTTGTTAGCAAAAAGTAAAGAAAGAAATGAACGAGGCTCTTCTTCATCTTTGTGTGTGTTAACCGGTTTGAATAATCTGTGTTTTCCAATGTCTAAAATAATAGCTACTAATCTATATAGAGTGGACGAAGGGTCTGTTACAGATGACTGGAGACATTCTTTGTAAAGAGAATGTAGTGTTTTCATGGAACAGAGTACAATTTAGTGCGAATATGATGAAGTCCTAGTGGTTTTTGAACAAACGTTAGTAGGCCATTTATAGATACATCATGTACCAATGGTGATGTATAGTGACGATGACCATGACTACGTTGTCGCCTGTGATTGTGATTGAAAAGGCCCATCACATTCACATTGCTGCAACCAGGACTGGAAAGGTTACCTATACTATCGATTTTGTCATTGCACCCATATGGTATATTTATATGTTATTTTGATATACCCGTCATTCAGGAACAGAATTCAATAATATTGTAAGGACAATAGTCTTATGAAAAATGTCAATTGGAGATTGACAAACAAAACTGACATTTCAATATTATATTTCGATATATATTATATTTTATATTGTAAAGAGATATTTCCATTCATCAATTATAATTAGCGTCACAAATGCGAACTAGTCGGTAACATGCTTGTTTGTAAAAAAAGTCATGTTATTCCTATCATGTGATCCGTATGAAAAAATCCATTTCAGGTGGTAGCTCAGCTATGCAGAGAAAGTATTTTAAAGTGCACATTAAAATTAGTAAAGAAGTCTTAAAATTCATACAAAATTTCTGCAATCTATTTTTCTTAAGGGCTCTATTTAAAATTGACAATCGCATGACATTAATGAGACATCATTAATGCTTTAGAGAAAGATGGCACATAACCACTGTGGGATGCAGAGGCACTGATAGGATGCCCAGAAATAGCATCGTTAATCATAAATTTTTTGAATTTTTACTTACGGTAAATTTACATATACGTATTTAAAATTGTGTTGAAACGTTTTACAAAAACGTTTGGCCTACTGCGCATGTGTGGGAGAAACATGTCGGACTTTTTTGACTCTTACAAAATTTGAAAAGAAAAAGGAATTCAGTGACTTCTTACTAGTGATAAACGGGATATAACTAAATCCTAATGTGAGATTACTCTAGCCTGCTACATGATACCAAAACAGAATGCAAAGAAAAAAAAGAAATCTGACGGACAAAACGTGTGTAATTAAAAACCTAACTACCTCTGTTCTGTCCTGTTCTGTTATTGTAGAATTCCTCTATCTAGGAGAACCGCACACAATTATGTGTAAATCCTAAGGTTATAGTCGCTGTCACAAATCACAATTCGCCACATTAATAATCAACACTGGGAAAAATAAAGATAAAATTGAAAATACAGAAACTTTCTGTTGAGATAGTTGTGGTACCTTCACACAGTCACATATTGTTTATCTTGTATTCAGTTTTAATGCATTGCTGCGCTTCCCATGTAGTGCAAAACACATTCCTCTGGTTAATGTTTCAATACGATGGAAGTGTGAATGGGGTATTCCTTTGAAATTAGTACAGTCTAAAATCAATCGTAAAAGTTCAATAGGTTGACAGAGAATGTCATTCACAAGCTGTTTATCCTCAACTGCATCTGATACTATGCTGGCCAAAGAGTTAATGAATAGCCTCCTTGTGGATTCTAAAAAAGGGCAGTGTAGGTCTTTGGTCTTGATTTGGTCTTTCTTTTTACACATTGCTCAGCAGATAGTACTATAGTGTCCGAAAATGTTTGAGTAAGAAGATGAATACTGTGCTCTTGTTCCATGTCGATTTTTTCTAGATTCTCTTGCAGGGTGGATTGATATTTGTCTAGGTCGATTTTGTCCCATCTAATTCTGATCGTTGTAAGTACAGAAGAAGGACCATCTGAATGAGAGTACTGATTAAAAGATATGTCTATTGGTATATTGGCTATGACTGGAACATGTTGTAAGGTATTTAGAGGATCTCGGTCCAGGATGTCTATTGATTTGACAAATTTAACGGTGCTTTGTAGGATGTAATCGATTCTTGAAGAACAGTGACCACCATGATGAACATAAATATCACATTCATTGTCAAGCAGGTAAGTAAAATCAAATTTTCACATAAAAATCTAAAAGAAGCTTGTCTCTCTTACTTGGTTTTTCTTTAAGTAATGAGGCATTAAGGTCTCCAGCAAATAAAATGTTGCAGGTAGGTCTGAATTTGTATATCATTTCTGCTATTTTATCAAGTACGGCTGAGTATTCTAGGTCACCATTGACCGGTCCAATGCAGGGCATGTAGGCACCTATCAAAACCATTGGTCTAGGATTTCAGTTGATTTTGAGAGCTGAAATACGACTTGAACCATCGGTAAGCTCGTCAATGATGCTGGATAGCTTTCTAGAATAGAGGACTGCAGTGCCTCCTTCCCCCCTGGGGCGTTGAGTAGGTGGCATCGGATCTGAATCATCAACTGATTTTATAACATTATGAAATTCTGACAGAAAATCTGAAAGTTCATGCTTTTCGTAATTGTAGAGCCAGTGCTCTTGTATTATAATTATGTCATATGCCTCTGCTAGCAAGTTAAGATAGATCTTTTACTTCTAAAACACTCAATGTTTTACTTCTAAAACACTCAATGTTTTACTTCTAAAACACTCAATGTTTTACTTCTAAAACACTCAATGTTTTACTTCTAAAACACTCAATGTTTTACTTCTAAAACACTCAATGTTGACGTTCACAAGTGTTATTGAGTCGATGGTTTCTGATGTTTTCCCCTTGAGTTGGATCCCACTGAGTTAGAACTAGGGGTCTTTGGGTGTACACTGTTTGGAGGTTCAGTGGTAGTAGGCGGAAGTGGCCAACCATGGGTTGATGTGACCTCGGAACCTGAAACCATGCGTCACATGCTTGATTGTTTTGGATAGTTTGTAGTGGAGGGGGCTAACATGGAAGCTAAATTCTGGTGGGCGGGTTGTCAGATGCTGATTCCATGGTGGTTTTAGTAGGGTTGGGTGGATGGCTAAAAATGACCCGATTGCTGTTGGTGATTATCTTGTTGGACAGAATCGCCTGCTGGATGATGTGGTTCAGATTGTACTTGAGGTGGATGTAGGTTGATGGTGGCCCCTTGTGTGGGGTTTTTGGAAGGCTCTTGAATCTTTGGTTTTGGTTTGCTAGGATTTTGACGTCTTCTGTATGAGTTGCCCTACAGATTTTGTACCTGGATATTATCTCTATTTTGTCAGGTCGAGCGCTGAGTTTTACATTTTCTATCTCTAATTGGTGTACCCGTTGTTCATGGGACCAGAGCCTGTCATCATGTTGTACGGTTAAAGATGATTGACATGTTGTTTTCTGTTCTTTCTCGTGCGATGTATGTTGACAGTCTTGTGTTTCTTGCAGAAGGAGTAACCTGGGTTTGAGGGCTCTGTTAGAATCTTCAATTTCTTTTAGTTTAAGTTCTGGGCTGGCTATATATGTTTTAGCATTCACAACCTGTTGTTTGCAATGATATAGCTCGGTTTCTGTTCTTCTAAGCCTGCTTTCGCTCTCTCGTAGTTCTTTAGCTTTTTTGTTGAGATCCAGTTGGCATCGTTAGTGATCGTTGGTTTGATGTAGGAGGGAGCATGTTTGAAAGCCTGCATTGTCAACTCTAGTCTTGCTAGGATCACTGCATGCAATGTATAAACTGGTGCCACTTTAATCATGTAATTCAACAGTAGCTGTGTGTACAATTCCTATATTTGTTGTAACTTTAGCATGACATTCCTTTACATTTGTGATACTCACACATGTAAACAAAAAAATAATAACGATTTTAATCGTCACAACGTTGAGCAATATCCAATGCTACAGAATCTACAAAACTCGAATTTTACACAACCGTCGCCTATCCCTTTCCTAGCGAATGGATATTTTGCATACACTCCCATGGTACGCAACCTCTAATGCAGTCTACAATTGATTTAGGCACCTACGTAAAAATTGATGAAGTCTGTCAAAACATTTTCGAAAAAACTATGCAAGACCTAGTTAAGAATTCGGAAAAAGTCACAAAGAGAGTTGATGATACTGTAAAAAGCATGGATTTCAATAATTCACAAATTGAACTAAATACGGCCGATAAAAAAGAGGTTAAAAGTACTGTATTAGAAATCTGCTAGAAAAACGTTTCTTATAAAGACAATATTACCCACTTGCAAGCAGACCTAGAAGATTTGCATAAAAGACACATTGATCTACAATGTAGATCCATGCGAGAAAACCTAGTTTTACTGGTATACCGATGTAAAATAAAGACAAGCAAGTAGAGGAAATCGAACACGTACTGGTAAATTTCTTTGAAAACTAATTAAAACTTAAACAAAAACACAAAATAATTGAATTCTATAGAGCTCACTGATTCGGAAGAGAAATCGAAGCGAAAAACCAAGACGGAACAGTTGAATTTAAAACAAAACCTATTGTATGTAGATTTAAAAACTTTAAGGACCGAGAACTAAATAGAAAATCCGCCCGTGAGCTGAAAGGTACAAGATTTAGTATAAGTGAACAATTTCCCAGAGAAATAAATGAAAGAAGGAAAACTTTGTGACCATTTTTATCACGAAGCCAAACGACAAAAGAAAAAAAGTCTTTTTTAAGAGACCATCTTTTTATTGATGGAAAATAGTTATCAAAACAGTCAGAGTCAGATACAAACATACTAAAAATATGACCACTTTTAAAGCACAGGAGCCCATCCAAAACAAAAACAAAATTCGAAACCGAACATACCCGTAGTGAACCCCAGTCTGATAAGACATAGGTAGACAGTGGAGGAGTATATAATGAAACATTAAACCAATCAAGTTAAAACGACGACTCTCACTCATCTGAATACACCCGAGAAAAACCAAATGTTAATAGAAATTGTATAAACATATTATCATAAAACGTTTGTGGTATTAGAAATATATAATATATCTTGAATTTAAATCACTATTAGAAGACCATGCTTTTGTTTGTTTAACTGAAACCAAATTAAATGATTGTGATGAATTGCATTGTAATAATTTTATTTTTCACAAAAACAATATTCTAATTACAGATCAGGTGGTATCGCCCGAGGTTATAATATATATCTGGATAAATATACAAGAAAGGATATGGGTTACTCCCATATCCAGAGATGTTCGTTATATATGTTATAGGTGAATTTGTTTAATTAAAAAATTTCATCATATCATGTAAAACGTTACAAATATAGACGATTGTGGAAGGCAAGAAATAATCATCTTAATATCTCAACTTTAAGAAGAAAACGGTAATGAAAAAACGCTAAGCGTTGGAAAGACAAATGTTTACCAATAAAAATACATTGATCTTTTCGAAATTCCATAGTTTCGTGGTTCTGGGAGGGGGGAGGGGCTGTTAGCTTTTCTCAAATACGATCCTACGATCCTATAGGTATGTTTAATCTCATTCTATAAGTATCTAAATATTACTTGCTTTTTCCGATGCAGTTGGTATATTTTAGAATTGTGACTTTTGAAGTTAAAGACGCTTACCCATGGTAACATACTATACTTGAATACAAACTTGCATTCTGATTGGACATATAATAGTAAAAAATTCTGCATTTGAACAATCTACTATGGTTTACTTTGAAAAGTATTCGTATTTGCATTTCTCGATTATTATTCCTGCAGACTGGTGTTTTAAAACAATTGGTAGTCGTAATTAAACTTTTAGAAAATGATTTGTATGCCAAAAATGTCATTTAGAACTGTTAAACAGTAATTAAGTGATAAAACAATACATCGTGTAATTTTTGCGTAATTTGTCTGATGTGAATTAAATTTGCTTTGTTGACCATTTTATCTGTAAACAATCCTCACGCCGGTGATGTATTTACGCCACATTATCTTGATGTGACCGCCTGACACAGGCACTCTCTATCATGAACTTATTGTCATACAAATCATCCTACACAAAGGTAATTAGGTCATTGGTAATTGTCAGAACGCCTAATACTAGTATGAGACAGTGGTTCGAATAATACATTTTTATTTACTATGCACGCACAGCCCATACAATTAAGAGTAAAATTCACTGATGGTTCCTTTGAAAATATTTATTTTGACCTCAATTACCTATACAGTTTATCTCCCTATTTTTAGAATAGCATAGACATTGTACAGATTTCAATGCACATTTTAATTAGCATTGAATTGACATTTTGTGTTTATTTTAGTACAATTCTAATTAAAATACTTTACTTTAAGTTAGAAGTTCCAATTTTAAAAGATAGTCAAATTAATATAATAGCAAATTGTAATGAATATTGATGCATGTAAGTAAATATTTGCTTGTGAAATTTATTTTTTAAAAAGATGCCTTTTCAAAATTTTAAAACGTCAACTAACTTGTTTTCGAGTTAATATATACGATACATCGCAAGAAAAAAAACGTACAACTCTGAGATAGAAAGGTTTGTATATTTTATTTATCATATTGTTGTCTTCAACTTCTGGAATAGCTTTTCATTGGGGATAATTTAAATATGTTAATTGCTAGCTCTTATAAAGGCATTAATGTCTATCTTCTTTCTTTGCGTCTGTCGTCATTCACGTGCAGACAGGAGATGGAGCTCTAATTGCAAAGTTTCTTTTTGATAATACCCCATTGTTTAATAACATGTTTAAAAAGTCCATGATTAATACATCAATTTAGCAACGTTCTTATATTATAGCCTTATTTTGATATGATACAGTTTGCAGCGCGTTAATTATTTACCTCCCCACACACAATGAAAGAAAATTGTAATGTTTGTCTCTTTCTTTCATTTGATACATTTTTTAAAAGTTTTTTTTCTTGTTGTTGTTTTTCAGTTTCGTTCTATTTTACATACATATCTAATCGTTAAATGCGTCGACGATCTTTTTTAAAGATAGTACTTGTTTAAAAAATAGTTATACATCAGAATTTTGAGATCTTCAATGAAATAAAAATCTATATCTTTTTGTGTTTTTTATTTTCGTAGAGTTTGGGATTTCGAAATCGTCAATAGACAAAACCTAGAGAAATAAAAATTTGAATATTCAAGATTTACTAATTTTCTTCGTAAAGGTTCTTCCTTCTTCCCTATTTATTGTGAAATAACCCAGAAATAATACTGAAAATTATCGATCAAGGCTTTTTCGATTTCCGGATGAGTGTTCACAAGTTAAAAATACTTCTTCATAATTGGGCTGATGATGATGAATGATGGGAACGTCTTGCATTCCGTATCACTATACAATTTTAAAATGCATTATTATTATCAAATCATCTTATGAATTATTATAAAACAAATATATATATACATTATATTATGTAAAGATTAGAAACTCCATACAAATACAAAGCTTAAGTAGTATAAATTGTGAAATAACCCCCCAAAAAATAAAATTGAAAATTATCGATCCAGTCAAATTTATTATCATCTACATTTTTATGTCAAGATACGGATGCAGAAAAAACATATAATGCTTGCCCTATAAATCGTGAAAAAATTCAAACAAAGCAAAGTCATGAAATAATCCAAGAAATAAAATTGACGCGATGAAATGCATTACGTAATATAACTTAACAAAATTTAAAAATGCCTTTTTATTATCAACTTATATAACTAATTAATAAAAGAAACGCAAGTATATACATTTTATAATGTCAATAATAAAATGAGTAGTAATAAAAGTCATATACGCCACAAGGTTAAAAGGTAAAATCGAAACGACAAATAAAAATAAAAATTAAAAATTAAATTAAAAAATCAACAATAAAGATGGGCCCGAGCTTTCGGTCCAAAGACCTTCTTCATGGCGAAAAAGAGGGGGACAAAGAAAAACACAACCGTATAGGACAAGGAAAGAGAGTAAACTAAATGAAAAATGGCGGATAGCTGTGATCTGTCACACACATAGACATAACCAGAAAAATTTCTTTTATGTTGTACTTAACCTAACAAAAAAAGATGGTCTTGAACTTTCTCAATTACAGTCATTAGTAATTCCAAAAAAAAACAAAAGTGGACACTTATAAAAAAGTGTTTTTTATATTCATCCCAAACGGATGGCTAGATACTAGGAACTTAATACTCCTCTGTTCCAAAGATTGTCGTTGTTTTTCGTTCATAGTTTCCATAAGAGCGGTGACATGCATATCAGAAATATGATAGTCTAGCTGTCTAAAGTGGCGACCCACCGGACAGTCTCCACCCTTACGGACACTCCTAATGTGCTCCGCAAAACGGTCACCCAGTCTACGGTAGGTCTCACCGATATACAGCATCGAACATCTTTTGCACTGAATGGCATAAATTACATTTTCGGATATGCAGGTAAATCCGCTCCTAAGGGTAAATGTGTTACTTGGGCCCTTAACTTCGTCAGTCTCCCAAGTAAATTGGCAGGTGGAACACCTAGGTCGCTCACACTTCTTGGTGCCAAAATAGTTGGCTAGTTGGTGACTAGTAGCGCTTTTCAAGGAGCTGGTGACAAGGTGTTGTCTCAGACTTTTTCCCTTCCTAAAGGCCATTCATTACAGGGGCGAATCAACACCTTGTCACCAGCTCCATGAAAAGCGCTACTAGTCGCCAACTAGCCAATTATTTTGGCACTCAAAAAGACAACAGAATTTATGGGTTTCACACATTCATTTAGTTGTGTCTTTTTTTACAGTTGGATTCAAACATCACAAGACCAGATTTATTCTCCAAAAAAAGGGCAAAAGTTTGCTCAAGAGAGTCCGACTTTGGACACACACTCGAAAGAACTGTGACTACTGCGTATTCGGTATATACAATTTTGACCACTGTAAATTGAATCTTCATAAGTTTTCATGTGTGTTTGACTATTATTATTATTATTAAGGCTTTCCACTTTCCGAGTGGAGAGCCTTCCTGTTATTCGTCTGTTTATTATTATTCTTTTCTTTTCGCCAGGTTTCTTTTCCCATTATAAATTTTGTGTCGTAAAGACATTTTGTACCATGGGTGCATGAGACATTACGCTATCGCAGTTAACCCTGGCTCACCGAACACTTGTTCTTTACGGAGTAATTTCCCCTGTCACAAAAAACCTTGTGTGCAGATAAATTATGAAACCGTAAAAGACGTCGCAATAAAAGTTGTTGCAAAATGGTCAGCTATTGATTGCGACAATTTGTTACATATCGTGCAAAGGATTTTGACGACTCCTTTCAGAGTTATTTCCCCTTATTTATTGGAAGAACATTTTGTAACATTGTAACTCATGAACGAGAGATGATAGAGACTTGGAATTTCACAGTTGGTCACCTTGAAAAAGGTCACAATGTCCAAGGTCAAGCTCACATTCTACATTTGGACATGTGGTGTGTGCGATTCTCCTCCTGAACCATAAGAGCTACAAAAATAAATATTTTACAAAAATGTAGACCGTATTAAGGTCTTGAAAGGTCACTATAAATGATTTGACTTTTGAAAGAGTTCTCCCCTTCACCAATAAAATGTATTGTGAATTGCATTATATCACTCAGTAACTATAGCAGATATATATATATATATATATATATATATATATATATCTTCATCTTATAGGAGTTAACTCCCATTACAACTATTGATATTTAGTTTTTCATTGATAACTTATTTACTTTCGATAGTAGAGGCATGGTCTTCACCCAAGACCATTATGACCTTTGACCTTGAAAACATAAACAAGGTCAAAGGTCAAGGTCATCTTATACATTTTTGTATTTATGATAAATTGTCATATCTTCATAACTATAAGATATATTGACAAAGGATCTTCACTGTTGGTCCTTTCTTGACCTTACCAAGGTCAAGGCCACATTGTAAGAAGTCAAGGTCAAAATTGTATTTTTTGGAAATTCTTCCTTTTTGTGTATATAAAATGGTGAATAATAATTAAATATGTAAATATCAAACACTTTGTAGTCAAGGTCAGTTATCTCAATTAACGTCCTACGTTATGACATTTTTATTTCGAAAGATATACGAATGGTTTTTCTTTCGTTTGTTTAATTTGAAAAGAAGATTCAATTTCCATAAAGCCAAAGTCAAGGCCAAGGTCATTTTTGCAATAAGTGGAAAGCCTCTCATTTGTTCGGTAGAACCAATGAACTTATATTTATTATTATTATTATTATTATTATTATTATTATTATTATTATTATTAGAAACAATACCTGTATGTATGCAGGTTTCTATATTGTATAGGTTTTCACATCTTAATTGACACACTGCTTAACAACATAAGTTCGAAAGTTTGATCAACGTTTTTCTCTAGCTAATTCGACATATATTTGTGAAAGACTTTTACATATTTAAATCTGTGTCTATACGCTTTTGGTTCCAACTCATAACACCCCCGCCCCCCCCCCCAAAAAAAAAACCCCACACCCTTTGCAGCATTGTAGACCAAACGGGTTTCGGCCATTTCAATGTCAAAAAACAATTTTCGCAAATTGAGGAAAATACTTAAAGTCATGGACATCTGTTTTTGCTGCATCAAACTGTATTGAATTTGACCTTATTAGTTCTTTTCGACTTTTGATTTTTACTACTTCTGGTCTTTCTTTAATTTGAAGCTCAGACTTTTTAATATCTAATTATCCAGCATGTTCTCATTATTTCTCTCTTTTGTAGCTAATATGCCATCACTATGCGTTCGTCATCTGTCGTCCGTAAACAATTTAAAAAATCTCTGCAACCATTTGATGAAATTTTGAAGGAATGATATATGGCATGTTGGCAACAAACGATCCTCGTTTTAAATGGATCTAATAAAAACATGGCCGTTGTTACTAAATATAAAACATATGGTAAAATCACTTAAACTGCATTATAACTCAAAACATTTAACAGATAGAAAAAATTGATGGATCTTACGCTCTTTAGAATCAAACGTTCTACAAAAGTCTCTATTAGGTCGAAGTTGTCAGATTGCCCCTGTTATAGGGTATGTCCCTTAAAAGTAAAAAAAAAAATCGCGTTTTTTAAATGTGTTGGCCTTTTAGAACGAAAACTATTGCAGATATAGAAAAGCTGTTGCTTGCTAAAATGTTCAGCTAAAGAGACTCTAAAAAAGTCTATTAGATTGCAGTTGTTAGATGACCACTTTAGCTGTTTTGCCCCTTTGATGTTTATCGTATTGTTTGCTTATTGAATGAAAACTAATACAGAAAGAAAAATGCTGTTGCTTGCTTAAATGTTTGGTTTAAGAAGCTCTACAAAAGTCTTTATTTTGACCGTAGTCATCTGGTGACCGCTTTAATGGGGTTTGTCCCTTGATGTAAGTTAAAAAATCATGTTTCTGCTTATTGTATGAAAACTTTTGCAGATAGAGAAAAGCTGTTGCTTGTTTACATGTTCAGCTCATTAAACTCTACAAAAGTCTCCATTGGACCGTAGCCATCAGATGACCTCGTCCAGTGTTTATTCACCTTAAAAGGTACAAAATTGTGTTTTTTGCTCATAGAATGAACACGAATTGTTAGGAATTTTAAATTGCATAAGCATTCAGGCCATTTAGCACCTTTTGACCTCTTATAAGGGTTTTAGCCCCTTAAACTTAAAAATAACATTTTTCAATTTTTGCCTAATAAAATGAACACTATTGTAGATAGAGAATAGCTGTTGCTTACTTAAACATTAACGTCATTAAGCTTTACAAAAGTCTCAAATGAGTAGAATTTGTCAGATGACCCTTTTAGAGGATTTTTGGCCCCTTAAAGGTAAAAAATAGTGTTTTGCACATGTTTTGCCTAATAAAATAAAAACAATTGTAGATGGAGAAAACTGTTTCTTGCTTAAACATTTAATTCATTAAGCTCTACAAAAGTCGCAATTGAGTTGAAGTTGTCAGAACACCCCTTATAATGATTTATCAACTTATAGGTTACAAAATGGTTTTTTTCATGTTTTTGCCTTATGGAATGAAAACTATTGCAGATCGAGAAATACAGTTGCTTGCTTAAACATTCAGCTCATTAAGCTCTGTTAATGTCATCATATGGTTGAAGTCGTCAGATGATCTTTTATAATAGCGTTTATAAAATAGGCTTTTTGAAAGATTTTGCTTTGTGAAATGCAAACCATTGCAATTAAAAAAATGATTTTGCATGCACAAATTATTATATGTTTTTATGTATTTGTTCTATAAAAATTAAATCCTTTTTAGATACAGAACGGCTTTTGTGCTCAAATGTTTAGCTGATTAAGCTTTATCAAAACATTTGTTTGATTGAAATTGTCAGAAAACATATTTTGCCGAATTTTAACATTTTTCTTTGAAGATTTGAAATTTTTTGTATAATATTTAGAAATAAATAATTTAATTGCACTCTATACCAACACAATTTTATACATACAAAATGTAACATAAAGATAGGGAATCTTATTAATTGTAAGTTGGACAAAAAGTTAATTGAATAGTTTGTACACTAAAACCCTCACAAATAAAATAAGATTACAATGCATTATCCTAACTCAATAGAAAAAACATAACAGAGGGATAGCCTTAATCCATCGGATAACAATACAGAGTACTACGATTCAGATAACAATACAAAGCACTATCTTACTCTAGCGTATAACAACAAAGCACTTACCCAATACAATATAATAACTTTACTTAGCACTAGCATTACCCTATTGCATACCATTACAGAGCACTTACATTATTGGAGGATAACATTACAGGGGACTAGCCTTTCACTGTCAGATAACGATACAGAACATTTGCTGTACGCCATGAAATAATATTACTGACTCACCACATAGAATAACATTTCAAAGAACCAGAACTACTCCATTCAATAAAATTACGGGCATTAGCCTTACTACATCGGATAACATTACGCAGTGTTAGCCTTAGCCCAGTGAATGGACATTAAAATAAAGCTCACCCTTTCGGATAAAATTACAGAAAATTGTACTTACTTCTTTGGATAATATTACAGAACACTAGCCTAACCCTATCTGATAATATTAATGGGGCCCTAGCTTCACCACGTTATCACGCTAGCCAGACCACATTTGATAACATTATATACTGTTAGCTTTACCGCATCGGACATTTAAAAGCAATACTACCATTTCTCAATCACCGAAGCACTATTTTGGCCACATTAGAATACAGCACAATATCGTTACTCTATCAGATGTAGAACACTAGCTTCCTCCCCATCATTACAAACCAGTACCAGCAATACTTAATTGTAATATATTACAGAATGATATACTTACCCCGTAGATAACATTATAGAACACGAGCTATAACAGAACAATTTACCCCAATTTACAGAGGGACAGCCTCATTTAATCGGATAACACTACAGAACACTATGCTCACCTCATCGGTTGGCATTACAGAGCGGTAGCCTTACTCCATCAGAGAACATTACAAAGCACTTATCATATTCAATCGGATAATCGGTTAACACTAATGAACACTAGCATCACCCAACGGACCACATTAACAAACACTAGTTTTATAACATTACACATTACAGAACATTACGTTAATCATACAATACTAATATTTTTCATGGAGTGGTGTTCTTTATGTTTTATATGGTTTCTCTACTTGTGGCCGTTCATCACCAACAGATAATTTTACATAGCGCTAGTTGGAAAACGTAAGAGAGCTCTAGCCTTAACTCATCATATAAAATTACACGACCTTGCCAAGTTCATCTAGTAACATTACAAATCACTGTCACTAGATCATCCGATAAAACTACAGACTAGTATCCACCACACCATCCAATGAAACAGAGCGCTAACCTCATTGTGTAACATATATGAATACTTATACACTGGTAAAAAATTAGTTGACTTAAGTTAGTTTGCTTAAAGCATTCATGTGAAATAGATAATTACTTAACTAGTTGTGTAGTATTTGAAGGTAAACATCTTCTTATGAGTTTTAGTCGAAATTCATCGGAGATTTATGTGCTTTCTCAAAGGAACATAAAAATGTGCCAAAGAATTTAATTGAGCACAATTACAAAATTTGCAGCGCAAAAATTACCACAAACCCGTTTAGGATATATTACAATTTTATAACCTTACTTTCTTTGATGACATTATATTTGCAACCCCTTGGTCGATGCCTTTGCCGGTGGACTGTTAACCTCATTGGATATCACCAGACTAGTAGTCACACTTCAGTGCTGACGCAAATATAATTGATTCCTTCAACATAATAGATATTGCTTATTAAATGCCCTGAAAATTTATTAAAAAATATACAAATTCTAAGATTTTTCTATTCGAAAGGTCTAGACAGCCGAATTTGGTATAATGTTAAAGTATTTTGATAGTAAAATCTAGCTTTAGTTCATCTTTATTATTTGGATTTTAAATATTGTTTGGGTTTAAGCAATACTGATGAGTGTTGATTATACAAAACGCGTGATTTGAATATAATTTTATTATCTTGGTATCTCTGAAGACATTTGTTATGTTAAAACGCCATTTAGCAATACTCACTTATTAGAAATGGTGCCATCAAAAGATACCACGTTTATTTCAAATTTAATTAAAGGCTTCAGAAAACACGATGGGTACATAGTTTTCATCGTTGTTTATCAATAATTTTTAGTACATTCTAGAGAATTCGAGAAAAATCCATTTATATTAAAATTAACTTATCCTTGTATAAATCATATTAAAAAAACACTAAATGATGGTAAAAAGTTTCAATATGTTCTGTTTCTTAAGAAGCATATATATGTACCAGTTGTGATAGTTGTTTGGTCTGTAAGTTAGACTTAAACTTTGTTTGGTGCTTCTAAGTTTCCCGGACTTTAATGCATCTAAAAAAACTATTACTCTTAAGCTTGAACGTAGTCAGCAAAAACCGAAAAAGTTGCATAATTCACTCTGTAGGTAGATAGTAAAAAAGTTAACTCGGATTTCAGTTTAATCCTCAATAAATAATTTCATCATATAAAGCAAAACCAGATGACACACAATGGAATAGTAAAATTCCCTCGTATTTTCGATATAAATGATTTGTTTATTTTAAAAGCAACTAGAAACTATGTATGAGCTAGGAACTTAATGGTAAATCTAGGTTAAACGTTGGACTCACGACCAAATTGACTAAACATTGGTTGAGTATTGGATGTTGCCATGATTGTTGGCATTTTACACTGAACCCATCCGTAATATAACAAACAACTTATGGTTCAAAACCACTGTAACCTTTTCCAGGTTTATACTGTAATAGCATATTTACTATTTCCATGTCGGCACGGTGCAGTAGCAACAATTCAGCAACCTTTTTATGTCCAATTAGACATGCAATGGCTAGTGGCGTCTCTTCATCTTTATTTTTTTTATTGACCTCAGCTTCATATCTTAATAGTAATTCACAAACGTCTGCATAACCTTTACCGCATACTACATGTAGTGGACTCCAACCGTCGTTATCTAACTGATTAACGGATGCTTGATACGTAATTAAAAGTTCCACTATATCTTTATGTCCATTTAAGCAAGCAACATGTAATGGGCTACATCCATAATTATCCAGAAGGTTTACTAACGCCCCGTGGGCTAGTAAAGATTTAACAATTTTCCTATGTCCGTATTGGCATGCCACTTTTAATGGTGTCCACCCTTCATATTCTTGATTATTTATATTAATTTTATATTTAAGCAACACTTGCACTATATCATTGTATCCATAGATGCAAGCAATATGGAAAGGAGTCAGTCCTCTACTGTCGGGTTGTTCAACTATCGTATGGCGTACATAAAAAGATGAAGTTAACCACCCACCTAAATCCCGCTGATAGACAATAGTGCTGTGCTCAAGTAGCAACTGAGCTATCTTTAGATGGCCTTTGCTGCATGTTGTGTGAAGCGGTGTACGCCTTACGTTGTCTGTACCTGTTAATAAAGCATTACGAGATAACAAAAATGCAACAACATCCACATGATTATTTTCACAGGCTAAATGCATAGGTGTTAATTTGTTTTTCGTACAGCTATTTACATCAGAATTACTATTTAGTAACAATAAGGCTATATTTTTGAAACCATTGCTGCAGGCTGTATGTATAGGTGAAAATCCGGAAGCGTTTTTCTTTTGTATATCTGCACCGCAGTTAAGTAAAAGTTCAAGTACTTCATAATGACCGTTTTGACAAGCCAAATGTAGAGGTGTCCATCCATCTTCTTCTTGTTGGTTTACATGAGTTTTGTAGATAAGTAGTAGTTCAGCAATATCTGTATAGCCTTTACCACAGGCATGATGTAGTGGTGTCCACCTCTCATTATCTGCCGTATCTACATCTGCATGATGAGTAAGTAAAAGTTCAACAATATCTTTATGGCCATTCTGACATGCTAATTTTAGTGGTGTCCATCCATTCTCTTCTTGTTGGTTCACATTAGCTTCGTGTGTCAGTAATAATTCAGTTATATATTTATAACCTTTACTACAGGCATGATGTAATGGTGTACATCCTTCCTTATCTGCCTCATCTACATCTGCATTGTGAGTAAGTAAAAGTTCAACAACATCTTTATGGCCATTCTGACATGCTAGTTTTAGTGGTGTCCATCCATCCTCTTCTTGTTGGTTCACATTAGCTTCGTATGTAAGTAATAATACAGCTATATCTTTATAGCCTTTACTACAGGCCTGATGAAGTGGTGTCCATCCTTTATTATCTGCTTTATCTACGTCTGCATGGTGAGTAAGTAAAAGTTCAACAAATTCTTCATGGCCATGCGCGCATGCTTGTTTAAGTGGCCTCTGTCCATTCTCGTCTTTTTGGTTCACATTAGCTTTTGATTTAAGTAATAGTTCAGCTATATCTATATAGCCTTTACTACATGCATGATGTAGTGGTGTCCATCCCTTATTATCTGCCTTATCTACAATTGCATGGTGAGTAAGTAAAAGTTCAACAACATCTTTGTGGCAATTCTGACATGATAAATGTAGTGGTGTCCATCCATTCTCTCCTTTTTGGTTCACATTAGCTTTGTATGTCAGTAATAATTCAACTATGTCTTTATAGCCTTTACTACAGACCTGATGTAGTAGTGTCCATCCTTTATTATTTGCCTCATCTACATTTGCATGATGAGTAAGAAAAAAAGCAACAACATCTTTATGGCCATTTTCACATCCTAGTTTTAGAAGTGTCCATCCATCTTTTTCTTGTTGGTTTACATTCGGTTTGTATGTCAGTAATAATTCAATGATATCTTTATAGCCTTTACTACAGGCCTGATGTAGTGGTGTCCATTCCTCATTATCTTTCTTATCTACATCTGCGTGGTAAGTAAGTAAAAGTTCAACAACATCTATATGGCCATTCTGAGTCGCTACATGTAGTGATGTCCACCCATCATTATCTGCCTTATCTACATCTGCATGGTGAGTAAGTAAAAGTTCAACAACATCTATATGGCTATTATTACATGCTAAATGTAGTGGTGTCCATCCTTCATTATCTACCTTATCGACGTCTGCATGGTTAGTAAGTAAAAGTTCAACAACATCTTTATGGCTATTATTACATGCTAAATGTAGTGGTGTCCATCCATCCTCTTCTTGTTGATTTACATTAGCGTTGTATGTCAGAAAAAGTTTTGTTACACTGGTGTGACCTCTAAAGCTTGAAAAATGGAGAGGTGTCCAAAGTTTATCGTCAGTTAAATTAATTTGTCTCACATCAAACTTCAAAATTAGAACACATAAATCTGTATATCCAAGCATTGCTGCTATATGAAGACCTGTTTCCTTTTCTATCTTACTTGGACAAAATATAATTTCGGATGTATCCTTTGTGATAAATTTAGTGAACTGTTTTCTATATTCTAACAAATGTGTCTGACAATTTCCGAACACAGTCCAATTTTCACCCCTTTTCATGTCCTTTAGAAGTCTATTGAAGTATGCTTCCTCCTCTGAAGAATCCAGCTGAATTGTAAAAGGACTTTTGCCATCATCGAAAGACACAAATTTAACTCTGTCCTTTATAAACGAACTACTTCCATGCTTTATTATACATTCTTTGAAGTTTTTTCCCACGACATAAGATATGATATCGAATAACTTATCGTGGATAGTGCAAATACTGTTGTTTACCTCTTTAAAATAGGTTTTAGTCAACTGTGTCATACTTGCCTGCAACATCGATTTTGTTGGTAGTTGTTTAATTTTCGATTCATTAAACAGATCCTCAAAGACTTCTTTGTAGTCATTGTTCATTATTTTGAACATTTCTTTATCGACACAATTATCGCACAATACAATCAAAGCTAAACAAAAGTAAGCTGGGTCACATTTTTCTCCAAGTTTAGAAATTTCTGTTTCCATGTATTGTTGTGGGGCCTTAAAAAATTGTACAATATCGTATGTCATGCCCTCTTGCATTTTTGCTTTTTGACAAAGTAGAGGAAAAAAAGGATACATCATAACGACATCATCAGCCAGCTTGTTAACAGAATCCTCAGTCAGGTAAGACTGTGCTATTTGTTTACGCTCCATTAACGATAAACTCATTGTATCAGACGATAAATCACAGCAAACCAATGATAAACCTAATGACTTTTTGTTTGGTGTTTCTTTCATAAATACTTGATCTACAAGTCATCAATATTTTTAAATTATTTGCAGTCTTTAGATGTTTTTCTAATTTATTTTCAATTCTTTCCCATTCATTGACATCATTATCAAATAACGTGTATTTTCCTATAACGTCATCAAATAGAAACAATTGTTTTGAATCAGGTATTTTAAAATTAATAATATCTGATGGATGGTTTACAGGCAATATCTCAAACCTTTCGTGTTCTTCTAGATAAAAAGAAACGTAATAAGCTATTGTTGATTTTCCGCATCCAGGCTCGCCGGTTATTATGACACATTGCGACTCTAGGACAACTTATATGTCACGGTGGCCTATGGAAGATTAATATCGTTAATTAAATTAAGGTATAATAATGTGTTTTATAAACCAGATGAGTAAAATACATGTGTAAATGTCCATAGTTAAAGTCTAATGCAAAAAACAATTGTAAAAACAAATTCACTAATTGGCATTGTGAACATGCATGATCAAAATATGTTTACCAGACGGTTTCAAGTTGCAATCTTGAAGATGTGACTAAAGCAGTTATAAAAAACCACCCCCCCTTCCCGCATTGTAATGTTGAGGGTTTTCGTATTGAACCTGTATTATTTCTAGTGGAAGATGCATTTAATTTATTTCAGGAAGCGGAGCGGTTTATGTACAGTGTAAACCCACCCAAAGTCGTCAATATCCAATAATCTAACCAACAATGGAAATTTCATATTCAATATCATGAAGAAATTTAAAAAAATATTTTACAAGTAGTCAAATAATATTTGCAATTCACAATTGTAAGTGTCGTTCCTTGTTGTTTGCGGAAGAATTCATGTATAGTCAACGTCATCAATACATATAATTATGACGTTAACAATGAGTCACGTGCTGAAATTCCAAGTTAGTTGATACAAAATGGCGAATGTTGTATATTTAAAGAAAATTAAAATAATATAACAGCTTCAAATCCAAAGACATAATTGTACTAAATGTGCAGGTGGTTAATAAAATTTTCATTAAATGGGTGTTTTATTTTTAAGATGTATCGTGTCCTGTGGTATCTGTATATAGTGTTAAGTAGATATTTTAGCCCTCTGCGTTGCCTCTGCCCAGTACAAATATCCACCACCCACTACATCTTCCCTTTAACAAAATACACGTACAAAAATGAAGAGACCATTTAAAATGTTGTTGTATGGTATAGTATGGCAAGGTATTTTTATGCTATACATTTTTAGAAGTTTGGTATAAGTGTGTGTAATGATGAAACATTTCAGTTTCTATTGATTATAAACGCAATATGGGATATAATTCTGTTCACAAGCACTTTCTGAGGTATCGCTAGATGCAAAAGACAATTATAACTTTCACGAATGATTAAAAAATATTTAAAATTTAGTGGAGGTGTCAAGTAGGAAATGAGAACATTTACATGTATAAACTATACATTTATTGTATTTACTGACGTATTCGCGATCTTGCCATTATATATCTTAGGAAAAGACTGGTCAGGTACAAGATAAAGTTTATTTAGATTTAAAGAAAGGATAGATCAATTGTAATTAAGCACCATGAATTTCATTTTCAGACATGAAACATTACAATACGAAATACGAGCCATTTAACATTAATATTTGCTGATGCAGTGTTCATGTAAAGGTCAAATAAAAACAATCAATATTAAATTTCTTCTGATCATCACATTGTCAATGATGAACTAGTTTTTATTTTTGTATAGGATTATATCATGTTTATCTTTGGTGAAGTATTAAGGATGCAAACTTGGTGACGTTTTTATGATAAAAAAGGCACATTAAAGCTACTAGAAAATAATAATTTTGTCAAGATCCTAAAACTCCTCTGTCTCTCGTGACAATCAAATGTCCTTACCATTGATCCATTTCATTTCACCAATTTACTATTATTGGCTATCGTATTCGTTTCCTAGATTTTAATTCCGATTGCAGGGCATAAAACAATCATCCCGATTTTATATATCTTAGAAGGTCAAAATTTGTTATTTGTTAGCTTGCAGATTTTTGTTACACCAAACAATTGGTTGGGCAGTCGTAATAAATTTTAAAAAAACGAGTAGCAAAGACTTTAAATATCGATTTATGCTATTTCTATCACGCTAAAAAGTGGATACGAAATTATCTCTTGTTTAATCGCTGATTATACATTATTTTTGTCTGGCTTAAAAATTTGGATTAATTTAACAGTGGATACGTACAGTAAGAAATTACAAAATGACGGCATTATTTATCTTACAGTTCTTAATAAAGGATGCCCTGTTCATCTTACTTAAAGTGTTCTGTGATCTTTGGACTGTTGTCTTATGTATCTTTTATTGACTGTTCTTAAGAATGTTGTCTTCTTTTTCTTGCATAGAGTGCTCCTGGAGAAGCGGTCTTATGTTTCTTACCTAGAGCATTCTTTTAGAAGCTATTTTATGTTTGTTACCTAAAGTGTTCTGAGAGATGCTGTCCCATTAATCTTACGTAAAGAAGCCTTTGGAATATCGTCGTGTTTATCTTACCTGGACGGTTTGCGGCAGGGGTTGTTTGCACCAATTTTTCAGTTTACCTGGGTGTCCTGTTTTACAAAGTTGGAAGCCTGAGTACACAGTGAAATCCTCGACCT
Organism: Limnoperna fortunei; assembly: GCA_944474755.1. NCBI lineage: Eukaryota > Metazoa > Mollusca > Bivalvia > Mytilida > Modiolidae > Limnoperna > Limnoperna fortunei. Next base: position 60,220,757 of record OX104122.1, on the reverse strand, counting down.
TGACAGGAGAACAGACATTCCTTGTGAATAAAGGTTCATGGTCATGTTGTTTTGTTTATCTTACCTATAGTATTCTTGGGAATGCTGTCGTGTCTTCTGAATAGAATGTTCTTTGCATTATGTCTTTTTATGTGCTTTTGCGAATTCTAATGCTTACTGTTATAATTACGTGTTGTGGGGAATTTTTTTCATCTTACAGAGTTTGCTTAGAAATGTTGTCTGGTTTATCTTACCTAGAGGGTTTTAAGGAAGCTGTCGTATTTATCTTACATAGAATGTTCTATTGTATGTCTTCGTTATCTTTTCTTTTGTGTGCATTGAAATGATGTCTTGTTGCTATCCTATGGTCTTTATTATAAGGACATCTAGTGTATCTAACCTAGAGTGTTGTTGGGAATTATATCTTGTTTATCTTATCAATAGTGTTCTGAAGAATAATTTTTTTCCTTGATAGTGTTCTTTTGAATAATGTTGAAACTGTAAATTGCAATCAGCATAATCAACCCTACAAAACTCTGTCTTAATCTAAAACACAATTTCTATTTTATTCTTGTGTGTTTTTGACACTTTACATGTAGCCTAGCTTCAGTGGCTTTTTGTATAAAAAAATTGATAAAGCTAGTTTTATAGTGTAAATTTGTAAATTGCCAATATTTTTGGTTAAACTTTCAGTGAGTAATTAACTTTTGAAAATTTTGCTGTTGATGTTTTTGTCTATTGTACACTTGTCATGAATAGGAAGAAACTGCAAACAAGGTAAAATCCGTTACTGGTATTTACCAGTAGAGCAATTTGATGTACTATTTTTCTCATCTGGTGAAAATTGCTCAAAGTCATGTATCTTCCAGGTGAGCAATTACATCAAGTAGTTATTTTAATGCATTTTTTTATAATAAGTTAATATATAACAGTTTTTTTTGCATTTTATTATAACTTTAGTTTATTTATTATTATCTTTTATTGTAGTGTGCTGATATAGAGCGAACAGGTTATATGGGCAAAACAAATCAAAACATTATCATTATTTATAATATTTTAGGTGTCACAAGTAAACAGTACAGACAGATAACCCATCAAGTAGCAGTACTTCTACAGAGTAAACCAACAACTCACTAGTTGTATAACCATAAGATTCACTCCATAAGCAGGATTTAACTTTTACCACACTGATCCTTTATCCAGTCCTATATATATACTCTGTGTTCAGTTGGGTAGTCATTATAGCAAGTGTAAGCTTATAGACATTCAATAAAGCTTGTTGACCACAATGAAATATGAAGATTAGTCGTGACATATTTGACCACATCCAAAGTTAACATTGACACTCAAGAATATTCAAAACAAAGTTATTCTGAGTTTTCCATGACATATATTCACAAATTTAATAAATAGGATTCACAATTGTGCATACAGTAGAAACAATATGACATATTTACTGATTTTAAAAAAATGAATCCAGGATGTATTTTAATAGAAGAAACAATAAGTAGTCTTAATAAAAATAAAAATAACATTATGAATATTACATAAATTTAAATGGCAATATTTAAAATACATATACATTCATTGTAAGGTCATCTCTTTGTAACGATGATTGTAGTTTATAGTTTTAATGTGTAATTTATTTCTCTAATTTTTTGGCAGTATGCTGAACAAGAAATATTGCAATGAGGAATTATGCATTAAAAAGTTGTTGTTATAAGAACAGAAAGAAAGTTGTAAGGGGTAGTAACATCATCTGAACATCTTTGATGCAAGTTACAGTGTGACTCATATAGGTAGTCCCATAATCAGATTCCTCTTTTTTGAGACATCAAAAATTCTATTACTGTAAAAAGACATATATTGTCTGCACCCTTTTTTTGGAGTAGAAAATTGCACCTACATGTTTTTAACACAATGGCCTAAGATGAACATATCCAAGTCCGACTTGTCCATGCTTTTTAAACAGGTTTAACTGTAATATATAATTTATTCTCTCTCAAAATATCATTTATTTTCATAGTTGTATGTATTTTTGCGATGGATTGTAATAAACAAAAATATAAATAGTGCATTGTCGAATCATCTATTATGATTGTTGTTAAAATGAATACTCTCACATTTCTAAACCAAACCAACTTTTGTCAATTTTCATTTATCAACGAAAGCAAAGAAAACAAAAAAGATAACATGTTTGTTTTATTTTAATCTCTCAAAGATTGAAACAAAAAAAATGATCTTCAACAACTAAAGGTTATGCAATGAGTCATTTGTATTTTATGCAAAACATGTTAAACATCTGCTGTTTTGTATGCGTTTCAAACTACAATAGTCCTATATAATTAATATCTTATTAGTAAATACATTTACATTGATAATGTTCATGTTACAATTTTTTTTCATGTGAAAAGCAATACAAATATGATATTTTAAACTTGCTTGATTTGAAAACAATTTTGTTATTGCTAATATTTCATAGAAAAACTTCATGAACACCCAATTTTATGAACTAACTTTTTTGGCTAATAGTTGTAACGGTTAATTTCTGTTTTATTTTTTTTTGTCTGTATATTTTTTATTTATGTACCAACTCTTGAAGTAAACCGTTTCTTCTAATGAAAGTATAATTCTATTACTATTGTATTTGTCCACCATTTCATAGAAGTACAACCTGAGTGTTTTACAAGTAGAAAGTTTATTTAATGGTACATCAACAGCATTTTGCCTGTCTACAGCAGAAACCGGCAAATCATCAAAATTAACAAGAGTTATAGATTGATCTGTTATACTTGAATTTGAAGGGCATTACAGTGTTCCAGCTAGGGGGAAATAGAGGGGCGCCGCGCCCCGCCCTAAAATTACCGCGACCCTGTGCCCCTCTCAGGCGCCCCTGTGTCCCGATTTGTGCCCCTTATCACTTTATTGCTCCAATTAATTTTCTGCTCTAAAATTAATAGTAATTATAGTGTTTTTATAGCTAATTAACTCAGACTATTCTCGTTTCCTTATAATTTGATTATGTAATTAGTGGTAGACAGTGGGGACTGGTACACAGGTAACACTTCAAAAATGTTATTACCTTAAAAATTTGCGTGGTCACTGTTTTTGGCCATTAGGCTTAATTATGATCCAGACCGGAAATATCTACAACCGTTTTATTGCCATTTGCGGTAGATATCTTCGAATATTTATCACCGCTGTTTATCATTGAACACGCCATTTTTTTAAAACAAAAGGAACGACAACACAATTAATGACCTTTGCCACGAATGTAGTTCCCCATAAAATAGTGTATTTCTTTGTAATTTTTTTTTCTTTGGCTTTTTTCTTGTTTTGGTTCTACTTTTGGGGCTTATTGGAAAGAAGGATCTTTGAAAAAAATTTTAAAATTAAACATTTGATGAAATATAATGGATTAGGAGTAATTTAGTCTAGTGGAATAATTGCCAATTTCCTGTTTTCGGGGTCTCTCGGACTTCATCGATGAAGATAGGGATGCTTCCAGAGCTTTAAAAAAAGTTTGAGGTGTTACAGTTTTCTGAAATTTGGATATAGTTTAGAAGAGGTATGGAACTTTCAGACCCCCAAATGGCGTTCCAGAAACGAAGGTGGAATTTTTTTTAATTGACTTTATGTTAATATAAACAAAGAGGGAAAAAGAGGTCTTCAACAATTGTGGTTTTGTTCCAAAAATTGAAAGCTGGTACCCGACTGCCTTTTTCTATGTTCAAATAGCGTTAAGTAAAAATAGTCGCGGCAACCAGTACAAACCAACTGAAAATAAGGATATATCCGGAGCGGATATGAACTTAGTTCAGGAACTTGCAAATACAATGCTGCTTGTGTTGAAGTTACAACCACAAACATTGAAACATAGTAATAAATAGTATTTTCGCAGTCACTTTTCAGTTGATTAAATGCACAAATATATTTAAATATTTTACTTTAAAATGAAAACAAAGGCGAAAAACAGCAACAGAACACTTATTCAAATAACAATAACAACAAAAGTGCAACAACCTCAATCACACTAAAAAATATGAAAATACACGAAAAAGTGCCCTTCTCATGCGCCCCTCTATTTTTAAATCCTAGCTGGAACACTGCATTATATGGAAAGATTGGTGCAGTTGCACCTTTTTCATGATCAGTCTTACTGTAACTGTTATGGTCAGTAGCTGTTAAACACATATTTCTTTGGTCAGTTGACGCAGTAGCTATGTATAAAAATGGCTAATGCTTATTGTTTCTTTATCATTGTTTTCAGGCAAATGAAAAACATTTGAGCAGTATGGATTGGTGTATATATTATTATTATTACTATAAGTTATTGCCTATCTTTAACTGTTTCAAAGGAATAGAGATGAAAAGACCATGTAAATAGAGAACTTGACCTTGACCTTTAAATTTGTGTTCATTTTCAAGGTCAAGGTCAAATGATAACAAATAGTCATGGTCCCATGTAAATATCTTTTCTAATTACTGAGATATCTATTTACAATAACTTGCATTGATGTAGGAAAGATAACTCTGACAAAAGGTCAATTCAAGACCTTAAATTAAGGCTTAATAATGTACAGGTTTCAATTTTGTATATATAATGATTAAGGAGGAGATCCACACACAACACAAGGTCAAATTATAATGTGACCTTTACTTTGTGACATTCATGGTCAAGGGTAATGATGACCTACAGTGAAAACTCGATGTCTCCATCACATTTGGTTCATGAGTTACAAAGTCACACATTAAACATTCAATAAAGAATGGAAATAACTCCTATAAGAAGGGAACGAATTCTTTAATGCCATATGCAACAAAATATCAAAATTCATCACAGAATTGAAACAACTTTCATCGGCACCTTGTAAAGTTTCATAGTTTATCTGCACACAAAGTTTTCTTTGACAGGGGAAATAACTATGTAAAGAAAGGTGTTCGGTGTGCCAGGGGTAACTACGAAAGCCTAATGTGAAATAAATGTGTTGTCTTATGTATCTTTTATTGACTGTTCTTAAGAATGTTGTCTTCTTTTTCTTGCATAGAGTGCTCCTGGAGAAGCGGTCTTATGTTTCTTACCTAGAGCATTCTTTTAGAAGCTATTTTATGTTTGTTACCTAAAGTGTTCTGAGAGATGCTGTCCCATTAATCTTACGTAAAGAAGCCTTTGGAATATCGTCGTGTTTATCTTACCTGGACGGTTTGCGGCAGGGGTTGTTTGCACCAATTTTTCAGTTTACCTGGGTGTCCTGTTTTACAAAGTTGGAAGCCTGAGTACACAGTGAAATCCTCGACCTTGACAGGAGAACAGACATTCCTTGTGAATAAAGGTTCATGGTCATGTTGTTTTGTTTATCTTACCTATAGTATTCTTGGGAATGCTGTCGTGTCTTCTGAATAGAATGTTCTTTGCATTATGTCTTTTTATGTGCTTTTGCGAATTCTAATGCTTACTGTTATAATTACGTGTTGTGGGGAATTTTTTTCATCTTACAGAGTTTGCTTAGAAATGTTGTCTGGTTTATCTTACCTAGAGGGTTTTAAGGAAGCTGTCGTATTTATCTTACATAGAATGTTCTATTGTATGTCTTCGTTATCTTTTCTTTTGTGTGCATTGAAATGATGTCTTGTTGCTATCCTATGGTCTTTATTATAAGGACATCTAGTGTATCTAACCTAGAGTGTTGTTGGGAATTATATCTTGTTTATCTTATCAATAGTGTTCTGAAGAATAATTTTTTTCCTTGATAGTGTTCTTTTGAATAATGTTGAAACTGTAAATTGCAATCAGCATAATCAACCCTACAAAACTCTGTCTTAATCTAAAACACAATTTCTATTTTATTCTTGTGTGTTTTTGACACTTTACATGTAGCCTAGCTTCAGTGGCTTTTTGTATAAAAAAATTGATAAAGCTAGTTTTATAGTGTAAATTTGTAAATTGCCAATATTTTTGGTTAAACTTTCAGTGAGTAATTAACTTTTGAAAATTTTGCTGTTGATGTTTTTGTCTATTGTACACTTGTCATGAATAGGAAGAAACTGCAAACAAGGTAAAATCCGTTACTGGTATTTACCAGTAGAGCAATTTGATGTACTATTTTTCTCATCTGGTGAAAATTGCTCAAAGTCATGTATCTTCCAGGTGAGCAATTACATCAAGTAGTTATTTTAATGCATTTTTTTTATAATAAGTTAATATATAACAGTTTTTTTTGCATTTTATTATAACTTTAGTTTATTTATTATTATCTTTTATTGTAGTGTGCTGATATAGAGCGAACAGGTTATATGGGCAAAACAAATCAAAACATTATCATTATTTATAATATTTTAGGTGTCACAAGTAAACAGTACAGACAGATAACCCATCAAGTAGCAGTACTTCTACAGAGTAAACCAACAACTCACTAGTTGTATAACCATAAGATTCACTCCATAAGCAGGATTTAACTTTTACCACACTGATCCTTTATCCAGTCCTATATATATACTCTGTGTTCAGTTGGGTAGTCATTATAGCAAGTGTAAGCTTATAGACATTCAATAAAGCTTGTTGACCACAATGAAATATGAAGATTAGTCGTGACATATTTGACCACATCCAAAGTTAACATTGACACTCAAGAATATTCAAAACAAAGTTATTCTGAGTTTTCCATGACATATATTCACAAATTTAATAAATAGGATTCACAATTGTGCATACAGTAGAAACAATATGACATATTTACTGATTTTAAAAAAATGAATCCAGGATGTATTTTAATAGAAGAAACAATAAGTAGTCTTAATAAAAATAAAAATAACATTATGAATATTACATAAATTTAAATGGCAATATTTAAAATACATATACATTCATTGTAAGGTCATCTCTTTGTAACGATGATTGTAGTTTATAGTTTTAATGTGTAATTTATTTCTCTAATTTTTTGGCAGTATGCTGAACAAGAAATATTGCAATGAGGAATTATGCATTAAAAAGTTGTTGTTATAAGAACAGAAAGAAAGTTGTAAGGGGTAGTAACATCATCTGAACATCTTTGATGCAAGTTACAGTGTGACTCATATAGGTAGTCCCATAATCAGATTCCTCTTTTTTGAGACATCAAAAATTCTATTACTGTAAAAAGACATATATTGTCTGCACCCTTTTTTTGGAGTAGAAAATTGCACCTACATGTTTTTAACACAATGGCCTAAGATGAACATATCCAAGTCCGACTTGTCCATGCTTTTTAAACAGGTTTAACTGTAATATATAATTTATTCTCTCTCAAAATATCATTTATTTTCATAGTTGTATGTATTTTTGCGATGGATTGTAATAAACAAAAATATAAATAGTGCATTGTCGAATCATCTATTATGATTGTTGTTAAAATGAATACTCTCACATTTCTAAACCAAACCAACTTTTGTCAATTTTCATTTATCAACGAAAGCAAAGAAAACAAAAAAGATAACATGTTTGTTTTATTTTAATCTCTCAAAGATTGAAACAAAAAAAATGATCTTCAACAACTAAAGGTTATGCAATGAGTCATTTGTATTTTATGCAAAACATGTTAAACATCTGCTGTTTTGTATGCGTTTCAAACTACAATAGTCCTATATAATTAATATCTTATTAGTAAATACATTTACATTGATAATGTTCATGTTACAATTTTTTTTCATGTGAAAAGCAATACAAATATGATATTTTAAACTTGCTTGATTTGAAAACAATTTTGTTATTGCTAATATTTCATAGAAAAACTTCATGAACACCCAATTTTATGAACTAACTTTTTTGGCTAATAGTTGTAACGGTTAATTTCTGTTTTATTTTTTTTGTCTGTATATTTTTTATTTATGTACCAACTCTTGAAGTAAACCGTTTCTTCTAATGAAAGTATAATTCTATTACTATTGTATTTGTCCACCATTTCATAGAAGTACAACCTGAGTGTTTTACAAGTAGAAAGTTTATTTAATGGTACATCAACAGCATTTTGCCTGTCTACAGCAGAAACCGGCAAATCATCAAAATTAACAAGAGTTATAGATTGATCTGTTATACTTGAATTTGAAGGGCATTACAGTGTTCCAGCTAGGGGGAAATAGAGGGGCGCCGCGCCCCGCCCTAAAATTACCGCGACCCTGTGCCCCTCTCAGGCGCCCCTGTGTCCCGATTTGTGCCCCTTATCACTTTATTGCTCCAATTAATTTTCTGCTCTAAAATTAATAGTAATTATAGTGTTTTTATAGCTAATTAACTCAGACTATTCTCGTTTCCTTATAATTTGATTATGTAATTAGTGGTAGACAGTGGGGACTGGTACACAGGTAACACTTCAAAAATGTTATTACCTTAAAAATTTGCGTGGTCACTGTTTTTGGCCATTAGGCTTAATTATGATCCAGACCGGAAATATCTACAACCGTTTTATTGCCATTTGCGGTAGATATCTTCGAATATTTATCACCGCTGTTTATCATTGAACACGCCATTTTTTTAAAACAAAAGGAACGACAACACAATTAATGACCTTTGCCACGAATGTAGTTCCCCATAAAATAGTGTATTTCTTTGTAATTTTTTTTTCTTTGGCTTTTTTCTTGTTTTGGTTCTACTTTTGGGGCTTATTGGAAAGAAGGATCTTTGAAAAAAATTTTAAAATTAAACATTTGATGAAATATAATGGATTAGGAGTAATTTAGTCTAGTGGAATAATTGCCAATTTCCTGTTTTCGGGGTCTCTCGGACTTCATCGATGAAGATAGGGATGCTTCCAGAGCTTTAAAAAAAGTTTGAGGTGTTACAGTTTTCTGAAATTTGGATATAGTTTAGAAGAGGTATGGAACTTTCAGACCCCCAAATGGCGTTCCAGAAACGAAGGTGGAATTTTTTTTAATTGACTTTATGTTAATATAAACAAAGAGGGAAAAAGAGGTCTTCAACAATTGTGGTTTTGTTCCAAAAATTGAAAGCTGGTACCCGACTGCCTTTTTCTATGTTCAAATAGCGTTAAGTAAAAATAGTCGCGGCAACCAGTACAAACCAACTGAAAATAAGGATATATCCGGAGCGGATATGAACTTAGTTCAGGAACTTGCAAATACAATGCTGCTTGTGTTGAAGTTACAACCACAAACATTGAAACATAGTAATAAATAGTATTTTCGCAGTCACTTTTCAGTTGATTAAATGCACAAATATATTTAAATATTTTACTTTAAAATGAAAACAAAGGCGAAAAACAGCAACAGAACACTTATTCAAATAACAATAACAACAAAAGTGCAACAACCTCAATCACACTAAAAAATATGAAAATACACGAAAAAGTGCCCTTCTCATGCGCCCCTCTATTTTTAAATCCTAGCTGGAACACTGCATTATATGGAAAGATTGGTGCAGTTGCACCTTTTTCATGATCAGTCTTACTGTAACTGTTATGGTCAGTAGCTGTTAAACACATATTTCTTTGGTCAGTTGACGCAGTAGCTATGTATAAAAATGGCTAATGCTTATTGTTTCTTTATCATTGTTTTCAGGCAAATGAAAAACATTTGAGCAGTATGGATTGGTGTATATATTATTATTATTACTATAAGTTATTGCCTATCTTTAACTGTTTCAAAGGAATAGAGATGAAAAGACCATGTAAATAGAGAACTTGACCTTGACCTTTAAATTTGTGTTCATTTTCAAGGTCAAGGTCAAATGATAACAAATAGTCATGGTCCCATGTAAATATCTTTTCTAATTACTGAGATATCTATTTACAATAACTTGCATTGATGTAGGAAAGATAACTCTGACAAAAGGTCAATTCAAGACCTTAAATTAAGGCTTAATAATGTACAGGTTTCAATTTTGTATATATAATGATTAAGGAGGAGATCCACACACAACACAAGGTCAAATTATAATGTGACCTTTACTTTGTGACATTCATGGTCAAGGGTAATGATGACCTACAGTGAAAACTCGATGTCTCCATCACATTTGGTTCATGAGTTACAAAGTCACACATTAAACATTCAATAAAGAATGGAAATAACTCCTATAAGAAGGGAACGAATTCTTTAATGCCATATGCAACAAAATATCAAAATTCATCACAGAATTGAAACAACTTTCATCGGCACCTTGTAAAGTTTCATAGTTTATCTGCACACAAAGTTTTCTTTGACAGGGGAAATAACTATGTAAAGAAAGGTGTTCGGTGTGCCAGGGGTAACTACGAAAGCCTAATGTGAAATACATTCATGGTACAAAATATCTTTACGAGATGTCTCAAAAAAATGTATAATGGGGAAAGAAAGCTTGCTGGAAAAAGAATAACAGACAGACAATAACAGTAAGGCCTTCCACCCAGAAAGTGGAAAGCCTTAAAAATCATAGATGTGTCCGATTGGGATTCCACGAAACTACAAAAAATGTCACGTCACACTTTAAATTTGTAACGTCGAATCAAAATCCAAAATGTGTGAAACTATGAAAAGAAATTATTCTGTATCATACGTTCTGTCTAGCGCCGTTGGTTGTGTCAATCGATATGTCTAGCACCGTAGGCTGTGTCAAACGTTTTTCTATGGCCGTAGGCTGAGCCAAATATCATGCCTTGCGGTGTTGGCTATGTTAAACGTCCTGTATAGTGTCGTAGCAGCGTCAGTCTTTCTTACTAATGCCGTTGGATGTGCCATACATCCAATCTTGGGGCATTGGCTGTCTCAAACGTCCTGTCTAGAGCCGTAGGCAGTATTAAAGTTTTTTCTAGCGCCGTAGGCTGTCATACATCCTGTCTTGCGGTGTTGGATGTGTAAAACGCCTTTTCTAGCGCGCTAGACTGTTTCTTACGGCCTGTCTTACGTCGTAGTATGTGTCTAACAACCGGTCTAACGTCGTTGTCTGTCATTTAACACCTAGGTTTTAATAAAAATTTTATTTAACAATCTTGGCTCTGTTAAGCATCCTGTCATACCGCGGTAATACCGCTTACAGTGGCGGATCCAGGGGGGGCCCCACCCCCCTTTAAAAAAAGGAAAGAAAAAAATAAAGAACAGGGAGGGTAACAACAAGCGTCAAAGGCAAAAATGTAATCCCCGCTCGTCCTCGCCATAAATTAATGCATTAACGGTACTAGCCCTGCCGTAAATGCGCCTCTGCGAGGCGCGGGAGGACCACTTCGTGGCCCTCCTTTTCGGATATCCCCTTTTTACGCCCCCCCCTTTCGGAAATCCGCCACTGACTTGGGCTGTATCATACTTCCTATGTAGCGACGTGAGTTGTACACCTATCTATTGCCGTAGACTTCGTTAAACCTCCTATCTTGCTCTGTAGGCTGCGTCACACTTCCTATCTAGCTTTTAAGGCTGTGCCACACGTCCGTGATGTCTGCATAACGCTAAACATGTTGTTTAACACGGCCAATGACGCTAACTAAGTACTTGTATCAAACGTCTTATTTAAGGACATCCCACCTAGCCTCGAGCTGTGTTAAAAGTGCATCCTAGCGAGTCTATGCGTATCAAACTTTCTGTAAGAAGTATAACGATGTGTAAACATGCAAAATATATATTGAATCTCAAGTCCCTGGTATTAGGCATTTTGATCTGAATTATATTTGTTGTTACCAATAGAAAAAACTGTGTCATGTTGTAAGGGGATATATCCATATCCTGTCCGAAACTCTACCTACACCACTTAATGTAATTTGATGAAACTTTAACAGAATCTAACCTTTATATACTTCCATTTTGCACCTCTTTTTTTAATATTTTGCTCCGATTGATATTTAAGGTTTCCCATGGAAAAACACGACTTTGTCATTGACAAAAGTGACATGAGCATTTTGATAGCTTCTGCTTATAACGTAAAAGATGTTTTTGTTTGTTTCTTTGAATGGTGTTTCACGCCTTTTTCATCCAAATTATTCGGCTATCATGACGTCTAGTTTTTATTGGGGGAGGAAGTCAGAGTACCCGGAGAAAACAAGACGAAATGCACCACCACAATATGTAGGTTTTTTTTAAATCTTTTGCATGCCTTCCTTTTCTGACTTTTTTTAGAAATAATTACTCCACTACAATACGGGTACAAAAATCCATCACAACACATAGAACAAAAATACTTAAATGAACTTACTTTGTCTCTATCTGTACAAATTTTTAATATAAATATCTTATATATATATATATATATATATATATATAAATTTGATATTAACCCTGTATTTCTGATGTTTCAGAAATCCGCTGGATAGATATATTATATGGTTGTCACAATGCTTAGACGTTTGTTTATATATAATTTTAAGGAAATGCGCAATGTTACCAAAAACATCAAAAGAATAATAAACAGGAAAGATGAAATGGCAAAAACCACACATGCGAGTGAAAATGAAATATATGGAAAATGTTTATATAAAAATTCTTTTATAGCGAACAAAAAATGGCAAAATAAATGCAACGATAATGGCAGACTTAAAATACAAAATATGATGGACAACAAATCAAGCGAATGGTATTACGAATGTTTGTAGATCACAAAAACCAAAACAAAAAACAATGCAAGCGAAATCCAACAAAAATAACACAAATTAACACACACAAAACAAGGAAAACAACAAAATTTAGCAACTGAAAACCAAGACAAGTGTCGTATCGAGTGAACCTACACGTGGACAACACACGAGGTAAACGGACAATTACTATCAAACAAACGACGCAAAATATTTAAACTCAAATTAACAATAAAAATAAGAACAAAAAAAAAATTAAACAAAAGTTGTTGGTAGAACCAACTTCGCAAACAAAAGTCTAATTTGAGAAAAGCAATACTGTCCTTGCAAATGACAGTAAACGTTTGGAAGTTTTTACTTCCTACACCGACAACTTAATGCTCTTGGTCGGACGGAGATTAATTTAATTTATATTGAAAGGTAAACATCACGAAGTGTTAATACGCTTTATTAATAGGCCACATCGATATAGACAAGTAAACATGACCTTACAAAGTTCATACACAGGTTATAATAAGAAAATGGGTGGACAAAATCGACAAATCACAATTTTTGTGTACATGATAATACGAATAGACATTTCTTTGTCTTTTTCATAAATTCTGACTGTAAATTACAAAGAGAATCCGAGTAGAATTTTCCACGCATCTAACTGTATGTTTCGTTCCCCTTTCCCTATGAACTCCCCTGACAATATTGCACCAGGAGACAAGTTCTTATTGTTTACTTAAAGAAAACGTTCCGGGACATTATTTCTAAGGTAAGACAATAATATGAAACAGGCACTACCTGAAAAGCTCGCGAAGAAAGACCACAGTTTAAAACTTTATACATGTACAACAACACATTAAATCAAAATCTACCATATATATATACAGATACAATGTACAAGAAAAAAAACACCAAGAATCTCAACAAATCACTGTGAACAAGTGTGGTCATTGTAAACAGTAGTCCGAGAATCCTCTGCCGTCCAACGCTTTTATTTTTTTTTTTTGCGTGGGACGTCGGAGAGCTCTCCATAAGCCAAAAAGCGGATTTTGCGCCACGGGTCTGAGTCGGCAAATTTCATCGTGTCCAGATGTTAAAAAACATTTTCGTCCAGTTAAACTATATATAATTCGCTTCTTAAGATATTTTTCTCTATGAATATAATCATCATACCTTCAATCAAGCTAATTTAAGCACTTGCTTCAAGTCACATGGTTGTCACGTGACTTTTTGTTCAAAATGAAAGCGAAATGTCCGAATGTAAGGGTATCGATGGAAATGAGCTTAGAAATGAACTTAAATCATCTTGATTAAAGGTACGATGATTATATTCACAGAGAAATATATCTAAAGAAGCGAACACTAGACACGATGAAATTTGCCGACTCCGACCCGTGTCGCAAAATCCGCTGTTTTGCTTATGGAGAGTTCTCTGACGTCCCACGCAAAAAAAGCGTTGGACGGCAGAGGATTCTCGGACTATGTAAACAGGAACCATCATGGTTGAAATCTTTGACAGGCCTGATAATAAAAAAAAAAATGTGTTAGAATTGACCAATAATAAGTTTTCAAAATTTGAGATGTACTACAACATGGATGAGAAATATATTCTAAACAAAACACGTCTGAAACAAACACTGTGTAAGAAATACATGGAAGTAAATTTTTTATGTTCTGAAAAAACAAACAGTTGTGAGACCGGTATATGCATATACATATGTAAAAAAGAAGATGCATGCAAATACATAGACCAGAATAAATTCAACAAATGTCACAAAGATCATCCTGAACCAATAAATTATATTTGCAGTTTTATACTTCCATGAGTATACATTTAATAATAAAGGAAAGGACACTCAATGGTTTTAAAATTAGTTATATTTATAACTTTTTGATATTACCACTGCAAATATAAAATCAAATGGTTTCAAATTTTCAAAACTACTTGAACTTTAACCATGTTAATGATACAGTCATACACAATATACTTGTTGCACATGTACATGATTGAACTTGAAAAAATTCTCAAATACAAGGTGAATAAAATATGTTTTTCATTTTTGTAATAAAGTTTTCTACATATGATATATTACTTTATTGGTAATTTGTTACAATTTCCTTTGATCTTTACTACCAATAAAATTAGTATCAACGCTCAGTAGAACAATGACTAGTGTTACTATATAGAAATTATCAGCTGTTGGTCATTTGTCATGCGCGAACACATTGCGGAAGAATCTGCCTTACTTTTTGACCAATCGCGCATCACTGACCAAAGCTCATAAATATTAAGGAAAACAAACATCACGAAAGAAACAATACATCTATGCTGCAATTAATCAGACCTGTCCAGACACTAAGAAGTGTTACAAAATATAAAACGCAACACACAATCAGTATCTAGAGAGTATCTTATTCATCTCCTGAAATAAGAATAACGAACAATGTACATACATATCCCCTTTTAACTTGCTGTTTTTGTATGGCAGTACGCTCGAATTTCAGCGATAAACGGGTCTTGAAAGTGTATCGCTTTAACGGCGTTTAATTTGGTTGAAACACATGTTTATCATTAATAGAGAATAAAATGCAGGATATTTTAACAGTACACTTCGTTTTGATCGCTGAATGAAGGAAGATTGCCGAAACATCGAGTATGTGACCGTAGATGTAGTTGATAGGCTATAGCCCTTTATACTATATAGGCAACGTATAATTACTTTTTGTTACACAGGCAGAAATTTTCATTACATATTTAGGGGGTACGGAATCAATATGGATTGATTTATCAATATCGGTAGCCCCATAAACTGAATAACTGACATGCACACCAAGCCGGTAAGTGAAAGAAATCGTAATCAGAATCATTTTCTTCTTTGAAAAAACATTAATATAGTTTTCAAACATAATAACCTACCTCTTTAAACTTTTTCGTAACGCTGAAAATGGTTTCAGATTGACATTTCCTCTCCATTCATTTGAAATTCCCTCCGGCTCCGTCCACACAATCGCTTTAAGTTTTTGAATGATTGAGGTAGGAGTGACGTCATGTCAGACCGCATTACGCATAAAAATTGTACAAAAGAAGTAGTGCACAGATTCTTACCGTAAAAACGGCACTATTACAAAGCAAAATAACCTCAAATATGTGAAAAAACGAAAACAAATAAAAAAAGTTGTATTTAAATTGAGAAATTAACGATAACAAAATTATTAGTATTTTTTTCGCTCAACAAGGATTATCAAGTCCATATCAGATTCGCTCTACGAGCTCATCTGATATAGACCTGATAATCCTTGTCTCACGAAAAAAAAAAAAACTAATAATTAATATATATCATGTATAAGTCCACTGCAAATAAAAAATCAAATGGTTTCAAATTTTCAAAACTATTTGAACTTTAACCATGTTAACGATACAGTCATACACAATATATACTTGTTGTACATGTACATGATTGACCTTGAAACAATTCTCAAATACAAGGTGAATAAAATATGTTTTTCATTTATGTAATAGTTTTCTACATATGATATATTACTATATCATGTGTAAGTCTGTATATCATGTATACTGTACGTATATGCATGAACATTTATCAAAACTGTGTTTCTCTTTTCTTTCCCCATTCTGATTTATTCATAAATGTTAGAATATATATATATATATTTATATATTATGGAAAAAAATTTATCCGAAAGAAACGTTTCTAAAATTTTCTTTTAACATCCCCCTTTCCAAAACAGTAACTTGTATGTTAGTAAGGTAAAAACAGAAACACAGTAATAAAGAATGTAAGTAATCCATAAACAAAAAACTTTATGTCTTACTGTTGTATACTGAAGTTTTATATTTACTTTTATCCATTCAAAAGTTAAAAAAAAAAGGTTCTTGGGCGTTTTATAAGATTTTTAAAGGGTTCTTATTACTTTTTTTGTTTTATTCCCTTGCTTCTGTTTTTAATTTGCACTATTATAACATGTATAAGCAACTGTTTTACAATGTGTTGAATTGTTTATGGTATATTAAAAGTGTGATGCAATGTTTTTGTAATACTGACTGTTAAGGTTAGAGGCTGGTGTGCCCCCCACCTAGCACAGTTGTATTATGATATACTTTTGTGTTGTGTGCCTTTTTGTGTGTGTGTGTGTTTTTTGTTTGTTTGTTTGGTTTTTTTTTTTTGCTTTTGTTTTGTTTTTGCTCTTTTTAAAAAACATAACCATACATTTAAAAAGGTACAGTGTTTGGGAGATTCTTGAACATTTTTAATGATTGTTGAAGACTCAGTGGGAGAGGAGAAGGGATAATTATGATCAACATGAATATTTTCAAGTTCTGTTTGCACTTGTACTAAATCAGGACCATATTCACTGACACTGACTGTGGGGGATGAAAGTGGGTAGGTATGGTCAAAATGACTTTTATTTACACTAAGTTTAACAGTTTTCTTGGATGAAGATTCATGTTTTAAAAAATTTGATGGAATAGATGAATAGTTATGCTCGTAAGCACCATTTTTTACAACATCGGCATAAGACCTTGGGCTATCCATGTTTTTCAATGGTTTTATGAGTAAATTGAGATAAAAGTTAAGTGTAATTGTGTTGGACGGAACTCGAGGGTACTATTTAAACTGATTTACACAAATATGTTATACCTTTTTGCAAACGCAAAGCGAAAATAGTCTCAACAAATTGCTATGGATCTGTCACCAATATTTGTTGTCGTGCAGACGATATGTCTGGGTTCAAGGGTCACCACTGTATCGAAATCTCGTGAGAGAAAGCAATATTTATTTAAAACAGAGAGGAAGAGATCGTTCATTAGATGGTTATTTTTTATTGAGAAAATCAAAGCATCAACAATAAGTAAAGATTTGATTTTATAGCCGTTTGTTACAAAAAAAAAGCGAAAATACCGGGTCTCGCTAACGCGAGACCCGGTATTTTCGTAAATTCCCAATGCATTCCGAGTAGCCCAGGTTTTTTTTTCAATGATCATATTTTGGGTCTAACCTGGTCCCCCGGTGCAATATTTTTCATTGACGCAAGCTTCACTTCAAATATAACACCAGGTCAGGACCTCCAATATAAGCATTTTCATTGGTTAATTATATGACGCCATTTAATATCACATGCACATGCCAATCTTTTTTTAAATCTGGGAATACCTTTTCTTTATAAATTTTAAATATAAATTATATTTTACCTTTACGTTTAAATTATGAAATCATAATGTTAACTCAGCTGAGAAATGTAAACATTGAACGTCACAAAGAGAATGACGTCATAATACGTTCGTTCTACTTGAACTTATCTATAATACTAATGGTCAGTCTAGAGAATACTCGAACGTCAAATTTCAACGCTGTCACCGTTGAAATCCAATGCTCCTGACCTGACGTTATATCTGAAGGCCGCTTAGGCTCATGAGGATATCATCGTCAGGGTACCAGAATAATTTTGGGTCTCGTGCAATTTGGCAGACTCTGTACATTAGAGAGCTTCGCTCGCATAATACTACAAAAATAAATTATTCTTACCGTATTTAGTTAGGAGCTCAGACTACCGTATTAAGTTATATACAAGATACAAAGTTGTATATTTTTGCTAATTTCTATTTTTAGAACATTAAAAATAGACTCAAGATTTTCCAAAGATATTAATAGTATGTCACATATATCTGTGTAATATAATTGCTCTGATTTGACTCTCTTCTTCATACCGTAGCATCGACCAAGGTCTCAATTTTGTCTTTTATTTTATTTTATTGTACTAGTATGTAAAAAAGAAATCATTTCAATCAGTATGAGAGGAGAGAAAATGTGTGTGAAAGTTACCTACATGTACATTGTATGTATCAAATTTGATAATATAGATGTATGCCCTAATGGGCCGATGATTGGTTAAATAAAAATACTTTACTTTACTTATAATCGAACAAAAATAAATGCCTTTTAAAAATATATAACGTTAAAAAATAATGAACAACGCATTTATAAAAGTTGGTGGAACGTGGGGCGAAGAACTGTCATAAAAACTGCGGATTTTGAGTAGGTGAGTCGTAGGTAGGATTAGATAGTGGCTTTACGTCCAGCGAGCAGTATTTCAGCTATATCCAGGACGGGAACAAGTTAACAAACAATACATTAATTGAAAAAGGGGTGGGATGGGACACAGGGAACACAATTTTGACTGCCACTGGAAAAGTATGGAGTATTGAGTAGGGTCGGAGAATTTAGCCTTTTGTAGCGGCTACAATGAGCCTACTCTTTTTCAAAATCTACAAAAGGGACCTTTATCGTGCAAGGAGTGTGGCACTCTCCAAACACGTTACCCACTATGGTCCCCGGCCAGGTTTTCCGTATTATGACCTGACAACCTCCAATGAGAGGATCTCCCCTATCCGCCACCCGGGGACGCGCTGGGCTGCTCTGTGGGTCGAGCACTGGGAACCATCCCAGTATCGTCACAGTGTGTGATGATGAAGGGAGGGAGAGTCATTACATCACTGTATAAATAATTTGTATGTCAATTATGTGTAATACTTTAATTTAGGCATCAGGATCAAAGAGAAAATTTTTAGTGATTATATTTAGTATATAAAATAATATCATACAAGAATATGATGTTCATGTACATGTAACAGGAAGCCTACAATTGTCTGCCTTCTGGTAGGAACTGAGCTCATAGAGTACAGTACTTCTACAGATCACTTGGTAAGAGCCTTGGTCAGAAATACTTCACTTTAGATTCATTGTTTATATCGCTGAATAATGGAAAATCGCCGAAATTCGAGTGTGGACGAAATTCACTTGGCACACTTCACTTTAGATTCATTGTTTATATCGATGAATTATGGAAAAATCGCCGAAATTCGAGTGGACGAAATTCGAGTATGTGACCATACATGTACATGTACCTTTTGAACTGCAGTGCCCTAAAATATTGTTTTTACATAATGCAAGTTTTGATGAAACTTTGTTAGTATTCATATTATGGTACGATTTAATTTAATATGTATTTTGGACAATAACATAATATGTCTTGACTCTTTATTTTGTTACATGCATACTTGGTACTATTCTAAACAAAAACTTATCTAAGCCAAAACACATGACTATCATGGTCATTCCTTCTTTTTAATTTGCTGAAAAAATTCACTAAACCTAAAATTCCAAATGTTTTTTGTACGTTAGCTAAAACGATATTTTTTGCGATTAATACTGTACACTCTACATCGTAAAAATGGATATCTGCCTGGTCCTCTTGATCAGGAATTAAGCATGTCTCATTTCAATGGTGTAATTCTGATTGGTTGATGTTTTAATGGATTTGGACTTCCATTAAATTGAATAAAGTATGTTTTCCTTTACTAACTGTCCTAATTTTGTTTTGAAAGGAGTTAAAGGACTTTTTTATGTCAAAACAGATCAAATTTGAATTGAATTTAATCCACAGAATATAGTACATGTACATGTAAGTTAAAAAATAAATGAGTATTTTTCATATGTTTATACTCCCGCTGACATTATGGAATAAGGGTATACTGTTTGCAGTCTTGATGTGTATTAGTGTGTTAGTGTGTTTGTGTAAATTTGTATTTTGATTACATTTTCTCTCAGCAATGATAAATCTTAACAATACTGAATTTTTTTTCCTTTAGGTGTATTGTTTTGTACAAAGTTACAGTGTTGTTTGGGGGGGGGAGGCCATAAATCAGGAAGCATTAAATATAGATGACAGTTGTAAATGTTCAATAGTTCACTTGAGTACAAGCATGTGCATTTTTTCTTATCATTCAACATTCATTTATCTGTATTATTAGTTTGAAAGCAGGTTGCAAGTAGATGAAAAATTAAAAAAACAAAGAGCTAAAGCAGATTTCCACTCTGGTGTTTGTATTGTGTATACAAGTAAATACATGTACATGTACTGTCTTTATGTTTCTGCAGATCTTATCCACACCGAATGGAGGAGCTACGATGATTCTTATTGCAGCAATCCCAGTGCAGAATATTGGGAGGATACATTACACTCAGCCTCACCCTCGTCTTGATGGCGTTTCCTTTTTATTTATGTTAGAGACAGCTCATTTTTGTAGATCGCTGAGAGCTTTCATTTATCATAAAACAAGTTATTTTTATTCAAACTGTGCATGTTTAAAGAAGTAAAAAGTGCCATGGCGCTTGTGACTTAATTGTTGTTATACTGATACGTAACCTGAAACTTTGAATCGTGTATGTTGTTATAGTAACCTGAAACTTTGAATCGGATAAACAAAATCAAAAAAACAACAACAACAAATTAACTGTCACAATAAACAGTTAGATTTATTGATTTCGCAGCTTTCTTCGAGGTGAATTAAATATCTCTATAGACTATACTCGGTTATAATAGGAAGAAAAAATATTTCAAATACGTGTTGTTATTGAATTGTGTATTAATGGCACAAGAAGGACATCTACTAGTATCGATTTGTGTGTTCTTCACACTTTTGATGCTGTTTCAGGTAAGTGATCAGATAGAAATGTAAACATATTTTTTGGCTAGAAATTGCACACATGATTAAAAATCAATTTTTTCTTAAGGAGCATAAACTGTGATTGTAATCATGTTACATGAGGGTGCTATATATTTTTTTGTTGGTGTGTTTTTGGCATTTGTACACGTCTGTTTACTGTATTTCAGACAATAAACGAACTGTTGACTGTTTTTCAACCGTTAGCTTTTACCTGTTTACTTACAAATAGACATTGTTGTTAACTGTTATAATGAATTGTTGCTAACTGTTATCATGAAAATAAAAACCCTGTTAACATTAATAGTCAGAACACTGTTAACTGTTTAACAGATATTTCCCTGTTATTCGCTCTAAATTTCTTAATTATGCTGTTATCTGTTTTGAATTCACTGGTTTCTGTTTTCTCATGTAAATTGCTGTTATCTGTTATTATTACTTTAATTTACTATTTTCTGTTATCGGAAAAAAAAACAAATTGTTAACCTGTAAATGGACCCCTTCTTGCCCCTACCCTCTTATATTGGAAACCTGTCAATGGACCTCTTCTTGCCCCCACCCTCTTACATTGGGTCAATTTAATTCAATAAGCCAGACAGTTGTTTGGAATTTCAGGACTTTTAATGTATACAACTCTGGTTGAATATAGAAAGCCTTCATATAATAAGTTTTAAATCTAGTTTAAAGTACAAATATTTCTACATGATTTGGCTTTTATAATACTAAAAATTCTTAAGAGCACTTTAGGAATATTTTTTCAGGGAGATAAATAAAGAATTGCCTGTTGGAAAAATGTATGATGTTAAATCAAGAAGGCAGAATAAAAATATAAATGTATAAAAATATATCTGTTAAATGAATTAAAATAAAATTTAAACATTTGTAAAATAAATTCTGACTTATTACTAATACTTAAACGTATAAGGGATATTCTATATATCTAGTATATAAGGAGATAAGAAATTATTTGTCTTTAAAAATACGTGTTTTAGCTCAAATGGGACATAGTGTGTGCTATTGGCATCACTTTGTGACCGCCATCCATATATTGCAATAAACTTTGAAGTAATCTACAAGAAAAGTAACTATCTCTTATAAAATGTGCAGGAACATGTCCTTGAATTAAAAATAAATTTTGATCAAAACAGCAAATCAAACTTTATATATAATGCAGCAGTGCTTTATCAGATCGTGTGAGAAAGCTGAAAGTAGGCTGTTGATACCCTCTGGTTAACACTGTAATTGTTTCTACTTCTTAATTTTTGTAAAATGTTGTTAGTTTTTCTTCTTAGATTTACAGACCTTGACTTCCGGTTAACCTTATAGCCTACACATTTATATGAGAAGAAAATTAATTTTCCAAATAGATAATCATTATTATACCCCATGCATGTATAAAACAACTCGTAAGTGCTTATAATAAAAAACTACTGATCACAATTGTATGGAACTTGATAAGTATGAGGGAGCGTTCGGTATGTGATCTTGCTCACTGAGGTTCTTTAATCTAATATAAAACTGCAAGTAAAAACCAGCACCTATTTACTAGTAAACGTTAACTTTAGTGTAGACACATACACGGATCCCAAGAGTATATTTGCACAGTAATGTTTAAATATTTCCGTCATATAATTATTTAACTGCCAATAAAAAGTTTTGAGTATTAGGTACAGTATGAATGGAAAATTTAGCATTTTGTAGCAGCTACTTTTTTGACAACTATAAAAGGGGTTTGTAAGGAGTGACACACACAGTACCCGGTCGCTATCGTCTGATGTTAGACCTGCAGTTTCATTAACTTACAACTCCACATTGCGATGGCATCCCTTATCATACTGAACATCTCTGTGAGTTGAGCACCACCAGGAACCATTTCTAATACATATACACATAGTCTACACTTGTTACAAAAATACTTTTATTTATTTTACTTACATCCAATATATTTACAGATTAATGGTAGTGAAATCTTAGGTACCAGGACCAGATCATTTCCCAATGGAACACTAACTGTTTGTGAGGGTATTATTTGCCAGTACAGTAAGTACTAGTATATAATCTTTCATTACTGATCAACTAGGGACAGTTGATTATAACAAATACCTATACTAGTACATATACATACATTGGCAAACAGTATTTGTGCCTATTAAAATCGAGATTTTTCCATACCAAATACATCATGACTTACATAATTGTTCTTAAATTCTTAAAAAATCTACCTTACAACATTTAGTGAAAACTACACTTTAAATCCACTAAAAAGTGAAAACGTCCATTCAGTCTATATTAAGGTCTATTGTAGGTTTATAATTTTTACAATGGTTTTAAATCTTGCAGTAGCAACATATATTTTTCCTCATTATAATCTAGATGAAATATTTGTCCCTTGTACCTCTGGGGATGGTAGAAAGGACACATGTGCCAAATGCCCACAAGACAAACCAGTGTCAATAGAAAAGTTTGATTCGTCCTCATTTGAAGAACCCCCGACAGTGTGTCAAGATCCAAAGGAAAAATGTCAGTGTTATCCGGGTAAGATAATCATATACTTAACTATAACGAAAGGAACAGGAGTAAGGGAATCATCATCAACATGCGTCCTGCTTTAGTAGGATAGTACACACATATGAGAACCATTAGCAGAACCAGTGTTAGAATCTTAACAAATCAGTGCTCAAATTAAAAAAGTGCAAATATGTGTGCAGCTGATTTCTTTTCCTAAACAGTTTTTAATTAATATTGTTCATAAGTCAGTCTATTTATGCTTATGCTTTTATATGTTTTTGTGCGCTAAGTGATCAAGGTAGTCAGCTATTATTGACTATGTTCCTGTCTGCATTGAGACTGTGTCCTCCCCCAGTAAATAGTGGAATGCATAAAATAGCTGAAAAATTGCTGAATACATTATGTTTGTTTGAATTTAGGTTTAGGCCACCTAATTAAAACCTCAATTCAAACAAAAGTACATACATTCCTTGAAATATGTGTTTTTACTTGTAGAGTTAATGAACCATGATGAATGTATGAGAACCTTACAGCCAGTTTGTAAATGTAATACATCAGCAGGATATTGAAAATCCAAACTTATGCATGCCGTCAGAGAAGTGCAAGGAACCTGGATATGAATTACTGCTAAATGGTATTCTGATTCTGATTGTATTTGTTTGCAAAAATGCACTAGACACAATTTGACAGGTAGAATAGTGTTGATTTTTCTCATTTGATGTATAAACTCTAGGAGACTATCAGGTTTTCTGATTGCCCTTTTGTTTAGGCAACTAATAATATACCATTTAATCAATATCTGACGTGGTATAATTTGTTAATTTGAATTTATAAACAAATAAAGTCCCACAGGAGTTATAGACACTTTTCAACATTGTTTGTCTGTCAGGTTATTGTTAGTAGACACCATGCACTAGACCAGTAAGGGGATTTGCTAGCACGGCACCATGCATTATCATCAGTCAGGATATTGTTAGTATGACTCCCTGCACAAAAACCTGCACTTAACGGTACGAGTGTATTGTTAAATGACACTGTAGATTGGTACCAAAACAAGTTAATTCGTAGGACATTGTGCACAGCCATGGTATCTCATTATTATAACATTTATATATTTTTTTATTATTAAATTGTTGATTGAATCTTCAGGGAAGAATATATGTAACATATTCTTTATAAGTAAAGGATAATTGTTTGTTATAAATGTTTGTCCATTGAAACTTTTCATTTGTAGAAATATCATAAGTAAACAAGAGGTTTATTGGAGTATGTGGACATTATTTCCATGAGTTTGAAAATCGTACTTTCTATTGCGACTGTTTTCGTAAGTTCTGAATTCCTTTCAGATAACTGTCACAGATGTTCGGAAGGTACATACAAAGACATATCAGGATTTGGAAAGTGTCAGCCACAACCAAGGTAACTCAACTAAAAAAGAGAATCAACGATATCTTTATTACATATCCACATGTTTTAATAGGGTGTTTTGCGTGACAAATGAAAATTGCTTACCGCATATGGTCCAGCTTATGCTCCTTTTCGGCCGGGTTATAGTATAGTGAAGTTGGTCGGGCTGGCGGGCGGGGAAAATACGGTATCTCTTTTGTGTTATCAACTCCTTGTATAGAAGTATGTTCAACTGCTATTATGGAAGTGTTCCAGGGTTGTTTTCCTAATTTTCCTGCCTTGGGAACTTATTCATATTTAAAAACATTTACCATATTTGTGTAATAAACTCCTACATTTATTTTACACAGACCCAACCTTCTTCCAACACATTGTAAACTTTTCCCTTTATACAAGTCGGCCATTTCAGACTTTTTTAAATCAAAAATGAAAAAATTGGCCAATCACAATGAAAAAAACCAAAGCATTTCAAAACAGCGAAAATATCACGATTCGTAAGAGTAAACACTCCTTTCTCCGTGTGTGGCACTCTTTGTATTACTCACTTAAAAGTCATATCTTTGGGAAGTCATAATTTAGTCAGAGAAGGGATATGAAACAAATTAATGGTAATTTCTGACACAGATATGCGAAAAGGCCGTTAATACGATTTATACCACGGATCTTGCCTATATACTCTATCAACAGGGATGGTATTTATGACTTCTATACCCACATGTCGTCGCAATAAACACTATGCAAATAAAAATTTTAGTGACAGTTTTCTTGAAGCATCTGCTTGTATTACTGATAAATTTTCAGGTGTGAATATGGATATGTTATAGACAATCCTGGTGATTATGTCACAAAAAGAACATGTAAGAAAGCACCAACTTCTGGAATTGTCACATCAACTACAACTCCTAAATTGTTTATAATTGTTAATACTACAAATAATGAATCAAGTACATCAATTGATCCTGAGCAAAGTACGTATGTTGCTATGTCTTATTGGCTCTGTTACGATTGTTAATCTGAGTGCTGGAGATAATTTGTCTTTATTTGTTATTTCCTCATCCAGACTAACATTCAATTAATATTTTTCATATTAAAATTAATTAAAATGTCATCAAAGATAGTACAAAGATTCATCAGTGGCGCTCAAATCCACAAAATGCTTTAAATTCAAATAATTAAGATTTTGCAGAGTTTTTATAATCAAACCTGCAAAAACTTTTTACCCAATCTGGTTAAGGCTATCGAAATTTAGATCAAATAACTGTGATAAGCTACTTTTGAAATGTACTTATAATTGATTACATTGCTGATAACTTAAACAAGAATATTTTATACTTGGAAAGGGGTATCGATGGCCGATTAATTAATATAGTTTGTCATCTACAAATTGTCATGTGTCTTTCAACACTGATTCGATTCTAACTAGACAAGGATTGTCAGGTTTCCTAACAAAAGTAATTTTCCGGGTATTTCGATTAAAAGCCAAGACTTTAGTAATGTATGAATGAGTATGTCAATCATTCAAACGCATTAATTTTTAGATGTAACAACAGAGGGTCCACAAATGGAAAAGGATCTTCAATTTTATAGGTAGATATAAATGATTTTAGCACTATATGTAGTGTTTTTATATTATACTTGTACAGAAATATATACTAATAACCCCAAAAAATTTTATTATAACAAATTATATTATAGGTTTAATAGAAGCCAAAATGTGCTGTTTGTTAATGTCACAAAAACATTTGCTTCATGTCTTTAGAAATGCATGAATTAATGACCTTAAGCAAAATTTGTCAGTGTCATTTAGAAATCAAACTTCTGGCTAATACACATTGAAAAACAATATATTTAAACAAAATAATGTAAAGATGATAAAAGTATTTATAAACATCATGGTTTTTATAACTTCAGGCTACACCAGAATACTGCATGTTTGAGTCTATAACTTTTTATCTTTATGCTAAAGACTAAATAAAGTTGAAAAAGAAAAAAACACCACACTAGTTCTTTCAGTGTGAAAGTTTTGTCAATAAATAGTTTATTTGTATGAGTAAAATATATATTGTTGCATGTACGTAAGCACGTGATGAAAGTGCCCTTAAAGTCACTGTTGTTCTCATTTCAATATATATAAACTTGAATATTTCCACTGTTTTTCACAGCGGTGCAACTGTCATTGAGGCCATTTCTGTTGTGGTGCTAGTAACCATAATGATGTCGATTTGCATAAATCAATACATACACAGAAGATGTGCAGGTATTTTACTTTTATTACAAATTTTATCATGACAACGTAAATAATACATCTGAAATACGTTTTAACGTGTTTGATCTTCTGCTATATTGTGACTAGAAAAACATCGATTATTTGTTATTTGTATGGATAATATAATCTGTTGATAGTATTCGTCCTCAAGCATATGCAAAACATGCAAAAGTGTACATGCTTTACAAATACATTTCTGAAATGATCAATACTAACATATAGTACCGCTGCTTCCTTTTGTTTATAGTTTTATAAATTTTAATGATTATGAAAACAGTTTTAAAAATAATAAAACATAAGTTATTATAAAAATGTTTTGTAAAAATATTTTGATTACATTTATAGAAAGTATTACGTGCGTCATAAACAAAACAATGTTTATTTAAGTATTTTTATAACCACAAGTTAGCTCTACTCTCATCCAATGAATATAATAACAAATACCGAACATATAAGAAACGATCAAGAAGGAATCCACATATCAGTCCTAGAAAACTAACAATATGATCCTGACTCGGTACAGACATTTCAAAATAAGCTGGTTTAACCAGGTTTTATGGCATGCCAAACCTCTCGCTTCCATTAATATTCTGTGTGATTTGGTGTGTTGATGATAATGGTGGGTATTCATACCCCAATATTCATTCAATACTTAAGAAATATCGCTATTTTGAAGTATTTGTCTTTGATCTTAATGCGCGGTATTTTCCCATCTCACAACTAGCGGGAGGTGGGCCTATAGTTACGCAAACACCGTGACATGGTAAAAAAGCGATAAACAGATTATTTACGTTTTATGAAACTCGTTGCATTTTGACTGTCATCCTTTGATGATATGTGAAAGAGATAATGTATCTCGTTTTAACAAATGTAAATAAGCTTTAATTCTCAGTTAAAAACTGCAAGAAAAAAATGCCATTTATGTTTGTGTTTTTATTGAATTAGATTGAAACGTATATTGACTGAAAAGTTTGTTTTCATTTGCACTAAATGTTGTAATTGTTAAGTCCTCTGTAGTTTTGTACAGATCTTTACACCCGAAGAAAGTTTTAAGAGGTTTTGATTTACAGGGCACTGGAGTTTGCAAAATTCATTAGAGAATAAGATAAGTCTGCAACCTAAAAATGCTGAAATAAAATTCATACGAATTTGGTTGATTGTCCCATATCCGGTTTAAAGATGAATTTATTGAAAATGCACAAATTATTTATATTTGATGATTACCACAATAATATTATTCTTAATATTGTAGATGAATGCAGAGTAAGAAGACTGACTTTTACTCGAAAGTTTTTAATGTACGGCCCGTGTAAAGTAACCAGTTCAGTTTCGTCTCCAGAGGAAATTCCTCTGCAAATTATGCCAGAAAATTCTGTTCCATTTCATGGATATACTGTCAATGATTATAATCCAATCTGTACTAAAAATCAAGCCAGGAATCTTATTGAATTAGATTCATTTCGGAATGAAATTCAGTCAAACCAAGTGAATTACAGAGGTGAGACTAGCGAATGGCGGAAGCTGCCGCAACATAGTCAGGGAAGTTTAGCATTTGTAGCCGGAATGTTACCAGCAATGCCAATGTATCGAACGGATGGGTCTGTAACAGAAGAAACAAAGCCAAAAGAACAGATAGCAGAAAATAATGTTGAAGTGGACCATTCTATCTTGCTAAGTCAGTTATCTACTGGTGCTAATGCTTTAGACATGAATTCTTTGTTGTCATCAGGTAATTGCTTTAATGGTTTAAATTTTGTGTAAAATTTCATAATGATACAGGCTTTGCATCGGGAAAATAATTTTGGTTATAGTTGAATT
The DNA here is from genome assembly GCA_944474755.1 of Limnoperna fortunei. Taxonomy (NCBI): domain Eukaryota; kingdom Metazoa; phylum Mollusca; class Bivalvia; order Mytilida; family Modiolidae; genus Limnoperna; species Limnoperna fortunei. The sequence continues at coordinate 60,191,746 of OX104122.1, read as the reverse complement.
AATCGGTCATTATTGGTTTATTGGTTTTTGGTAGAAATTGCATCTTCTTGTAACGGTACTTTTGTTTTTGACCCATGATTACACTTTAAAGGTTTGTAAATATATTTTTTATTTTCTTATTTTTACTATGTATATTTATTAAGATGACTTTTGTAAAATTTTTGGCGTTGCTTTAGTTCTGACGTTTTCAATACCTTGAGGTCAAAAATATGTGAACTTGAGAAATTAGTGTACTCTTTTATTTTCTTTTTGTATCATATCTTAAACCCTTCTAATACAGTCTAACCACTTTTCCTTGCCTAAGCCACCAATATGTTGCTGTATTTCAGAAATAACTTCTACAGAATCTCAACTGTATGAATTAAAATGGGCACTGGACAACGAACTTAATATAACAGAAGGTAATTTGCCATTGCAATTCATTAATACATGTATGTTTTCTTTATGCATTTGTACTAAAGTCTTTATAAAAGGGCACCGCTAAATAACGAATAAGTTATATATTATTGGACAATTCATATCGCATTTATAGGCATCTTTTTCTGAATATAATACAGATTCTATCAAATATTTGGGATCTTCAGTGTTATGTAAAAGCGTTAATTAATCGTCCTTACTCTAAAAACCAAAGCGGGATAAATACATCAAACTAAAACAGTTGGAAGGTCATCTCTAAGCATGCCAATACAATGTGTAGATTGTTAACTTTATTTCAAAATTATATGTTCTATGGGCTGTTACATGTACTTACACGCATGCTGTTAACGAAAAGATATTCCCCAAAACAATATAGCTCTAGTTAATTACAATTATAGGAGGCAAAATTCTTAAAATTTATAACTAGAGCAAATAATCCTGTAATATAAAAGCATGTTTCATTGAACTTCTTCTAATATTTATTTTGTCGATATGTTTTTAATGTTCAAAGCAAAACTAATAAATAATAAGTATACTAGTAAATGGATGCATAAAACGAGATAGTAATTAGAAACAGTGGAAGAAAATGCCATATAATAAATTTACTATGTATTCAGGATATATTGAATATACAAATGCCTTGCATAGACAGTACAGATCAAAACCAATAAGTGCAGGCCAACGAGGAAGATTAATTATAAGAGGATCTGATGTTAATGGAATAAATTTTGAATATGTGTCTTCGACATCAGGAACACAACCGTATGTGACAGTTCACTTAATAAAAATAGATCAGAAGGGTTAGTAAATAAAACATTTTTTAAGTGCATAATGTATTTGTTATCTTATTATAAAAGTGTTTTATAGTAGTTTTTGTTATAGTTTTAGAAAGATGAATTTTATAAAGTAAAGTGATTTGTAGTTACTTTTGCTCTGTTTATGTAAATTATTTTTTAACTGTACCTCATGAAGTTGTTTTCAGTAATTATATGCATTCATTTCCAAATTGATGCCGATATTTAAAAAACCTGAATATCGTTGGCAGAAAAGACACATATATATTGCAAAATGATGTATTCTTTGAGTGAAATTTGATGATTTGTCTAAAATGTGTTTTAGAGAAATAAGCTGAAGTTAAAATTTCAAAATTCGGATATTTCTGGATTGTTTTAGTTTAATGTGTGCTTTGTCGTCCTTGCTGAAATCAAAGCTGTTGAAGAGATTGGAATAGAAACGTTCAGGAAAAATGATTAAAAAAGCTTCTTTAAAATAATGGAACCAAATGAAACCGAATTTGCTCAGACTGTTTATAAAATGATGCTCTACAAAGTTGTATTTATTATTCTGATTTTCAATTATAAATTGCCTCAAATGGAATTTAAATAAGGAAACAACTAAGGTGTCTCAATGCCTTCATTTAAGACACTGCAAAGCTGAAGGAAGCTTTATTTAGGAATGTTTATTGGATGGTCGTCTACACATTTTTTAGTCTACCTATGAAACCTCTTGTTTTTTTCATTTCAGAGTTTGAATCTTTTAAGAAATCTGGTTGTGTAATTCTGGATATGAATTCGTTTGAGGTAAAGATAATATTGCAATTCAAGTGTCCACACAAAACTCAATTCTTTCGAAATCACAGCAGTCCTTTGTTTAGAAGACCTTTTCATCGGCAGAGAAAATGTAGCCTTATAAAATATTGATCTGTTATGTGTCTGAAGAGTTTGTCCATGTTAAATAAACTTTTCTTTATAGTTATTACAAATAGACATATTGTGCAACAATTTAATAATATTTCAATGGCAAAAGAATCCTATGTAGTAATCCTATTATAATTGTAGTTTTATTTTGACATGAAAAATAAAATCTTAGTTTAAAGTGCAAACAGTAGGAATATATGTGTAGTATTGAGTCACATCTAAACTAGGTGAGTAATTAAAAGCTACAGAAGCCTTGTTGAATATTAGTCATAATATTTATGACAAATTTCTCAAACAAAATGTGAACAGAGAATAAACAAAGGATTATTTTACAAGTGATTACAGGCTGTCAGAAATCATGTGTTTCTACTTAAATAGTAAATTGTAAATAATGCATATTTTATTTGTAGTTGGTGGCTCAGCAACGACCAGACAATGATGTCCCAATAAGTTTTGAAGAGTCAATCAATCAGCCTCATCAGATTCCTTTACCAAATGAGACAAACCAAGTAGATAGTGTAAGTGTACCTAGAATGAATTGTTCTTTGTATCAAAACAATAATGTATTTCTATTTATATCAGACCATCGGAAATTTCAAATTCTTATTGAATTCTCAATTCTTTAATGTTTGCTGGCATATCAGTAGAATCAAGCTTATATGGTGATATTAGGCGATCAATATTTCCAGCGTCATTTATTTAACTAAGTCTTACATTAAAATTAAGATGCAGTTTACTTAGCATGTATTTCTTTATTAAAGGTCGGAAGTAGATAACAGGGACAAGTTATGCTTTACATTTTTCTTTCAGGGTATATCTGCCTACAGCAATGTCTAGCATCTCTCTGTAACAGTGCCATGTATGATGTGTATTTATGTTTACACAATATATTAACTCGGCACGTAACTCTCATTCTTAAGAACACCAACCTTCATACGAATTAAATTATAGTGCCAAACACGTTTTGAATTAACCTATACATTTATGGTGTTATAACATAATTTAACTTAAATTTAATTAAAATTATCAAATATACATAAGTTTATTTAAATGGTCTGTTTAAATGGTTTGAGTAATAGTTTATGTACGATATTAAGGTAGTTTGCATTTGATTGAAAATAAACATATGAAAAACATTCGGAAACTATTCAAACATACCTAACTTGGCTGTCATATTATTAATGTTTTGATAGCCACATTAACAGTGTAATAAAATGTGTTGAAGCGTAAAGATTTATTTTTTTAAATGTCATAAAATGATACATGTAGCATCATGACTGTTAAATTTAACGTACCTTTTCTGAAATTTTATATTTTAATTTTTCTGTATAATAAAAAAGCCATATTTAATATTTCAATTGTTTGTTTTATTTGAACAAAATTAATTTGAATGAACAAATGCACAAAAGTTTTATCCACTTAAGTCGATGCTTTATATTATATTTTTGTATCTTTGATATTAAATGTCTACATGATTGAGGTAGATATATTTTAGAACTTATATCTTTTTTGCTTTTTATCCACTACACAATAATTCACCGAGATCTCCATGACAAAAAAAGGTTTCTGGTCAAGTTTGAATTGTCCTTGACACTGAACACTAAAACAAAAATCGAAGACTAACTTTGTTGAATACATAGTCCTATGCTTTAGCCTTTCGGACAAAATTTGTTTCAGCAGGTGCTAGAACAAAAAACAAAACATTTGAGATGACATGATGTTACACTTTATATAGGACAACTCTATATTGTTGTTGTTATTTAAACTTAAAACTACATAGAATGTGCAAACCTGGGTTATACAATTTTAATGTCGGGCAGGGATAAAGGTAACTATTTTCTGTAATCAACTTCTCATAGCTTTCAACCAAACTTACTTACATTTCACAAAATGATTGGTCACATATTTAAGTTGTACACCTTGTACTATGGAATTGTTCTAGGAATTGGATTTCTACTGTTCGATACCTCAGAACATTAGCATTACTCAGGAAGTTTTTACAGATACTATGGTACCTGTTTTGTGTAACAAACTACTTCATAAGCTTTCAACCCAAAATTCACAACAATTTCACAGAAAGATTGTACACTTATTGAATTTGTACAACTGCTATTATGGAATTGTTCAAGAAATCTTTTTTTTTTTAAACTTGCAAGAAATCAGCAGAAATTGTTACTTTTTATAGGAACTAATAGGAATTATACCCAATACAATTGTAGATCGTATCGAAAATTACATTGTAAACTTTCGGGCCAACATGTCTAGTAATATTTTTTTAAATAAAATATCAACTATATTATAAGATTAGGTAAATTAACAGTACAAGTAGTTATTTTAAACCCATTAGACAGTCTACCGTTAATCAGTTAAAGAATTATCTAATTGCCCTTGCAGAGATATAAAATGTGCTTTTCGGGGTGCTGTTCTTATATGTTCTAAGTTTTGTAAAAGTTTAAAAAAACCCAGACGAATGACATCAGTTAAAGTGGAATGGATATAAATTTTATTGTAAACAATTATACAAATATAACAGTTATTACACTATGTTCAATATTAACGAACGACACCAGCCTAGTTTAGTATGAGTACATATTGTAGTTACTTATAACTGATTTTTGCTTTTTACAAAATTTTTACAAAATTATAGTTGTTAATGGTGCATTCTGTTGATTAGGCTATTAAAGATTAATTCAATTGTAACTGATAAGTTACATGACATTAAGTATTAATTGAAAATTGTGAAACATGTATGTAATGCATATAACAAAACAATGTTACATTCTGAAATAAATGAAATGTGTTTCTAATTTGATTTTATATTTGATGTATTTGATTGTTTATAACTGTTTGTGTATGTTTTATTTACAGTCTATTATTTATACAAGTAACTGTTCTTGCCATAAATGAGATATTCTGATCAAAATATATCCTTTGTGGTTTTTTTGCCTGGATTCACTTGGCTTTATTCAAATAATTTTTTACAAATGAGCCTTTGGTTATAAAGATTTATTTTTTTAAATAAAAAGCCACTATCTCAGCAAACAAAGGGTAGATGATAAGTATAGTGGCAAAGATAATTTACAAAGATCTCGGGTACTGTTGTGTTTCATTTAAATTTGCCAGAATAACCCTTGGTGAAAATTAATGCATGTTTGTTCATAAAAAGGCATTGTTGTTTTTAAAGGGTAGATACTTAAATTTTTTTAAAATATAATGTCCACATATTTAAAATCTTCTAAGCTATTTTTGTGCTCATTTTAATCAAACTTTGCACAACGTATTATTTGGTAAATTTGATTCAAATGTTGTTCAACATAATTCAATGTCTTCTTGAACTAGCAAAGCAATCTTAGAAACCAATTTCAAATTAATTCAACTATAAGGGGGTGTCTTTTTTCATTTCAACTTTCTTGTTAGGAGGCTAGCAACTAGTAAATGGTAAAATGGCGGTTTATTGTAAGATTATACTATCATCACGTGATCTTAATCTATCTATATGTGAACTTTTTTATAATTGTATGTTTTATTAATGCAACATTGCCATGGTCTTGCGATATTTTATATATGTACTTGTATATAAGTTTTGCTGACAATCCAATTGTTTAGATTTTATTCCAATAAAATTCCTGATTATGAAAGGAGAGGTAATAAGAAAAATTTGCTCAGTATCATAATATAAAATGTCTTTCGCAGGTGCTATTAAGTTTATTTTAACTGAAGTGTGTATAGTGCTGTTTTAGGGCTTAATAATATATTGTTGTATGTTAAAGTTTATAAAATTGTTAAAGTGCATCATAATATATATACAGTTGCATAATTCCTATGAAACCATTTTATTGGCATTCATTTCTTTAATGACTTTATGTATTGTGTTCTGGGTGTTACTGAACATTGGTGTCAACCATGATCTGTTAGAACCAAATATATGTAGTTTTTGTATTTTTCTACGATGCATTATTATACCCCGCGCTTGTCAAGCGGTTATATAGTGAGGGGGTTGTGCTTTGGAGTACTCATGTGTAATCTGTATAACAGAATCTTTGTCCCATTTTTCACCATATATATCACATTTTGATCGCAATGCTATTTCGGGTTTCACATAGAAAAACATAGACTTTGCCATTCTTTGAGATGGGGGGTTAGATGTGTGGATTTCCCATACTTTATCCGCAACTCCATATACACTACTACATGTTAATAGGAATTTTAACAGAATATTTGTCATATAGTGCCATTTTGCACTATATATGTTTCATTTTGATTGCAATGAAATTTAGGAATTCCCATAGAAAAACATAGATTTTGCGATTTTTGACATAAGGGTACTATTTTGTGTATTCGAAATTAGAAATTGGGTAGCGAGTATTAGTAATTGAGCAATGTTTACAGTTTTGCGTCGTTAAATTTTTAAAAGTTTAATCTTCATAACAACTAACACCATTCTTTCATTAGTAACCTTGAATCTTCAGTAGTTACCTTAGCAGTTTTGAGTTGTGTTATGGAGAAAAATCACTTGTGAAGTGATAAAGACGAAGTAGTTTGTTTTTGTTTTGTTTAGCAAATGTGTATTATTTGTTTCAGTTAGTGTATAGTGTTTTAATTTGAGGGTGAATTGAAAAAGTTTCTAAAAAAAATTAGGTATAACACTGGCAGTGTTTTTGTTGTACCAGTTTCATTCCTAAACTTTATATTAAATATACAGACAGTGTCAACTTGTGATTTTCTCCTTTATGTTTCCTTGCTTCTTGGTTGTAAGTACGGAATATTGATTTCAAAATACAAACATATAACAAACAAGGAATTTGTGTATACAAATATATACTATGTTATACTTGCAGAAAACTAAATAATAACATAGATGATATAAATCAGACAATGAATTCGAATATTAATAAAAAAACTAAATATGTTTATAAACATATACATATTTATACTCTTATAATGTTATAATGGCTGAATTTCTAAGCGAACAGTGTACCGTTTATGTTTGAAAAGCCAGTACAGCACATTTGCTTGTAATTGAACATGGGTCTAAAATGTTTTGACATTTACTTGCAGGGTTTTGCACTTTGATAAGTTAAAAACGATGTACTGTTTGTGTCAACCACATACAAACTCTTGATCATAACCAGGGCTATACTAATTATTACTATCTTCTAGTATATTTAGTATAATCATGTTAATAATACAAGACAAGCAACATTTATCTAGTGTAATTTATTTTTAAACACTTTGTTGACTAGCTAAGATATTTGGATGGGAAGCTTGTAATATTTCAAATTTAGTTTATTTATAAGCATATAAATAAATTTTGCGAGAATACGGACTTTTGATTGGCTGGAAAATGTTTTCTTTCAGAGTTTCTGTATATAAACTCTTTTTCAAAAATGTCCAGTTACAAAAATAAAAGTGTTGAGTTTATTCTATTGTTTGAATTTATTTATAAGTATTAACTACAAACAATATTTTCTCCATCGAGGGATAACAAAATTTCCGTTGTGCACATTTTATATAATCCGCTACGCAGATTATACAATGTGCAAAATGTCTGTTGGTACCCGAGTAAAACAAAAGCGCAAAATCAGGAACGAATGAAAATCGGCTTTATTATTGATTGCTTGGATGTTTGCTTTACGTCCAGCAAGCAGTATTTCAGCTATATTCAGGACGATTAAAGTTAACACCCAAAAAATCAATTAAGAAAAGATAGGGCAAAGGCCAAAAAATTTGAATGCTGCCGAAAAAGTATGGGGTATGGAGTAGGGGCGGAATATTTAGCCTTTTGTAGCGTCTACAACAAGCCTACCAGAGTTCTATATCGTGCTAGAACAGAGGCACTCTCCAAACAATTCACCCACTACGGCTCGCGGCCAGACTTTCTGTATTATGACATGACAACCCCCAAACGAGCAGGTTTGCCCTATCCGCAAACCGGGACGCGCTGGACCGCTCTGTGGGACGAGCACTGGGAACCTTCCAGTATGGACCCCGCATATAGTGTTGCTAAAATATGAACTGCTACAGAAAAGGCGTCTACTGGCGTAACTATTGTATTATAATATGTTTAGTTGAAATGTCAAAACCTATAAAGATGTTTATTTTAAAATTTGAGGTGTTTAAACTTAGTTACACGATAAAGACTTATATTTTGAGACCTTCTGTGCTAAGGGATACATCTAATAAACCTACTAGAATGTTTGTGAAATCGTTTGTGAAATCGTTTGTGAAATCGTTTTTAATTTCTATTGTATTTAAATTAGTGCAGCTTGGTTTATTCACAGTCAAGAAAGCGAATTATATTTTATTTTTTCTGCTTTATACAAGCTGCCCAGACTTATGTTTTGGTGTAAAGCTGATACGATATTCCATAGCATCTTCTTGCTCATTTTGGAGGTACAATTCAGATGTTTCGTAGACACTGTGAGGCAATAAAATAATGGTTAAAGTCGTACATATATACGTTTTATATCTATCTTTAAGATTAAATTTGCTTATTTGAGTATTCCAACTCCATGAGACTTACCATACTTGTATCGGATAAAAAAAATACATAAAAACCTTACAAGGAAAAGTACTTAGCCGGCTCATGTACGTGGTCTACCGAAGAGTTGTCAAAACGGTTGACTACGATAGTGTATGCACTGAAAGAATGACAACAAATATACCATGCAACTGGTTTTTTTTGAGAAGTAATATTAACCATAAGAAAACTTCAAATCATGATCGATATCTAAAATATTATTTGTAAGAACCTTTTACTTTTCAACTTTTTATACCCCTTTCGCTTAAAGAAACTAAAACCCCGTCTTAAAAAAGTCATACATAAAGCCTTCGCTTCCACATACGCATACAAATATGTATTTAAGATTACAGATTTTACATGTATCTATTAAAGAATCAAATGGCAAATTATGTTACAGTGAGGTAAATGTTTAAAGATTGTCCCTGCATTCTTATGAAAACGAGTGTCTTCAACCTTCAATTTAATGAGTAAATCCTGTAAATATATTCTTCAAAACTGGAAATTAAAGAAACCCCAGAAACAGTTTCATCGACATAATTTTAAGACTTACACCTTGAATATGACACCGACGGTCATTTTATCGCAAGAATTTACGAGGAACGAGACGTTTTTAATTCTAAATGTATAAATTGTCCTCACTTATGCTGCAATATTCCAGATTCTCCCGCATTCTGCGTCTATATTTCTCAATTGATAAGGTATGCAAGGGCTTGCAGCGAGTGTACTGATTGATGCAAACGTCGACAAATTTTCGGGATAAACTTAGAAATTAAGGTAACAAGAAAAAAACGACTTGTCCGCGCGTTTAGTAAGTTGTAGAATAAATACCAATACCTCGTAGATAAATATGCCATCTGGTTTGAAAATATTATTGCAGATACTTTTCCCAAGTTGTATTTCAGTGTAAAGTGAGAATGTTACTGGATTATAAGATACACCTCATACTGACTAGTAATATATGGTACCCATCAACTTACATGCTACAGTAGTGGAATATGGAGGTTTGGCATGGGATAAAACCTGGTTAAACCAACTAGTTCGTTTGAAATGCATATACTAACTCCGGACTATTGCTGTAGTTATTATGTATTTTTGGTTGTTAGTTCAGGAGTTTACCGGTGTCCGGCCTTGTGGATTGTCCCTTCATTCAAAGGGACAGTCAGTATACTGTGTTCCTCAAGAAAAATACATTATAAGATGTTTCAAAGACCAGAGTCAGTATATTTTGCTTCTACGACTAGATTGATTATTGACTGTTCTAACGAAAGAGCCAGAAAAGTTGTTCAATTGTGAGTAAACTTTGTAAACCGAGACAGATAGATTTTTAGCAGGATTTCACGGAGTGAAAATCCGAGTTATTATATGGTGAAAGTCGGGCGGGCGGGGAAAAAATTTCGTAACTACTAATCACATTCTCTTGAAATGTGGCATGCAGCATCAGCATGGCCTCCAATAACGTGGGATTCGATTTCAGGTCGGTCGATCACCTACTTCCTGTTTAACGAAATCCGGCCATTTCCGTGTTTGAAGAATTTTTTGTCATTATTTGATTTAAAATATAAGAATTTAAGTATCAGTCCACGTGAGAATCAGGCGAAATGCATACATGTGCTGGCACATGAAGGAAAAAAACGCAAACTTTTGATCATGGAATTTAATAAAACTATCCAATATAACAACATTCTAATTTATTTAAAGTCTGAATTATTGTGCCTTTTTAAGATATAATCATTTGAAATTTAATTGAATTGTACAGTGAAAAATGACGGGAAATTTTTCCGCCAATTTTTCTCTATGTAACCAGTCTAGGCAATTGACACTTTTTTCAAATGTAAAATCTTGTCAGAATTTCTTTTTATATCAAAATGAATGCATCTAAGCCAAAAAAGCTAAAAACAAAATTTGTGTTGTGCCGCCCACTGCCTGACCCTTAGCTAAAATACTACTTAACGCTTTCTCATCTGTTTTTAGCACGTGTAACACATTTAAAAAATTTAAAAAGGATATGCATTTCATTCTCCAGTTTATTTTCAGTAATTTTTTTAAATAGTCTGTCAATTCTTTTTCTCTTGCTATATATACGAATTTGGCAATTTCTGTCATTAGTCTATTCGAAAATACGCGAAATATGCAAATAGTTTTACAATGTCTAGATATGTAATGTTTTAAAGATACCATCTTTTAACTTTACATTCTTATATTCTTTATTCTATTTTATTTTGCCATTATTATCTAAATTAAATATATGACTTGTAACCACCTGTTTGTTACTGCCGTGACAATTAAATTGAAAGTCGACAAAATAGAAGAAGACAAGGATTATTAACGCTTTTCGAGTGGAAAGCCTTCCAGTAATTCTTATGTTTCTTATTGGCTTTCCACTTTCGTAGTTTTATAAATTTTGATATTGCCTAATCATCGCTATTCCTTTAAAACGGTAAAAAAATAGGCAATAAGTTATATAGGGCAAAATGTTGGCCTCATAAAGGCGCAACTTTTTCCCATTTTGAGGGAAAGGATTTGACCTTCATCTGATATGAGTTATCTCCCATTATAACCTTTGACAATTAGTTTTTCATTAAGAACTCATCAGCTATTGATAGTAGAGGCATGGGGTCTTCACCAAAGACCATTATGACACTTGACCTTAAAAATAGATACCAAGTCAAAGGTCAAGGCCATCTTCAAATTTTTAGTATTTATTATAAGTAGTTATATCTCAATGACAATAAGAGATATTGGCATAAAATATTGAAGGTTGACCACCGTTGACATTCAGCAGTGTCAAGGTCACGCTGTAAGAGTCAAAGTTAAAGTCCTATTTTAGCGTTTTTTCATGTCCTGTGCATTTTAAGTGGCTTATTCTTATAAACGCTATTGTCTATGAGTAATATATACGTAGATTAAAAAATCAATTGTCAAGGTCATTGAAGTTTTCTTACGTCCCGTTTAATGATTTTTCTTATTTTGAAAGATATCTAAATAGTTTTTTAAAATCTTTTTTGTACTTTTTAATTGCTTTAGACAAATTACTTATGTTCCTTAGCGTTTTAGTTTCAAGGTCCATTATTTTAGGTTTTTTTAAAGTTGAAAGCCTATTAATCGTTCTTTAGAACGATTGAACCTATATTATACTTACTTTTAGTATGGCTGATGTCATTGTTGTAATTGATTGTAATTAAAAAAGTTTCCAACGATAAAAGAAAGACACGTAATTCTTGATAATGTTAGAATGAAATATGGGATTTCAAATATAATATCCTGGTAAATATGGTTCCGTGTTAAACCATAATAGTAGACAATAGTAGACACTGTGTCTTTCTAAGCTCCTGAACCACAGAGCTGCACAGCGCATACCAATAATATCATAGGGAAACCAAGGACATAGGCCATAGTAGGTAACATGTAAGATAGAATGCCTCTATACTTGAACTAAAAAGACAACTTTTGAAGATTTGGAAAAAGAACAACCACAGTGAAGCAACATTAGTGTATATACATCCAAACTTTTTGTGGCAGTCAACATTTACTGTCCATCAGACCATCCCACTTCCCGAGTTGATTCTTTGTATTTTTTAACTTGTTACTTAAATACTGCTCACTGAACGTTAAGCAACCATTGTGTCAAACATTCAACATATTTTGTGTTTTGCGCAAAAAATTAAGAACAAAAAGGTCAATTTTAGGGAATCGTATCCATTCAATATTAAGAATAGTCACAGAAAACAAGTATTTAGTGTCTCTATTGTCTGTTGTTTCTTACAAGAGATGACTTAAACTAAATGATTCTACATCTTGATCTTCTTGCCTCCTTTTTATATATTTAAATGGCAACATTATATATTGCAATATTTTACACAGATAATTGACTATGTTTTGTGATCATTTTATTACTTATTAAAATAACTACTTCCAATTAACTGTGAAATAAGTTTCTGATTCAGGCCAGGTTATATTCCGTAGTTTAATTCCGTCATTGCAAGACTGAGATACAATCTGAAACACATAACAAAGGTGTAACCATAATAGTACAATTGGTTTGGTTTCAATTGAACACAAGTGTTTGTACGTTTGGAGATTCAACCAAACACTCTTAATACTGTCACGTCAGATTTTTGCATCGTCTAAAAAAAATATACAGTATAAAAATCGAGCACATAATTATAGAATAAATACAGAATTAAAAGTCCATGTATTTTTTTAATTAAAGTAAACAAAGTCTACCAAACAAATTCGCACGAGCAGTTTTTCCCCAAACAAACACTTATCATTTATATTAAATTAATCTATTTGAACCAATGTTTATCTGAAAAACATAAAGTTCACATCCTTTAACAATTGAACACGGAATCAAATTAAACGCATTTTTATTAATCTTGATGAAAACAGAAATCTATAGTTAATCGTTTGTTTTTTTTCCGTTCGTAAATCGCGTAATTCCCGTTCATCAATGGCTTACGTGGAAACGCTTAGTGGTGTAGAGTTATAAGCACTAGAATTGTCATTGAATGAAAGATAACAAATCTTAAGGTTAAGCGCAGCCATTTTGAAATTGAACGTGAAGATACACTGTAAGACATTTCATTCATACAGCTATACAGTCTAGTTTAAATGATATTATTATAAGAAAACAGCAAAGAAAACCGACCGAACAACAAGAGCCAAAAGCCAAGGGACAGTTACAAATTCGGATATAGACAAACACAACACAAAAACCAAAAACATAAAACACAGAATGAGAGTAACCCGAACCCAATAAAAACCATGGATGCACTCAGGTTCTCCGGACGAGTAAGCAGTGCCTACCTCTAATTAAGACACCCTTCGAGTTACTCATTGTCTTGTCTAGGGAAAAGTCAAATCCAGGAATAGGAAACACTACCCATGACTCAGCGAAAATGTCAGATCGTATTTGAGACACTGATTTCCCATAACGATCAATTAAGTCGTGGTGCCGACGATAGAACTTCTGGGGAGATAACCTCCATCTAGGTACTTCAAACCTTTCTTTGGTTAGTTTAGCAGTCAACAGCAGTGATCGGTCTGGAAAATCGGAATAACGATTGCAGGATCTATAATAACGTATAAGTTGTGAAATGTCGACAGCAACATTCCAGCAGCAGCTATGCTGGAGCTGCTGGAATGTTGCTGTCGACGAACGGGAAGTTTACAATTGGAAAGTTGAATCATCATGAATTCGAGACAAATATTCAAGACGAGTTATGATGTTCTTGAAAAAAACAACTTTTCCTACCACAAAAAATATTTAATGTATAAATACATACCTGAAGTATGTCTCCATTATTTTGGCATCCAATGAAAACACCTGTTACTTTTGTTATTGCTCCGTGGTGAAACTGTGCTATAGCAATGTGTTTGCTTATTGTCTCACACTGGGAAATAACCTACAAACCAATAAAGGGTGAACGTCAAGATAGTTTTTTTGTTGCAAAATTAAAACCCCTAGTTTTTTGGCCCCTTGCTATGGGTCTTCTTTTAAGGTTAGTTGTTGTTTTTTAATGATTGTTGCTGGGATCTGTCAATCACGGCCAAAATATACACACTTGTTGGATTATAATATAAAAGCACGGTGGCGGAAATTTCTTTGGAAATAAAACGAAAATGAATAGGCACATTGTAACTGCTACAAAAGAAAAATCCTCTGTCTCTAATTTAAAATTGTGTTGTTTTGTTTGTTTGATGGTGTTTAACGCCAATTTCAGCAATTTTTAAGCTATGTCACGGTGTCAAGTTTTTATTGGAGAGTAAGCCGGAGTACCCGGAGAAAATCCCCGACCTGCGTAGGAAATCTGGCAATCCCTGTCAATTAAGATTGGAGTCGAGTATGCCCTGCCTGCAGTGAGAATCGAACCCGCCATTTCAGTGTTGACAAACCACGTAGATGAACTACCTTGACCAATCGGCCACCGAGGCTCCTTCTAAAATTGTGTTGTGGTTGTTTGAATTGCAATATTTGCTGTCCGCTGTTTTTTTTTCGTTTTTGTCTTTGTTACTTTTATGTAATCCATTTGGATTTTTGTTGGACGTATTTGGAGTTGTATTATCACTTTATTTTATCACTTTAATTATTGTTTGTAAACATATCCTTGTCTTATCCTAATTATTTGAAATACCACTAATGTGTAGGTCAGTATGTTTTCTTCGTTTTATTGTTTTGCTTGTTTTTCTTTAGTTGACACATCTTTGTTCTACATTAATTTATGACATCTGTTTAACTAAGGCTGCTATTCATAAAATGTAACTAAATTGTACTTAACAGCACTGTTCGTAGATATTAATGTTTAATATTTAAAAATCAAATAGAATCCATTAGAAGTTTGTCTCAAAGAAGAATGATTTAGTGAAAGTTAGGAAAAGAGACTGATCTACACAAATTAACAACCACAGAACAATGACTAACTCCGGACGAAAGCAAAGAAGCAAAGAAAAACAAAAACACAAAAGTTACTGCACGAACAAAATAAAAAAACAAGGATGCACTGTAAAGTCTGTTTGTGTGACGATTTGATTTCTCGTTGTATTGATAATACAATCACCAAACAGTACGCGATTTACTTATTAAATCAAAAACCTGTAAGCCTTTGATCCATGTCGATGCTGGAGGTGCAGAACAATGTTGTATAACGACAGCATCTGACATAGATCCATCATTGTTATCACAATGTCTGGCTTGTTGATGATAAATGGCTGTTCCTTTGGCTAGTGCTGTAAATACTTGTAAAACATCGCAGTGTTTGACAGCTGAAATGAATTAGTAAGGTATTTATTTCAAATGGACAAACTGTGATTTTTTGGTCACCGTTTCCGTACAATATCAATCAAGAAAACGGACGGTGATAGTTCTACAGTTTGGTAGACAAAAATCTAATTAATACAAGGATATGTTGTCCTGTTTTAAAATGCAGTGCTTTTACTTTTGTATTTGTTAAGAACGTTTATAACTACATGTTATTATATTTGTCTTGTTTGTTTTTAAGCTTCTATTGAGGCTGTGAAAAATAGAATATTACCTATGTATCGCATTACTTGAAAGCATGATGCATGAAGCCATTAAGGTATAGCAACATGAATTCTTAGATACATTTAAACAATATATTGATTACTAAGTCAAATACAAACAAATGATTTCTTCCAACGTGTATAAATGATTGGTTATTTTGTCGTGTTGTAACTTGATATGTTATACGAATAAAACGTGTTTTAACAGGGTTTATAAAATGTACAGCTTAGATTTTATGGCGTCCAGTTTTTATTGGAAAGATGAAGATATAATATCACATTAAAACCCACAACCTTCAGCATGAACACTGGCAATCTTTATAAATTTAGGTTGGAGTCGAGAACACAATATCCGAAGTAATGGTAGAATTCCCAACCTCAATGTTGATAGCTGGTAATCGACAGAAGATGACTTAGCACATTATTCGCTCGACCACATAGGCAGAACGGTATAATTGAGCGTTGTTTTATCTAAATTGTGACAAGCAAGCACATGCTATACATAATAAGCATAAGGACAACTAAAGGAGAAAATTAGAACACTAGATAAACCAGAACAAAGTATTTTTGTTTTGTCATGTGCACGTTATGTTAAGTGTAATTCTGAGAAATGAAACTCACAGCATTGTGACCATCAGTATTGTTTGTATTGTCATGGAGTCGGATATTTATATAGGATATTTTATAATAACCAACTTACTAATGGCTGGTTGTGTTGTAGAGAGATGATGATCTGTTAAAACTACAAATAAATAAAAAAAAACATTAACCTTTTTAAATTAACGAAATTATTATTAATATCACGAAAGAGTTTGTTAAACAAATAACACTTTAACCCCATTAATTTAAAAAAAAGTCGGAAGAGAACAATTTTTAGTTCATTGAAAAGTACACTCGTATTCAACAAACAAAATGTTTTGATCAACATACTAAAGTGTAAATATATCAAGTGATCAAGTGAGTGTGTAATGGCAAAGAATGGGAGAAAAGACGAGAACCTAGTTGTCTTTTATGGGAAAGAACACACTAGAGTAGATATTTGATAAAGCTGTAAACTAAAATACTAATATAATATTGCATAATCGGTCACGTTAGAAATAATATCAGGTAAAAATGATCCGCCTTAATTGATCAATTTTTGGGGGGTTTCGAGCAATACAAATAACACGAGCTTCGAATATCAGCATTTTATTTGATTGGTCACATAGTAGCTGGTGCACCATTTTGCACCTTGTTCTTATTTATCACAAATTACTAATGCGTGGCCATGGGGTCTTTGTGTTTATTACAAAATAGTCATTCGAGACCAAAGGTTTATTGGTCTAACTGGCAAGAATGTGTTGTATACATCATATACTATTTATTTTGAACATTGCAATTGACCAAACTACTTTTCACCCTTCTTATCGGATTATGACTGCGCTAAATATGACTTTTTACCGGATTTTACTCCGAGATACGACAAATGAAACGCGTGGAGCAGGATTTGCTTAGCTTCCGGAGCACAAGGTACTCTGTTGTTAGTTTTTGTGTTGTATGTCTGCTTGGTTTGGTTGGCCTCTGTTTTGTTTAACAATGGTTTTGTCTAAACATTAATAAGTATTTTTTTCTTATTTAATAAAGTAGTCGTGTCACCAACAAGCTCTAAACGGGCTACAGTAACTTTTTTACATTTCTTTAAGATAATACATCTAAGGAATGTTTATTGATATTCTACAACGTTAATAATAATAAACTATGCCTTTTTCCACTTTTGGTAAAATCCTATAGTATCAATCACAAAGAATTTAATGAAACTAACACATTAAAAATGATTTCCTATGTGGATTTCTTTAAATAGCAGCAGTATCTATTATTTAAAAAAATCAAATAACTGGGATAGTTTTTTATCGTACGTACCGTCTGGTCCAAATGTAAGCGGCATAAGATATTGTGGAGCTATACAAATACAAGCAGACTCTTCTTTATTATTCTTGTGTAAACATGGACAATTTGATTTTAAAGACATATCTGATAATTTCTATAGTGTATATATAGAAACTAAAATATGATTGATAGTAGATGTTGAAAAATACATATCCACCTCTTATTTAACTAACGTCCTTAATATTGAACCGTTACTTTGTAAGATAATCTTGCTTATCATGCACTTTTAGTGATGCGTTGTACGGGATAACGTCTTGTATCTAAACATAGCAAAACAATACAAATTGAAGTTATTTCACTACATATATACCTAACAAAACTGACAACATGTAATTTCAAAGTATTTATCATATTTATGTATTTTTGACCATGATAAAGCACAACGTTCCTAAAATATTATACAAAACATGGCCGTTCCAGACAAAATATATAGAACGGGGATGTCAAACATACAATTAAATTAACCTTGGTAACTATAATGACATTTTATACAGAACGCTAGGCCACTCCCAGCATATGATGCAAAACGCGGCAACTCGAAAACTACGAGGGAATGCCTGGTCGCCCCAATCATCAAGACAAAGCACGCCCACTCTAAACATATGATAACAAGAAAGCCACTCCAAACAAAAAATACAAATCATTGCATCTCAATACATATAAAAGAAATCCTAGTTGCAACAACAATATAATATGAAGCACGCCCCACTCATCTATACGACAGATATATGATAAAACATTAACTACGCATAAAACATGACGGTCACTCCAAATTTATACCAATCAATGCCATTCCAAATTTACGATGCAAAACACTACCATCCCAAACATATAATTTAAAGTGCGGACACTTCAAACATACAATACAACGCACGATCAATCAAAACATTCAATACAAAAAAACGGACTTTCCAAACAATACATTATAGGGTTCAAAAACATGTCAGCCTCAAACTAAGAAAATTAAAATATCAAAAATACCAAGATTTTATAATCTTTTACATATCAAACCTACGTAGCAAACAATGGTCTAGTCAAAGATAAAGTAAGGATCAAGATCGTCCCGACCATACTAGTCAAACCTTGATATAAATTAAAGCTTGGTTACCCTAAAATATTTTAATTTCGTTTAAATACTCAATACATGAGCAAAGTTGGTAATTTCGTATAACCTAACTTTTTTTTTCAGCACATGACTGATTGTGACGTCATAGTAAGATGTATTGATGACGTTGACTATTCATGAATTCTTCGGCAAAAAACAAGTGACGACACTAAAATTGTGAATTGCAAATATTATTTGATTACTTGAAAAATATTGTTCTTGTTACTTCTTTTTTACTTTAGAATTTAAAATATAAGGTTTGTTTTCAATTGTTGGTTAGATTTTTGGATATAAACGACTTTGGATCGATTTACGCTGCAACATAAACCGCTTCGCGGTTTATTCAGCGTAAATCGACCCAAAGTCGTTTAAATCCAATAATCTAACCAGCTATTGAAAACAATCCTAAAATAAACCATACCACGCTTTGTCAAGCATTTGCAACACTAAAATGAAAAAAACTGATATGAAATTAAAACCATTAGCAACTAGAAAGTACCTTTGCAAGTCATCCTAAGAAACCATTGCGGTCGCCATCATGACTTAGTTGATCAGTATGAAATATCTGTGTCCCAAATGGTCATTGATTTATCCACTTTCTATCCTTCTTACTTAATTATGAAAACCCCGAATATAATTTCTGGTTTCTAACCTGAGTGATACGATGGATTCAATGAACGATCGAAAAGTAAACGCTACGCGGAATGCCAAAAACGAAACAAGAAAGTTACCTGCTGTCGTTGTTTGTAAATGGGTAGTGGTTGGCATAAATTGTGCAGTTTCTTCCACAACTGGAAAAGCTTCAATATTATAAAATTTACAAATCATGAATGAACAATGTGAATGTCGTTTTTGTTTGAATTCATTATGCTGGTTTTGTTTACAACCATACTTAAATTTAAGGAAATTTAAATAAGAAAATTAGTACTAGTAAAATGTGGTTTTAAATGTCGTTATTATCTAGATAATCATTCTATATGTAAACTACAGCAATATGAAAATGATAATGATATTGTAATATATTATACAAACGCGATATATAGTTATCATTACAAGGTGTCCGTATCATATTTTTTTCTAACAAAATGTGTTCTAAAGAAGGTTTAAATTCAACTAGTATATCTTTGTCTTCATCATTGTTGGCCGAGTGGTTTAGGTAGGTCGTCTATTATTGATCACGTAATCTGTTAAAACTGAGGTAGCGTGTTCGAGTCTCACTGCAGGCAGAGTATATTCGACTCCAATATTAATTGATAGGGATTGCCAGTTTTCCTACCAAAGGTAGGGGTTTTTCTTCCCATACTCCACAATAAAATCTAGACGCCATGATATTGCTGTAAAATTGCTACAAATGGCGTTAAAAACTATTCCAGCAAACAAAGAGATCATCATACGCGAGTTATTTTTATAATTATAAACAGTACATGGTTTAAATAATTTCTTAATTTATTATCGAATAAGAATTTATAATGTAATCAGTGGATGTTAACATAGTTTCTAACAACAAATTAGTTATTATCATGTATGCTTTTCGTTCATTTATTCTGTATGTGTGTTTTCCAAACGTTGCAATATTTCTCTTATTTGATTCTGTTTTAATTGGAAGCAATCTATGAGTTATAGCGCTTTTTATACTATTCCGGACTGTGCTGTGCAGACGTGTCGTTTTTCGTTTTGTGCCACACATTTCTCAATTTCTGTGTAATGGGATATTTTGGGATTCCTTTAACCTTTTCAGCCCCACAACAGAATATCGTATGTGACTGGAGCTATTTCTTTATGTTTATTTGATTTCGTTATGTTTTTGGTGCCTTGTTATTATGTCGTTTAGTGATTTGTGTGTACTGTGCTTGGTTTATTGCCTTTTTATTTATAGTAAGGCGTCAGTTTGTTTGTAGGTGGGTATCGTTTGGTTGTTTGATTGCCTTACAGATTAAACTGGAGATTAGAAATCGGAATAAATTTGAATTATAACTTTCATAATTGTACAAAGAACAAGAAGACATTTATGCTATCAACTGGTGTAATGTCTGTAGGAGTCATTTGCACATCGTATTGTATCTTACCAGCCAGGTGTAACGTTTCACACAGTTTTCCGGTATAGTTCTGGAGACAGACACAGATAAAACTAATATCATCATGATAACAATGCGATCCATGTTGACATGGTTGGGAGGAGCAAGCTAGATAAACAATACATATATGTCAGACATTGGAACTTGAAACAATATTATAAAATGAATCCTGCATCATCATCAAAACAACAATAACACTAATTTAATAATAATATATTTAAGGTTGCCTTTATCTACGTCTATATACATTTAATAGCTATGATATGTTAATACTACATTATTTTAACTTCCACAAGTAACTTCTTGTGTTTAAGGTTTTACGATTCCTGTTAATAAATCTTATATTATAAGAAGATTATTAGAAACAATCTACAGAACGTTTTTTGTTTACTTCAATGAACGATCTTAATCCGTGTTTTATGTTTTACTTACGATTTTCGATTCCTATTAACAGAGAAATAAATATTAGTTTATGACAATAATGACAGTAATGACAATAATTAAATACCTCGATTATTTTTCCATAATGGCTGTATTGTCTCAATTGCTCCACGCACTTTTTGTCTACAATCGACAGTATTTTATCGTTGTTGTTTTATATCTATTACTGGTTCAGATGTGCACACAACTTTTCGTGGTTTTCGTACATAATGTATAGTAGCAGCATAACGGTGTTTATTTTATATTTTACTTAATTAGTATACATCTTCTTGTTGCACAATAATAACCTTCAGAAAAACGATCAATTTCTATAATAGAATCGAATAAAAATTTTTTTGGTGTTTTCTTATAATATTTTTTGTGAATGAAATTTGCAAATATAACAGTAGTCACTTCCGAAAATTTCAACTTTTTTAAAAATTGCACTTTGATCTGGTCTCATTAGAAGTAGACTTCTCGCTGAGCTTGTCTTCTTGACCACATTAATTTTTTAAAAATTATCATGTACAAACTGCTTTTTGCAATATATTGTTATCGCAGATAATTTGCAAATATAAAAACTAGTCTTAGATATAAACCTGAACAGGACATTCGCTCAATTGTAAAACATAATCTAACATGTATTTAATTTATAAATAGCAGACTACATCCCGTTCTGGAAATTAAAGTAGGGCAACGTTTGTAATAGTAGTGTTATGTAATTCGCGAATTATATAATTATATAGTATAATTACTAAAAGTGTAGCAACACTTTATACAAAAACATTGAAATAATTGTTAACACATACTAATTTATATATAGGTTATGCTTATGCACATTTATCTTGTACTGTTGTGGGTTTAGCCCATTTAAGTTGGCGATGGATAATTTGATCACTTTGTCAATGTTTGAATACAGAACGTTTTTTGTTTCCTTGAATATATGCAAACTGAACAAACCATCTTTTCTTATATTCAAAACGTGCACGAAATGAGAAATATCAAAATTGAAATTGCAGATAAATACGAACTCAACCAACTGTATAACATGAGCAGAAAATCAAAATCCACATTCACACCAACAGTTACAAAACATATTTAAAACCAGCAAAAAACAACAATTACCTGCCGTCGATGTTGGTAAATGAGTAGTGAGCGGCAGAGATAAAGAGATTGTAGTCTTTTCTGCATCTGGTAACACTGTAAATTATATCATTTTTCATAATATAACACTAAATTTCTTTAGTGGAAGTATGTCATTATGATACTTACGTTACAAACATCGACATTTTAAATGAAATTTAATAATAAGAAAAAATTAATAGAAAATTCCGAGGTGTATTTAATATATAATAATTTATATTAAACAAAAGATGGGAAAACAACAAAACAGACACCCCCCCCCCCCTAAAAAAAACCCGTGTTCAATCTTTCCAATGTGAACCCTTGTTTAGTAACCTTTCTGTCAGAAGACACCCTCTGTCAGTCAATCTTGATAATAAATACAGTATCTTGAGTACTGACTATTTGGGCGGTTATACTCCTTATGCATGTGCTGCTGGAATGTTGTTCCATAAACACGGACATTAAAGAATAGAAAAGTTTGAATCTACACACGGAAAATACAATTATAAATACAACGTATATATTTATATAGTAGACATGTACATTAACTTCAAACTAGTATTTGTACTTAATTTTTTTACAAGTGCTTCTTAAAAACAACAAAGAGTTAGCAATCTCCTTTAGTTTTACGTTCCACTATATCCTATGAAGTGCTTTTATTGAATAATAAAACAATCGGTGATTATGTTGATCGCATCTTTTCCATTGAACTTGAAATTAAGTAAACCAAAGCGACAGCTATGTCTACTTTATGCCTTGACCTATATCTAGAAATTGGTTGGGAATGTCGCTCGATACCATGAGAACAAAACATTTGGTGTCGTAAAGTTTTTCTCATGGTCGCGACCTTCCCAATCAATTTCTAGATATAGGTCAAGGTATATATATATACTGCGTACTTTATATTGTTGTCTGAAATTCAATTTGCGTTTTCTGTATGTTTGGTAATCGGATTTTAAAAATGGCTTGTATTTTTTTCTTCTGACAGTGGCGTTTTGTCGTTCATTATAGGGTAAACATATAATATATAAAATGTAAACTACAGATAAGACTCTTGAACGTAGTATTAAACTATATTTCTTTTAATACAAATATCACTATTTTAATGTTTGTAAAAATAATCATTCAAAACAAATATTATAATTGGTGTCTTAGTGGTCGAGTGGTTAAGGTAGTGAGTCATCTACTATTAATCACGTGCATTTCAACACCGATATTGCAGTTTCGAGCTTTACTGCGAGGAGAGTGTGCACGGCTCTAACTATAATTGACAAGGATGGCATGTTTTTTTTCTAAAGGTGGGGTTAAACCGGCTGTGTGTATCAATCAAAACTAAAATGCATGATATGGCTGACGAATTGATGACAGAGTTGTTAACTCTTCGGGCAACCAACATATTATATTAAAATTTGATAAAATTTACCAGAATGATTATTAACAATATAAACGTACTTTCGTCACAATATAAACCTGTATATCCAGTCATACAGGAACATAAAAAGCCGTTGAGGTCTCTAGAACAATTACCATTAATACATGGCACAGAATCACAAGCTGTATCAAGTAGAATAGAAACACAAACAAAAAATAAATTTGGTCACATTGAAACACAAGATTTACTTAATTGAAGATAGGTCACATCAATAACGATATTTGTAATCATAGTTCAAGCTCGTTTAGCCAGAAGCATTTTCTGCTGCTGGGAAATCGCGAGATTGATGGAAGTATCTAAAATAACTGCCAAGCGATCTGTGTTTCTGGCTCATCTAAATATTTTGCATTATGAATAAAATGTCGTAAAATCAAGACTCAACAGTGGCGCTCAAACCTAAACAATATTGTAAATCCTAATATTGTTGTAGTACGAAAGCCGAGAAGGCTCATTCTAGATTCTAGAATCGAAATTCGGGATTCGAGATTCGAAATTCGAAATTCAATATAGTTCTAACCAATCAGATTTCGTGTGAGATAATCGCCTACCAATCAGAATAGTTCTCATCTATTCGAGATTCGAAATTCGAGATTCGAAATTCGACATTCGAAATTCAATATAGTTTTAGCCAATCAGGTTGCGTGTGACATAATCTCTACCAATCAGAATTCCTTGGTTATATCGAAACTACATAAAATTTGGTTGAGTAGTTTAAGTGGAGTAAAAGCGAAAACCATGATTGTTGAGGATTACTGAAAATTCCTAAGTTCAAAGAGCCATAACTACCATATAAATTTAGGAACCAACAATTCCTGATAATATGCACAACTACATATGTGGTGTACTAGTTACATACCAAGTTTCATAAAATTTTGTATAGTACTGAGTAGTTTAAGAGGATTTGCGCTGACAAGATTATTAATGGGTATTTTTAGCACATTTCTAAGTTCAAAGGGCCAAAATAAGCCAGAGGCGGATCCAGAAATTTCGAAAGAGGGGCACTGACTTGCCAAGGGGGGCCCACTTTGGTCATGCTTCAATGATTTCCTATATATCCAACCAATTTTTTCCGTCAAAAGGGAGGGCCCCCACTGGTCCACGATCCACGATGCCTGATAGCCCCCACACAAAATTTGAGGACCAAAATGCCCTGGTAATACATTTGTGTATGCACAACTAAATATGTTGTATCTACTATATACCAAGTTTTGTAAAACTCCATACAGAAGTTTCAAAGGAGTAGCTCCGACAAGATGGTAAATGAGGATTTTCAGCAAATTTTAAGTTCAAAGGGCCATAACTCCCACGAAAATTTGAAAATCAAAATTCCCTGGTAACATGCACAACTACATATGGTGTACTGTACAAGGTTTGTTGAATTCAGTTCTACAGGAACATTCTTGTTTCTTGATTTGTAAAATCACGATGTTATTGTGAACTGAATTATATTTGATAAAATAACACATAAAGCTTATAAATTATATTTTTTAACAAAACCATGTTGACAAATTCTTTGACAAATATGTCGACGGTTAATACCCCAAATAAAAATAATAGCACGTTGCTACATTTATATAAGAACTATTCTGATTGGTAGACGATTATGTCACACACAATCTGATTGGTTATAATTATATCGAATTTCGAATCTCGAATCTCGAATTTCGAATATCGAATGAGCCTTCTGGGTTTTCGTATTGTAGAGCTTTTATCACAGAAATTAAAAATCCGGTTTGATGTGCAGTGTAAATTATTATTTCCATCGACGATTTAACCGATAAAGAACATACTGGGAGGGTTCCCAGTGCTCGACCCACAGAGCAGCCCAGCGCGTCCCCGGGCGGCGTATAGGGGAGACCCTCTCGTTGGGGGTTGTCAGGTCATAATACGGAAAGCCTGACCGCGGACCGTAGTGGTTAACGTGTTTGGAGAATGCCCCGCTACTTGCACGATTAAGACCCCTTTGTAGATTTTGAAAAAGAGTAGGCTCATTGTAGCCGCTACAAAGGCTAAATTTTCCGTCCCTACCCAAAACCACATACTTTTCCAGCGGCAGTCAAAATTGTATTCCTTGTGACCCATCCCACCCCCATTTTCCGTTGATTTATTGTTTGTTAACTTGTTCCCGTCCTGAATATAGCTGAAATACTGCTCGCTGGACGTAAAGCAGACATCCAATCAATCAATCAATCAACCGATAAAGATTATTCTTCTACATTTTAGGATTGTTCATCGAAAGTTGCTTATGGTATTTGTTCAAAAAATTTTTTTGGTTATATTTAAACACTTTTTATTGTAACTTACGGTTTACCACTGTAAAGAAACATACACCACGTTAATTATTGATAATAAGTGGTTTTTACAAAAGAAAAATTGTACAATGCAATAGTACTACAAAACCGTACGTCAAATACTTTTTACAGCCATGTGTTACGTTAACTTTACCGAATTGGTGATACTGTTTTATATTAACTGTATATGTATTCCTCTAAAATCTAGGTAATATATTAGTAGTTTTAACGAACAATAAAATAGTTGGTTTTGTACAAAGTGTATCAAATATGCATTGTAAAATATTCAACATTTTTGTTTTCAAACTTTATATTCGATCAGTAAGTAGGTAGAATAACGACTGATAGTCTGGTAACATGAAACTTAAATCATATACTTTTCCAATCATATATGTCGTGTTTGTGTGTAGTTATATTATTGCAGCCATCGCGGCTTTTGATATTAGTACGTTACTTTCCCTGACAAGAATTGCTACTCAATGCACTCTTATAAATACAGGATATGTGAGATTAAAGTTGAGGTTGTCCATACGTAAATTGTATAATTTTATCTAATGGCTTATATGTCACACAGATAACGATTGGTATTCTTTGGTAAGTTACTGGTCTCTCCTTTTGTCCTGTACTTATTGAAATATGGGACGGGTGTCAATACTAAAACATGATTAGCCACCTTTCGGAACGCCCGAAAAAGGGTTTGTGATGCGTATTTATTTGATGTGTGGTTTAGCGTTTGCAAATGAGTTGTCACGAGTTCTGATTTTATTTCAAGCCACAACATCATCTTTATGTCAATTCATAAGGAACTTCGAACTTATTTAATACATTTGTTTATTTCTTAAAATTGAAATATAGAAAATACCATTTTTTAATTTAAGTAACAGCTTTTTTTCAAGAACGATCGTAAAAACTATGATTTATTATACTTGAATGCTTAAAGTTACAATAGCTTGTTCGTGATTTGACTTGCAGTAGAAATTGTGATATTGAAAAACGAGATCCGATTTGATATGTCGTCGCTGTCTAAAGCATATTGATGATGCCGTTATCGTTCTAATTTACATTTCTTATCTATTTTGTATACTTAATACCCTTACGATAAAATTGAAATATATTACGATATTAAATGTCTTCTGCTTTCAATAGGTTACTGGGTTATAACATGTGATAACAAAGAAAATGATATAGCCAATTAGGAAACTGAAGAAAATGCTCATTTATTGATACCCACAGCCAATAGGTCTAAGAATGGTAAAGTGCATATATTCCACTTTGGAAACCACAAATATCATTCCGATCAAAATGTAACATTTCCATTGCCCAATGACACTGTTTAACATATCTGTTGTAAAATTTTATTCAAATAAAATGCCGCTGTCGAACACGAGTTACGAATAAGAAATGAGTACTCCAAATTGTATGGACACACATCTATTTCTCACTGATCAAGATGTGCCAACTGTGCTAAACTTTTGTAGTCGACTATCAATATTACATGTTTTAATAAATATAACACGCTATCCATTTAATAAGGGTAAGAACGTGCATAACGACACGATGCTACAATCTGATACCACTAAATAGTACTTACCTATTTCGCATTTAGATCCTGTAAATCCTTGAAGACATTCACATTGTTGACTGGTGACTTTAAAAGATCCGCCATTTAAACAATTATGAAGCGAAACCACATCTTAAAGATAGAATTATATTACATAAAGAGGTAAATCCGTGTCGTATACAATGGTATAAACACCGAAAATTTTTTGCCTGTCTGATATATGTTGTTCTTACTGAAATCCAATTTATTAAATTTCAATTTAAGTTTAAAAAGTGAAGTTACATTTAGATTTGGTCTGATGGGTTCATACAAAACTGTGCCAGAAAAAAAACGTATTTACTAAAGAACACTACATAAATCATTAAAAAAAACCAGACAATTAAAAAATATTCATAACAGAAAAACGTTTCGTCGCAGCATCTTTAAACAAATGAGCCTTGAGTTTTCACATAATGCCACACAAAACAATGTCAGATCGAAACTCCAGTATTAATGAAAAATAAAATATATGGAACAGATGAAATATTTCATAACTGTGATATTTTTGCTCCAATGACTAACCAAGGTCTTGTAAAATATATTAAATATATTTATATAAGCGTCCACATTTTTATTACGCATATCTTTATAACGCTTTGGCGAGACAAAAAGGCAGAAGGTATATACATAGTATGTTCTGTTCTTTTATTAAATTTCTATTTACATTAATAAAAGACTGAGGAAGGTATTTTTAGCTAACCACAATGTATCCCTTCATATCCAATATCGCAAACACAATGTTCTCCTTCTAAATGCCCATGAATACATCTTCGTGTATCACCTCCATGGCTGCCATAAACTAACGTCGATTTTAAGATAAGCAGTGCCGTGACACACACGTGAAACATCCGCATCATTGTCCTACAAACAGATTGGCTATTGGTTTAAACGTGCAAATCCTTAGTATATTAGCACATGGAAAACATTATGTATAGTATTGCCAATGTTTTTTTAAATATTCGTTTTTCTACTTTAAATGTTTGATTTACGAAAACTGTGCTTCATTTTGCTTGGTGATTATAAACATCTGAAACTCTTACGATCGTGGAGCGCCTTATGGGCCAATAAACACATTCTATTTACAAATAAGTGTTTAGCTTTTGCGAATATATTGTTACATGAATTTGTGTAGTAACTTAAAAAGTAATTTAATGAATAAAATAATCATTTTCAACGTCTCAATTTTTTTATGACCTTGGATTTAAATTGTAATAATTTGGAGATTTCTTGTAATATGCAACACTTACTTGATATATTAATCAGGACAACTAAAAATAAAATTTTACGACTAAACATTTTCAAGTTTCCATTCATTAATAGCAAAATGTTATAAATTACACATCTTATACTTTGTATTCAATCTTGCAGTCGGAATTTCAGTATTTAAGTACTGACATTTTTTATGACATTTTATTAACTAAAACAAGGGTTTGTTGCACCCGTTTATGTAATTACATGTATTTGAAAGTTCTAATGGTGATTATGCCTTAATTGGTCGTTGTCATAGTAAATAAATCACTAAAATATAAGACAATTTTTCTGAGTCAAGGTAGTCTTTCTTTAGGGGTTCAGACTTTTTATTAAACATACACGGGGGGGGGGGGGGGTAACTAAGGATACTTTTAGGTACAGGTCTGCAGACGGACATTTGAAAACCCACCCTATCCATATATTTTCGGACATTATAAAACAGGATCTAATCATATATTGAATGAATAAATCAGACCTATTCATAAATTTTATTACTGCACATTCCCATTGACATAATAGTACATTCCAAAATGATAAATTGATGTTAATGGAACACTTCTTTTGTAAAATCACTTTGGTTTTTCATAGGCTTAACATGCTTAAGATGAAAATTGAGGCATGGATATATTTAGATAATTTACAACTACCCAATGATATATTTTTCAATGAAAAAAGCTACCTTTTCATATATTTTGGAGA
Source organism: Limnoperna fortunei (assembly GCA_944474755.1). NCBI lineage: Eukaryota > Metazoa > Mollusca > Bivalvia > Mytilida > Modiolidae > Limnoperna > Limnoperna fortunei. Next base: position 60,162,165 of record OX104122.1, on the reverse strand, counting down.
GCTAAAAAAGTGACCTTTTCGGGCCGCACATACGTATTACCCTATATATCCCAAGTTATCCCCCGCCCCCGTGTAAACATAACAACTTGTAACTCGATCGTTGATAAATTAATCGCAAAGCAGTGTTTAGTTGTCTAAAGTGCAACCATATTTTGCATTGTGTTCGTTCAATTTACTTCCTGTTTTTTTGTGTTTTTTAAGTTCTTGCGTGTTTATCTAAACCCATATTTGTAATCCCCCGTGACTACCTGGTTTCGTAATCGGTCGGGTTCCTTATAATTTTGTGTTCAAAATAGAACGAAAAAAATAGCAAAGCAACCGACCGAATTCCAAGCGCCAAAAGTCAAGGGACATTTTCATGTCTAGGAAAAAGTCAATTCCAGGAATACGAACGATTATAGATGACTCAGCGAAAATGTCTGTATTTTAGAGATGGATGAGAGACGAATCAATTATGACATGGTGACAACCATATAACTTCTGAAGTGATAACATCAACATAGGTATATCAAGTCTTGAGTGGCTTAGTAGTCAACAGCAGTGATCGGTCTAGAAAATAGGAATACTGAACAAAGGGTCTAGCAAAACATATAACCTGAGAAACGTACACATCATGCACCGGAGCTTACGACAATAAAGGTACTAAAAATATAACGACCATCCAGAAAACTGTCGCAACAAGAAAATCCATAAATTACTGTCAAAAACAACTGCAAACTCGAGAACCAACAACCAAAAGTATGCGTATTTTCTAGGATTGATTGATTGTTGTTTTACGTCCATCAAACAATATTTCAGCAATATTCACGACGTTATTCTCTACAAATGACATTTATTTAGGGTAGGCCATCGCTATTCCTGTATATATAACTGTATGGTAAATTGAAGTGCTACATTTTGGGAAATATTTAATATTACAAAGTATATCGAGAATATATTATGACTGAATAAAGTATTGTGTGTGAGCTTGAAATATTATTATTACAGCTACTTAACAGATGTCAAATAATTCACGACACAAACAATAAAAATTGTAGAATTCTAAAGCACTAATTTTCTTAGAGTAAACAAAATAAATACAAACACATAGTTTTTTATAACTAAAAGCTGAAATAAAATGTAGAGTTCATTAATATAGAACAAAATAAATACGCATTTGAAAGTAAAAAGAAAACAAAACACTTAGACTGGTAACATACTGTGAGGGTTCACAGTGCTCGATCAACAAAGCTGCCCTGCGCGTCCCAGATTGGCGGATATGGGACACCCTCTCTTTTTTGGGAAATATTGTCAATAATATCCTAGAACATCGAGCTTAGATAAACTTTAGCATTTAGTTATTCGAATGAATACGTCAGGACTGGGACCATACTGGGAGGGTTCCCAGTGCTCGACCCACAGAGCAGCACAGCGCGTCCCCGTGTGGCGGATAGGGGAGACCCTCTCGTTGGGGGGTTGTCAGGGCATAATACGGAAAGCTTGACCGCGGACCGTAGTGGGTAACGTGTTTGGAGAGTGCCACGCTCCTTGCACGATAAAGACCCATTTTGAAGATTTCGAAAAAGAGTAGGCTCATTGTAGCCGCTACAAAAGGCTAAATTTTCCGCCCCTACCCAAAACTCCATACTTTTCCAGTGGCAGTCATAATTGTATTCCTGTGACCCATCCCACCCCCATTTTCCGTTGATTTATTGTTTGTTAACTTGTTCCCGTCCTGAATATAGCTGAAATACTGCTCGCTGGACGTAAAGCAGACACCCAATCAATGAATACGTCAGGACATTAAGTTACGCAATAGTGTAAAAACCTGACATAAACCATAAAGTTATTGCTTTTTCTACTAGTTAATGCTCAGAGAAACATAAATCTCTCTTTTCTATTTCGTATTCTTGAATTTTTGGTAACCGATTTGTAATATAGTAACTCCCTTAATCTTGTATTATGCATCAGTTAACACCATATAACCGTTTGGTATGCTTTAGGTATTACTAACAGTTGTTTCTTTAAACTAGACGGAACATAAAAAAACCTGAAAACTTTAAATAATAAAAAGTGGTAAGGGGCTTTGTGAGGACACGCTCTTCTTAAGAATTTTTAAAAGTAATGTTCAATACTTGAAACATTGCAGGAAAGGAAAATGCTTAAAAACTAAATTTTATCAAAATTAAAAATATAATTTAAGATTAAAGCACACCTTTAATACCCATGACAATAAACGGAAATATTAGAAACATACCTATACGCAAGATATAAAGATGAACAGTTTACCAATCCACATATACACACTGTGGTACAAAGATAAGATTCAATTAAACCTTCAGTTACTATAAGTACTGTCCAAATGTCAAATGTTTATCAGAGATCATTTGGAACATATATCTATAGTGATAGACTGATATAAAGTTTAATTATAGCTTCTGATGTCTTCTGTATTATTAGTTGGCTAATGGTTGTAGATATTTTTATATGTATTTATATACAAGGAATATTTACTTAGATTTAGAGCTTTTACAGTATGTAAAATATGTTGTGTTTATATTGTGTCATTTTAATTTATATGTTTTTTCGGAATAATATGTTGTGTTTAATATTTGCGTGGACAATACTAAGAGAACTCCGAGTGCTCCAACCTATGTCCTTACCAGTTCTTGTTTGGCGGTTCTCATGCAATAATACAGAAAGCCTGAATATGGACCACAGCAACCATTCAATCACAACAACCAATTTTCTTTATACTAGCACGATATTCCATATTGATCAATGCGTGCAGTATCTATAAGGACGTTTAAGCTGTGAAATTTACACATGATAAACCGGAGCTACAGCAATGATTAGCCACTATCGATAAACTGGGAGTCTTTTACGTCTTTTAAAAGTAACAAAACAAAACTGGGATCATACTGTGAGGGTTCACAGTGCTGGATCCACAAAACATCCCATCGAGCTCCAAAGTTGCGGATATAGGATTACCTATATTTGGGGATATTCAGGTAATAATACGGAAAGTCTGACTGAACCACAAAGGGTAACGTGTTTGCAGACTGCCACGCTCCTAAAGACCATTTTTGTGTCGATGAGAATAATTTCGTTTAGCCGTAACAAAAGGCTACATTTTCAGTCCCTAATCATACCCATTTCTAGTGGCATTCAAAATGTTTGGCCTTTGTGCCATCTTTTCCGAGACCTTTCTTTATCTTTTTATTTTATTCTTTTAAAAGGCTTCTCACTTGTTTGTCATCAGTTATTTTATCCATCACATTTAATTCTTTCGTATACATGCTATCTCATAAATATTTTTTAAATATTTATTTATCATATTTATCTATCCTAAGTGTTGACGTATTGTGGAGTGTGTTTTTTGCGTGAAAAATGAAAACTGCTTACCGCGTATGGTTCAACTTGTGCTCCTTTTGTAGATCAAGAATTCTACTTTTTGAAATCAATAATTATTTCCTCGAGATATTCAGCGTTTTGAAATATGACAGTTTTTAAATTTTGAAAGGGCGATTTTCTATGCTAAAATTTGACCTGAATTAGAACTGAAGTGTACTTTAGGAACAATTGATTGTTGTCTACTCGAAATCCTTCGGGTGATGTCGTCTGCTGTTATGGCGGGAAAAGTCTCGCGGTTTGTCCGAATACCATTAAACGTCACGAAAGCAGACGAACATTTGTAAAGATCGTAAGGTCCCTTAAGAAACAAAAATGGCTGACTTGTTATGTAAAATTACAGTAGCAAAAGTCAAGGACGATGTGTAACAACTTAACACCAGAGGTATATTATAAAACATGGACAGGTTATCGTATTTACATTTTTTCTACTGAATTTTCGTAATAAAAAGGTAAAATATAGAATAATGAAAAAATGCAAGCAAACAAATTTTTCGAAGTGGGGTTGGCATTTAGTATAGTTTCCATGTGTTTCATCAACGCATCACTGCACTACAGTCTGTTCTGCAATTTTTTGTGAAACCCTGATATTTGATCTTGTCCATTCGTGATAAATTTTAATTATATGCACTTCCTTAACTTTATATTGTGAACAAATAAAATTTATTGCGTGTTATATAACAGTTTTCATATGGGAACACATAACATTTTATTTTTCTTTACGGTGTGTTATAAATAGCTATATATTTTATGCTTTATCACGATCGTTTTATCCACGAGCTAATACATATACAAATATGTTGAGTGGATGCAACACTGCCATAAAATAAGAAACAACTTATTTTATGTTTGATAAAAGTAACTTTGATATATTATAAAACTTATCATAAAAAGCACAAATCCGTTACCTTTAGTAAACGTTTAAACTCTTTCGACACTTGCCACGTGTTAACAACAGTTTACATAAGGTCAATAGAAGTTCAAACACGATAAAAGTGATAAACAAATACCTTAGACATCTAGATAAACCCTTATAGTCAAAGTCAGTGTCGGTCCTTCCGGGAGAATGCATATAGTTTGCCTTCTATTGTATTCATGGCTTAATATTTTGTTACCAAAAAGCGTAAAAATGAATTTACAAGCTAATCCAATCTTTCTTTTAGTAAATGTTATGCTCATTACTACTTAAATCGGATTTTTCTGACCTCAACGTAGATTTCCCATTGTCAATTTCGCCATGTTTTGCCTCCAAGCAACAGTGGGAGAAACTTGTTGTTTACAAATTGTCGGCAGTTTCCGTATCATTTGTCAACCAATCAGATTTGAGTTCCATTTGCCGATTACGCAATTTCGCGCCATATTGATGACACACCTTCTTTCCAAATGATTGAGGAAAATATTCGAGAAAATTATGCACATTCTTTCCAGTTCTGACGTGAGTATGTAATTTTATGTTAATTATTTAATTTTCCCTATTGCAGAACAGTTGTCAACTGTCTTTAAATATCAATAAACAAAGTAGTTAGTCGTAAACCACAGTCGTAAACGGCAGTTGTCTAAGAACCAGACCCACGTGGTTATTATTTTTTTGTTTACAATCTGAGTATGACTTTTAGTTGATAAATTAAGAAAATACAGAGTAATTTCATTGTTTATATTCAGCGCCGCAACAAGGCTGAATGATGACTGTGTGACTATTTGGAAACAGTTCGGTAAAAGTGGTTTGAAAGGGGGGGGGGTCGGGAATCCGGGTCGTTCTCAATAGCGGTGCAAATCAAATCGGCACATACAAAAAAGACAATTCGGCACCCATATTACTATAGTAAGTGTTGACGTAGGTTGTATAGTTTTTTTTTGCGTTACAAATGAAAACTGCTTACCGCGTATGGTTCAGCTTATGCTCCTTTTTTAGATCAAGAAGGGACCTTTTTGAAATCAATAATTATTTCCCCGAGATATTCAGCGTTTTGAAATAAAGCGGTTTTTTAGTTTTGAACGGGCGATTTTTCATACTAAAATTTGACCTTAATTAGAACGGAACTGTACTTTAGGAACAATCGATTGTTGTCTACTCGAAATCCTTCGGGTCATGTCGTCTGCAGTTTAGGCGGGAAAAGTCTCGCGGTTTGTCCGAATACCATTGAACGTCACGAAAGCAGACGAACATTTGTAAACATCGTAAGGTCCCTTAAGAAACAAAAATGGCTGACTTATTATATGAAATTTCCGTAGCAAAAGTCAAGGACGATTTGTAACAACTTAAATACAGAGGCATACTATAAAACATGGACAGGTTGTTGTATCTACGTTTTTTCTACTGAATTTTCGTAATAACAAGGTAAAATATAAAATAATGAAAAAATGCTAGCAAACAATTTTTTCCAAGGGGGGTTGGCATTTAGTATAGTCAATTTGGCACCTCAGAAGAGTCAAAACGTCACCTGGGGAGCATTTCTTTTACCTGAATATGAAAAATGTTTCAGTACAATGTTTCAAAAAACAGAAACATGTTAAGAAACTAACATGTTTCAGTTTCTATCAAAACAGTAAAAAAAATGGCTTGTCGCGCGATCTGTTTTAGTTTGAAACATCAATCACTTATGTTTCAAATGTTTCGATATCATGTTTCTGTTACAAGTAAAAGAAACAGTGAAACTTGAAAATGATTCAGAATCATGTTTCAGATTTGGGTAAAATAAATGTGCCCCTGTTAAATTATTTACTTCTTACAATGAAATAGTACCTTACCTGTTTGCCTGGGTTCGTTCGCTCTCTTTCCATCATATAATTTTAACCACTGTTTTGTTTATTTTTATATTTTTAAATAGGTCATTCGTCCTATGTTTGAAATAAATTTAATATATGACATAAATGTACTGTAAAAATGTTATTTGACTACTGTTTTGTTAAGCTAATAATTTTTATTTTTTTTAATGTTCATAAATTTATTATTACTAGTACACTTAAGACTAATTGCTTTTATGAATTTATCAGTCCAAACTAATCATTTTATTAACGATCAGAAATACAAGTTAGTAAGTGATTGTATAATTAATGTTAAAATTGCTAATCAGCACAGACAGGGAGACAGAACTTTATGTTAAGTCGGATATATAAAATTAAAAACATATCTCTGTAGAGCCTTTATGCCAACAATACATATCTAACATTATTAATTAAATAAATCCACATACTCTAATTGTTATCATGAAACCTTATAACTATAATTTGGGGAAACTGACTCGCTATAAAGGGGCAGATCGAACTGACCCAATACTGGGCCCCAGTCTGAGTGGGGGCGGCAGTATTAACCCAGTATTAGCCTTACTTTTCCTGCACTGGGAAGAAGCTCCAGAAACATACATGTTATACTTTTTAAAAGTTCAAGTTTCCTCCATTGCTGTCCTTTATATATATATTTTTTTTCATGCAAAACATTCAACAAACCATTTAGCATATTATTTAAACTACTGATCTGAGCTAAATTTGTGTTACCTTTTTTGTTCATTGCTTTTTTTCTTTGCGTTATTTTATTTATTTATTTGGGATAGAGGTCAATTATGAAAGGAATGTTATTTGTATAAAATACATACAAGCATGTACATTACTTATATTTAAATGTAGACAAATTTATTATTTAATTAATGAAACCCTATGAGCAGGTATAAACAGTACTTTGGTAAAAGGGGTGTGCCTTTCTTAAACCTGAAAATAAGTTTTTCTAGCAGATTGGGACCCTGAAACTCAATAAATACTGTTCATTTTTATATGCCCATCTATATGTCATCCACATGTCACACTGTATTGTGTCACTGCGGGCAAGGTGTACTTGACTTGCAATCTTAATTGACCAGGATGTACAGTTTTCTTACTGAAGGTCTGGGTTTCCTGGGTCGCAGAAAATAACAATGGCTCAGACCAGATACCGGAAGACGAAATTCTATAAATAGAAAACCCAAGTGCGCATGTTAGAATTTGGTATTTTTATACTTTCACTTTTAATGGGCGGGATTGGACCGAATATCAAAGTGTGACGAATTATATATTTCCTGTCAATATTCACAAGTATGTATGGCACACACTCGAATTTCTGCGATGTTTCTTCATACAGCAATGTAAACAATGAAACTAAGGCTAAATTTCTTTTAAAATATCATGCATTTATTGCTCTAACCAAATGACACCTAAAATACAGTGAGTTTGAAGGAAATTAACGTCTCTTAAACCCACAAACTTTCATCGAGTGTACTAGCATATACAAGGAAAGTAAAGCCAAATATACCCCATACACACTAGACAACCAAAATCAACAATGAACTAGCGCAATGACTTTATTAAAATTGAATATGTCAACCATTCAATAGGTTGTAAGCCTTACATGACCCCCCCTCCCCCCCTCTTCATCAGGTCAAGAAATCTACCATTTACAGAAACTGTTTACTTAAAACTATCCCACATTTAAATAATTTGGTATGTTGCTGAATTAATATGCTTGCCTCAGTAGTGCTTTTAATATTATTTATTTTACTGTATTTGTGAGCTTTTTACCAAATAAAGACGAACAACATTCAAGCATGCATACAAAACAATGACGTTACAAATACAGTAAAATAAATAAGATTAAAAGCATTAAGTACTAGGTCAAGGATATTTATCACTAAATTTAAAAGCATACTATACAAAAGCACTTACTTATGCACAAGCTCAAGTTAATACAATTAATGCATTGTTTTAAGCAAATTTAACAGAAGATAACTCAAAATATTGGTTATTATTTTTTCTTTAATTTTATTAATTCATTTGTTAATGAAGGATAATGCTAAAACTTTTTTAATATGTATAAATTTAATTTATTTAGATTGGAGATTAGGATGGAAGATTTTGCATGGGAGTCGTACTTCAGCTGGCAAAGCAGTCCATTTTATGGGAGGGTGCTGGACGTTGAAGATGCTAATGACCTCATTAGGGAATTTTCTTACAGTACTTCCACATCATTTGTAGTAACGCGAAGCAGTAGGAATTTTGGCAACTTTTCATTTGGTAATGAATTTGATAATGTACAGTGTTTTACCAGGAAAAGCACACATAGACACACAAAAACTGCTTGAATTCTCAATTTACTTAACAATAGTTACAAACTTTACTTAACTTTGGTATTTAAACACCCCAATGATTAATTAATTTGATTTGCATCAAAAAATGTCAAAGGAAAATTAGAATAATCCATGTTCAAGCAGATGCAAAGAATACTGAGTTTGCTTAACCTAAGTTCTAGGTGCCCTTCCCGAAGTAACCTTAGTGTTTTAGCCAATCATGTTTGAGAAGCTGTAAAAAAATAATTCATAATTACCCCTATGTTTAATAATTAATTATAACTTGCTTTTATATGCAAGTATATTGGGAGTTCTATTAACACTACAAACATGTGAAGTGGTTATTAGAGTTGTTTTGAGAACCAGCAGCCATATTCTCAAAAAATCTTAAATTTACACTTACGTGAAAAGATAAGATAGTCGTAACTTTACGTTTACGTCTACGATTGTTCGTATTCTCAATAGTAATTGCAGCTTTGCACGTAAAATAGCAATCGTAAATGTTACTAGTATGTTTTGCACGTAGCGTTATCTCGCATGCTCAGTTACTTCTTTCATTTTGGAAGTAATTGATTGATAGAGAAATAATTACCTCAAAGTACTTAAATTATAACAGTTTTAATTGCATAACCTCACAAAGCAGTAGACTGGTGGAATGAAATACAGTATTATATATTGGCTAAAGTGATATGCAAAAAAAAAAATAATGAATTAATGATAAATAAATAAATCAAATAAAGTCATGATATTAATTGGTGTGTTGCATAATTTTGAATAGGTGTTTTAAAAAGTAATCTGTCAATTTACCATAACATGGAACAAGACCGAGTAGTTTCGTGTTATAATAATGTAATAAATAACCTAAACCCATTTTAACACAAATAAAACAGCATGTAAAAATCTTAAATCATATAGGATATGTTTAATTTGTGTAAAATTTTTCTTAAATTCAGTTGTTGTTTCTTTCTTTTAAAATTATAAATTTGTGTAAGAGTTATTCCCATTGATTAACACATTTTCAAAATATTGCAAAGTTTGCACGTTTTTTTGTCATTCTATGTCATGTGCAACAAATCAATGATGCTAAGTAGTGAATGGTTTGAAAAACGATTTCTCTTTGCAAAATTATGAGGGAAGCTAGGACTTGCGAGCACTCAGGAGTTAACAATCGATTTAAACGTAAATTACAACTATGAATCTTTGTGAATATGAAAACTGTCGTAAACTTACGTTACTTTTACATTTAAGTCTATGATTTTTTGATAATATACTTGCTGTATTCTGCAACTACTTTATTAGGTGAATGTAACAGTGAACACTTACTCAGATTCTCAGATGATGGTAGAGTTCAGCGTGGATCCCAAATCACCTGTGATGGAGTACCATTTATGGTAGTTGGAAGCAAACTTATGGAATGCCACCAAGGACCGAATCACAGAAAAAGTACTGAACTCAATAAAACTGTAAGTTTGACTTAATTATTTAATTGTTTAGACATACAGTGTAGACAATTCAGGGCTCATTTTTACTTTCAAACTTGGGCATCTGTAAAATTCATAGATTAAATGCTTTATTACCTGAAAATTAATGATGTTTTTTCGTAGTTGAATTCACATTATAAATAGGCCTACATTCCTATCATTAATTTTTTTTTAATATCAACTTTGAGTAATTGTAAAAAAAATGTCTATTGTAAATAACCCTTGTATTTAAGAAGGCTGTGTTCTACGTACAGTAATACATTAAGGAGTCTGAAAGTAGTGAAGTTTTTAAGTTTCTTAGGTATTTACTCAACTTAAAGATATAATTTTTTTGTCACCAATTCTTAGATGATTGATTTTCCCCAAAAAATAATTGTCCTAATAGAGTATGCAAGGAGATTTCAACTTCAATGAAGATGGATTATATACTGTGGTTGCATTATATTTCATGGGGTACCAACTTTTGTGGTTTTCATAGGTATTTATAGCTATCCCTCAAATTTTGGTTCCCAACAAAAAGAAATTTAACATTGCTTGGATTGCTAAAAACTTCATAACCATCAGTATCCACAAAGTGACTCTTTTTGATCAAAATACAAATACCAAAACACTAAGTATGCATATTTCAAGGAGCATTTGCAGGTCAAAAACCAAAAGTATTGAAAAAAAGTACTTCAAACCAAAAACGTTCGAACAGAGAAGCCAAATCTAGCACCAAGAATATCGTGCAATACAAGTAAAGAAACCTGGTGTTTTAAACAATTTTGAATTTAAACAATTGGAAATTTCAGTGATAAATTAAGAAAATTGATACGCACGAAAATAAATGAATCGACAGTATGTGTATTTGTAAAAACATTTATTGATGGAATAAAACCCCTGTTCCTTGATAAACTAGTTTATCATGTATTATGTGGATTATTGTCACATATACTAGTACATTCACATTCACTCCATATTCGTTCTTTTTTCTATATTTAGAAGGCATCTGATCACTTGTATAGTCAGGCTGCAAATAAGAAGAAAGTCACAGGGACAAAGAAAAAGGGATGCAAAGCAGCTATTTTTTTGCGAGAAGTTGTCTTCTTTCCTGAGTACAAGGTTTGTCAAAATATATCTTTTTATCAAAGATCATGTATAGAAGGTCCCGTCCCCTCAAGTTTCTGGTTTTGTTTTTTTGGATCTTGTTTGACAGTGGTTAGATTTTCATATTATTCTCTGACAGTAGCCAATTTTTTGTAAAATTATTTATGAGTATTGAATAAAATGTATAACCTTTTTTCAAGCTGTATTTTTAGTTAATAATTGTAAACTGCCTAAAAAAAATTAACATGACAAATTCAAAGTAACTTCTTCATCTTTTAAAATACATGCCTTCATTAAATATGTTGAACGCAACAAAATACCTTGATGTTTTAAATAATTACATTTCCTTACCACATTGCTATTATTTTTCCTCTACATTACCACAACATATACATGTAATGCTAAGTGCGTCAATTAAAACAAGGAACACAACTTTTTCTAAATTGTAGAGATTTGTTGAAAAAAAGTTGGTTCAAAACAAATCTTCATCAACTAATTATGTTTCTTAAAAATATTATGGAAAACAGCAATTTAAAATGGTGTTCACTACATGGTAATTTGTAATCAAATTTTATTTTGATATTAAGCAATATTATTATTTTAAATAGATACTAAATTTACTGAACAAAATGTTATATTTCTTGACATATGTCACAGGTTTTCAATTTGTCATTACTCTTCAAACACTTCTGTGCCCCATTAGGGTGTGTGTTTAATGTGGTAGTAATGTTGAGAAATAAATTTCATGGTAATGTAAAGGATTTTGTCGCGATAATGTAGAGGTGGTGGTCTTGGTAAAGTATTCTAAAAAATATGACAACCCCATAATTATAATCAGTCAAAAAACTAATGAACTAATTATGTGTTGACTCATATTTCCTTTTATTTTGACTATTTATAAATTTAATTTGAGCAGCCTCCAAATGACACTGCCTATTGGAGAGAGATGAAGTCTAGTGAGCTGAGACGTGATCTCTACTCAGAGGTATATGAAGAGATCAATTTCCAAAAGTATATATATATTGATTTGCCCCAACATGAGCAACATACAGAGCATATAATGGGAATGGTAAGTACCTAACTAAATAAATATTTAATTAATACCAAACAGGCATTCAAAAATTGTTGTCTAAGAAAGCAAACAAAACAAAACATATTTTATTGGCATCAACCACCAGTTGCAGTCCATAACAAGATAACAAAAACACACATATATGTTTTTAAATACAAAATGTTATTTATACAGAATTATGGAGGACCTGTTACAAAAACAGCATGTGTCTACCATAGATATACAACACCTCTGGTCAGATATAAGTCTGCATAACATATAATCTGACTCCACTTGTTGTCTACCATAGATATACAACACCTCCAGTCAGATATAAGGCTGTATAGGCTGTATAACATATTATCTGACTCCACTTGTTGTCTACCATAGATATACAACACCTCCAGTCAGATATAAGGCTGTATAGGCTGTATAACATATTATCTGACTCTACTTGTTGTCTACCATAGATATACAACACCTCCAGTCAGATATAAGGCTGTATAACATATTATCTGACTCCACTTGTTGTCTACCATAGATATACAACACCTCCAGTCATATATAAGGCTGTATAGGCTGTATTACATATTATCTGACTCTACTTGTTGTCTACCATAGATATACAACACCTCCAGTCAGATATAAGGCTGTATTACATATAATCTGACTCCACTTGTTGTCTACCATAGATATACAACACCTCCAGTCAGATATAAGGCTGTATAGGCTGTATAACATATTATCTGACTCCACTTGTTGTCTACCATAGATATACAACACCTCCAGTCAGATATAAGGCTGTATAGGCTGTATAACATATAATCTGACTCTACTTGTTGTCTACCATAGATATACAACACCTCCAGTCAGATATAAGGCTGTATAACATATTATCTGACTCCACTTGTTGTCTACCATAGATATACAACACCTCCAGTCAGATATAAGGCTGTATAGGCTGTATTACATATTATCTGACTCTACTTGTTGTCTACCATAGATATACAACACCTCCAGTCAGATATAAGGCTGTATTACATATAATCTGACTCCACTTGTTGTCTACCATAGATATACAACACCTCCAGTCAGATATAAGGCTGTATAGGCTGTATAACATATTATCTGACTCTACTTGTTGTCTACCATAGATATACAACACCTCCAGTCAGATATAAGGCTGTATGACATATTATCTGACTCCACTTGTTGTCTACCATAGATATACAACACCTCCAGTCAGATATAAGGCTGTATAGGCTGTATAACATATAATCTGACTCCACTTGTTGTCTACCATAGATATACAACACCTCCAGTCAGATATAAGGCTGTATAGGCTGTATAACATATAATCTGACTCTACTTGTTGTCTACCATAGATATACAACACCTCCAGTCAGATATAAGGCTGTATAACATATTATCTGACTCCACTTGTTGTCTACCATAGATATACAACACCTCCAGTCAGATATAAGGCTGTATAGGCTGTATAACATATAATCTGACTCCACTTGTTGTCTACCATAGATATACAACACCTCCAGTCAGATATAAGGCTGTATAGGCTGTATTACATATTATCTGACTCTACTTGTTGTCTACCATAGATATACAACACCTCCAGTCAGATATAAGGCTGTATTACATATTATCTGACTCTACTTGTTGTCTACCATAGATATACAACACCTCCAGTCAGATATAAGGCTGTATAACATATAATCTGACTCCACTTGTTGTCTACCATAGATATACAACACCTCCAGTCAGATATAAGGCTGTATAACATATTATCTGACTCCACTTGTTGTCTACCATAGATATACAACACCTCCAGTCAGATATAAGGCTGTATAGGCTGTATTACATATTATCTGACTCTACTTGTTGTCTACCATAGATATACAACACCTCCAGTCAGATATAAGGCTGTATAGGCTGTATAACATATAATCTGACTCCACTTGTTGTCTACCATAGATATACAACACCTCCAGTCAGATATAAGGCTGTATAGGCTGTATAACATATTATCTGACTCTACTTGTTGTCTACCATAGATATACAACACCTCCAGTCAGATATAAGGCTGTATGACATATTATCTGACTCCACTTGTTGTCTACCATAGATATACAACACCTCCAGTCAGATATAAGGCTGTATAGGCTGTATAACATATAATCTGACTCCACTTGTTGTCTACCATAGATATACAACACCTCCAGTCAGATATAAGGCTGTATAGGCTGTATAACATATAATCTGACTCCACTTGTTGTCTACCATAGATATACAACACATTTAGTCAGATAATTACTTGTAGGCAGATATAAGGCTATTTTACTTCCTTTTTTAGGCTGCTGATGTAAAAGCTCCAATCGACCAAAGACTAGTGGACAAACTTAACAGCTTGGTGGAAGAGGGAGTATATAGTGTAAAAGAAATGCAGAGGCACCTTAAAATTTTTGTGAAAGAATTATTTGGTAAAGGAGAGATGCCAAAAATGTTTAATAGAAGATTTTTTCCAAGTAAGGACGATATCCAGAAGCTCATATACAGAAAAAGAAGAAACCTCTTGCACAGTTTTATAGATCAAGAAAACCTTATAAAAAAAGTAGAAGAGTGGAAAAAAGAAAGTTCTGATGATTTCTGGCATGTCAGAACTTCTGCAACTGTCAAGAAATTTATCAGTGAGGACGAAGACAACAACAATGGTTCCATAATAAAGGATGAAGACCAATCATTGCTTGTTGTATTTCAAACATCATGGCAAAAGCGCTTGTTACTCAGATATGGGAGTGAGGTAGTATTCTTGGACGCAACTTACCGCACAACAAAGTATGCACTCCCCCTATTTTTTCTCTGTGTTCATACAAACACCGGCTATACTGTTGTTGGCACCTTTGTTATTGAAACAGAGAATGCAAATTCTGTTGCTGAAGCACTTGCCATTATAAAAGAGAACTGTCCGGGATGGAATTCAGCAAGCTTTATGGTGGACTCTTCAGAAATTGAAGCTAATGCTATTAAATTAGTATTCCCAGGTAAAAAATGACAGTTTAATTACAAGCCACTTCATTATCAGAATTATTTTTAACAAGAACTGTTTTATTATACTGTTTCCACAAATTAAGCTTTTGGCTGGATTTTTTTACAGAGTGAAAAATCAGGGTTATAAAATGGTGAATGTGGGGCACAAGATGGGAAATAATTTTCGTAACAGTTTTCTCAGCAACTACTAATCGCAGAGTCCTTTGAGACTACTCCATTTCTTTATTTTAAATTTAACATGTCAAGTTACATACTTTTCAGATACCAGTATATTTATATGTGATTTCCATAGGAAACAAGCATGGCAGAGGTGGACTTCCACCATCAAAAATGATGTTGAAAACCAAGAAGCAACACTTGATATGTTAAATGTATGTAATAATCTGTAAAATATATGCATGTTGCATTATGTCAGAGTATAGAAAATGTAATACTTAATGTCAGAATGAAATTATTTGAAATCAGAATTCATTGGAATAATGAAGCTTTTATTAAAAACTGCCTGTGCGTTTGATGGATGACGCTCTCATTAACAATCACAACACAACTCTCAAGTCTGTAATTTAGATTAACAAGATATTAAAATTAACTATGATATACACCATACAACAAAATACATGTATGTAAGAAGAAACTTGATTTGGTATGATAATTTGCTGCCAAAGCTAAGTTTTAAGTGTTTTTATATCTTTATTTTTACATGCAAATAATTTCTTCATTTTTAGAGAGTTGCAGAGTCATTCAATGAAAAGGAATATCAAGACAACCTTAATCATTTAATGGAGAACACACTATGGAAAAGGCAGCCAAAACTGCATAATGAAACAGTGGTTATTAAATGACAAATACAAGGTATTATTTACAGCCTTTTGCAAAACGTTACAAATTTAACATACCACGACCATGTATGTGGATGGGGTATTTAATGTTACCAGTGTCTGCCCATTTGTAATTACACAGGGCTTGCGTTGGCAGGCGACTCGGGCGAAGAAGTCGCCTTATCGTGGTCCCACTTCGCCGTCAATCAAATCCAAAGCGAAGTGAAGTCTACCTTTCATTTTGTAGAATCGCCTAATGTCGCCTTTCAAATTTTATTGGTTTTTTTAATACAGCGTCATGTTTATTATGTTAACGCGCCAAAGTTCAACTGGTACCCTTTTAACTGTTATTTGGTATATAAAGCGTAGGTTTAAATTACCACTGGAAACCAGTTCAGAGCACAAGAACTTGTGAAAATTTCCAGCGCGGATATGAATTCGCTGCCAGAGATTGCAAATATACTATGCTGATAGTGGTGAAATGAATTTTGCAATGATAGAAACATAGTAAAAATAGTATTTTGGCAGTTACTTTAAACAAAGTTAAGTTAAATATGTTTAAATACTTTTAATAGTGAATTTTACAATTTTATATAATATATTATGTGCCACAATGATGTAATTTTCAACTTGTAGTTGTAATAGTACTTCATTATAAATCAATCAAGTCGTATATCAATGAAAAAAGAAACATTTATTTTAATGAACAGAACTTGTGACAGTTGATTCTTTTTTTTATTGTTATGCTTAATACATGTATTTATGAAAATGTGTGAAATAAGTACACTGAATAGTTAATCAAATCTTTGATACTTATCCTCAATAAATTAAACTACAATAAAACATATAACAATAAAAATGCAAATGCCAGCACTTATTTTAAAAAAACACAAAGTAAACAGGACGCTTTCCCACGACATATAATGCAAATTATCCCTGGTGTCCACCCACTTCTCCCTGTTATATTCTCACTTCTCCCTGTCAGCCACCCAAAAGAGAACAGGACGCTTTCCCACGACATATAATGCAAATTATCCCTGTTGTCCACCCACTTCTCCCTGTTATATTCTCACTTCTCCCTGTCAGCCACCCAAAAGAGAAGTGACTTCTCACTATAATTTTGACCCTAGCATGAGACCTGAGTACATCTGTAACACTTTGGCTAAGTTCTTTCAAATTGAAATATGCAACACAGGACAGGTGTACCTTATTTTGTAGATATAGTTTCTAGTTTTAACATGATTCTTGTGTTTCGTGTTTTCTTTTATTTCTTTTTATTCATAAAACAGGAGGGAAATGGAGTGAATGTAAATGTGACAATAAATCACACTATATATGTAATAAAAATATCGTTATTTCGTAGAACACAGATAGCGCACTTAATTAATCGATGACATCCTTTTTTATTTGATATATTAAGGTCTATTTCTGTGCCAAAAAAAAAATTCCAAGACCCTCGAAACACCTTAACTCTAATTAACTACCCGTAATATTGAACTTCTTTCCTCTGAAGAAACCTAATTGCCAAACCTGTTGGCTCCTTTTAATTCTAGTGAAAATAAAACGGGCATATTAAAATTTAAGTGTAACATTTTCTTTCAGAACAACCATCAGATGTGCCAAGTTGTTCCTCAATAAAGAATTCTTTATTTGCTACAGAATGTGAAGGTATTTATTCAATAATAAATAAGTGAACTTAGCAAGTTATTTAATGTAGTACTTTTTTAGCAACATTCCATTCAATGTCTTATTAAATTTAAAAAGAAATTTGTTTATATTGGAAAGTTCACCTAAACAAAAGGTCAAACATATTCTGAACCAAATTTTACCAAACTTGGTAGAGTTATTCAGTAGAGTGCCCTTTACAAAGCTATCTTCTAGAGAATTTTGTTTGTTCAAAAAATTTTGCCATTGTAGCTAAAAATAGAACACAGCATTATGCTAGTTACAGTATTGGTAGTAAAAATGTCAATTATGACACGTTTTTGGATGCTGAAAACTTATTGATGAGACAATTAACAATCAGTCTTAAATTGGCCTTTTATTTGCTAAATCATTAGTGTTGTTGAATAGGTAGGAAAATTTGTAATGATAACTGTATTAATTTCCTTAAAATATTGAACTTAATTTCCTGAAGTCAATTTATATTTATTTCAGAAAATTTCATCAAAAGTTTAAAAGAGGAAGGCCTGTTAAAAACCTCAACATACATGCTTGTCAAAAACAGTAGTGTCCTGTATGAGGTTCAGGGCGAAACTTTGGAGGGAAAGGACCTGAGAACATTGCAGGAATCGAGATGGTTAAATGATAAGGTTGACAATATATTAAGCATATTTTTATGCCCCTACCTAAAAAAAATAAAGAAGCATGGCCGAGGATATAGTCTTCATACTGTTCATCTGTCTATCCACCCCAAATCAGATTTACCATGTCAGTTTGAGTTTCTTTTTTATGAATATAAAAATTTTGTCTATGTCTCATAGCCAAAAATGTTTTTAGCCAATCACAAAGCTCACTAAGTCACACTGAGGCCTGAAACGTGGAGCTCATACTCACACCTCACTGCAATTTTAGGAAGGCCCCTAGCACCGGCTTAAGTGGATTCTTTGCTAAATGTCGATAATGCTACACCTGTGTATTGAAGCTCCCAAGTGCTGGGTAATCAACAAGTTACTCACAAATCTGCAAAGAAATCTAACAAATACCATAATACGTTAACCGACAATCACATATGAATACATTTCAGCCATATCCACATTGGTCAGTAAAATCCTATTTTCTGCTTTCAGGTGATGAATGCCTACATGGGTATATTGAAAAAAGAAAACAACATGGAACAAGATGGTCATGTCTTTGTCTTTCCATCCTACATGGCAGTTTTGTGGGAGCAAAATAGATTTGATACTTGGTTTTACAGGAAGGTAAGTAAAGGCCTAATGCATCTGGTTTCTTCAAAATAATAGTTTTTCGACTAATTATATTAAAATCATTAATATGCATGTCACAAATGTATATGTAATGTAACTAACAGTCTAAAATGTTTTTAAATGGGAAAGATGGCAAATATTTATATGAAACTTGGCAGGTTGCATGATTTTAGGTTTTAGGTATACATGTACTAGCTGTACGTAAATAATAATTGTATCATTAATTGTAGGTATCTTTGTCACAATACACATGGATATTTCAGCCCATCAACAAGTGTCAGAACCACTGGATATTGCTTGCAGCTCATGTTCCAGAAATGTCTGTATCCATATTAGACTCCATGGCTGGATCAAATGACAGATATATTGCAAATTGGAGGTACTACATGTACTGCTATGCAGTGTTACAAAAAAATGAAATGTTGGTTGATGTTTTTTTCATATGGAATCATTTTCATAAACTGGCTTTGCATGTGATAAGTTTTTATCACTATAGACAGTCTTCATTTATCTATCAATTGAAACTTTTAATTAAACTTTATCTGTTGTTATTTCTTACAATTTGTGGAATGACCCTTTAAAAACTAAGGCGGCTACCAAAATTTGAATGTTTTATCCAATCAAAACCAAAGTTATGAATAATATAGAATATTATTTATTATTCAACAGTCCTGAAACATTGTATTTAGTAATTTGACATACAACATAACTGAAACAGTCTTTGGGTGATCTTAGGCTTATTATCCCAATCCTAAATATTTAACAAACCTTCTCTTCTTACAAAAACCTCAATGCTTTTTGTGTATAAACAATTTGTGATTTTGTTTGCCTTTGTCTTCTATTGCAGTTGAAAGAAAAATAGAATTTCTATATTGCATACTTAATTAAACCGTACATATAATTCTATATTCATTTTGCAGAAAATATATGAAAATGAGAAGTGCTGAAGTTGGGGAGTTGTCAGGGGAATGGACAAATGGAAAGCTTCAGTCAAGCAGGCAGAAGGATGGCAATAGCTGTGGCCCATTTGTACTAATGGTAGATATAAATTTTTTTCCTTTCTTTTCTTGTACTGTGGTTATGTAAACATATGTAAATATCAAAGAAATAATTCATGGCCACCAATGGTTTGTTGAAAGAAAATGAAATGATGGTAAAAATGACTACTTGTGTACAAAAATATGCTTAATATATTGTCAAATGATTTAACCCAAAGCCAGCCATGGATTATTCAAATATGCCAAATTTGTGTTTTGTGCTCCTTTAGTGCAAGACAAAATGTATGACCATAATTGATGTCTTTTGTATCCAGAACATGTTATGTTTTCCATAGTTTTAGTTTTAAGTTACTGTGACTTTGACCCAAGATATATTGGAAATTATAAATGGCTTGCCCTCATGGTTTCCATCGTTCATATTCAGGGTTCATATAAGATAACTTTTTTTTTTAATTTGATACATAAATTAAGTTCCAAGCTTAGATTAAATAATTTAAGAATTTGTTGAAAATCGAATTGAAGCAACACTCATTTAAATTAAAGGTGATAATTATTTCTAAACTAATGTTTTGAATAAAAGGTATTATTACATAATATAATTTTGTATGTTTTTGATTGGTCTAAAAACAACTTTTGGGTCACGATAAATCGCAACAGTACTAAAATTACATAAAATGTTTGAACGCTGCACGATTCTGCTGCATAGTAGTCACGTGGAATCCGATATTGACCTGGTTTTTATGTTTTAGCCAATCAGAATAGCCGTCTTAATAAATTCATTTGTCCAGTCAAATGGATTGTATTATATTGTACACAATTCATTGACGTCTGCTACACATACATCGTGCGTGTAAACAACAAATGGGAGAAACGTCGGCTCTGCGATATATTGATTTATTTATAATATTCCCAATATTTCAAACTGGAATTTCAGGATTATCAGCAAATTGATATCTAAATGCTGTATTAAATAAAAAATATTAAGGGTAACTAGCATTACAACAATTACAAAATGTAAGCAGGTGCTCCAGTAGAAAAGGCATGCTCTGTTTTTCTGATCAAGGGAGATGGTGGTTTTATTCATGTAATAAAACAATGACTTTGATATACGGTCGCCATCAGGATTTATCAGCCCTCAAAAATGTATATTCACCTCGCCTAGCAGCACGGTGAATATTACATTTTCTCTGTTGAATAAATCCTGATAGCGACCTATTTCAAAGACATTAATTGTATAATATTTTGTGTGTATTAGTACATGTATTACTATACCATTTCTTTAATGAGTTTTACATGATTGATGAAGCTGAAATGGCTCTAACAAATTTGAGCAATAATTATTTCATATTTTGTTTCAGAACGCTTTGGCATTATCGAAAGGCATCGAGCCAACAATTCTATCGCAAAGAAGTGCTTTGGTTATGAGGGAGCATGTCACATGCAAACTCATACAAGCAGCAAAGGAACCAAAGGCCCAAAGAACAATTTGTGACATGCTCGTGTGTAAAAAGCCAAGCAAGGACAGCTGGGTGCAGTGTGAGGTGTGTGGTCGATGGCTGCACTTCACATGTATAGGTGTAAAAAATGCACCAGACAATGATTATGTTTGTATCATATGTAATGCTCAATATAAGTAATGCATTAATTTTATTGTTATCTCAATGCCACTGGGTTGGTAGAAATACATTGAACAGTGCATTTATCATACTATATTCAGTGACTTTTATTATACCCCCCGCAATCAAAGTTTTTTCATGTAAGTAACTTGTATCATACTCTATTCAGTGATAACAACATGTAGTGTTTGATTTTCTATGTACTAGTATGTAACTTGTATCATACCCTATTCAGTGATAACAACATGTACTGTATGATTTTCTATGTACTAGTATGTAACTTGTATTATACTCTATTCAGTGATAACTACATGTAGAGTATGATTTTTTATGTAACTTGTATCATACTCTATTCAGTGATAACAACATGTAGAGTATGATTTTCTATGTACTAGTATGTAACTTGTATTATACTCTATTCAGTGATAACAACATGTAGTGTATGATTTTTTTATGTATGTAACTTGTATTATACTCTATTCAGTGATAACAACATGTAGAGTATGATTTTCTATGTACTAGTATGTAACTTGTATTATACTCTATTCAGTGATAATAACATGTAGTGAATGATTTTTTATGTATGTAACTTGTATTATACTCTATTCAGTGATAACAACATGTAGTGTATGATTTTTTATGTATGTAACTTGTATTATACTCTATTCAGTGATAACAACATGTAGAGTATGATTTTTTATGTATGTAACTTGTATCATTCTCTATTCAGTGATAACAACATGTAGTGTATGATTTTCTATGTATGTAACTTGTATCATACTTTATTCAGTGATAACAACATGTAGTGAATGATTTTCTATGTATGTAACTTGTATTATACTCTATTCAGTGATAACAACATGTAGTGTATGATTTTTTATGTATGTAACTTGTATCATACTCTATTCAGTGATAACAACATGTAGAGTACCATTTATTATGTATGTAACTTGTATCTTACTCTATTCTGTTAATTGTATTGATATAAAGGTATAGAGTATGATTTTGTGAAATTTATTGATAACAATATATGTTGTGTTTTTTTGTCTTATTTTTATTTTTGTAAATTTAATTTTGTTGTACTTTTATTGTTATCATGGTTATCCTGTTGTTTGTCAATGTCTGTGGTCAGTAGAGTTGTTTCTTAATGATGTCATTTAATGATAGAAAGCAAAAACTGATATACCTGTTGTATATATTTGTATGAAGGTTTGTTTAAATTCTTATTATTTTATAAATAAACCATTTTAAATCAACTATTCTTTGTTAATTATTTATTTATTGAACTTGTTTTGACATTTTTTTTGGAAACAAGATTGTTACAATCCTGCTTCAAAGACGAGGAGGGTATACTGGTTTACCAATATCCGTTCCTCCATCTACATCATAACTTTCATAACAGCTTTCTCAGGAACTTTTTAAACCCCCGCTCGACAGAGTCGGGGGTATATAGTGGTCCTCATGTTCGTCCGTCTGTCCGTCCGTCCGTCCACATTTGGTTTCCGTATGATAATTCAAAAAGTTTACATCCGATTTGAATGAAACTTTGGGATATTGTTATATATCAGGTTGGTAAGAAGCCTATCGATTTTGGGGGAAATCCATCAAATTTAAAGGTCACAGTCCACGAAAAACGTGAGAAATTTTAACATAAAAGTTGTTTCAGGACAATAACTCAAAAAGTTTCCATCTGATTTGAATGAAACTTTGGGATATTATTATATATCAGGTTGGTAAAAAGCCTTTTGATTTTGGGGGAAATACATCAAATTTCAAGGTCGCAGTCCACAAAAAACTTTAGAAATTTTTACAAAAAAGTTGTTTCCGGATGATAACTCAAAAAGTTTGCATGTGATTTGAATGAAACTTTGGGATATTGTTATATAACAGGTTGGTAAGAAGCCTATCTGTCAAATTTCAAGGTCACAGTCCACGAAAAATGTTAGAAATTTTTACAAAAAGTTGTTTCCGGAAAATAATAAAAAAAGTTTTCATCCGATTTTAATGAAACTGTAAAATATTCTTATATATTTTGTTGGTAAGAAGCCTATTGATTTTGGTGGAAATCCATCCAATTTCAAGGTCACAATCCACAAAAAACATTAGAAATTTTCACAAAAGCGGGGGTATCAGCGATCGCTAGATCGACTTTGTCTAGTTATCACAGCGACTTGAAATTTTTTACATGACTATGGCATGAGGTCCTGTAATATTGCATGTATTAAATTACGATACTTTCTGTTTACTGACTGTGTCAATTATCAACATCAGTGATCAATGGATGAAAATTTTTGTAACAGCTTTCTAAGCAACTACTTAACATAGCATCATTTGGTCTATGACTTTAAAGTAATGTTTTTTATGGCAGGTACTGATTTTATGTCTGTCGATATCAACTCTCTGTTTAGTTAATTATGAGAAGTAGAGGGGGTATTCTGAGTGAGCAGAGACTTGCAGATTCCTTGTTATTTTTTTTATTCAGAGATTAGCAGACATAAAACCAAAAACAAACATGACAGTATAGACATATCCTTAAATATTGTATCTTGCAATGACTATATTCCCCTTTAAATATTTAATTAAATCTTTATATGCAATAGAAAAGACCTTTAAAAACAAGTGAATCAAGGTCATTTTTTTACAATGCATGCATTAGTATAATAGGGTCAAAAAAATTACACAAGTAAGGAACATCTGCTCATACATGAAGCAAAGGGGTTATAACAAAAAATACTTATCTAACAAAATCAATCAAAAAAATTGGAAGAAAAGTCAAACTAGGTAAAAGAATGCAGGATAAATTAAATTAGCTATACAGTCCTTAATTAGTACAGGCATTTCAAAAGAAATGATGGGTTGAACCAATTTTATGGTGCTAAAGAAAATAACAGTTTGTGAAACAAATTGTATCACTAGCATATAGTCTGTTTCAATGAAAAAATGTTCTAAAATCTCACGAAGCAAAGCATACATGCCTTTTGAAGAATAAAGAACAGATACCAGATAAAGTTATGAGGAAAATAGTATTAATTTTATAAATTAAAAATCAAATAAATCCTGTTTTTGTATTTAAAAATCATACAGTTCAGATATACACTCCCATTCTTTAAAGTCCATTAAAACTAGAGCTTTATTTTTTTGGAACTCCATATATATTTATTTTATTTCTCAAAATATTTATTGGAAAAAATCACTTGTAATATTTAAGATCCCCTGCCTTTTTTATTGTAAAAGCGTCACTGGACAAAGGCTGAACATCTCGATTTTCTCAATCTAGATATCAGTTGGGATCCCACGCTGGTCATGTTTCCTACATATTCAACCATTTTTTCCATAAAAAAAGGGGGGGACCCAGAACCCTCTGGATCCGTCCCTGTATATATATATATATATATATATATATATATGAGATTTTAGAACATATATATATATATATATATATATATATATATATATATATATATATATATATATATATATATATATATTTATAAACAAACTTTTGTGGGTGGAAGGGACCAACCATGATTTAGGGGAGGGAACTTAGTAAGTTTTCTTGTTCTGGCCATATCTCGGAAAATATATTTATTTATTAAAGATGTTGTGACAATTTTTCAGATTCAAAATATTTGTATGAAAAAATCAAGCCCGCCTTCCCACCCCCACTTCTTCGGTCTAAACAGATGTTGTCCCCGTACCAAATATTTCTTAAAAGGTGTTTGGGATTTTCCGGAATTTCTAAATATAGACTAGGGGATTTTTATTTTATGTCACTTCGATGCGCATGCGGAAAATTTCTGGTCTGAGCCATTGTAGTTTTCTGCGACCCGGGTTTCCTCCCCTAATAAAAACTGGACGCCATGAAATAGCGGAAAAATTGCTGAAAGTGGTGTTAAACACCATTCAAACAAACACTGTATCTTGAGAATTCCCTTACAGATTTTCTTCAAATTACACACAGTTGTTAATTGTTAGCCTCTGGGTTTGTATACTAGTACTTTTTAGTAAATATGTGAATTTCCACTAAGGATAATGAGAGTTTGTTCTCAAAAAAGTATCGAGTTTTTGTTTTTAAACATTTTCACCAATTTTCTTGAAAGTTTAGCGTATTGTTAATTTTTTTAGATTTAAGCTTCATTTCATTTTTTATACCCCACCACACAAATGTTACACACTCCATATGGATGTGCATGTCTGTAACCTTACTTCAGTGCTGACAGGCACGTGATCAATAGTATTACTACTTTACAATGCAACCATTTGTCACCTTTACTGGTAGTAAATTTCATGAACTGAAATCAATTTGCCATTTAAACTTGTGGACTGCTAAAGTATTCAGTATGAAGGCCCAAGTTTACTGTTCACACTTACTTTACTATAAGTAACAATCTCAGGTTTTGTCTAGACATGCACATGATATTGAAATTAAAAATACACCTTTAATCATAGCTCAGAAAGAGTTCCCTGAATTATCAAGTTGTGTGTTTCATCAGTCAACTTGGAAATTTCTGGCATATACAGTAAGATTTTTTTATAAATTTAAAGTAATAAAACAATGAATAACCATGTAAAATTGTATAATCAAAATAAAGCATGATGCATTTAAATCAGTCATGTAATATTATATAAATATGTAAACATAAATTGCAAAATAAAAATAAAACATTTCGTATCGCAGTCCATGTGAAATTAAAGTTCAGTCAGGAAAAAAACATTGTAGTATGTATAAGTTATAATTAACAGAATGTTTTTACATGATTGCAGATATACATGTACATTATTGGAGTTTCTGGATGGATGATCATTCATTATTTTTTCTGATTACTGCTGGTCACTGGTGCATTTTCTGCTGGCTACTGATGCATTGGGTACAACTACTACAGAGTGAATCAACTATTTGTTCCACTGGAGATGACCGCTGTATTTGTCCCATCAGTGATGTCTTGGGAATTCCTAAGAGAAAAAGTGTGAAATACTGAATACTGAAAATTATTTTTTGTGACTGGTCTATTTCATGGCTTCATCTGTCAATGGGAGGACATTCTTGTGTTGAAAAAAGCATTTATCTTGTACACGAGTTATTTTTATTAAATTGATTTTACTAGTTTTGTTTTAAGAGAGCAACATATAATATTTATTAACTTCATGTATGACAGACCTAACACTTCTGTATGGTTAATATGCAAACATTCTATTAAACATGTATTTCAAGAGACTTTAAATTGTTAAGCGCCTTTTATTAATTTTTCGGCTATTCATGTACTGTGGCGTTAAATTGTGTAATTTAGGCAGCTGGTGAAAACCCAACACCTAAGGTATGAAAACTGACAATCCATGATGCCATTATATGTGTATCTGTCAGTTACTCTTTAGGGTACCCATCTCTTATCCACAACTCCACTATCAACACCAAATGGAATATGATGAATCGTAGCGCTAGTGATATTTGGGGTTTTCGATAGAAAACATGGATTTTGACTTTGGTTTAGGACTTGTTTTAATCAACTCCTCCTAAAGTTTTCAGTCCAGATCTCTTCATGGTAACAAACAATTAGACATTTATTGAACTTCTGCATCTTATTATAATGGAATTAGTTCTTCTTTGTGGAAATAAAATACAATGTTGCAAAGAATGGTTATAAAAAATTGACCGGTATATAGAACAAATCGTCCCCCTTCCCATCAACATGAAGCGAATGTGGACTCCGAACCCCTGATTTGGGAGTATGTTTTTGTACATGTTAGTTTTTTACTCTACATTTCACAAGCATATAGGTTTTTCTGTGTTGATAAGTTATGGCAAAAGAGATGTGGTCTATTGATAATTTGCTTATTGGTCAGCTATATTAAGGACAGAAATATGGTCTATAAAAAAGAATGTTTACCGAAAATAATGTGCACGATAAAAAGAATAAAAACATATTGTGTACATTTGGGCCTCTGAGGCCGAGTGGTAAAAGGTAGTTAATTTACTATTGATTACGTGGTCAGTCAACACCGAGATTGGGAGTTCGATTCTCAATGAAGGCAGTGTGCACTCGACTCTTAAGTTTTAATTGACAAGGCGTGCCCGTTTTCCTACCGCCGGTCGGGGTTTTCTCTAGGTACTCTGGCATCCTTCCCCAATAAAAACTGGACGCTTTAAGCACCATTTAAACGAACAATATTTTAATTTTGCACATACAGCTCAAAATACCGTCTCTTTCAAATTTATTGCAATTCAGTAAAGGAGGGGGCAGGATCTCGGAGTGTTGAGGTACTTAAATCAATCGTACAACTAATCGAGAAAGGGTTTTAATTTCTATAAAAGTGAGGTTCAAATCCCATGGCTATATGTTTGAACACTTCTTTCTGATGGACTGGAAAAAAAGGTTTTCCACCCGAGGTTCGTATGCCCGCTACGGTCTGCGTGCATGCTTTCGTTTTACATTGTATAGCCAGACTTCCCCCTAGAAACTATGGACAGTTATAGGTTGACCATTGGGAATCGTCCCAGCAATTATTTTATCACTATATTTGATTCGAGCTTACTCAATTTTTTAATTCTACCAAACAATAAGGCGTGCATACAAATACGTGCAAGTTTTTAAAATCGCTCGTGGGGTAAAATGTATCGATTTTTTTTGTAAACCAGTTTACTAAAATAACATGCCAAAAAATAATTCTGCATCCGCAGTTTAGATTTAGGGAACAATGCCATGATAAAGCCGAAAATGTGGAAGTGGAATTAAAAACCCTATTTAAAGCTATCAAATTACTAACTAGTTGCAATTTCAAGTGTTTTTGTGACTAACATAACATTCTCCGAGAATAATAAATACAAAAAATCCTTTATAGAATTTTTTATTGTTTAATAAATGTCGAACCTTATTTGAGTACAAAATTAAATTTTATTCATGTTCCCAGCTCACTGGTAGGGGAACAGCAAACAGACATATTTATAAGTATGGCCTTAGTGTCATTTTATCTGATCTAAATACAATGCTGAACTTGTTCGTTTTTAATAATACAATTATGTGAAAATTATGTCATATTAGTATATAGCAACTTCAGGTTGATATACTTTTCAATATTAACATGTCGGCAAGTTTTTTCTTAAAATTGTGAATTTCTCTGGAATTTGGGAAAATGACATTTTATGACCAGGAATTCGGGATGTTCTAATTTTTGGATCGGGAATTCGGGATGATGACCCATGCTCCCCTCCCTCCAGTCTGTATTTATTAATTTATAAAAACGTGCATGCTTACCAATCTGTACTATGGGCACATACTCGAATTTAGGAAATTTCCCTTTATTCAGCGGTGTAAACAAATTGTACTGTTAAAATATCTTGCATTTATTTCTATAAACAAATTATTTCTTAATAATAAATAAACAGGTGTTTCAGCTAAATTACCGGCAGTTAAAGGACATGTTCATTGCCGAAATTCTGTATGTAGTACTCTATATATAGATGGTAAATTGTCCCACTATAGTATTTACACGCATTATGTTTATGTAAATTCTGTATGACAAAAAAGGAATTTAACACAAAATGTCTTGATTTTTTTTTTGTAACAACGGGGAAAATATGGGTAAAAAGCTATAAAAGGATTAGATCTGGTAATTGCTTTTAGTCTCGTTTATAAGTAACTGCAATTCTAATTTTTTCTATGTATTAAATGAATTTGTGGCAAAACCAATTGAAATCGTAATCAATTTTACAAGAAGTAATTATTTTTTATTAATTAAGTAAATACTTACCACTTCAATACGTATACCTCCATTTCTTCAACAGCTGTTTCTAGCGTCTTTTTGTTGTACGAGTTATTTCCCGTTATTGCAATACATCATTGACCGCGTGAACTTTGGTGACGTAAACAGCGGCTCCTTGACGAGTTTCCGCTGTAAACAATGGCTGACCGCTCAATGTTAATTCTCCGTAGACACGTAAAAAAACCGTCACATGGCGTATAAAGGAAGATAATTATACAAAACCGATTGTGTGAATCATCTTGTAAATTGAAATAACGAATCTTCACATCAAAATGTAAGCAAATTAATGCACATTTATTTAAAAATCGCGATTTTCTGAACTCCAAAAAGTAGTGACCATGACTATACACGATCAGGAGGGGAAAAAGGCATCATTGTCCCAATACCTAAAGACGACCACAGGCAGTGGTAATGTTGGGAATCTTATCAAGTCTTTGTGTTTATACTATCTACGTGTATCTGACAGGATG
This sequence comes from Limnoperna fortunei, assembly GCA_944474755.1. Taxonomy (NCBI): domain Eukaryota; kingdom Metazoa; phylum Mollusca; class Bivalvia; order Mytilida; family Modiolidae; genus Limnoperna; species Limnoperna fortunei. Next base: position 60,132,414 of record OX104122.1, on the reverse strand, counting down.
ATAAACCGTAGACATAGTTCATTTTATTCCTGAACTCGAACAATACGCTTTTACATAAACTCTCAACTGTGTCCGTGTTCCTTAACAAATATGGGTAATAACAAAATACCGAGCAGCAATGAGACTTTTTAAAAAGACAATCCACAAAACAAAGTCCGAGAAACCGGCAAACTCCAGAACCAACAATCAAAAATATAGTAACTACAGCAATGGTCATGACTTGGTACAGGCATTTCAAAAGCAATGGTGGTTCACAATAGGTCTTATGACATGCCAAACCTCCCTTTCTATTACTGTAGAAAGTGAGTTGGTAAGTTTGTTAAAATGGATGGGTATCATATATCACTAGTCACTAATAGGTGTATTCAACAATTATCGTAGCACATTTACTGTACATTGAATTAAAAAATATGAAAAACTATATTTTCAAGCTAATTTTTTCGACAAGATAGTGGTATTTATAGTAAAACGTCTTAAATACGCGGACGAGAAATGTATGCAATAACGAATATTTTCTAACACAGTTGTGGTACAAACAAATACATTCTGTCACATTTTTGGTACAAACGAATGCATTGTCACATTTGTTGTACAAACGAATGCGTTCTGACACATTTATGGCACATTTGTAGCATGTTTAGGCTGGAATATTTTTTCCATTTAACGTATAGAATAAGTAAAAAGTATCGACTATACCGAGTAGTAATAAGGGACAATAACAAAAACAAAAAAAAAACCTACAAAAAATAGAATGACACAAGTCCCAATAGAACCGGGTGTGAGTTAGGGTACTCAGAAGGTACGCACCTTCTGCTTCAAGCGTGGCACGCATCGTCTCGCATGGGTTAATATGTCATATCTAGGCGTAGTCATAAATTAATTCTAAAGACAATACGAGTAATAAAAGAATAACATAGCACACAGATTGTGTGTGTTTGCTTAAATTGGGTTTGCCATAACGTTCAGCAATATTTTAGCTATATCGCCACGTCAAGTTTTGACACGGGACAAAGCCGATGTACCTGGTGCAACGTTAGCATTCGTTAGGTGGCAATACTTATTAATTAAGATGAGAGTCGTGCACACACCCTCCCTTTGCCCGGAGTAAGACTCGAACCCGCAACCTAGTGTGTTTGCAGGCATAAGTTTACTAGTAGATGACTACATTAATCACTTAGCCACCAATCAAGACCTAACATCATGCTCGTTAACTTGCTAACATGACTACATTAATCACTCAGCCACCAATCAAGACCTAACATCATGCTCGTTAACTTGCTAACATGACTACATTAATCACTCAGCCACCAATCAAGACCTAACATCATGCTCGTTAACTTGCTAACATGACTACATTAATCACTCAGCCACCAATCAAGACCTAACATCATGCTCGTTAACTTGCTAACATGACTACATTAATCACTCAGCCACCAATCAAGACCTAACATCATGCTCGTTAACTTGCTAACATGACTACATTAATCACTCAGCCACCAATCAAGACCTAACATCATGCTCGTTAACTTGCTAACATGACTACATTAATCACTCAGCCACCAATCAAGACCTAACATCATGCTCGTTAACTTGCTAACATGACTACATTAATCACTCAGCCACCAATCAAGACCTAACATCATGCTCGTTAACTTGCTAACATGACTACATTAATCACTCAGCCACCAATCAAGACCTAACATCATGCTCGTTAACTTGCTAACATGACTACATTAATCACTCAGCCACCAATCAAGACCTAACATCATGCTCGTTAACTTGCTAACATGACTACATTAATCACTCAGCCACCAATCAAGACCTAACATCATGCTCGTTAACTTGCTAACATGACTACATTAATCACTCAGCCACCAATCAAGACCTAACATCATGCTCGTTAACTTGCTAACATGACTACATTAATCACTCAGCCACCAATCAAGACCTAACATCATGCTCGTTAACTTGCTAACATGACTACATTAATCACTCAGCCACCAATCAAGACCTAACATCATGCTCGTTAACTTGCTAACATGACTACATTAATCACTCAGCCACCAATCAAGACCTAACATCATGCTCGTTAACTTGCTAACATGACTACATTAATCACTCAGCCACCAATCAAGACCTAACATCATGCTCGTTAACTTGCTAACATGACTACATTAATCACTCAGCCACCAATCAAGACCTAACATCATGCTCGTTAACTTGCTAACATGACTACATTAATCACTCAGCCACCAATCAAGACCTAACATCATGCTCGTTAACTTGCTAACATGACTACATTAATCACTCAGCCACCAATCAAGACCTAACATCATGCTCGTTAACTTGCTAACATGACTACATTAATCACTCAGCCACCAATCAAGACCTAACATCATGCTCGTTAACTTGCTAACATGACTACATTAATCACTCAGCCACCAATCAAGACCTAACATCATGCTCGTTAACTTGCTAACATGACTACATTAATCACTCAGCCACCAATCAAGACCTAACATCATGCTCGTTAACTTGCTAACATGACTACATTAATCACTCAGCCACCAATCAAGACCTAACATCATGCTCGTTAACTTGCTAACATGACTACATTAATCACTCAGCCACCAATCAAGACCTAACATCATGCTCGTTAACTTGCTAACATGACTACATTAATCACTCAGCCACCAATCAAGACCTAACATCATGCTCGTTAACTTGCTAACATGACTACATTAATCACTCAGCCACCAATCAAGACCTAACATCATGCTCGTTAACTTGCTAACATGACTACATTAATCACTCAGCCACCAATCAAGACCTAACATCATGCTCGTTAACTTGCTAACATGACTACATTAATCACTCAGCCACCAATCAAGACCTAACATCATGCTCGTTAACTTGCTAACATGACTACATTAATCACTCAGCCACCAATCAAGACCTAACATCATGCTCGTTAACTTGCTAACATGACTACATTAATCACTCAGCCACCAATCAAGACCTAACATCATGCTCGTTAACTTGCTAACATGACTACATTAATCACTCAGCCACCAATCAAGACCTAACATCATGCTCGTTAACTTGCTAACATGACTACATTAATCACTCAGCCACCAATCAAGACCTAACATCATGCTCGTTAACTTGCTAACATGACTACATTAATCACTCAGCCACCAATCAAGACCTAACATCATGCTCGTTAACTTGCTAACATGACTACATTAATCACTCAGCCACCAATCAAGACCTAACATCATGCTCGTTAACTTGCTAACATGACTACATTAATCACTCAGCCACCAATCAAGACCTAACATCATGCTCGTTAACTTGCTAACATGACTACATTAATCACTCAGCCACCAATCAAGACCTAACATCATGCTCGTTAACTTGCTAACATGACTACATTAATCACTCAGCCACCAATCAAGACCTAACATCATGCTCGTTAACTTGCTAACATGACTACATTAATCACTCAGCCACCAATCAAGACCTAACATCATGCTCGTTAACTTGCTAACATGACTACATTAATCACTCAGCCACCAATCAAGACCTAACATCATGCTCGTTAACTTGCTAACATGACTACATTAATCACTCAGCCACCAATCAAGACCTAACATCATGCTCGTTAACTTGCTAACATGACTACATTAATCACTCAGCCACCAATCAAGACCTAACATCATGCTCGTTAACTTGCTAACATGACTACATTAATCACTCAGCCACCAATCAAGACCTAACATCATGCTCGTTAACTTGCTAACATGACTACATTAATCACTCAGCCACCAATCAAGACCTAACATCATGCTCGTTAACTTGCTAACATGACTACATTAATCACTCAGCCACCAATCAAGACCTAACATCATGCTCGTTAACTTGCTAACATGACTACATTAATCACTCAGCCACCAATCAAGACCTAACATCATGCTCGTTAACTTGCTAACATGACTACATTAATCACTCAGCCACCAATCAAGACCTAACATCATGCTCGTTAACTTGCTAACATGACTACATTAATCACTCAGCCACCAATCAAGACCTAACATCATGCTCGTTAACTTGCTAACATGACTACATTAATCACTCAGCCACCAATCAAGACCTAACATCATGCTCGTTAACTTGCTAACATGACTACATTAATCACTCAGCCACCAATCAAGACCTAACATCATGCTCGTTAACTTGCTAACATGACTACATTAATCACTCAGCCACCAATCAAGACCTAACATCATGCTCGTTAACTTGCTAACATGACTACATTAATCACTCAGCCACCAATCAAGACCTAACATCATGCTCGTTAACTTGCTAACATGACTACATTAATCACTCAGCCACCAATCAAGACCTAACATCATGCTCGTTAACTTGCTAACATGACTACATTAATCACTCAGCCACCAATCAAGACCTAACATCATGCTCGTTAACTTGCTAACATGACTACATTAATCACTCAGCCACCAATCAAGACCTAACATCATGCTCGTTAACTTGCTAACATGACTACATTAATCACTCAGCCACCAATCAAGACCTAACATCATGCTCGTTAACTTGCTAACATGACTACATTAATCACTCAGCCACCAATCAAGACCTAACATCATGCTCGTTAACTTGCTAACATGACTACATTAATCACTCAGCCACCAATCAAGACCTAACATCATGCTCGTTAACTTGCTAACATGACTACATTAATCACTCAGCCACCAATCAAGACCTAACATCATGCTCGTTAACTTGCTAACATGACTACATTAATCACTCAGCCACCAATCAAGACCTAACATCATGCTCGTTAACTTGCTAACATGACTACATTAATCACTCAGCCACCAATCAAGACCTAACATCATGCTCGTTAACTTGCTAACATGACTACATTAATCACTCAGCCACCAATCAAGACCTAACATCATGCTCGTTAACTTGCTAACATGACTACATTAATCACTCAGCCACCAATCAAGACCTAACATCATGCTCGTTAACTTGCTAACATGACTACATTAATCACTCAGCCACCAATCAAGACCTAACATCATGCTCGTTAACTTGCTAACATGACTACATTAATCACTCAGCCACCAATCAAGACCTAACATCATGCTCGTTAACTTGCTAACATGACTACATTAATCACTCAGCCACCAATCAAGACCTAACATCATGCTCGTTAACTTGCTAACATGACTACATTAATCACTCAGCCACCAATCAAGACCTAACATCATGCTCGTTAACTTGCTAACATGACTACATTAATCACTCAGCCACCAATCAAGACCTAACATCATGCTCGTTAACTTGCTAACATGACTACATTAATCACTCAGCCACCAATCAAGACCTAACATCATGCTCGTTAACTTGCTAACATGACTACATTAATCACTCAGCCACCAATCAAGACCTAACATCATGCTCGTTAACTTGCTAACATGACTACATTAATCACTCAGCCACCAATCAAGACCTAACATCATGCTCGTTAACTTGCTAACATGACTACATTAATCACTCAGCCACCAATCAAGACCTAACATCATGCTCGTTAACTTGCTAACATGACTACATTAATCACTCAGCCACCAATCAAGACCTAACATCATGCTCGTTAACTTGCTAACATGACTACATTAATCACTCAGCCACCAATCAAGACCTAACATCATGCTCGTTAACTTGCTAACATGACTACATTAATCACTCAGCCACCAATCAAGACCTAACATCATGCTCGTTAACTTGCTAACATGACTACATTAATCACTCAGCCACCAATCAAGACCTAACATCATGCTCGTTAACTTGCTAACATGACTACATTAATCACTCAGCCACCAATCAAGACCTAACATCATGCTCGTTAACTTGCTAACATGACTACATTAATCACTCAGCCACCAATCAAGACCTAACATCATGCTCGTTAACTTGCTAACATGACTACATTAATCACTCAGCCACCAATCAAGACCTAACATCATGCTCGTTAACTTGCTAACATGACTACATTAATCACTCAGCCACCAATCAAGACCTAACATCATGCTCGTTAACTTGCTAACATGACTACATTAATCACTCAGCCACCAATCAAGACCTAACATCATGCTCGTTAACTTGCTAACATGACTACATTAATCACTCAGCCACCAATCAAGACCTAACATCATGCTCGTTAACTTGCTAACATGACTACATTAATCACTCAGCCACCAATCAAGACCTAACATCATGCTCGTTAACTTGCTAACATGACTACATTAATCACTCAGCCACCAATCAAGACCTAACATCATGCTCGTTAACTTGCTAACATGACTACATTAATCACTCAGCCACCAATCAAGACCTAACATCATGCTCGTTAACTTGCTAACATGACTACATTAATCACTCAGCCACCAATCAAGACCTAACATCATGCTCGTTAACTTGCTAACATGACTACATTAATCACTCAGCCACCAATCAAGACCTAACATCATGCTCGTTAACTTGCTAACATGACTACATTAATCACTCAGCCACCAATCAAGACCTAACATCATGCTCGTTAACTTGCTAACATGACTACATTAATCACTCAGCCACCAATCAAGACCTAACATCATGCTCGTTAACTTGCTAACATGACTACATTAATCACTCAGCCACCAATCAAGACCTAACATCATGCTCGTTAACTTGCTAACATGACTACATTAATCACTCAGCCACCAATCAAGACCTAACATCATGCTCGTTAACTTGCTAACATGACTACATTAATCACTCAGCCACCAATCAAGACCTAACATCATGCTCGTTAACTTGCTAACATGACTACATTAATCACTCAGCCACCAATCAAGACCTAACATCATGCTCGTTAACTTGCTAACATGACTACATTAATCACTCAGCCACCAATCAAGACCTAACATCATGCTCGTTAACTTGCTAACATGACTACATTAATCACTCAGCCACCAATCAAGACCTAACATCATGCTCGTTAACTTGCTAACATGACTACATTAATCACTCAGCCACCAATCAAGACCTAACATCATGCTCGTTAACTTGCTAACATGACTACATTAATCACTCAGCCACCAATCAAGACCTAACATCATGCTCGTTAACTTGCTAACATGACTACATTAATCACTCAGCCACCAATCAAGACCTAACATCATGCTCGTTAACTTGCTAACATGACTACATTAATCACTCAGCCACCAATCAAGACCTAACATCATGCTCGTTAACTTGCTAACATGACTACATTAATCACTCAGCCACCAATCAAGACCTAACATCATGCTCGTTAACTTGCTAACATGACTACATTAATCACTCAGCCACCAATCAAGACCTAACATCATGCTCGTTAACTTGCTAACATGACTACATTAATCACTCAGCCACCAATCAAGACCTAACATCATGCTCGTTAACTTGCTAACATGACTACATTAATCACTCAGCCACCAATCAAGACCTAACATCATGCTCGTTAACTTGCTAACATGACTACATTAATCACTCAGCCACCAATCAAGACCTAACATCATGCTCGTTAACTTGCTAACATGACTACATTAATCACTCAGCCACCAATCAAGACCTAACATCATGCTCGTTAACTTGCTAACATGACTACATTAATCACTCAGCCACCAATCAAGACCTAACATCATGCTCGTTAACTTGCTAACATGACTACATTAATCACTCAGCCACCAATCAAGACCTAACATCATGCTCGTTAACTTGCTAACATGACTACATTAATCACTCAGCCACCAATCAAGACCTAACATCATGCTCGTTAACTTGCTAACATGACTACATTAATCACTCAGCCACCAATCAAGACCTAACATCATGCTCGTTAACTTGCTAACATGACTACATTAATCACTCAGCCACCAATCAAGACCTAACATCATGCTCGTTAACTTGCTAACATGACTACATTAATCACTCAGCCACCAATCAAGACCTAACATCATGCTCGTTAACTTGCTAACATGACTACATTAATCACTCAGCCACCAATCAAGACCTAACATCATGCTCGTTAACTTGCTAACATGACTACATTAATCACTCAGCCACCAATCAAGACCTAACATCATGCTCGTTAACTTGCTAACATGACTACATTAATCACTCAGCCACCAATCAAGACCTAACATCATGCTCGTTAACTTGCTAACATGACTACATTAATCACTCAGCCACCAATCAAGACCTAACATCATGCTCGTTAACTTGCTAACATGACTACATTAATCACTCAGCCACCAATCAAGACCTAACATCATGCTCGTTAACTTGCTAACATGACTACATTAATCACTCAGCCACCAATCAAGACCTAACATCATGCTCGTTAACTTGCTAACATGACTACATTAATCACTCAGCCACCAATCAAGACCTAACATCATGCTCGTTAACTTGCTAACATGACTACATTAATCACTCAGCCACCAATCAAGACCTAACATCATGCTCGTTAACTTGCTAACATGACTACATTAATCACTCAGCCACCAATCAAGACCTAACATCATGCTCGTTAACTTGCTAACATGACTACATTAATCACTCAGCCACCAATCAAGACCTAACATCATGCTCGTTAACTTGCTAACATGACTACATTAATCACTCAGCCACCAATCAAGACCTAACATCATGCTCGTTAACTTGCTAACATGACTACATTAATCACTCAGCCACCAATCAAGACCTAACATCATGCTCGTTAACTTGCTAACATGACTACATTAATCACTCAGCCACCAATCAAGACCTAACATCATGCTCGTTAACTTGCTAACATGACTACATTAATCACTCAGCCACCAATCAAGACCTAACATCATGCTCGTTAACTTGCTAACATGACTACATTAATCACTCAGCCACCAATCAAGACCTAACATCATGCTCGTTAACTTGCTAACATGACTACATTAATCACTCAGCCACCAATCAAGACCTAACATCATGCTCGTTAACTTGCTAACATGACTACATTAATCACTCAGCCACCAATCAAGACCTAACATCATGCTCGTTAACTTGCTAACATGACTACATTAATCACTCAGCCACCAATCAAGACCTAACATCATGCTCGTTAACTTGCTAACATGACTACATTAATCACTCAGCCACCAATCAAGACCTAACATCATGCTCGTTAACTTGCTAACATGACTACATTAATCACTCAGCCACCAATCAAGACCTAACATCATGCTCGTTAACTTGCTAACATGACTACATTAATCACTCAGCCACCAATCAAGACCTAACATCATGCTCGTTAACTTGCTAACATGACTACATTAATCACTCAGCCACCAATCAAGACCTAACATCATGCTCGTTAACTTGCTAACATGACTACATTAATCACTCAGCCACCAATCAAGACCTAACATCATGCTCGTTAACTTGCTAACATGACTACATTAATCACTCAGCCACCAATCAAGACCTAACATCATGCTCGTTAACTTGCTAACATGACTACATTAATCACTCAGCCACCAATCAAGACCTAACATCATGCTCGTTAACTTGCTAACATGACTACATTAATCACTCAGCCACCAATCAAGACCTAACATCATGCTCGTTAACTTGCTAACATGACTACATTAATCACTCAGCCACCAATCAAGACCTAACATCATGCTCGTTAACTTGCTAACATGACTACATTAATCACTCAGCCACCAATCAAGACCTAACATCATGCTCGTTAACTTGCTAACATGACTACATTAATCACTCAGCCACCAATCAAGACCTAACATCATGCTCGTTAACTTGCTAACATGACTACATTAATCACTCAGCCACCAATCAAGACCTAACATCATGCTCGTTAACTTGCTAACATGACTACATTAATCACTCAGCCACCAATCAAGACCTAACATCATGCTCGTTAACTTGCTAACCATCTCCTGATTGGCAACAACATGTTGGCATATGGTATTCTAAAACCCGCGGAATGTTGATCCTATTGTTATCTTTTTACTACGCTATTTAATTTTAAACGAAAAGGGGATTGTCATTGGTGGGGTTCACAATACAATGACATTTTTGGTATCAATGATTAAATATCTTGTTTTTTGTAAATGCAAGGGAGTTCAAAATAGCATAACACTTTTATATTTCAAATTTGTTAAGTGCGTCATAGCACTTGTTATATGATTGACCACAATTCATGTCATAAATTGAAAAGGAATTCTCAAGTGGAAACTTAAGTGTTTTCATACGATTATAATTAAAAGTTCGCCGGAAAATATGATACATTCGAAACATGAAATAATGTAAACGACTGCGATGTTGTATTACGAACGACCAACCTGTTGTGCTATAATAAATTATTTCAGTTATAGATTGTTTCATTGTTGTCAACTTTTATTTCATTGCCAGTTGAAGAATATAAAATATCTTTCTTGGTCTGGGAAAGCTTCTATTAGAAAATTTTCTGTTCAGTCAAATTTGTGTTTTGTTTCTTTTACAGTTTGAATGATTTTTAACGCCATTTTTTTTGTGGGGGGGGGGGGAAGAAAACCCGGTATAAACCTCCTAAATTCGGCAGGAATTACTGGACATTTTTTTTCAATTAAGGTTGCAGTCTAGAACATTTGTATCCAAATTAAAGATTACCCTTCAATGTACTATAAATAAAATGAGGGTCAGTCAATTTTCCTTTGGGAGTGGTTAAACAAATCATTTTTTTAATTTGATAAATTGTAGTAAATGGAATGGAGCTTCATTTTCCCAAAAGAGTTTTCAAAATACAATAGCAGATTTTATGATAAATAAAATTATGTTTGTTACAGTAAACTGAAAGGGGCCCAAACATCCAAACCTTCCTCTATTTGATATTTGCAAAACCAAATCATGGAATGGTGTTTTGAAACCCATTAATGGAAAATTTAATTCCCTTTTGACGTTAATGTAACACACTGTCGCTCATGATAAAATTATTCGACATAAATGCTCACCCCGTTGTTATAACAATGGTAAACCACATCCTTGATGAATTTTTTCTTTATTAGTGTTGCATAATGATTATATAACATGTACAAGACATGAACGGACATAATTTTACGGATAATGTATAAGTATACATACATGTACATGCACCAAAATTTCCGCATGACTGAAAACGTACCTCGCTTGACAAACGGCACAATTCCTGAATGATAAATGGACAAGATTTTGTTTGTTTGAATGATGTTTAACACAGCATTTTTTCAGCTATATAATGGCGTCCAGTTTGAATTGAGGGAGGAAACCGGAGTACCGGGAAAAAAACCGCGTTTCGGTTGGAAAACTGGCAATGTTTATCAATTAAGATAAATGGACAAGAGACGCATTGGGATAAAGACGAAGGAATATAATAGTTAGTAATGCAACGAAGTAAATTAAATTTGTGAACTACTGAAATAAGTTTCTCATTGAAGAAATATTTTGGTAAAGTTTCTAAATATACTTTGATAATTTACTTGAAATATTTTTGAAATATGATTTTGGTTTCATCTTTATATTCAAAATTGTGTTACGAGGGAATTAATTGCCCCATTCATGTATGAGGAATCAAAGAATTTGGACACGAGGACATTATTTAGTCAAACCACGGTATTTTGTATCATATTGCTGGATAAGTATTATCAAAACATGTAAGTTCACATTAGACGTATACTTTGCTGACTTAAATTTTATTCTGGACACTATCTTACTATCTCACCCGTAACCACGCCCACATAAGGCAAACAAAAAACCCTTTACCTAAACCAGCGTGATTATAATATAAAAAACAGAAACAAATAAATAAAACTGATATTAAATTTTATAACAAATACAAGAATAGGTAATCAGCCAAAGAGAGTATAGTTCCAAGGATGACAAAAATACAATAGTATTCATGTTCACAAATACCAGATGTCGACATATTGAATTACGTAGAATGTGGTAGCTTGACTTTCTAAGTAAAACAAGAAGATACCAATTCACAATATCTCCGTCCGCTGCGGATGTGGATCTGAGCAAAAGATATGTATACTTGAATTATTTCTTGTCTATCATCATTTTATAATTTAGTTTTATCAGTTATTTGTTCATTTCCGCATTGACGTGTACAGCTCATAAAGTCAATATCAACATGCTGGCATATTTATTGAATTTATTGGGTCAGTAGATAAATTACCGATAAATTATTAACAACGTACTGGTATTTACCACCGAATTTATCGTCTCAGTAGGTAAATTACCGATAAATTAGTAACAACGAACTGGAATTTATGATCGGGTTTATCGAGTCAGTAGGTAAATTACCGATTAAGTCAATAACAACGTACTGGCATTTATCACTGAATTTATCGGGTCAATAGGTAAATTACCGATAAAATCAGTAACAACGTACTTTCATTTATCAATACATTTATCGGGTCAGTAAGTCAATTACCGATAAAGTCAGTAACAACGTACTGGAATTTATGATCGGGTTTATCGAGTCAGTAGGTAAATTACCGATTAAGTCAATAACAACGTACTGGCATTTATCACTGAATTTATCGGGTCAATAGGTAAATTACCGATAAAATCAGTAACAACGTACTTTCATTTATCAATACATTTATCGGGTCAGTAAGTCAATTACCGATAAAGTCAGAAATAACGAACTGGAATTTATGATCGGGTTTATCGAGTCAGTAGGTAAATTACCGATTAAGTCAATAACAACGTACTGGCATTTATCACTGAATTTATCGGGTCAATAGGTAAATTACCGATAAAATCAGTAACAACGTACTTTCATTTATCTCTTAATTTAAGATGTCAGTAGGTAAATTATCGAGGTCATTTTGTTGTGATACAGACGGAAAGTATCAGGTGAAGATATGGACACATAGATTATAGTAGTATACATTATACATCATAAATGTAACAAAAACTTCTTTAGCTAAAACAGAATCATCTATATACAGTACACATTAAGAACAACTCAAGGCTTTGTCCCCATACTACTTGTTTCTGGTTTTGTCAGGCAACGATGACCCTGACAGTTATGATCTCTATAGAATAAGGATCAACTGTTGTGTGAGGTGGACAAAAGTTGTATATAAAATGAACATGAGGCTGCATATATTTATTAAAATATAGAAAGATTTATAGAATTATTGATTGCGCTTATAAAAGAAAAAAAACCTGTTTTTATTACATTAATGCATTTGTTTGCTGAATGAGTAGACGTCAATAACGTGTAATGTTACACTATATTTGGGCATGTTTAGCCATGTCGCTCCACATCTTATTGCGCTTTAGAACAGTCAACAGGAATTGCCACACCAGAGAGAACAGTTTGGTAAATAGGTAATATCTTACATTTTAAATTTTACACGTGTATTTTCCAAAAGTTAATTTCTTGTTCGACTATTTATGAAAGTAAGATGTTAAGAAATAGAATGAGATATACAAATAAGTAGTAAAAAATAAGGAATAATAAAGGAATGCAGTTCTTGAATTTTTTTCTTTAAGACAGATTTTAAAAAGAGATAAAAGAAGAATGAAAGTAAAAGGTGGACGCAGCTAGAAGTTAAATTTCGTGAAAGAAATAAATGAAAAGTTTTAACAAAATAAACTGGTTTACCATTAAATAAATTTAAACACATTTTAAGTAAACCACTGTGTATCCTGAGGACAGTTAAGATTTGTTAAAAGTCAAAAGATCTGGATTTATACTTAAGGTATTAGGTATAAGTATTAGTTTACTAAATACAACAGATGCAATGCTGGTGTATACAGTGCAATAAAAAGAAGGGTTAGATAACTCGAATATGTCATTATTTCTGTGCAGGGGACGGGGGGGGGGGGTGGGGGGGGGGGTGAGTAAGAGTGCTGGTAACTTATCTTACAACTACAGCAAAATATTCATTTTAGAAAACAGATACTATTCGTTTGTAGTAAAGTTGTGAAATGAACCATTTAATTATTTAATCAGTTAATGCCTCAGTAGAACAAATAAACGCTGTCTTATTATTATCCATAGAAAAAACATGGATTATTAAATTTTTGTACTTTGTTAAAGTAGCTGTACATCACGTTTGGTACGTTTAATGAGTCCAATAGGTATAAATTTGAATATCGAGCTAGCCAACAATTATATACCAGAGTACTTCCGTAACTCACAACGGACCCTTTATCCTCTTTCTATCTATATGACACATATCACGACATAATTATTAACCAGTCTGCTATTGTCATTGTCCCTGTCGGTCTCCCTTCCTTTACGATTGAATGAATACACATGGCTCTTATCGAAGTGTGCAAGTTATTTGGTAGATAGTATTTTATTTGATATAACATCCATATTATTTGGGTCCCTTACTATACTAATTGAAAATATAATTTGGTCTATTTGGTATTATTTTTTTAAACGGCATCAACTGATTTTATAGGATTTTTTTAAATCCTTAGTTTATTCAAAAGCTATGCAACATTAATTTTTTTCCCAGACTCTGTAGCCGACGCAATAAATTAATTGAAATACTTCAAGCAATTGGTACAATTAACCTATTATTTTTGTTTGTACTGATAAATATCAAACCCCCTCTATCGTCCCGCATGTATTTATACAATGCCTTTCATAGACCGTGTGGTTAATGTAGTTAGTCATTTTAGATGGGTGCCTCATAATACTTTGATCACGTGCTTGTCAACACTGGGATTGAGGTTTCAATCCATACTGCGGACAGTTTGTTCTCCACTCCAAGGATTGCCAAAGGTCGGGGGTATCCTGACAAGGATTTCCGAAGGTCCGGGTATCCTGACAAGGGTTGCCGAAGGTCGGGGTATCCTGACAAGGATTACCGAAAGACGGGGGTATCCTGACAAGGATTGCCGAAGGTCGGTGTTTCCTGACAAGAATTGCCGAAGGTCGGGGGTATCCTGACAAGATTGCCGAAGGTCGAGGTATTCTGACAAGGATTGCCGAAGGTAGGGGTACCTTGGCAAGGATTGCCGAAGGTCGAGGGTATCCTGATAAGGATTGCTGAAGGTCTGGGTATCATGACAAGGATTACCGAAGGTCGGGGGCATCCTGAAAGGATTGCCGAAGTTCGGGGGTCTCCTGTTAAGAATTGCTGAAGGTCGGGGTGTCCTGACAAGAATTGCCGAAGGTAGGGGGTATCCTGACAAGGATTGCCGAAGGTCGGGGTTTTCTAACAAGGATTGCTGAAGGTCGGGGTATCCTGACAAGATTGCCAAAGGTCGGGAGTATCCTGACCAGATTGCCGAAGGTCAGGAGTATCCTGACAAGTATTGCCGAAGGTAAGGGGTATCCTGACAAGGATGGCCGAAGGTCGTGGTATCCTGACAAGATTGCCGAAGGTGGGGAGTATCCTGACAATGATTGCCAAAAGAAGGGGGTATCCTGACAAGGATTGCCAAAGGTCGGGGTATCCTGACAAGGATTGCCGAAGGGTGGGGTATCCTGACAAGTATTGCCGAAGGTAGGGGTCCATGTATTCGCCGTGTACTTCGCATTCCTTCCTCAATAAAAGTGCTATCTAAAGTGCCGTCAGTCAAAAACAATAAACCCAAACACAATAATAATCTTTAATCCTTAAACAGTTATGTTCATGTAATTAAACGTATCTTGTGCGTGTTTTGTGTACAGTTTTTTGTAAAACTCTTGTATGTATATATGTGCGATTTTTCACTTACATTTAGCCCATTTTTCCATTTAACGTCTACTACAACTGTAAATGAATACAAAATAACAAATAAATAACACGTTTACATGTAAATGACATGTAAATGATTGCCGGTAAAAATAGGTTTATAATGTTTCTGTCACAACTGCCTCGCTGTAGAAATGTACAGCGGCTTTTATGTAGTAACAATAGAAAAAGTTTGATTATCCCCAAATTTGATACCCATTTTAAAATACATATTAGTTCTATTACAAACTGGTCAACTATAATTTATAATGGAATAATTTTTAAAAAATATAATGTCTGCCTAATGTTTTATTTGAGTAAATTTACTTTAAAATTCTCAGTTACTGAGTGACGACACAATACATGATTTGTTAGCCAGTAAACACCTGTATGAAATACATTAGGTTAACCTGTCAAATATATATCTTTTTAATATAGTTTATATAATCTACGTACCAACGTTTAAGCTCCTTCACTACCAAACTTTAATGTAAAATATTAATAAATTTTAGGCATACGAGTCAATGGACACCATTTTCTTACGACTGTTCCTCTTGTCGATTCTTCTACCATGTTTTAAGCCAGATGACGATTTGTTCAGTTCTGTAAGTTATTTTATATCTTGATCAATAATCCTTTAACTAACTAGACAAACGCTAACGCATGGCGGGATCTTCCGTTTAATCTGTTTAGAGTACATTTCATATGTTCTATATAGCTATTAGATTTTTACTGAATCTGCAATGAATTTATAATTGTGCTTAAGTCTGTCCTTGTTCGTGCGTTTAGGTAGCAACTTATGTGTCGTCTGCTGGTCGTCTTGTCTCAAATCGCCTTTTATATCTTATAAACTTTCGCTACAACACTCTCTTTTTTAAATACAAAATGTCAAGGTTGTGGGATTTTATATAACATTTCCGTTTACTTTAACCCCCCCCCCCCCCCCAACCAACCCGAATCGTTTTCAGTTTGTATTAGCTCTTGTGTATATAGCTAAATTTTGTGTGCTTCTAGAGCACACTTACGAAAAAGCACTGCCAGGATATTGAGCCTAGGGAAGCCGACGACAAAACAACTGGTTTCCTGTTTCTTTTTTATTTTATTTTGCGGCCATCCACTTTTTTAGAGCTTGAATTTTTACGTTTGTCGGTAAACTGCAATTTTGGCTTAAGTTTGTAAAAAAGTGTAATGTTTAGGAATAAAATATATAGTTCACTATTTACAGAAAGGTTGGTTGTTTTACTTGTAGGAAAAGATCGATGAAGAAGATTTTTACCGTCCTATACATGTAGTTAAAGGTACAAAAGGACAATGTTTTAAGGCGTTCAAAAATCGATATAGTGCAGATGTAAGTACTCCATTAACCTACTTCAATCTTAGTTTTTCTCAGAGTATGGTTGATACCAGTTAAAACAAAATAAATTAGCTGAACATGTCTTTATTTGTTTTGTTTGCATGGTCCCTAAATGTCTTTGACACCAAGAGGTAACCAAATTTATTTTTTTCTGTTTTGTTTTTATAAAGTTATATTTCTCTGTTCTTGTGACTGTAGTCTGTGTAAAGCCCAAATCTAGAACGAAATAATCTTTTCACGTACTCTCGTGAAACACAGCACTTTTATTAACACTTCGTTTGTATAATCGCCAGCGCGGCGATATATTTTATATCACCTCGGTTACTGAGTAAGAATGAGAAAATATTTTTATTTATAATTATATGAACAGACTTTTGAGCAAACAATGTTAATAGATCAAATTTAATAAAACATGTATGATAAAATATTAAGTTTTATTTTTAAAAAGTGCTTGAGTGATGTCTAATTTTCATGTTATAACAAATTTGTTTTGGTTTTCTTTTTACGGAAGTGAAAAATAAGGAAAATCATTCTTATTTGTGTCTATCTCGTGATTACGCGATTATAACTCGTAATAACGTGATAATTATCAGGTAATTAGGAGATATTATCTCGTAATACCTAGATAACAATCTCATTACAATTAGATAATCATCTTGTAATATCAGGATAACTATCTCGTAATTACTGGATAACTTTTTGTTTTTACAAAAATTATTGTTTATTTGGCCAATGCATATCTCGTAATGCTGAGTTACTTTCGCGAATTTTTGTAGCTTTTAAGATATGGCCAAAAACTGATACTTTTTAAGTTCATGGATTCCTTTAAAATGGGTTTAACGTCGGTAATTAAGGAAGGCATTATTACTTTTACCCTGCCCATTATGGCTTTGCGCGGTCTATTATAGATTGTGTCAATTAATTATGAATTCCAGAAAGAAACGTTGAAAGGTTTCTCAGTAAAAAGCTACAGTTTAGGTTCCTTTTCAGATTTGTTTATCTTCTAAATAAATCGTTCGAATTTTCTTACAAAGTTTACTTTTACTTTATAAAATGCTTTGACGTCAGGAAATTGTCAAATACACTTCAAAGACGTTTATAAAGGTCGATCCTATGTACACATTGAATATTAATATGAATATAGGCGCAGCCTAAATACGAGCATCGCATATTTTAATTGTCTGACATTTTTGTTGTTATTTAAAAATTAACTTCAATTTTATCGATGTCTACTTTTAAATTAATTTTAGTACTTGTCCCTTCAGCTACCCATCTGAAATGGGTTTGTTCATTTGGATCACGTGACTTTTTTCACACATGCATGTAACCGTAGAGCTCGCATCTGCGATGATCGCAATTACTTATAACAAAAACGACAACAATTCGAACGCCCCACTCTAGCCCACATGTGATCTGTCTTTTTCTGAATTCTATGTGGATACTAATGCAATATTTTTTATAGCGAATGTAGAAAAATCACAAACATCGTGCAGTCAAAAGGCTGCCATTTTGTCTCAACGGTAAAAAATAATTGAAACTGTGTATTATCTTCCAATCAATAGAACATTAAGACAACGGATGTTCACGAAGGCAGTTTTAACGAAACAACGATAATTGAAGACGAAATTGAACTAGAAGATGTGGAATATAGAGAAGAGTTGGCATTAAAGAATGGTAAAGATCCACAGAAAATTTGGAAATCAGAAAAACTTAAAGGGTTTATGGTGGGTTATTTCAGTTAATGATCAGCCTATTACTCTGTAGAGATACAAATATTGTGTTGCACGAAATAACAAAATAATGGCTTTGAGATAAGTCACGAACAAAACAAGCAAACACCATAAACAATAATACAAGAATCCCTCTAAATTACAAAGGGGTACTGTAAAGCAATGTCTACCTCTCACTACTGGTTATTAAAGGAATTTTGTACTCGTTGGATTCCGTTAAAATAACTTGTTTTGTTTAGAAATTGTAATTATTGGGTAGCACAATAAGACAATATATTATCAATTTTTTTGATATTTTTTACACAGTAGGTTTCAACACTGGAGACCAAATCTATCATTATAGCAACAGACTATAATCTACAGAAAACTTTATAAAAAAAACATTATAAACCCAATTTAGTATTAACAAGGCAACAAATAAGAAATGCGATTATTTGGTTTTTTTTAAATTATTACACTATATATTCTTGTCACTTTTTATTGTGTCGTCTTCATAATCGTTAATTTTAGAAAGAAAATCCGGGTATTCACATGAACAGACACAAGGAAGATAAACACCATAGCAGAAGAAAACGTCTGGCTATTTCTAACGAAGAGCGGTATTGGCCAAAAGCCATTGTTCCCTTTGTTTGGTCTGCAGATTACGATGGTGGGTATGAAAAGTGTTTAAAAAATATTAACCTTGTATCAATTAAAAAATTAAAAATTTTTTTATTTCCACATTTGTTCAATATTAGAGTGAACATCTCAAAGTGTTTAATGGATTCTTTGAGAAGGTCCCACAATTACAAAGTTGGCTCTATAATTGAAGTTTAACTCGGAATGTAAAGGCGTGTACCCAAAGAAGTTATTCTAGTATGATTTTGCTTGACATATATTTTTTTCAAAACATTAGTTTAGTCCAGTATGTAATTGCAGCAGCAGATCTGAGTACAAAAAACGGCGTAGTGCGAGCTATGCGTCATATTGAGTATTGGACTTGTGTACGTTACGTTGAATGGGCTAATATGACAAGTTTGCAGTATGGATTAGAACACAACAACAGACTCAAGTTCAACAAACAAGGAGGGTATTATATTATTACTTTTAAAGTCATCAGTATTATAACATTAATGACTTTGATATAAGTCGCTATCAGGATTTTTCAGCAAGAAACAAATATTATATTCCCTTAGACGCTGTAAAATCGTGATAGCGAACGTATATCAAAGTCAGTAATTGTTTTATTTACATGAATAAAATCACCATCTTCCTGCATCATACAAACAGAGGATGCTTACATTTTGTAATTGTTGTAATGCCGGTTAATCTTAATATTTTCTGTTAGTACTACATTTTGATATTTATTATTTGCTGATAATCCTGAAAGAATACAAGTCAAATCGCCCCACGGTAAAATCGCCCCCGTCAAAAAGGCCCCCACTTTTTGCAAAATCGCCCCCACTGTAAATTCGCCCCCTGTAAAAACGCCCCCACCTAAAGTCAAATCGCCCCACTTGACAAAATCGCCCCCACCAAAAACGCCCCCAAGAAAAAATTCACGGAGGCTGTGGTTTATCATTGTTTTACCATGGAATGACCATTTATGTCGTATGAGCGATAGCGAGGGATAAAATAATACGACATAAATGGTCATCCCGTTGTAAAACAATGATAAATCACAGCCTCCGTGAACTATTTCTATTCTAATAAGACAATTTATAATATTTTCGTACCTATAGAAAACATCATTTCCGCCATAAACTGGCTGTTCCGTCAATGTAACACACAATATATTGCAAGGGATAATTATAGCGCGTGTCGCTATTTATAAGATTGATACGTCATATGCAATAGCTTTACGGTGGGAGTTACAGTTTTGTAATTGGAACAGCCATTTAAAACACGCCCTTCTCAGCGCGTGTTGCTCATAGATAAATCATTTTTTTACCACAGTTGTGGTCTCAAAGCCTTAAGCACGTCATATTAGAATTTATAATTACAGAATGATTCGATGACCACTAAAATTGAAATTTCTATAGTTATGTTGGAACAGTCATAAACACAGGCTTGAACTGGTCAAAACCAGATCAATATTGGATTCCGCTTGAATACGATGCAGCAGAAAAAATGTCCATATTTATATGAAATTTTAGTACTGTGGCGATTTATCGTGACCCGAATGTTGTTTCGAGGCCAATAAAAACACGCAAAATTTTATTCATGCAATAAAACAAAATATTAATGTATCGATTCAGTTTTTCTGTCTGAAGAAAGTGGTCTTTCATTATAGCAGGTGTGTAATTATTGACTATGGTCAGGGAAATGTTCCAGTAGTCGTATAAAAATGTAGATTAAAATAGATCTAGTCATTCCGTCCAGATGCAAATATAACGCTTAAAAGACCTATCTATACATAACCGGTCCCAATATATCCTCAAAATGCTAAAAGATTCCACATAGGCTTACATCTGCTGAGCACCTGGTTTTAATATGGATTTTGTTATCATTTACTGGAGTGTTGACTGCTAGCAACAGTGTGTTGCAACAGACAGGACAACTTGCCAGAGTACTTGAATTCACTCTTATTATCGTTAGATTATGTGTCGCTGGCTTTTGTTTGTAAATTTCTAGAAATTTCCACATTAGGGTTAGGGTTAAGGTTTTAAGCTTTATTTGTCTTTCTGAATTTGATTCATACCCAATAGATCAAACAAGGGCCATTGTGACCTAGTTGTTGTCAATGTCGTTAGTCATCTTCTATTGATCAAGTGTTTGTCAACACTGAAGTTGCAAGTTTAATTATTATTCGAGCCGGATGTGCGTATGTTCGACTTCAATCGTTATTAACATGGATTGCCGTTTTCTGCCAACGGAAGATTTCACTGGTTTCTCCGTCTCGTCGCAGTTTTCACCTATTACTCCGTCTCCAGCAGACTGGTTACTCCATCTCCTCCAGCGACGGAGGTTTTCATCGTTACTCCATCTCCTCCAGCGACGGAAGTTTTTAATCGGTTACTCGTTTCCTCTAGCGAAAAAAGTTTTCACCGGTACCCCGTCTTTTCTAACGACGGAAATTTTCACCGGTTACTCCGTCTCATCCAGCGACATAAGTGTTCACTGGTTAATCCGTCTCCTCCAGCGACAGAAAATTTACCCGTTACTCCGTCTCCTCCAGCGACATAAGTTTTCACTGGTTAATCCGTCTCCTCCAGCGACAGAAAATTCACCGGTTAATCCATCTCCTCCAGCGACGGAAGTTTTCACTGGTTACTCCGTCTCCTGCCGATGGAAGGTTTTACCGGGTATAATTTCAGAATGAGAATTTATAATAGATATGTATTAATAATATAACATTTTAAGCCGCTTCTAGTTGTTTAATTGAATACACACATATATGTATATGCGGGATCTGCAATAGAATAAGATTAGGTGATATGCGTTATTATACAGACTACAGATGAGTTTGATTCAGAACATGAGTTCTGCTGCATGTTTTCAACTAAATACTTGATTTTTTTCACAATTGTAGATGCAGTAGTTTTGTTGGAAGAACAAATGCGCTCGACGGACAAAGTATAAACTGCTGCAGGGATGTAAGTTTACATTTACTGCAAATATTTTGTCACATATAACAAACAATACTGTAATACCACTGACCAGAGCCTTGATGACAGTGCTGCCTAGGTGGCGATTACTTGAGGGCCTCTCTTTGATGACGGTGATGCCTACATGTAGGTGGCGATTATTGGAACGCCTCTCTTTGATGACAGTGTTGCCTAGGTAGCGATTATTGGAATTCCTCTCTTTGATGACAGTGCTACGATAGCCTGACTTCGGACTAGGCACATCCTACAAAAAGCTAAATAATCCTTCTATACCCGACTACATACTCCATACTTTTTTTAGTGCCAGTCCAAATTTTGTTTCCGATGGCTCATCACCGTTTTATCTTTAATTAAGGGTTTGTTTACTTTTTCCGTCATGAATATAGCTGAAACTTAGCTTGATGGACGTAAATCGAACTTTCAATCAATCAATCAACAAAAAAATAATAATCACTATTGATCACTGGCGTATCAACACTGGGGTTACGTGTTTGAACAGAACTTGGGGTAAAGTACGCTCCACGTTAACCTTAAACAAACAACCCCATAATACAATACCTGTACTGAAGGCAACGCTTTTGTTCTTCTTCTTTATGGTATTGGTATATGCTTATGTTGATTACATCTCTTGGCATTTCAGAGAGCATGTGTAGATGAGCTTAGCCATGCATTAGGTCTATTTCGTTAGGTTTATTATGTCTCATTTCAGAGAGCATGTGTACATGAGCTAAGTCATGCCATGGGTCTATTCCATGAGCAGAAGAGTCCATTGCATAAAGATTTTATACGAATAATCTTTGAAAACTTAGATCCAACCGGTAAGTATCAGATTATTGTATATTTAAGATTTTATTAAAGTAATTGTAAGTCCGAGATATTTGTTCTGCTCGAATACATATTTGTAAAAAATGAAATTTTAATGTTGAATGAAGGTAATTATACCGAACACCGTAACTCAAAAAAGACAATCCACAAATCAACTCTTAGAAACCGTCAAACTCCAGAACCAACAAGCAAAAATATAACAACAACAACAGCAATGGTCCTGGCTTTAAAAGGCATTTGAAAAAAAATTGTGGATGAAACCAGGATTAATGGCATGCCAAACATCCCACTTCAATATGTATGTGAGTTGGTTAGTTGATTAAAATGGATGGGTATCATATACCATTAGTCAGTAATAGGTGTATACAATAATCATTGTAGCACATTTACTGATAGCAAATGGATGGGTATCATATACCACTAGTCAGAAATAGGTGTATCCAATAATCATTGGAGCACAATTACTGAGAACAAATAGATGGGTATCATATACCATTAGTCAGTAATAAGTGTATCCAATAATCATCGCAGCACAATTACTGATAGCAAATAGATGGCAATCATATACCATTAGTCAGTAATAGGTGTATACAATAATTATCGCTGCACAATTACTGATAGCAAATAGATGGGTACCATATACCATTAGTCAGTAATAGGTGTATCCAATAATCATCGCAGCACAATTACTGATAGCAAATAGATGGCAATCATATACCATTAGTCAGTAATAGGTGTATACAATAATCATCGCAGCACAATTACTGATAGCAAATAGATGGGTATCATATACCATTAGTCAGTAATAGGTGTATACAATAATTATCGCTGCACAATTACTGATAGCAAATAGATGGGTACCATATACCATTAGTCAGTAATAGGTGTATACAATAATCATCGCAGCACAATTACTGATAGCAAATAGATGGCAATCATATACCATTAGTCAGTAATAGGTGTATACAATAATCATCGCAGCACAATTACTGATAGCAAATAGATGGCAATCATATACCATTAGTCAGTAATAGGTGTATCCAATAATCATCACAGCACAATTAATGATAGCAAATAGATGGGTATCATATACCACTAGTCAGTAATAGGTGTATCCAATAATTATTGGAGCACAATTACTGATAGCAAATGGATGGGTATCATATACCATTAGTCAGTAATAGGTGTATCCAATAATCATTGTAGCACAATTACTGATAGCAAATGGATTGTATCATATACCATTAGTCAGTAATAGGTGTATCCAATAATCATTGTAGCACAATTACTGAGAGCAAATAGATGGGTATCATATACCTTTAGTCAGTAATAGGTGTATCCAATAATCATTGTAGCACATTCACTGTACACTGAATTAAAAAATTTGAAAACTATCTGCAACCATATTTTCAAGTGAGATAGAATATTTGTTAAAGGCGCGGACGAATCGTTTTTTTTTACTTGTAACCTTTGTTTATAAGTTTATCCCGAAAAAATTGGTGACGTTTGTGAAAATGAGTGTACTCTCTGCAAGCTCTTTCTTACCTGATCAATTGAGAAATATAGACACGGTATGCAGGAGAAGGTGGAATATTGCTGCATAATGGAGGGAAATTTATAATTTCTAAATTAAAATCACTTCGTTTGTTATAAATTTTTGTGGTTAGATGACCGTTATATGTATGATTCTTCGTTTATTAATTGCTATTTTTCAAATAATCCTAAGATTAGCATGGTAGTTTTTATATAGTTTTTAAAAAAGTATATACTAAATGGCCATTTCTTATTCTGTTTAATGGTTGTCGAATGTGCATGTCTTTTTGTTATTTTATTTATTTGCAATTGAACGATTGAGGGTCATCTGTTGTTATTAGATCTCGAAAATTAGATGATACCTTGATATACACAACAGAGCTTTCTTTTTATTCAACTATTAGTTCACCCAAGATTAAGTTAAGATATGTTTTTTGCATAGTGTCGGCAAAATATATGATCAATTGAAGTATATGGCCATTTATAATCATATCAGTTACTTATGGCTACTAAAATATTCGTTTATTCAGAAGTTTTATGAACTACTTTTTCTTATATATCGCTGTTGTCCGTCTATTTACCTTTCACACTTAAATCTTATTATCTGGATCTGTTTGGAAATTGCGGTATAATATTAAGTCAACACGTAACTGGAATGGTCCTTATATTATCCAGTTGGACGTAACAATAATAGCCCTGTCATTATCCAGTCAAACATAACTCGAAATATCTTTAATCCTCCAGCCCTTGTCTTATTGGCTTACATATATAGAAAAATAAAACCTACTTTGAAGATGTTTATTCATCGTTGATTGAACAAAGCCTGGAATTTGCAGATACTAAATACGATTTCTATGTAGAAATTACAATCTTACTTCTTACACTATGATTCACAATATGACCACACTTTGATTGGCACCAACCGCACTGAATAAAATAACATCTAATTGCTGAATTTTTAAAGCGACAACATGTTTTTGATAGTGTTTTCTAAAATTCAGTTAGCATACAGATTGGTACAAAGTTTTCGTCCCTAATTGCAGAGATAATTTAAAGAAGACGAATTTTTAAGGTCGTGTAGAAACAAAAGCTTGCGCAATCATGTTACTTTAGCTTTCACTAAAAAGAATATGTCCTTTCGTTGAACAAACTTGTTTTTGGACAGTTTTGAACCCAAAGATCTTGATATAAAGCCACAAGACGGTTTGAAGCCCGTTTCATATCTTAAAACTTTATCCTGAAATAAAAAATGGATTTTTATTATTTTTGCAATTTGTGTACTTAGTTCCCTGAGTCATCTGATGCACTCAATCTAATTTGTATTAAAGTAAACGTTTAACATTTCAGCGACAAGTTATTCGAACTACAGGGAAATCAGCCCAACTTTGGTGAAAACGTATGGAAGGTACGACCTGACATCGTTGATGCATTATGAAGCCATGGTAAGTGGTAATGACAAATAGTATACAATATTTTTATTTATTATACAATATTTATAAAGCGCCTATCTACTAAAACAATTACTCTAAGCCATGTACAAAGCACATTACAATAAATTTTTTAAAAAATATTCAGCGAAGCATTTGTTTATAAAATATAGTCCATAACGTCACAAGTATTATGACGTCATATCTCATTCATAGAATGAAAGTCATTAACCGAATCATTGGTTAGGACATTCATTGTGACGTCAAGAACAAGTTCGGACAAAAGTACATCTTGTATCACATATATATAGATGATACAAGGTTTTGTATCACATAGGTTGTAGAAATAAAATTCTTAATTTTAGATAAATACACATTACATACATTATGTGTAGGTACAACTACCTGTATCACGTCGAAACATTCATATCACCACGAGACGCGAAGCCGAGAATTAGAGTCGTCGAGTATGCAGAAAACTCTTGATTAAACTGCGATGAAGCAGATAATATGCGATAAATGTAAAGCAAAGATCTGGTATATTACCCAAATATATAACATTTGGAGTAAAGAAGTTAACCTTAAATTAGCCTAAATAACCATAGCCATTCAAAATAGTTTTCTACGGGTATACTGCGTTTGAACAAAAAAAAAAAAATCCAAGCATACAAATTTAACAAAGCAACAGATAAGTTTTCAAACGGTAGACAAGTAATCCAAAACCGGCAATATTTTATCAATCAATGCAAGTGGAACTAAAACCGAACTGGAGGACAAAAAACAAAATAATGGATGCTTAGTAATAAACACACTTAAAAAACAGAAGATAAAACGGTTTTAAAGACATACATGTATTTTATAAACTAAGATTCTAGAAGTTATATAACATTGTGTTCTGAAGGTAATACACATTCACGTTAAGATTTGCAGTAACCGTTAATGTTTTATTTAGTAACAATCATTTGGATATCTGACAATTTTTTTGATTGATTGATTATACGTCTGTGGTTTGTCATGTTTGTTTATTCCCGCGACTTGAATGCTATTGTTACAAATCTTCTGTTTTCATGTTTAACATGACATTAAAAGAAAAATGTACAGTTTCGTACATTCAAGTAAAGAGGATGCCAAATGCAAATTTTTATAATTAAGGATACCAGTTTTGCGTTTGATATGAGTGTTAAGGTCTAACAACATTTATCTTCATATCATTTATCATTTCAGTAATTTACTTTAGGTTATTACATAATTATTACAGTAAATCTTCATTCCTTATTGATACAAAGCATATAAATTAATTTCAACTGTACAGACAGCCTCATGCATGCTTCATGTAATTCCAGTTTCAAAAGCCGCCAAATGGCCGACATATTCACTAAACACTTTTATACCTGACACTAAAAAAATGTCGTTTTTGCCCTTTCCTCTATATTGTTTTATTACCAAAAAGTTGATTAAATGTTTCCCTTATTTCTTCATGTTCTGAATATAGATCAGTGGTCTTTGGGCTTGTTTTAGTATGTATCATTAAATTTAGTCAATATTCATTTAGTTTGGTCACAATGACTATAAAGACCCAATTACAGTGCTCGATTCAGAAGACGATCTACTTTTATTAAACGGAGATCCAACAGATTTTTATATGTTCAATGATCTGAGTGATATTTCAAAGTGTTCAGGTAATAACTTTACATATGTGGTACACTCTTTATTTGATTTAATTTTTATAAACACAAATTTTGTTTCGTAATGAAACAATGCAGAAATATTCTTACGAAACGATATTCTGACAAGCTGTTAATAGTTTGCTTCTAATGGTAGAAGTCTATAAACTTTGTATTCAATAATAGCCCATTAGTACGCTTTAAGAGTTTGCTGCTCGTTTTGTTTTTGCCATATCTGTATAAATTTGCACTTGAATAAATTTGTTTTATGCCTTTGTAATTATTGATTCACGTGTCTCAGTATAATTATTTACCATTGGATCTTTGGTTTACAGCAGAAACATGTGCAGATTTCCAATTAACTTGCCAGAATTGGGGATATGTAACGTATATACGAGACAGATGCCAATGTAGGTGTATCAATGGACTTGACCCTTACAGTGGATGTAATAACTTGTATAGAACAGGTAAACTCCGTGCTAAAGCAGTAAACAGAAACCACAATGAATTGTGGGAACAAGGAAAAAAATATCAGTCGGCGGCCATTGCTTTCTCATTATCACGCGTAAATAAGACACTTATAGTACTGAATAATCTTTACAATTTACAATTTACAGTATATACGACATTCAGCAAGGTACAGTAATATAGTCTTAAATAATTTTTTGACTAGAAATAATGTTTTGTTACTGTTTACATGCATTATTTTAACCAAGTAATACAAATGGGTGAAAATACTGATTGGGAATTTATCACACAGATGGGTATTCGTAACAATGTTTGATCATACTCTGTGCATTGCAATTGATTATCAGTTAAACGTTAACCAGTTGATCTACTTTTTATTTTTATATAATAATTAGTTTAATTCAGTGTTAAAGTATTCTGAAAAAGTCTGTCTAAGTTTATTTTTTGATGTGAACTGAATTTGCTCCAAATTGTTAAAGTAAGGGCGTCTACCACTCAGGTATTCATGGGTTACTGAAAACAGACCTAGAACCCGATCAATGCGTGCTTTAAACCTTTTAAACCTTTTGCATGAATTTTAGTGGTTGCATAAAATTGTTAAAATAAGGGCGTTTACCACCCAGTTAATCAAGGGTTCCTGAAAAAGACCTCGTATCTGATCAATGCGTGCTGTAATTTGGGTTGCATAAAATGCTAAATCCTCCATTTTAATTTTATCCTACCTCCACCGTACAAATTTATTCTTTCTTAAATCAATCTTCTCTTGCATATTAGTGCAGTAACATAAAATGATCAAATAAACCAATCAAATTGAGGATGTTGCTTATCAATAGAGAACAATAGTGTTTAACATTATAAACTATGACATAGTACCAACATCTGTTTCATTTCATTTTCAGTTTTTGTGAATTTAACAATTATAATATTAATATGCAAATATTTACTGTCTTTCTACTGTTTAGTAGTATATCGGTTCTTATTGTTACTTGATTTTTATGCTATATTCGTCTACAGATTTGACTGCAGCTTTGGAATGGCCTGCTGATGGATTTACTCTTCTAAAACCAGACACTGGCTGCCCACAAGGATTTTTGGAAGGTAAAATTGAATTCACCACATTATTAACTTCTGAATCTACGGTCAACAACGCATTTATGTCACATGACGGGACTACCTGGAATATTTCTTTCTGTACAAAGAAACCAGTAATGGGAGTAAAAGACGTCAATGTGTGGGGACCTGGAAAATACTGTATGTTTCAACATGGAGGAACATGTCCACAAGGTATATATTGACATTATGATGTCTGATATGGTACTTCTAGTATGTCTACCATTTATGTTAAAATATTTCACGTGAATTTACGAAACAAATGCTAGTCGATCTATCTGATATTGTAATTTTTAAAGTAGCAACAGACTCGTAGAATTTTCTCAACCTAGTAAAACACAAAATTATGCATACTATTATGTTTTACTAAACATATTTTATTTTTAGATTATATGTTGATCAATGAATGAATTTCCTGGTTTTTAGATAGTAAATGTAAAATATAAATGTACCCAGATACGCGGTGTTTTAATGTTTAATGTGCTTTTAGAGTAAATTACTGATGCAACATTCTAAATGTCTAATGAAGGGTTCACATTGTACTGTATCTGCAAATCAACCAATATACACTGGTCTAATTTTTTTGTCTGTCTTTTTTGTTGGTTTAATGTTCCATTTATGAGATAAACAAGCTTTTATGAAGGTATGGGTGATTGTCTTATAGCTAAAAAATAAGCTTTACAACATTATTTCCTCTTTAACTATTTTACATTTGGGTTTAAATTAATATATGCCAATATTACATTTTATAGGTTTTTCCACGGGATCAATCTTAATTGATTCTGAATCTCCTCCGATATTAAATGGTGTTCAACCGGACGGCATTTTTAAGACGGATGTTAGATGGAAGTTTTGTTGCCGATCGGATGGAAGCCGAAACGTTCCTTTGGTATTACCAAATAAGGAACCTTTTATCCTGTTCGAACAGACGTATTACGGGTGTCAAAGTGTTGAAGGTAAGTGCGATATAAAGATTAGTATGGAACCGTTGTAGTTTGTACTGTACTTATCAATTAATGGTCAGATTAAGTAGTAAGTACAATAACAATCAGTGCGAGAAGAGTTTTTCTTATGATTTTATCAAGATGACAAAAATGCAAATAGAGAGATAAATATGAATTCCAATTTATCGAAACACAAGTAGAATTGTGCATTTTGTGAATTGTTGTTAAATAAAACGGTCGATTTTTTAGGTCAGTTTTATAGAGAATTGATTATTGTTATATTGACATTGTTAAATATTACAGTCAGCGAAAATGAATCCTTGCAACCACCTATGAAAGAAAAACAAAACATGAACATGGCGATACAACATTCAGCCGCTTAATGATGATGTTAAGAATTATTCCAGAAAATGGACAAAATACGATTAACACACGTGAATCGTTAATATTGACTAAAGTTTAAACCATTTATTGTGAAATCGGCGATAAATGGCTATCTATGTTTAACATGAAAAAAAAAATATGTACAAAAGTATTTTGGTGCTAAAGAAGCATCTAGCAATCTACTAATTTCAGTCCCAAGATCAGGTCCAGGAACTCTTGTGGGATGTCCGCTGGTATTTCGTCTATACTCTGGTGTAACTGTTTTAACTTCCAAAGACCTTGCGTGAAATAGAATCGGCAATAGAATCAAACCGGCCATCGATAAAACAATTTTAAACTGTATATTATAAAGCATAGTATACAATACAAATGGCCTAACTAACTGCGTAACTCGCCTTGACTTGGACGTTGTCTTATTCAAAATTGAAAACAAAGCTTTATTATCAGTGTAAAAAAGGATTCTTTTGTTGCAAGCTCTTTTCCAAAAAAGAATATCGATAAAACAATTGGAACTAATTCAAAAAAGGCAATCTAATTAAAATTAAATCTTTCACTTGCTTCCCTTTTTGCTATGGTCGCTGCGTGTAGATCTAACAACATCCCATTAAAGGTCACGTCAGGTGTTATATGCATAGATTTTCCGTTAGCCAATCAGAATCGCTGCTAGCAAATCTTAGGATATACATTCGGAACATCGGCTAATCGGCCTTTTCCATTCGACGCCTAAGTGTACCAAATGTATTACAATACGTCAACAAGATTGTTACGAAGTTTTAAACAAACCAAATTGAAGCAAATTGTCTTACAAATATGGAATCCACTTTATAAACAACGTCACGAAAGTTGTTCGTACGATCCTAAAATCACAAAGTGTGTTATTTGTGGATTTTCATTTGTGCAAATCGAAGCTACACCAGGACAAGGTGTAAGTGAAATCGTACGGAACTCGGAAGCATTTTACACACTGGAATCGGGCTGAAATGGTTGTATATTTCATTCATTCAGTCCAGACAATATTCATTTTTTAATTATTAATTTACAATTATGACAGAATAAACACAAAACCTTAGTTAAACATTGTGTTCATATTTGAAATTGCTTCAGTTACTGAAATTTCTTCCACTGAACCATGTGGTCAACCACATAATAAATAGTAAGTGATAAAGTACATTCAAGAGTCAACCCATTTTTTTCTTTGCTATATAGTAAAAAGGAGGGAATATTTATGTCCTATTGGGGACATACAGATTTTTGGTTTGTTTTTTTTTGTCCACCCGACATCAGGTTTACCTTTGCATTGAAGCATTTTTAGGAAGATGACATGAAATCTTTATAAAACATGGCACACAGTTACAACATAATGATATCTCTTCACTGGCAAAGTTTTGTATTGATGTGCCAAGTATTTCTGGCTTGAGTGAACTCAGAAAAAGGGGTGTGTTTGCCAGACTTCAATGTCATGGAGACACATTTTCTCATTTTCAAATTGTATTCAGGTGTATGTAATTAGAGCCCGACTTGACAGAAGAAATGACATTTAAGTGGTATTGGTTTTAAGTAGTATACATAAGTGCAATTCCTCCTACTGGTCTGAGTATCTTTGTTATGTACATTTCTTATTTTTAAGGAGCTGGGTCTTCTCTTGATTACAGAGCCCTTTGTGGCTGAGTGATTAACATAGTCATCTTACTATTGAAGATCAAGCGCCTGTCAACACTGAGGTTCTGGCTTTGAGTTTCACTGCGGGAGGGTGTAACTTCAATCTTACCTGACAAGGATTTCTAGTTTTCCTACCTTTATACCAATTATTGTCATGGTTATAAAGGTTTTTAATTACTTTCATACAGAATATAAGAATACATCGATGATGTGAGTTTACTTATAAATAACTATCCACTTTATAAAGATCTATACAAGTTAAAACTTTTATTACATTGTACTAGTAAATTCAATAACAAACCAGATGTTAACATTCCACTTACCAAGTTGACATCATGTGAAACTCATCTATATTTGAACAGAAACTTGGAACTTTTGAAGATTGCTTCTCCATACATGGTCTCCAACTTGACTCAGGTGATGCACAAATAATATCTATAAATTCATCTTTGATATTTTCAGTCATCTGAAAAGAAATTGTTGATCATGTTAATTTATACATGTATTAAGTGACTTTAAAAGCTATATAACTATTTTTATTTGTAGTATTGATTTTCACATACCCTTTTCAGACAAATAATTTTAAAAAATGTTTGCCAGTATTTAGAAAACACCAATCCCTTTTTTACAATTAGATGGCGTTTCATTTCTGGCGGTCAATGTACCTAAAATTTATTCTGACAGTCAACAAATGCAAGTCATAAATTATTATTAAAACTTTAGCAACAGGATGTATGGTGTACATTATACATTGTACTTATACCATTGTCTACCAGAAGTTTTATTTATATTTTTTTCAAATCTTTGGCAATCTCCAAATCACGTTAGTTACATGTAAATACTAGTACTATTTACTTATACCATGCTGTATGTTATTATTTAAAAGCTATATACTAAATGGCCACTAAAAACGACCAATGCTCTGAAAAATAAACTTCGCAACCCAATTCGGGATTGCCGGAGCTATCCGTGAAAAGCTTCATCTCCGTATTATAAAGCCAAATCTTTTTACCAAAAGAATAAGAACAGTTAAATTTGTCAATAAAAGACAGCTACATTAAAATAACTTCCTTCATTTCTATAGAAACGCGAATAAAATGTCAAGCCTACTGATACCGCACATAGCGTCACAAAAACTGTATATTAAATGCCCGGACCGAAGGAATAGCCCTGGCGCTAAAGTTTAACGAACCGACATGTGATTGAAGCTCTTTAAGAGTTACTTGTTTCTTCAATAAAACATCTTGATATTTTGTTTGGACTTCAATTATTTTTTCCATAGGAACTCGTATGACTATTTCATTAGCATCTACTTCCAGGCCAAAAAAATGTAATAACACACGTAGGACCGTTTTTTTCCTCCGACAAAGGATCACCGATGTGCGAGCAAATAGTACGAAATGTATACATCAATTCGGTACACTCTTTTGTTCTTGGACTTCTCATTAGTAGAAAATCGTCTTAATAATGTTCAACATTTTCATGTCCACTGACAAAACGCCCAACCCATTCGCTGACGGAAGCAAATTTTTCAAACAGAACACAGGACGCTGAACATCTCATGGGAAGACATTTATCAAAATAAAATTGATTTGAATAAAAAACCAAATAAATTAAATTCATCTGGATGTGGTATTAACAAGCGAAAAGCCGATTTAATACGCCCACCACCGTTCTTGGGTGTCTAGTTCCGTTCCGAAGCCCCTGACTTGCCTCGCGTAGTTTCGGGTAGTGGTCGTGAAATCGCCCTGCTGAGCTTCTTTACGAACATTAACGGAAAATATGTAATTTGAGAAGACGGATATACCATGCAAGCAAGAGCAGAGTGCAAACCACTACACTTAATTAAAGCTCAACACTCTTAATACATTTATGCAAAAATTTACATGCCACCCTCAAACATCTTTATTATTTAAGTCAAAGCGTTTACCATAAAGTTGTAAGAAGTACGATTGTGTCTCATTAAAACACGTTTGTGATGGAGACATGCACAGATTCCATCATTCCATATCTATCTCGCCCCCACGACACTGAGGGATTTTTCGATTTTTTCATTTTAAATTATAGGTCGTACATTTTTCAGCCGAACTGTTTTGACCCACTTGCTGCAAATTTAATATTATACATGTGCTTAAACAACCCTCGTGCACAGTCTGGATGACCCGACAAGTAAATACTACAAAAAGTGATAAATGCATCGACCCATGTGCTAATATCATTAATTTTTTTCATATTTCTTGCCTTAAGATCTAGATTACCATTTTGCCCCATTGCAATTTGTTTTGACCTGTAATCCTGAATACTTGATTCTGTTAAAGATACAGACTGATAACAGACTTCTATACAACTCTACATAATCACCCTTAAGAAAGTTTCCTTTGATTGTTTTGAAACATGAAAGCCAATCATATCGTTAATGCTGTTAACCGGTGAAAATTCATTTGCCAAATCATATGATTTTCGCTTGAATTACAAATATTATTAGAAATAGAAAATTGTTCATTAATACCTTGATCAGTGTCAGGGGTAGAAATTCGATCTCTTAGCGACTTTTCCGATGAAGGATTCGCATTTCTTTTTTCTATTGCCTTGGACTTGGATTGTGAAGCTTTCAAGGAAATCTCTCTCCTCGCCCTGGGCCAAGCATAGGGATTCTCTGATGGTTTTACCCAATGTACGAGATATGAAACTATCAGTTATTCTTGAAAATAAACAATCTTACTTGGCAGTCAATTCATAAAACAAAAACAAAAAATTCGGTGAAATAAGTTCGCAAATTCTTGAACGTACGCTTTCATAAAGTAAGCAAATGTGGATTTAAATATGTAAATGTTCTGACAATAATATATATGAATTTCAGTTTCAGATTTTACAGGCATGGCTTAAAATATCTCAAGTTTGAACCAAAGAAAAATAAACATACCGCTATCTTTTGCTTCAAATTTTAAATTGATCAAAAAACGTAGACGCTGGAAAATTTTGACGAAATTCTGACGTCACAACGGGAATTCACGCGTGATTAGGAATGTTCTAGAAAAAAATAACAATGGTGTAGACAAAGAATGATAACTCTTAGTGTGTCGTTCCCTAAAAAGCATTTTGTTTCAACTAATAAATTGACTTATTCTACAAATCCTCTTTTTGATCCACAAGGCTAACAATCTAATGTTTTTAACAACATACATAAAGTCGCAACTAAGACATATCTGTGTTTTGGCAGTGAGAAGATATATAGCGAGTCCAAATTTACTCAGCTATTGTAGTACCTATGAAGCTCACTTGCTTAGAGAGCTTTCAGATATCCCGAGTTTTATAGCCAGTGGTAAAAATAACATCTTTTCGTACTATACGTTAATGTGTGATATCCTATTATTGAACAATTTACCTTTGGTGAGAAAAATAGCAAAAGAAACCGAACGAACAATAAGAGTCGAAAGTCAAGGGACAATTTGTAATCCTGATATTAATAAACGAATACAACGCAAAACAAAAGCCAACAACACAAAAGACACGCCAAAACATTGAAAGTGTGCTTCAAATTTAGATTAAAACATAGCTGACAACATATTCGACAAATAAAACGACTTTTATTTCCTAAATTATAAATTATTTCATGTTTGAACGTTTGATGATAAAAGCTCAACACTCTTTGGATTTTAAAGATGTTTCTGGATTAGCTCGCGTTAATGATTCACGACGGTTCGTGTAGAAGAAATTACGTCACTTGGTATTGTTTTTGATATTTATTTTCCTTTGTGTTACATAATATTTGAGCTGAGTACCCAGTGATTCCCTTGACATATGATTGTTACTAACTTAATATCTAGTAATGGAACGATGTCTAACACGTAAAGCTCTTATATAAATTTTAACTTCATATTTTGAGGTATCTAACATAAAGTTGGTGACATGTATTCTTGTGTAACCTACATGATCTCCTCTTCAATTTTAACAATAACAGGACGGGTGTTATTGTAAAACATGGTATACTTAAATTTTCCTGAATACCCCGGATAGCATCACTTATGTCAAAGGGATTGGTGTTTATAAAATTGTAAATCAAATGGAAATCAAAAGTAGGTTTTAAATTTGTTTGATTCATTGTTGTATGTCTACACGAATAAATGGTCCAGCTAAAGGTATTTGCCTATTTGTTAGATGTGTGATATAAGTGTTTTGAAGTTGTGCTCGTGAGTTTCTGTTAGCCTTGCATATTGTTTAATTGAATGTTGTTTTTTAGGCATCTGTATTTGTTGATTTATTATATATGTTTTTTTTTATTTTTAGGCATGACGTATACTGAACAATACTTCCGTGTGAAAAATGTAAACGGATCAGTTGCTTATAGAATGGGAAGCTACCCTCGTGTCAACAAGTCATTCAAAAATTTCTATATCTATTTTTGTTACTATTCACCTGTTAATTTTGGTAAGATTTAAACACTGTTCAAGTCTATTATTTTCAGATTCTCTTACTTCATAATGTTCAGCAATATGTCCTTTGAAAAAAACAGTGAGTTAAAGCCTTCAATTGGCTAACCTAACAGAACGTCCTAAATCGGTGGTGTATACCGATACCGACAGAAAAATCAAATTAAAAATGCAAAGAAATTATTTATTTAATAAAAAAACCCGAAGTTCTCATGTGATAAAAAATAAAATTCTACAACTTCATGAACAAGAAAACAATTTGATGTATGTTATCCATGCATGTAATGTCATACTATCACAATATCACACTAAACATGATGTTTGCAACGTAGCAAGTAGACATCGTTTTCGGAAGCGGCAGATTTTACTTTTGTTAAACGTCGTTGTTCTAATATATTAGATATCTCATCCTCAGCCCTTTTATAATTCTCGCATTTTCGACTGATCTGCGACCAGTTATATTCATGTTTTTGTCCCGCTTCAAATAAAGCAGTAACCAGATTCGTTAACCTTAGTCATTGGTAATATATATGTCAAACCCTCTTCAAAGAACGTTTTTGACACTATAAGGTTATTTTCAAAGTTTACACTATTTAAAAACTAATATTTATTGTTTTTGGCTGATATATGGCGTTGATCCAGACCACCTTTAAATGAACCAAGAAACAAGATACATACATTTATGTGAATTAGATTTAAAACATGAAAACATATAATTAAACCCGGACCTCGACGAGGACGCTATGAATAATTGGAAATCAAAAGTATTTTCCAGAACATTGTGTCTTCATCGAAAACCGCGTTTCAGTGAATGAATATAAGACTTGCTTAATTATATAACCATTTTACCATTTCAATAATGTAAGACATAACGGAAACAGATTGTCGACAAGGTCCCAAAAGAGCAAAGAGGCAACAACCAAACAAATTAAGCAAATTAACGTTCATAGATGCACGATAAGTTGGACTATGATGTACTCAAAAGCGCAGCTTTCTCGTGCGTGTTAGTTGTTTTAGTATAACCCTTCGTGTAGCTTCATACTTACCATTGTTTTTTAATAGGGAAACTAAAACTTATTGTATGACATCGTTTCATATGATATGCAAAATTTCATGTCTGTAAATACAGTCGAACCTCGTTGTCTCGAACTAGGTTTAATTAATACCTCGTTTATGTCAATATGATTTTTAAGTCCCGGCATTTTTCCCATATCAACAATGAATTTCTTCATCGGTTGTGTCGATCTCGATTGTTACGATAGTTCGCTTAACTCGATGGATGTTTGGTGTTCGTACAATATTAATTAGTTTATTTGTAACCTCGCTGTCTCGAAGTTAATTTTGCTCTCGATATCATGTCAAAACTTACAGTTTCACTTGTATTGTTAATTAATTCGCGTCTATTTTACACACCTGTCAAACCAATTGATTTTACAATTTGAATTTGCAATTAAATAACGAGGTTTAACTGAAATATGTAATTGTATTTCAGATAGAACCGAGCTTTACTCGAGATGGCCTGCTGAACCATTTTCTATGATCAAACCGAAAAACGGATGTCCATCTGGTTTCTTGCCTGGTATGAAACGGCAATTCACAGAACCAGTCCTAACGTCAGAAGTATTGAATTCAGACGTTAATGTTGGAAGTAGTAATGTAACCTATAATTTATGTTCAAAAGAGCCAAGCATGAATCTTGGACCAAGGTCTGAGTGGCCAAAAGGCTCTTATTGTATTCTGAGCTTCTTCGGAAAATGTCCTCTAGGTAATTATTAAATAAGTTAGAGTACACATTTTGTCCTCAAAACATGACTTCTTAAAAAAGTATTTTAAGCTACAATTCATACGTCATTGCTTTAACTTGTTTTACCTTTTGTCTTTTAAACTAAAAAGTTTGCTTGGTTTATGTAAAGTTGAAACATGTCTTTAATCTTTTATTTGTAAGATGTTGTGTGTATTATATACTGGTACATACCTATTGTAGTAATGATACAAATATTAAACTTTTGGTGTATGAAGAAATACAGGTTATTGCGGACTGTAATTTTGATATTCGTATACTAATTAAAATCAGCTCATAGAGTACTAATACTGATTTCTATTATCGTATATTTGCATACAAACAGAAAACAATCAATGTGCATACTGGCTCAAACCTTTTTTTTATACCCTTTGCAAAGGTTTTGATACAGGATATGTAAAATATGACGATATGGCACCAGTAGAAACGTCTGGTTTCGTTCCTGATGACAGTAACTCCGGCAGCTTAGAGTTTCATTTTTGCTGTAGAGAGGATGGAACGTGGTCAGATCCTATAAGTTTACCTAATGAGGAAACATTCATACTTTTTCGCCATAATGATTTTCCTTGCCAGAAAGTTGTGGGTATGTTAAAAGACTATAAAGCACCCTCACACGTATCATATCATTCATTTATACATACTACTAGATACTACTTGCAATGTCTTTTTGTCAATCCTTATTGATGTGTAAAACAGTAGTTAACATGTATTTTTAGGTAACTTACTGGTCTCTTTTCCTTAAACTAAGACTAAGAAAGTACGAAGGGGGTTACTTTAGGAAAGAAGGATATAATTACCATTCACTATTTCAGAGGTGTCTTGTTCTTTGGTAGATTGCACATGTTTTGACCTTTTGTGTTAATGAGTTTTCTGTTAGTTGTAAATTTAGTTAAAGTTGAGTTTATTCTTATACTTTATTTATATATATAAACTGCAAAAACTATTTTTGCCATTGGTGGATAACACAATTTCATTTTTGCACATTTAATTCAATCCACATAGCGTATTATACAAGGTGCAAATCGAAAATTGTGTTATTATTCTATGTATTTGTTGCAGTTAATCCTTATATGTATATATTCGTGTATGAGTTAAAATATTATTTGGTCGTATGTTTTCTATCGACATTGATAAACAATTTAAATAGGTATTGCCATCTTTTAATTTTAATGTTACAGATATGGTTGGTAATGAAGAGTTTGTTCAAGTCAGAAATGCACTAACAAAGCAGCAAAACATTTCTGGATCAGTTCCAAGAATGCAAGTCTTAGGGAGAACATATCAGATACATTTCTGTCATTATTTCAGACCAGAATTTGGTAGGTATATAAAAATAGCTTATATAAAAACATAAGTGCAAAGGATTTGTACGAAAGTTTGTATTCTGGTAGATTGGTTATTGAACGTGTGCACAAGCTATTCGGAATTTTCAAGATAGTCGCCATTTTCAAAATGGCTGCCTTCAAAATTATCTCGGGAACTACTGGACAGATTTCGACATTATTTAAAAAAAAATAAAAATGTGATTTTCCCTATCTGTTCAATACTA
The DNA here is from genome assembly GCA_944474755.1 of Limnoperna fortunei. Lineage (NCBI taxonomy): Eukaryota > Metazoa > Mollusca > Bivalvia > Mytilida > Modiolidae > Limnoperna > Limnoperna fortunei. The sequence goes on along the minus strand of OX104122.1, from coordinate 60,092,131 downwards.
AATATCTGCTGTTATGAAAGACAACTCTTGCAAATGGGAAGTAACTCTTGTATTCCAAAAATAGGGAATTCTTTCTTCATCAGCAGGCCTTCTAGGAACTCAGCCTCATAACAGGGTACAAAACAGGTCGGCGAGGAGAGGAGCACAATAAGTACCCATTGGAATATCAACAGTCTGTTGAAAGACATGTCCTCCAAACGTCACAAATATGTTGTCAATCAGAAAACCTAACATATGACAGACCCGGTCTTCAGCACATTTAGCATCAGACCCAGAGTCATTGACGACGAAGCAAGCTCCGTCATGACCAACCACTGGGTATTCATATCGTCCCTCTCTATTTCTTTAAAAACAGCGTTTTACAAGATCCCTAGGCATAGCTTTAAGCCGCATATGAGGGATGGCCGCACAAATTGTGGAACGCCCCATCGCCGCCACAATGGAACTTCTGCTTATTATGTCTCCCAAACGAAGTTTGGAGACTTATTGATCTTACTCTGTTTCTTATTATTATTTTTTCTTCTTTCTCTGCCTCATGAACTTGTCCCAGTACTTTTCTCGGAAACGCCTCAAAGGATTTGTACGAAAGTTTGTATTCTGCTAGATTGGTTATTGAACGTGTGCACAAGCTATTCGGAATTTTCAAGATAGTCGCCATTTTCAAAATGGCTGCCTTCAAAATTATCTCGGGAACTACTGGACAGATTTCGATGAAATTTGGACTTGTTTTGACAAAATCAGAATGGACTTGATAGGTGAAAAAAAAATTCAATATGGCCGCCATTTTCAAAATGGCGGTCACCGAAAATTGGAAATATGTGAAAAAGTTAACCGATTTGCACTAAACTTGGTATATATATATAATAGCATAAGGCGACCGCAAACCTATTAAAAAAATTTCATGGTCGCCATCAATTTCAAAATGGCCGCCACCTAAAATTTGAAAAATTTGAAAAAAGTCAACCGCTTTGCACGAAACTTGGTGTATATATATATAGAATAGCATAAGGCGACCTCAAATCTGTGTTCATTTGGGAGGCATTTTGTATTGGGCACCCCCAACACAGTCAGCACTAGTTATAATAACAATTATCATGTTTCTCAGAAAACAAGGACATTGAAAATATATTAAACATATCAGTGATCATTTACCGCGACGAATATATTGTGTCATACAAATGATAAAACACAATTGAAATCAAATAGTGATGAAAATGTTTTTTTCTGGATACAGATTGTGGTGGTATATTTGAGTTACGAGATTCCAACCCAAATGTAGAGATATCAAGTCCAAATTATCCTGGAGCGTACAGTCCAAGAAAGAGGTGTAATTTCATTTTCAAGGTAGTTATATTAAGATACGTATGTAAATGGTAGTATTTGAGGTTACAATTTCATTATTCCTTCACATAAATTAATACTACTTACGAAAAGAATGTTAATTTTTACACTGAATATAAATTATTTGTTGAGATAATATTTACCTTAAAATCTGCATTGTTGGGCAGTCATAATTTATCTTTTCTTCTTCTTCTTCTTCTTCTTCTTCTTCTTCTTATTATTATTATTATTATTATAAGGTATTATTGTTTTAAATATAAACAAGAGTCCTTGCTCGTGCATGAAAAATGACAGTCTTCAAAGACATTAACTGCAATCTGCAATATAACTCGATAATTTTCCCAACGATTCGTCAACCGTAGACATGACGAGCATGCGCTCAAAGTACCCAAACGTTAATCAATACAAAAAACCATTATGATAATATCTAATTTATTTACGTTAAATTTACATTTTGGAATAATATAATGCACAAGTGCACATTTTCATCAAAACCGTCAAGATAGCGAGAAGTGTACAAAATAGGACATTAGTGTATTTGCTCAAACCACACAACTAACATAGGATGAGAGTGTTGAATTCGTTTGTATGTTTATTTGAATAATTTTAAACGTTATATTGAGCAGTTATATCGTGGCATCCAGTTTTTATTAGGGTATGAAAGCAGACTTACAGAAGGAAACGCACAAACTGTGGTAGGAAAAATAAAATCCTTGTCTGTTAAGATTTATGTAAAACACACTCTTTTCGCGTTGAGACTAGAATGTGTTTAATCCGTAATGACACTCTTATTTAGAATTGACAATAGGAGACCCTCCGTGATGCCGAATGTTTTGACGACCCTTGTGCCTTGCCTATCTTGTGGCAATCAGACTTCCTTATATATTGTTTAAGAGATGCTCACGGATTAATGTGTTGTGTTAGTCAGCTTAATTTTAAACAAAAAACTGAAATGATGCTTCCTTGGTGTCAGACATATTAAATTATTTAATAGTTACCAATGTCATTTTATATATCAATTGACAGTTGTCATGTAACAATTTTCTAGACCGGACACTGATGGTTACTATTAAGCTACTAGATAGGTGTTTAATGTACATGCTATCCGTTAGAGGATCTATTGCCGTCACAACGACTTAATTGATGTAAATCTACCTTTCAAATAAAATAGTAGACTTATTGTAGCGTGTACAAAAGTTCAAAATATCCCTACCGAATATTCTCCAGCGGCAGTCAAATCTGTGTTCCCTTTAGTCCATCTCTTTGCTTTATTGTTTGTTAAACTTGTTCTTATAAGTGAAAGAAAACACTTTTTCAATAAATAAATATTCAAATTTTCACTGTCAGAGGTCTGTTTTACTATACGTGGATTTACCTTTTCACATGACATAATATCAATTAACTCGACGGGTCTCTAATTAGAGTAAGGGATTGCTTATTCTTTGTAGTGCATTGAGTCTTTGCTGCTCAATACCAGCTTTTGTGCTTTGTGGCTTTTGTATGTGATTGTCTAAAATTCCATTTAGTTTTGGTTCTTGTTGTTCGGTAGTTGTCCTTGTTTGTTTTTGGTAAGGGCATCCCTAATATAGTTTTCAGTTCCTTGTATGAATGTATGACTCGTTAACAATAAAAACAATTATAGTTATAAACCGTGATTCAGTTAGTTTTTTACTTCCAAGTAAACATAAATGAAAGTTTTGTTTTTGTAAATAATCTTAATAGTTTAGATGGTTGAACCGCCGAGACTAGACACTGCAGTCTCTCTGCAAAAACCTTATCTTAGAATTGTCCTTACATATGTACACACACACCAGCAAAGGTGTTTCTTGTGTTTGGTTATTGTACGAATAGACAAAAACTTAAAAGATAAATAAGAAAACGTGCCTAGTTCTTATCACCAAACTTGGTATGAGGTTACGACAAAACAATAACTTTAAATTATAGGCTCCGGAAAACAGCAAATTGATTTTGAATTTCAAGTCGTTTAATGTAGAGGCCACTGAAAGCGGAGAATGCGTATCGTCCGTTGGAATACGAAGTGATTTACCTGGACAACCGGATATTAAGTAAGCACATTTGAAAACTGAAATTAGGAAGCTTATTACATGAACACCTTATCACGCTGAAAACCGTTAACCATATGTAGAACGGGGATGTACTACATCTAATCCCACCTTAAGCTGGCACTTTGCAGTACAGAAACAGAGTTCGAATGTAATCCCAACACATACAAGTACATGTATACTAGGCTTGATTAGTGTAGAAGCATACATTGTCAAAAATATGTTATCTTTGATTCTTTAATGACACTACAATGGATACTAACCGAGATATGATAAGTAGGAATTAGAACGCTATAAGTTTACTTACGACCCCATCTACAAGAAAATACAATGACACTAATGGATGGCAATCGTGTTTTAATATTTACAGAAACGGAAAACAAAAAGAATAAATTCCAACAGTTGAATTGCTAATATTGCTTCTGGTGATTTAACTAAATATTACATAACTGTTTTAATTTTTGTAGATACTGTGGAGACAAATTTGAAAATACTATAATAACTTACCAGAACTTTCTAGGTATCAGTTTCACCAGTACAGTACAAAACTACAATAATCTAACTGGGTTTATTGCAACTGTCAGACTGTACAGAGGTAATTAAATTTCTAAGAACTGTAAATTATATTAAATTATTTCTAAGATTAACATAGAATGTTTTATAAATATGTATCTTCATTTAAGTACAATGTTCTATAATTAAGCATCAGTACAAATAAATTTCACAATGATGTTTTGTAAAATTTAACTGCAATTTTAAGGCATCAAAATGGTACTGTTGGATTTGATTATTGTTGATTATAGTATTTAGAACCTCAAGGTAGCCGTTATGATATTTTTATTAATTTATTATATCATTTTTGTCATCAATAAAATCCGTTGACAAAAGGTTGAAGACTTGAAAGTTTAATTTGACATCGAGTTTCCATTGTTTGAATAACACTATTAAATGTTAAGGTTCTACAAGCAATTGAATACGTGTGAATATATCCTAATATTATTGCAACTCTTAAGTGTGTCTTTCAATGATTGTACTGTTTCAAAGACTGGTTCAATTAGAGACAACAATTGCGGATTTCTCCGATAAAAATCAATATCTTCTCATTTACTGACAGGATACTTCGATGGGTGTTAGGTGTATACCCACAAGGCATCGTCGTTGTCGAGTATATGATGTCCTAATGTTTGGAGATTGTCCGGTTACAATGTGAAAAGCTTGACCACGAACCATCGTGGTAACATGTTTGAGGAGTTGTCTCATACTCCTTTCGCGCTTGACACTTTTTGTAGATGGTTACCACTATACCAGGCAAAATTATCTTTCACAATTTCAGCGATGAGCATGTCTTGAAAATGTACCGCTTTAACGGCCGGTAATTTGGCAGAAACACCTTTAAGTTATCAAGAATCATTTGTTAAGAGAAATATATGCAAGATATGTAACAAAACACTGCGTTTTGGAGTCATTGTTTAGATCGCCGAATGAAGGAATATAACCGGAAATGTGGACGAAAGTCTGGTATGTAACCATACCTGACATACGGATTAATGGACCTATGAAACAATTCAATAAAAAAAAAATCGGCGTACATGATGTAACCTACATCATACTACTGTACTATATTAAATCTTAATAACATATTATTAAAAGATTAATGGTTTCACAAAGAGTCTGCACTGTTTTGTAGAACAAGATATGTGCTACACTAATAATGGAACAACTTATGCAGGAAAAGTCAATGTCACTAGAAAGTTTCAAAAATGTCTTCCCTGGAACAAAGTGACGCACTGTACACAAAGTCTTTATGGTCGAAGGTATAAAAGAATGTTTGAACTTCTAAAATCAGTTTATATTGATATGGTACACAATATGTGGTATAAGGTACAGTTACGAAGATATTAATCAATTTTCTGTTTAAAGTTTTTAAACACTTAATAAAACCTCGCAACTAAATATGAAGCCTCATAACAAAATTAACGGTTTAAACTTAAATATATACCATAAAATAATTCTTAACCAAAAGATAAATGTATTTTTTAATCTTGTTGGGTGATTTGCCGCTTGTCAGTTTCATAATGTGTTTGAAACCATCTTTATCCCTTTTTAGATATATCATGAAGCTACAAATTCCTAATTCGTACTCAGTACTCTAGCTTTTTCATTGGACGTTCGCCTATTACAATAAGATCTGTGTCAGTTGCAGTCTGGCAATCTTAATTAGCAAGGAATGCCAGTTTTTCTTCCGCTTCCGATGATCTGGGGTTCTTTTCGGGTACTCCGGCTTCCTCCCCCGAATAAAAACTGGACGCCATGAAAAATTACTAAAAATGGCGTAAAACACAATTGAAACAAACAAACAGTTGCATTCAAAGAATTCTTTTTTGTTCGTCATATATTGTCAAATTGTTTATTGTTTATCGTGATTTAGGTTTTTCTGAAAATATTGCTGGAATATTTTTTGCTTGACTTATAACAATCATTAAATCGATCATCCAATTAAGACTTTATTGTTTCAGCAGAGTGTCATATTAGTCCGCTGACTAGTTTACAATATGTGCATAGTTTACAGCATAAATTATAAAAAGCAATAATTAAAATATAATTTATATTAAATAACAGCGATTCTGCGTCTTTCCTTGAAAAGAATTACTGTCGTAAAGCTGGCGGTGGTCTTGAACCTTGGTGCTTTGTAGAAAGTGAGCAGTGTTTGCGTGATAACTGTGATGCCTGCAATATAGGTATAACGCAGTTACATATTGGGCTTCGATCGGTTTATGTTAAGTTGCAATGATTGATCAGCCTATAATACAGATTAATATTAATTTTTCTATTAAAAGATTATTTTTAATAAAATTAAAATAACGTTATCAAAATGGGCAGAAAATGGTTAAACGTAGTAAATAAAAACGTTTCACCAAATTTATCTGTGGAAAATAATTATAAATAAAAATATTTTATCGTATATTAAATACATATGGATGCTAAGCGGTTTAGTACAAGCCAAAGGTGGTCACAATAGAAGAAAACGCTTGTTTAAATATAATTGACATTTGTTATTCATAAAATGTGTGTCCTTAAATAGATATATTATGAAAATCCGCAAATCTAAATGCTACGGTTGAGTTAACAATAATTTGATTTAAAGTCGATACAGAAACTGAAATGAAGCTAGTCTTAGACAACAAATGTTATTTATTATAGGAAATTGTTATGACATCTTCCTTGATTGCAATGAGCTGATAGCAGAAAATCCCAATTTTTGTGTCGAGGATGACGAAGCATCTCGTGGATGTAGGAAAACGTGTGGACTTTGTGACAACAACAAACCTGTTCCAGGTAAGTATAGCCACAACTATCTTGTAAAACAAAAAACACTATAATGATTTCCGATGACTTTTATTTTGCCTCAAGCTATAATTGTTATTAATTTAAAATGTTGAAAGCATGTAAAACGTATACACATTGGTATGCCAAACCATATTTCACCGTCAGTTTTTAGATACTCAAAAAGAGAACGCTGATTATTTCCTGTATTTTCTGCTCATGTATATAACCAAAACGAGCTTAGTTCGTCTTTTCTTCTGCTTACAATCACAGAGTGATCTTTTTTGGTAAGCGATAGCATTAAAGCAATATACCTTTTTGTAAATTTTGAAATTAGGCAAACTGTAGGCTCTACTAGAGTAAAGCTCCATCTATGCCCAACTCTCAATGCTTTTTAATGGCAGTCAAAATGTATGCCCTTGCATTTCCTTGAAATAGATTATATGTGTCTTTTTGTTCTGAACATATGTGAAATACTGCTAAACAACTTTAAATCAATCAACGGATTTGTAAAGTCATATTAGACTTTTTTTGTTACACATTAGCATCTTCGGATGTACTATCCTACATTGCTTTTTATGATTGATAAAAGGGAGACAAAACACATTTGTATTTACTTTAATGAAAGTCCAACTAGATAAATTGAATTGGAAGCTAAATAATGTTTTATATTAACAATGATTTAGTGTAAACATATTTATTGCAGTCATAACTAGTTGTAATTTCGCTAAACAAGATTAAAATAATCGTTCTAACACTTGTTTGTCTACCAAATAGATGCACAAAAGAAAGAGAATATTATTTTTCTCTGCGTTTTAATAACATATACTACACGCAAATTAATATAACTCTGTATTTCCATTAGTCGTGGTGACGGTCGGGGCAGAATTGATGACTTGTTACCCAGTCCTTTCCAACACTTTCCTCTGGTTTTCTCAGAATGTCTCATAGTTTTTTACCTTCATTCTAAATTTTGCTCTCCCATTTTTTCTGGCTGCCTCTTTGTCTTCATCATTCAACAGTCACTTGCATGACTTTATTGGTAAGCCAATATCAAGTGACACGTCCATACAATTTCAGTTTCGTTTCGTTTCGTTACTGTGGTCGGTAGATCCAACAGCTTTTCTGATCCTGGTTTTCACTTTCTCGTTTGGGATGGGATCTCTTTATGAAACGCTGGTCATTTATCATTAGTCAGTGTTAAGGTGTTGGTGATCTTGATATTTTCTCCATTGATTTCCATGCCATATACAGAAGCTCTTTTGTCAGGACGTTTCACATAAATGTCATCATCAAGGCGCATGTATGTGATTAACTGCAAATAGTTATTTAGTTATTTAAAAACAAAATAATAGGTAACTCCCCAGCTTGCTTCTATTATTATTATAGTTTTGCATACTTGACGTTAATGTATTAACAACAATATACACTATTTCCTAATTGTGACATATATATATACTTGGTCAAAAGTTAGCGACCACCAGGTTTTGCTTCAAATAAATAAACAAATTATTTGTTTCTGGTTCTTTGTACATGTTATCAACAAAAGCTAGGTTTGTAGTATCTATTGTTAAAATGTTTAAATTACTCGATTCACGAAAAAACTACAATAGAGATTTAAAAAACACTGCCTTCAGCTTTTGAAAACCCAAGTTTGGCGCCTTTTTTATTTCATCAAACGCACGAGCTTTACATGTAAAATTTATTTGAAATTATTTCAACATGGTACGTCGAAAACTAGCAGATGCAGAGAGATGGCAAGCAGTTGGTATGGATAGGGCTGGAATGACACAGCGGCAGGTTTCAGATAGGTTCAATTTTAGCCATTTTGTCATGAGACGATACAATAAAACTGGTATTGTTGTGAAAAGGCCAAGATCAGGGCAACCGAAGAAGACAACAGAGAGGGAAGATAGACTACTTCAAAGACTTGTTAGACAACAACCTTTTACCACTGCAAACAGGTTGCGACGTCGATGGAATATCCATGTTAGAATCGTAGACGGACAGTAAACAGATGACGGAAGACTTCTAGCACAGAGATCAATAAAGCGACAAGCACTTGCACAAAGACATACGGATGCCCGGCTGCAGTGGGCGCGTGACCATATCGGGTAGAATATTCGATCTTGTAAGATAATTCATTGGTTGACGAAAGTCGTTTTCTTCTGAAACCAGTTGATGGTAGGATGCGGGTATGGCGTCAACGCAACACAGCTTTTGATCCTGCACATGTTCTGGGAACTACAGCTTATGGTGGTGGCGGAGTAACGGTTTGGGGCTGCTTCTAATATGACTCCAAGTGAAACTTGTATTCATTAGAAGGCACATTAACTGCTTTGAAATACAGAGATCAGATTCTTGAACCCCGTATTGTGCCCCATTTTGATGCGCATCTACTTGGTAACAGACCCTTGTTCATGGACGACAACGCAAGACATAGAGCACGCATCGTCAAAGATTATCTTGCAAATGAAGCAATTGAGACATTACTATGGCCTGCCATGTCTCCGGATATGAATCGGATAGAGCATGTATGTGACTATCTCGGGCTGAAAGCGAATGAACGTGACCCTGCATGTCAGAACATTCAAGAATTGCGTGATACTTTAATTCAGGAGTGGAGGCGATTCCCTCAACGTAGACTTTAGAGACTTGTACAGAGCACGAGGAAACGAGTTCAGGATTTGCACCGGAAACGTGCTGGATACACACGATACTGACTCTTTTCTTGTTAATGAATGTTTTTAAATGATTTCTTCTTACACCTTAATAACCCTCAACATGCCAACTCTTTGTATGTAATATTATCAGCGGTTCAAACTGAAACTTTTTTTTGAGTTATGATTTTGCAGTTTAATGGCAAATGTTTGCAAACGACATCTTGTTGGTCTTTTCTACCTATTTTGAAAAGTAAAATCATAAACTCCTATACATATTCGACTATTTTAAACGATGCGTGAAATGAACAATGGAGTGTTATATATTGATAAAAATATTGGTTTTAAAAAATCATCTCCGCAAAAATCCCGGTGGTCCCTAACTTATGGCTAAGTATATTTACACATGTTGTATATGTATCTGCTATCAGGTGGTAAGTAAATGATATTCTTCAACTATTGATTTTATTTTTTTCAGTCCCTCAAGTTAAGTGTTCTACTCCACGCCCCCTTGTGGATTCAGCACCAACTACGTTTCTTAAAACCAGCTATAGCGTAGGAGAAACTGTACCTTATAAGTGTCTTACTAGTCCAGAGATTGAAGTTCATACATGTTTAGCTGATGGCACGTGGTCTGGAGGAAACTTTGTATGCGGAAGTAATATAAAATATTTTTTTCTCCTCTTAGATATTCCCTTAACTAATTTAGTGACGATATTGAGAACATACATGTAGATATTACAAAAAGTTTGGTAGCATTGTTTTAAACAGTCTTGTTTATATTTTTTAGCCATCACTTATAGTAATGATAGCACCTTTGCATTCTTTGATTACAGACTGAATGAGTTTTCCCTGTTATCACGATAGAACTTTAGTCAAATTCTCAAGATACAAACACTAAAACAGATACATGTGATAACTTTATATACAAGTAAATTCAAAACGTTTTTTATTATCACAAATTAGCAGTCAAGTCTTTGGAGAAGTACTTGCAGTAAAATATAAGCTCCCGTTGTAGGATAAAATAAAAGTGGACAACACAAAATACCATTTTAGTAAGTTGATTGTCGATAGTTGAACGCCAGTTAACTTGTTTTCAGTAACATATATTTTGCATAAAAATAAAAAGGTCTATGTGGTGTAGAGAATAATACAACATTTATAGTTGTTGGTACGCTATATTTGATATCATCAATGTAACGGTAATTTGACTTTTCGGTAGCAACTGATCATTGCATACTAAATTTAGGTATATCATGTCATTCAAATTTTGACAGGATGTCCATCTGGGTGGATACGCTTCAGAGATGCGTGCTATAAATGGTTTGATGTGTACATGACGGCCATAGAAGGAAATGCATTGTGTTCCAATAACAGCGCTGCAATGGCATCATCTAAGGATCAAGCCGAAGATGACTTTTTATTGAATATAAGGTACGTCTTACTGTCGTATGTATTAAAGTGATTATACCACAGGACAATTCGTTTTAGCTAAAGAAAAACAACACACGACCGCAATCAAGTCTCCGAAGTTACTTGGTTTTAACTTTACACATTTATACATTAAAACCTAATATGGAGTAGCCATTGCCAAAATGCGAGCACAGACTATGTTCTTTATTAATGTGTTTTTACACTATTCCTTGTTTTACCTTGTTCAATAATTTTGCGAGTACCTTTATCAGGAACCTATAAATCAACGGGACTGAAATCAAACGATAACGTATACATTTCATTGTCGTGCCACTACTCTAACTAGCGAACAAGTGTCGACATGGATATAATCGCATATATGATCGACAACCGGCAATCTGTCTGTTCGAGACTCAGGGCATCGGCACTATGTTTATATATCAATATATTGATCTATTTAATAAAGAAATAAAAAAAACCCCAAAAAACAATGCAAAAGAAAAACACACTCAAAAACGCACCCCCCCCCCCCAAAACCGTAAAAAACACAAGGTTTTAAAGATTCTAAATTTGATAGTTGTACTAGTCCCAGTGAGTTCAAATCAAAGCCTCCTAGTATGGGTGTGTTTGATGTTATGGCTTTCACCAATTAAACAAATTATATGATGACACAGGTATTAGCTACCTAGGGATGTACCCTTAAACAACTTACGACACAGTTGTTCATTGAACCATTTGTTCTTGAAACCTGTTATTACATAACAATTGCAGTAGGTGGCCACCAAATTGAAAGAGATTGGTTTAAATAAAAAACACATTCAAATTCTGAAAATTTTTCGTTATTTGCATTGAAAATAAAAGAATTTCTTGTTAAATAGAAGCTAAAAATACGTAACAGGATGGAGATGAAAAAGTGTTCGAAGAAGGGTCACAAAAGTATCCTTATTCGTCTTGTTCTCAATTATGACCTATTTCTGTGCATTCCTAAAACATTATTCTTCCAGAATATAAAAAAAGGAATACTGCGTTCATGATACAGGCGAAGATAAGTCTTATTTGAGAGCACCATAAAACATTTGCGCAGACTTCCCGAAAACGTTCTAATATTTCATGCTATGTAATCCGATAATATCTGCCGCTTCTCAACAAAAATAATATACGCAGCTAGGCGACAAAAAAACCGAAATGATTTGTTTGATTGATTGATTTGATGTCTGCTTTACGTACAGCGAGCAGTATTTAAGCTATATTCAGAACGGGAACAAGTAAACAAACAATAAATCAACGGAAAATGGGGGTGGGATTGCTCACAGGGAATACAATTTTGACTGCCATTGGAAAAGTATGGCGTTTTGGGTAGGGACGGAAAATTTAGCCTTTTGTAGCGGCTACAATGAGCCTACTCTTTTTCGAAATCAACAAAATGGGTCTTTATCGTGCAAGGAGCGTGGCACTCTCCAAAACGTAACCCACTACGGTCCGTGGTCAGGCTTTCCGTATTATGACCTGACAACCCCCAAACGAGAGGGTCTCCTCTATCCGCCACCTGCGAAATGATTGGTCAATGCCTTTTAAATGTGTAATTTGACTTAAGATAATATATGGTCTGAAAGTATAAAGTTCGTCGAAATGATTTCCGCTGATTATATATATTTTTTAAATGAAAAAAAAAGGTCATGATAATACAATAAGGCAAATAATACACTAAAAATTTAAAGCAAGAATTGATCTGGAATCGTAATCTTCTGGATACTGTCATTTCTGCGTTCTCTTTAAATCTCGTTTCGGTCTCGTATACGACGACGAAATTGTACTTCCTTAACTGAAGACTTTGCGAGGGTCCAAAAAAGCCGGAGTACCCGGAGAAAACCCCCGACCTGCGGTAGGTAAACTGCAATCCTTGTCAATTAAGATTGGAGTCGAGTGAACCCTGCCTGCAGTGAGAATTGAACCCGCAATCTCAGTGCTGAAAGACCACGTGATCAATAGAAGACGAACTACCTTGACCACTCGGCTGTAATTAAAGACAAATGTTTGTTAATTTAGGGCAAATGATCAATAGTGATGGTAAGCAACCATTGACGACAAAGGATAAATTGTGATGCATTTATTCCTTAATTTACTATTTAAAACAAATTCAAGTAATAACGTTTATCATTAATTTAATGAAACATATCTCTTGTTTGTTGTGCAAGAATTATAATGCAGCCAATCTCCTATACATTTTATTCACTCTAGAGACAATAGCCGTTCATTCTGGCTTGGAATGGATAAAAACAATGGACAGTCATACTGGACATATGATAATTCTCCTGTCACTTGGTCTAACTGGGCACCAGGTAAAGCATTACACATTTCTTAATTTTTCTATCAATTGTTCCAACTGGGAACCAGGTAAAGCATTACAAGTATTATACTTAAATTAAGTAAATCAGTATCCAAGAACTAACTCGAAAAGCCATGGCTTAAAGAAACCCAATGAATAAAACAATCACTTACATTAAACAGGTACAACAAACAGAGAAACACTGCACAAACCCCTTTAAATATTGACCTTTGTCGAGTATACTTATGGTTTAAATTTATTGTAATTGTAAAGTTAACTATAAATCCTGTCACTTGGTCTAACAGGGCACCAGGTAAAGTATAACACGTATGATAATTCTCCTACCACTAGGTCCAACAGGGCACCAGGTAAAGTATTACACGTATGATAATTCTCCTGTGACTTGGTATAACAGGTCACCAAGTAAAGCATTACACGTATGATAATTTTCCTGTCACTTGGTCTAACAGGGCACCAGGTAAAGTATTACACATATAATAATTCTTTTGTGACTTGGTCCAACAGGGTACCAGGTAAAGTATTACACGTATGATAATTCTCCTTTAACTTGGTCTAACAAGGCACCAGGTAAAGTATTACAAGTATGATAATTCTCCTGTCATTTGGCCAACTCGGTACCAGGTAAAATATTACACGTATGATAATTCTCCTATCAATTGATCCAACAGGGCACCAGGTAAAGTATTAAACATATGAAAATTCTTCTGTGGCGTGATCCAACTGGGCACCTTGCCCTTCTTTTCCCATCTACTTTGATATATATAAGTAATATATTATTACAAGCTCGTAGCGATTTATATACTGATCGGGCTCGAATTGTCATGTTAATTGGGTTTTTCCTTCGTTTACAGGTACAGACTCATCTTTATACAAGTGTGCTAATATACAGGAGGACGGCAAATGGAACAGTTGGGGTTGTGATTGGGATTATTTTTCAATAATATGCAAATTTAAACCATCAGGTAGGTACATGGTTTTCTGCGAATTATTTCTAAACTAATTAAAATAAATTTGTATGAGCAAACCCAGTATTATAAAAATTAAAAGAAATTAAAAATCGTCTTTTATGTACTGAGGCGATTAAGAGTGTATAATGGTCAGTGACGTTTTAAATTAGAATCATTATCATGCACGATAATATTTCCCCAAAATCGATACCAGGTACATATCAAAAACACAAAATATTCGCACTATTACGTATTTATTCATATGTCTTTAATATAGTGGTCTTCGCAAATTAATTTGAGTTCCTACAATTCTCGTAAAGAAATTGGTGAGTTGTTTAAATTGAAGTATACATTTATTTGGAAATCCGAATTATAAACTCTTGTGTTGTAGAACGTTTAGAATGTTTGGATTATAGATCGGATTGTGTACAGTTACTTCGTGATGATCCTGGATTTTGTGTTGCATTCCAAGATTTCGCAACAAACAACTGTCCATCGACTTGTGGAGTATGTGGAACAGGTAGTATTTAATTTGAGAGTAGAAAAAAGATTCTTAACCTTACGCCATGGAAGTGTTATATATTAAATAGAAATTTCATGCTTACTTCAACAAAGAAAATATATGGAGGATATATAAAAAGACTACATAAACGCTTCAGGTTTTTACTGCAAAACATACCTTAAGTATATGATGGCTGTATCATATAAACGTTCTACACCATCCAACATATTGCATGTTTTATACTGTCGAGGTTATGTAATACCTTTAAAAATGACATGTAAACATTTACAACTCCGTTTAACTGCATACCTTTTTTTCTATATCTATTGTTTAGTATTACTAATTTATTTTTAAGTAACAACGTGTGACAGGCCACCATACCCACCGAATACAGTTCAGACAACTAGTGGGTCATCCGGTGTTTCTGTAGGAAAGTTCTTTGGATACAAATGTACAGATGGATATGAATTAAGTGATGGTGATGTAAAACGAGCTTGCCTGAGGGATGGCACGTTAACAGGAAAGCCACCCGTCTGTCTAAGTAAGAATCAGAGTATACTTGCCATATTCTAATTTCATCCGGTACTGCAACATAAAAATGATGATAAGATGAACTTATTTTATTATCAATGCTTATTTCTTTATAAGCTGTGTAAGATCCCATATCTTTTGCTCAACAGTCATTGGAATTTACTTACTGTTAAGGAGATTAAAAGACATAAGCCTGCGTTTCCTAAACTGGATAATATAGATAAAAATAACATTAATGATAGTCGAACTGTATTTGTATACACATATTAAAATTTCATAATACCTATATTATTATTTGCAGAGAGTAATTTAGTTCCCTCCAGGAACAATGATTTATCATTACGCAAGCGCAAATTTCTGGAAATAGAAACGAAAATGTTTATAGGAAATAATACAGCAATGAGAATTCATAAGTCAGGGAAAGTTGTCTCGTGGATGTTCTACAGTATGGTAAACTGTGAAGTTACCTTTAGCGTGTGGAGATTAGAATCATTAGACAGGTAATAAGATATAATTCATAAGTCAGGGAAAGTTTTCACGTGGCTGTTCTACAGTATGGTAAACTGTGAAGTTACCTTTAGTGTGTGGAGATTAGAATCATTAGACAGGTAATAAGATAGAATTCATAAGTCAGGGAAAGTTTTCACGTGGCTGTTCTACAGTATGGTAAACTGTGAAGTTACCTTTAGTGTGTGGAGATTAGAATCATTAGACAGGTAATAAGATAGAATTCATAAGTCAGGGAAAGTTTTCACGTGGCTGTTCTACAGTATGGTAAACTGTGAAGTTACCTTTAGTGTGTGGAGATTAGAATCATTAGACAGGTAATAAGATATAATTCATAAGTCAGGGAAAGTTTTCACGTGGCTGTTCTACAGTATGGTAAACTGTGAAGTTACCTTTAATGTGTGGAGATTAGAATCATTAGACAGGTAATAAGATAGAATTCACAAGTCAGGGAAAGTTTTCACGTGGCTGTTCTACAGTATGGTAAACTGTGAAGTTACCTTAGGTGTGTGGAGATTAGAATCATTAGACAGGTAATAAGATAGAATTCACAAGTCAGGGAAAGTTTTCATGTGGCTGTTCTACAGTATGGTAAACTGTTAAGTTACCTTTAAAGTGTGGAGATTAGAATCATTACAGGTAATAAGATAGAATTCACAAGTCAGGGAAAGTTTTCACGTGGCTGTTCTACAGTATGGTAAACTGTGAAGTTACCTTTAGTGTGTGGAGATTAGAATCATTAGACAGGTAATAAGATAGAATTCACAAGTCAGGGAAAGTTTTCATGTGGCTGTTCTACAGTATGGTAAACTGTGAAGTTACCTTTAGTGTGTGGAGATTAGAATCATTAGACAGGTAATAAGATAGAATTCACAAGTCAGGGAAAGTTTTCACGTAGCTGTTCTACAGTATGGTAAACTGTGAAGTTACCTTTAGTGTGTGGAGATTAGAATCATTAGACAGGTAATAAGATTATAGCACTAAGAGGAAAACGCTGAAAATATACTTTAAGGTTATTTATATTAGGTGATATGATTTTTACCTTAACGTTTATATTTTATTCTTGTAATCGGTTGAAAAATTTGGGTAATTATTGGCGAATGTTATGTTTGAATCAAAAACAATAATTTGATGGCTACTGTTTGCATTTTTTAAATTGTTGTTTGCAGATACACATTAGTAGGGAAGAATACCATTATCAAAAGTCGACACGATCGAAAACGAAAAGTTGATATTCCTGCACAGGAACAAATCAGTGTATTGAAAAACGATCTTATTGGTGTTTATTTTGCTGACGGAAAGGGTTCGTGTATTCCATATGATCTGTGTAAACTCAACCAGGATTTGTATGGACAACAGATGGAGGCTATTTCAAGGAAGGGGTTGGCATCATCGTGGATTGTAAATACCGGCTATAATTTTAAACGTTTGGTAGATGATTCTCGATGTAAAACATGGTCATTTTCTGCAGTTGTCCAATAAATATCCTTATTCCTTTTTGGTTTATTATTTTTACAATTACACAGTCTATAACATAATTGTTTTGTTTATTACATTTTAATTCTCTTTCTCGTTAGTATAACCTAAAACAATTAAGAAACTTACGTTCCTCATTTTACTAGGTTAAAAAATTACACAAACGTCTTACAAAAACCTTTCTATTACTGAAAGAATACTTCACATTTCTAAACAAAGTTATGCAATATAACATGGTTTGGGCTGCTCAACCGAAGCGGTTTATGAAAGATGTAAACAGAACCAAACCATTTTATAGAGTATAAGCTGTTCAGAAATGCGAAATATTCTTTATATTTTAATGTTAACTATGAATCTTGACATTGTTAATGGTAAAAACCATGACGTCATGGCACTTTTTTAATTTAAATTTTAAATTTTTAACGTCATGTGACCGACGCAATTCATATAGTATAATATGGGTTACTCCATTTAAAATGGCCAATTAGATTGCACCTTCCAAAGCAAACTATTGGTTCTTACAAGTCATTCATCTTAATTTTATTATATTCTCGAACTCTACAAAAAGCTCGCTTATTCTAATAAAGGTTCATAATCAGACCTGGATTTAAAAAAACTATTTATAAAAAATCCATTATTTTATACCATAATTCTTTAAAATTTCATGAACATTTTTATTAATTTTGTTTCTACAGTTACAATAATTCCTTATTTTTAATTAGTCCGAATTAGATACATATCTTAAAGCTTTGTCCAAAATCATAGCAAAGTAATATAGCATTATTTATGCCATTTGATCTCGCAAAGACACCAAGCGAAGTGCAGCAAGCTCAGTTAGCGTTCTTATAATATATCCAAAACAAAAGTGGAAGAAAAAGGGCCACAAATCGTAGCCTACGTTTTATTTGGTAAACTAACTCTAAATACATGTATGGTACAACTATTTTCACAATAGCCTTTGGTGGGGTTCAAAATTTTTTGCCTTAGGATCAGAGAACCCCCACCCAAAACTGCACTACAATGTCCACTATATAATACATACATATTAAAAGCACACAAAAAGCCAACAAGAATGACTGCTCCTGCTAAGCCATTCTAATAAAAAAGAATCAAAACAATATACAGTACACATAATTATGACAATTACAAAACGTCCACTTATTCCTTCCATTCTACCTTAACAACAAGGTTCCCTCTTAACAGGGCAGATTGTTCGGACGAATGTATTTTAAGATGCATTAGAATGCCACTGACCTAGCGCATTTGAGGATTTGTCTTACCAGAGTCCTTCGCATAACTACATACTCCAATCCAAAAACTGTGATTTATAGCAGCCACTTGATAAACCATGTGATATATAGCACTAACTTGATAAACCATTTGATTTATAGCAGCCACTTGATACACCATGTGATTTATAGCACCGACTTGCTTGATAAACCATGTGATTTATAACACCGACTTGATAAACCAATATGATTAAAAGAAGCATTTAAAACAGGAGTAAATTGTGTCCTTCTTACTGTTGAACCATCTATGTTACCATTTAAACAGCCGCCCATTATGTCTTGAACTAATAAATATTTTTTCTTTTTTTATGTATTACCAGACAATTTTTAGTCCACAAACAATAATTTAGAGAAAGTGTCCGGTTTAAATGTTTATAACAAATGACAAAGCCATCGTGACTTATTTAAAGGTCCAGCAACTGTAGGCACTGCTTGTTCTTTATACCGTTCACACTCCATGTGATCTCCCCAATGCGCTAATTTGATCGATCGGCAACCTACTATCCAATAAAGGACCTTTTTAATGCCCAAAATTAATTAAAAAATCAGAAACGAGGTAAAAGGGTCTTGGGCATAATTAATTTTATAAAAATAAACAATGGCAGCATTATACGAACTAATTGTAGCTGGTGATTAACCCTTATTATGTAAAACGCTAGATACATTGACAAAGTAGAAATAATACGCGCAGAGAACAGGCGTAAACTCAAATTCAATACATCATAACTAAAATGTTCAAAATCTTTCTACAATCTTGTATATGTTTGTTTAATGTTTGGTGCGAACGAATGTTGTACGGTCTTATTTAATATTTCAATATCATCAATGTCAGAACCCTCTGCTGGCATAGGATTGGCTTCTGGGTTTTAGAGCATGACACTTTTGGATCTTCAAATGGAAAGACCATCACTATAAACATTCTTTTTGCCGAAATATGCACTGCTTTAAAGTTCTAATGACAACAAAATTAATTTTCTTTACAGCAACCAAATTATCGGTTCATGGCTTGTACAATTATTGATAACATGCTTCATTATATTGTCACAAAAACAACACATTGCTCGACCCGACATTTGATGACTCCAAATTTCTACAGATAAGGCAACTGGGTACAGTACTTTTATAGTCATATTATATTGTAACCCATCAAATTCCATTCTCCTAAAAAAAAACAAAAGCAGCACCATAACTTAATTGCCCAGATTCATCCGTATACAATAACAAAATTGCAGAAATTACACAAATGTCATCGAAGAAAATACTTACCATAAAACGGGTAGACGGGACTTCACACTTATAAATCATCCTTGCATCAACTGCTTTAATACAAGACCATCTAAAATATGTACATAAAACTGGGGTAGACGAGACTTCACACTTATAAATCATCCTTGCATCAACTGCTTTAATAAAAGACCATCGAAAACATGTACATAAAACTCGCGTAGACGGGACTTCACACTTATAAATCATCCTTGCATCAACTGCTTTAATACAAGACCATCTAAAATATGTACATAAATCTGGGGTAGACGGGACTTCACACTTATAAATCATCCTTGCATCAACTGATTTAATAAAAGACCATCAAAAATATGTACATAAAACTGGGGTAGACGGGACTTCACACTTATAAATCATCCTTGCATCAACTGCTTTAATACAAGACCATCTAAAATATGTACATAAAACTGGGATAGACTGGACTTCACACTTATAAAGTATCCTTGCATCAACTGCTTTAATAAAAGACCATCAAAAATATGTACATAAAACTAGGGTAGACGGGACTTCACACTATTAAATCATCCTTGCATCAACTGCTTTAATACAAGAACATCTAAAATATGTACATAAAACTGGGGTAGACAGGACTTCACACTTATAAATCATCCTTGCATCAACTGCTTTAATAAAAGACCATCTAAAATATGTACATAAAACTGGGGTAGACGGAACTTCACACTTATAAATCATCCTTGCATCAACTGCTTTAATAAAAGACCATCTAAAATATGTACATAAAACTGGGGTAGACGGAACTTCACACTTTTAAATCATCCTTGCATCAACTGCTTTAATAAAAGACCATCTAAAATATGTACATAAAACTGGGGTAGACGGGATTTCACACTTATAAATCATCCTTGCATCAACTGCTTTAATAAAAGACCATCTAAAATATGTACATAAAACTGGGGTAGACGGGACTTCACACTTATTAATCATCCTTGCATCAACTGCTTTAATAAAAGACCATCTAAAATATGTACATAAAACTGGGGTAGACGGGACTTCACACTTTTAAATCATCCTTGCATCAACTGCTTTAATACAAGACCATCTAAAATATGTACATAAAACTGGGGTAGACGGGACTTCACACTTTTAAATCATCCTTGCATCAACTGCTTTAATAAAAGACCATCTAAAATATGTACATAAAACTGGGGTAGACGGGACTTCACACTTATAAACATCCTTGCATCAACTGCTTTAATAAAAGACCATCTACAATATGTACATAAAACTGGGGTAGACGGAACATCACACTTTTAAATCATCCTTGCATCAACTGCTTTAATACAAGACCATCTAAAATATGTACATAAAACTGGGGTAGACGGAACTTCACACTTTTAAATCATCCTTGCATCAACTGCTTTAATACAAGACCATCTAAAATATGTACATAAAACTGGGGTAGACGAGACTTCACACTTTTAAATCATCCTTGCATCAACTGCTTTAATACAAGACCATCTAAAATATGTACATAAAACTGGGGTAGACGGGACTTCACACTTTTAAATCATCCTTGCATCAACTGCTTTAGGGCCTCGGTGGCCGAGTGGTCAAGGTAGTTCGTCTACTATTGATCACGTGGTCTGTCAACACTGAGATTGCGGGTTCGATTCTCACTGCAGGCAGGGTGTACTCGACTCCAATCTTAATTGACAAGGATTGCCAGTTTTCCTACCGCAGGTCGGGGGTTCTCTCCGGGTACTCCGGCTTCCTCCCCCAATAAAAACTGGACGCCATGAAATAGCTGAAAAATTGCTGAAAGTGGCGTTAAAACACCATTCAAACAAACAAACATCAACTGCTTTAATACAAGACCATCTAAAATATGTACAAAAACTGGGGTAGACGGGACTTCACACTTTTAAATCATCCTTGCATCAACTGCTTTAATACAAGACCATCTAAAATATGTACATAAAACTGGGGCAGACGGGACTTCACACCTTTAAATCATCCTTGCATCAACTGCTTTAATAAAAGACCATCTAAAATATGTACATAAAACTCGGGTAGACGGGACTTCACACTTTTAAATCATCCTTGCATCAACTGCTTTAATAAAAGACCATCTAAAATATGTAGAAGTTTTCAATATGGCATCTTATTTCGGCCCATCAATTCCAGTGCTCTGCTGAACCACTTGAAAATTTGAAAAATGCTGATGAACATCCAGTAACTAAACATTTATCGTAATAATAAAACCCATTCCAATATATACCAAATTTAAGATATTCTAAAGGACTTAAATGTAAATTGCTGTTAGACATTTCTATATAACATTAGCCATATACACTGGTGCGGAAAACTATTTTGTAGCATCTATAGCATCTTCAAACCTTGTGTAGTAAACAGACTTCATCTCTCGTGGAATGTAATCAGAAGCTGACAAGGCAGAAGGAAAAGATAAATGATGAATCATTCGATATTTGTTTGGCTCTTTGGGCAAAAACCTATGGGTGAAAAACGTAGATTATTAAACGTTCTTCAAAAGACCAGGTAAACAGACCAGCTTCTATTTAAATTTTGATCTATCTGACACATTGTCAGCTTGTCTAGAGCAGATGGAAAATTTATTCAATAAAGATGTGGTAACAATAAATCACTAAACGGAAAAATCAAACAAAAACCTACTGATCAAAAAGTTCCTGTCCTCCATATCATAACCAACCAAGTAATTATTCAATTTTTTTTATCAATGGGGAAAGGTGGTTTTGGGACGAATGAGTACTTGAACTTATAGCGAGCACAGCTCGCAGCGGGCAGCGAAGCTGCCCGCGAAGAGCGGTGAGCTCTACGGCAATTACGTGTCACGTG
The DNA here is from genome assembly GCA_944474755.1 of Limnoperna fortunei. NCBI lineage: Eukaryota > Metazoa > Mollusca > Bivalvia > Mytilida > Modiolidae > Limnoperna > Limnoperna fortunei. The sequence continues at coordinate 60,069,612 of OX104122.1, read as the reverse complement.
ATCAAAATGAAATCACGTGATCAAAATCTGCTTAATGCTGATATTGACTTTTTTTCGTCCGGAAGTTGATATCGTCAAAAAACTGGAACAAAGTGAATGAAGAAGGTCAAACATTAATTTTAAAGAAAGACTTAAAAATAAAGTTGAGATCGATAAAAAGTAAATGTTATATTTAAAGATAACAACAAAAATTTCATACTATTTTTTTGGAATCTCTAAATCGATCTTTAAAAACTACACTCAAAGACATTTCATGTGACGTCACCATTACAAAGAAAGACGTCACGTGACCACTGGAATTTAGAGGCACTGTCATAGGGTAGCGACAAGTATTAAATGTGGTGTTAACTTTATAAATTAAAAATTTAGAATTTGATGGAACTTAAAATAATATTGTGTTTCAAACAAAAATTTAGTTGCAAGCTGTTTGCCTTCTTGATTTATTTAAAAAAAATAAAGTAGCGTGATAATACTACCCCCTTACACTACACAACGAGGAATTTTCATACATTTCAACATTTGTATTTCATTATCTACCAAATATATAGTATTTGTCTCTATATATGCATCGACTACGGCTCATGCGCTTACTGATTTTCGCTTGGTACAGAATATCTATAAAAAGTAAATTGACAATTTCTTCCTGCTAATTCAACAATTTTGGTAAGAATAAGATTATGAATTATTTAATTAATGTATAAAACAGTGACTAACACATACAAATTCTTATGTGCATAAAAAATTAAGGAAAAACTAACTTTTCCCAATTTATTTCTTCAATATTTATTACGTAATCGCCTGTTTATTACCTGTGGCACAAAAACGGAACAAGAATAACAAGCCGCGAGTTCGTACCTTTTTAAGTCCGAAGACGGTTATTTGATGTTTTAAATTTATTTCTTTAAGTCCTAAGCCGTTATTTAAAGTATGCTACAATGACTTAATAATTATAATATGGACTGCAAAATCAGAAAAATACAACACATATCAAACAAGACTGTGAAGAGCTACTGGACCCCTAATTAACTTAAATTTGTCTCAACATTTTCGCGATAGTTAGCCAAATAAGAAAATTTTTGAGCCATACAATTTTTTAAAAATTACACTATAACATGTATTTACTTTGTTCAACTCTAAATATACATAATCATCACCAGTTATACTACAACTGCGGAACCGTACTGTATTCGTACCAAATTTTTTTTATGTAGTGGACCAAATTATAACAAGCTACGGTTCCGCAGCTACAACATCACATTACACAGCGACAGGTCCCGTTTTCAATTTGTAAATTTAAATTTAATAAAATGCAATATAGCTGACCAAACTGTATATGCGTTATTTAATACGAACAATACAACAAACTGTAAAGTAGATCAACATGAAAAAAAGTAAACTTACTGTAGTATAATATTCCCTAATGACACAATATTTCCGGCAACATAAAACCATGAAACATCGAACTGTAACTGGAACTGATCCACGAAAACAAAAGAATCTCCACAAAATGTTATTGCTCCATAGAACACTTCCTTATCACATGTTTTTTTTTTAATCACATTATAAACTTCTTCAAACAAAACTCTAAAACATCTGAGTATGAGGCACAAATGGCACATTTATTCCACCAACATAGGAAGTAACGGAACGGATCCATAAAATCAAACTAATCCTTACCAATATGTTATTTCCCCGTAGAACACATTCTAATCACATAATTATTTATCGAATTATGCAGCTGTTTGTTAGCTGACAAATTTCTAAAATATCGGAATAGAACACATTTTGAATATTTTCCGCCAATGCAAACTGTGTCAACCTGACTATTTTAGGTCAAGGCCCTTAATTTTCATTGGTTGTTTAAAAAGGGGTTCCAATTAGGGGTTATGGGAAGGATAGTAACACTGACCAAAGCGGGATAACTCTTAACAAAAGTTAATGAAATATTCTGTATTCTGAAATGGGAGGGGCTCGGAAAGTATGTCCGAAAATGGAAGAGTGAAATCTGTATAAATGGAACTATGCTTAATGTTCATTACAAAATATGACTTAATAAATAGATTAATAAATTGTTGGCATCTATTTGACTTAGTTACTTATTGTTGACGCTATATCTATACATGCATGTAGTGAAATAGTGTACTAGTTATACTAAATGTTACACCCCGCTGCGCTAGGTGTTTTGCTTGCATTTTTTTTTATTATTCCATATTGTACCTTTGTAGTGTTATCCAATTTAAAACATTTCTACACAATAACACGTCCATATTTTATATTATGCCTTTGTTGTTGACATGTTCCAAATCGTCCTTGGCATTTGCTACGGGAATTTTAATAGGAAGTCAGCCATTTGAATTCTACAGGGACCTCGCGTTGTTTTCAAAAAAGATCGTCTGCTTTCGTAACGATCAGTGGTATTCAGACAAAACGCAAGGATTTTACCGTCTTAACTGCAGACGATATTACCCGAAGGATTTCGAACAGACGACAATGGACTCTTCCAAACATACACTTCCGTTGTAATTTAGTTCAAACTTTACTATAGAAAATTGCTATATCACATTGAAAATACGCCACATTTCAAAACGCTAAATAACTGTGGAAAATAAAGTGATCAATTCAATTTACACAGTTATTATTCTACAAAATGAGCATAAGCTGGGCCATACGCGGTTAAGTAGTTTTCATTTGTCATGCAAAAACAATAACGAAAATACATCAACATATAGTATAAGGTCCTCACAAAATTAAGGAACAAAGTAAAACAAGGAATTATGTGTAAAAGTTAGAAAAACATATTTGTCTGTGCTCGCATTTTGGCAATGCCTACTCCATATTATTGTGTTAATGTTAATCCACGTAAAAGATTCACTCGGTTTCTTTTACGTACCATACCCACACAAATTATGGGATTAATTTATAATGTATGCAATATTTCACAAAAAAAATTATCACAAATGAAATAAAAAATTAAAGGATAAAGATAAAACATTGCTCCAAATTTGTAGCAATAGAACGTATGTGATAAAACTGTAGATATCAACCTAATGTTACAAGCTGGAAACATTGACCTCCACTTATGCCTTGTAACGTAAAATGAGATGACTTTAACTGTATATCATAACAAGTATCCCAATACGGCTTTAAATGAGCAATATTACAGCTTCCAAGTACATACATTTTTATCTTTAATATTATATTTTCTAGCACAAAACAATAACATAGGCATAGACAAAAGATTAGTTGTTGTTTATAAAGTTTATAAAATATGTGTCTCCGCTGTACTTTTGTCAACATCAGATAAATACAATTCGTTTTTAGCCGAATATCAACATCAGATATTCTAACTATAATATTTTCAGGAAAACGCACAAATCCAAACACATATATATCCTATTTACAATTGTCAGTATCACGTAAAACCATAAATCTGAACACAAGCCCATCTTCACAATTAATGTCATAAAATTCCCAGTATTTCCGTTAACATGAGTATGACCGTAAACAGAAAATGAAAGCGATATATCCAAAATACAAGTCAATAACAATGATAGTAATTAAAATCTCGACATTAAAACGATGCAAAATACGTCGATTTTAAAGATGGTCGATTGTCATGAAACTGCCAAATTACATACCACTGGATCAACATTATCTATACAGATTCGCCCATACAAAAACACGGACATAATCAGGTTCCCTTTGGGGAGTAAGATAAACGAATCTCTCTCTCTTTGCATATAGGAATTTATCTTTAATAAATTCGGATTGACCGTGAAACATAACAAACATAACCAGTATGCTGCTAGAGTAAAAGTTTCTGACAACACATGTAAATAGTTCTGCGTGCAACCGTCAGTCAGAATTTTAATAAAACCAATTGTGGTCCACTTCTAGGTGACTTTATGTTTATGCGCTTAAAGTATAATAGTACTAGATAAATTGATCAGAAATCATAATTGTTGCTAAAGTTTTCAATTTCATGTTTAAATCGATGGAATCAATGTTTTATCATTTAATATGCTAAATTTGGTGATAATTAAGTCTACTAAATGGTTGATCTACTAAAAAACCTCTGTATACATAGTCGGTGATAATTCCATGGATATGTTGTTAGCAAAGCGCAGATTTTAACATGTCAACCTACCTAATACTACTGCTTCCGCACAGTTTTGCTTTCTTTGTCCCGGGTTGGTATATGTTTGCGTTGATATGTCTTTCTGTTACTCTGTATTTTTTTGTTAACATATCACCTGTAGTGATTTTTGTTTGTTTGAAAATGATTTTACGTAGGTTTCAGCAATGACCAGTTCTCGTGGCCGCTAATTTTTATTTGAGGGAAGAGCAAGCAGCATGTCCTGTCCACGTGTTTGAACACGCAACCTCAGTGTTGACACACATGTGTAATCAATAGTAGATGACTGGATACCTTAACCAGTTGGTCAACAAGGCCCACAGCTAAGCTGTTATAAAAAATTATAAAATGTTTACAATTTGGTTTCTAATGCAAATTCAGAAGAAAACTAATTTTTATTCAATTTGTTTACTCCTCCGCACAAAGTAACGAGGCATTATGTGACACCCTTCGTATAGATATGAGTGTCCGTTTTCCGTCCGTCCGACCGACTTTCCGCGCCTAGATGGTTTCCAGATGATAACGGGAAAAAAGGTCTACTTTTCACAGCTGTAAGTACTATAAAATGAATCGTTAATTTTCAGCACAATCCAATCTGTAGATTTCGACTTAGGCCAAGTCAATTTTTTTCGGTCAACAGTTGACGATTTTCTAAATGATAACAACAAACCACGACCACACATTTTGTTAAAACATTGCACAGCTGTTAAGTACTATTAAGATATAGTTTAAGTTTAATTTTCTTCACAATTCCTTTTGCAGTTTATGATTTGGGCAAGTTTTAAATTATTTTTGCAGGTTGTTTAGCTGTTCCCATAGGCTTATTTGTTTTGATTATACGAAACGCGCGTAGTCTGGCGTAGTAAATTCTATTAACCTTTCCATCTTTGATAACATTTTATTTGTAATTTGTAATTCATTAAAATGTGTTCTTAAATTAATAAAAACAATGCAACAAGCGGAATATCATTTTATGTCACATTATTATGATATTGATGTTATTGCACTTACCTATTATTTTGTATTTAGTACGATAGTACGATTGTCTCTTATTATATTTCTAAATAACCATGATTATTATTCCGGGTTTTGTATACGGTGATGCCCGGAAATGTGTCTTATGTACAATGTGCCAGTCTCGTTTGAGAGTTTTGAATAAAACGTCTTTTAGAGCAGACGTGTTTTATTTAGTCAGTGCAGGTTCCCAAAAGTTGTAATAAAACCAAAGTTGTGACATTTTATAGTAGTGTAACCATACAGTTGAGTGTAAAACAATAACTTATGTTTGCGAAATAATTTTTTATTAATGTGCATGCATCATTTAGCTTAAAGTAATTATATTATCTAATATATACTTAAAACTGATTTATGACAGCGAAAAAAGAAAATATACGTGTATAATCGTACAAGACGATATTAGTGAGATGAGCGATATATTTCCATTATCAAAAAGATAAAAGATTTAAAAAAAAAGATCAAAGATTCAAAAATCATTGTTTTAGATCGTAACAACATAAACGAATATTTCCAAACAAGCGGGGTGATGTACCGAGCATTTTTATACATCATGTACATGTAGTGTATTCTAGATGATGCGAAACATATTTTTGAACGCATAACTTATTATAATTTTTGCAGAAAAATTCAAGTGCTGCTATCATTGAACATGGGGCTTATAGCTCTTTCGCCAAAAGATGTATGCAGATTGCAAAAAATGCAAAGTGGCAACTTTTTAAACAAGATGTTAGAAAACTTGTAGGAAATATTTTGCTTAAACAGAACATAATTAAAGGATTTTAACTAAAAGTAACATGCATATGTTGGGTAGTGTCCTCTAAGGTAACTATAATATTATTATTTCAAAGGCATAAATTATGTCAAAATCCTAGTATTCACGTCTTTCAGGTTTTGTAGATATAGTCAAGAATATAACAACATCCAACTGAGGCAGCATATTTCAAAAGCCAATGTTAAATCGCAATGCGGACATGTAATGGATTGTGGAAAAAGATGACAACCTATCCAACGATTATACGCTAGAGACAATGAAATCACTAGGAAAACGTCTGCTTGAACATGTAGATTCTACATTAATAATAATTATATCGACAGAAACTGTAATCTATATACATGTTGATTTACTTCTGTTCTGAGTCAAACGACCCGTTACTATAAGTGCGTTTTCAAAATGTTAGTGATACCAGCATTATGTGCAAAGTGCAAAGATTGTCTGATAAAATGAGAAATAAACCATTTAACTATACAATAATTTGTTTAACAGTGGAATGAAAATGGCATTGTGGATGTATCCGTTTTCTTTTGTTTGTTTTATATTACAGCAATTGTAAACCTATATTTTGACGTTTTTATAAGCTGAGGAAGCAGAAATTTTGTTGAACTGTTTCACTATTGTTGTCCTTAGGCATAATAAATATATATTGATAGATATGAGGGTATACTTCTTTTGATAAAAATGACCTAGCATTAGCAGAGTTACAGTTTTCTTTTTGTCCCCCGCCACTTTGCGTCGGAGAAACATTATTTTGCTCATCAACCGTCGTCCGTCTGTCTGAAGCACATTTTGGACACATTTCCACTGAAATCGCTTGACGGATTGCTGTGATATTTAGTAGGATTAATCATCATAATGTGTAGATGTGCATACTCGAAGTCTATTTGAATCATCAAATTTTATAGGAATTGAGAGACTTTGACCATTTCAACAATATAATATAATGGTAGATCTTGTTGACACTTCTTCCCTGATGCCATTCATTGGGCTGCTTTGACGGGATTAAGTGTTGTGATGTGTATATGTGTAACTCTTCCACCATTTTGATTTGTGAAATTTTATAGAAGTTATGTGACTTGGACCATTTAAGCAATAATAAGCAATATTGCAAGCAAATTTGATCAAGCACTCTATTAAAGTTTGCACATTCTGATGAAGGTTTTTTATGTAGCTAGCTCTTTCCCAAATGATTCTAAAATTACATGCTTATTATTTGTTCTCATATTTTTAGTTTCTCTCACATCTTAGGCAATTTGATACTGCAGCGGTGAGTGACATTTGGCTATGTGTTGCAATCATCATTAATTTTCTTGCTTTGCAATATTCACCGTATTATGACCTGACAATCCCCAACGAGAGGGTCTACCCTATCCCGCCACCCGGGACGCGCTGGGCTGCTCCGTTGGTCGAGCACTGGGAACCATCCCAGTATGGTCCTAGTATTACAATTGGTAAATAGGTCACTAATGAATAATACATGACAGTCTAGATTGTGCCAATCAATTTTGCCTCAATTTTAGGTCAACATTTTGATATCGAGCAGTCGGGCAAAATAGGGTGTCTATTTTTTGCAATCCATTCCTCCTACAGTGTTCAACCCAGGTCTCTGAAACTTTACAGCAAAATTGCACACTGAAGTTGTGCACCTGTAATTATAGAATTGTTTGAAAATGTTTTCCTTATTTTTATTCCCAGACTTGTGCACTTAGTCATTTGTCAACAAATGTTACCTAGTGGGTAAATATTTTGTGTAATCAAGTTCCCTTCAGCTTCAGTTTTCAACACAGCCGCTGAACTTAAAAATTATAAATTTCTCTTGATTATACTAGAACATAATTAAGAGAAATTAGTATAGTAAAGAGAAATTAATAATTTTTCTGCTGGCAATATTTCGCAATGAGACGTTTCAAATTAGTTACCAAACGAGTGAATAAACACTGTAAACTCATTTATTGGCGTTTTATTCCTTAAAAAATTTTCATGACTCCAAGTTCCTGTGATCATGAACATATAAATCAACTAGTTATACCAGACCAGCTCTAAAAAATCATCCTAGATTCATTTCTCAGGAATACCCAGACAATCTGTACATTCTTCTTCGTGATACTACAAACAATATGTGAGCTACTTTTTCTGAAATATTTAAGTGGAAATGAGCATGACCTTAAGGTATTGCAGCTTTCAGATATATTGTTCCCCAATATATGCGTATATGGGTACACAAATAAAAAGATAAAAAGTGCCATTGGACATTCCAGATTTTCGACTGGTACATTATGTGATGGCCTATCCTGTTTCATGTAGCAATTGTATTTACATGGGCAATAAACAATTAACGTTTTTCCTCACAGTCAAATTCACAATATTATACATAAGAATACAGTTCCAGGTATTGCACAAACTCGTTATTATCAGCAAGTAATGACAACAGAAATATATATACACAATTTTGTCTATTTTAATCATTCAGAAGTTGGGTCGTAATGCATCTGGTACTGAATTTTTTAATTAAATTGAAAATGCTATTGAGAATAAATCCGAACGAACTTGCGAAAACAAAAATAAAACGCTTGGATGCAGTGCGGGAATGTTGTCATTGTAGTTGGTCGTTATTCGTAGTAGTTGATCATTATTTGTCTTAAATTCTTCATTGTTCGTCCTTTATGGTTAATCCTTCATTCAACATTTGAAATCAGTTTTCCTACCGAAGGTAAGTGGTTTTAACCGGGTACTCCAGCTTCCTTCCCAATAAAAACTGGACGCCATGATATAGCTGAAAAAATGCAGAAAGCGGCGTTAAACATCATTAAAACAAACAAACAAATCAATATTCGAAATGATTTATTCTTACTTCTTTATACTTCATTCAATATTCTTTATTAGAAAAATGCTTATTCTAAACTAGTATTTTTATTAAGAAATACAATATCGACAAAAGAAGAAATGAATTTATATTATGTGATAACGAATTTACAATAAAGAATAAAGAATTAACAATAAAGAATTAAGAACTAAAAATAAAGAATTAATAATAATGAATAAAGCATGTCAAATGATGAATAAAGGATGAAGAATTATGAATGAAGGATGAAGAATGATGAATGAAGCATTACGAAATTTGACCCAAATGGCATTCCATATCGTTCTATACGTCCCTATGTACTTCGACAGCCGTTCTGTCATGGTCGTTCTTCGCATTCAGAATGACAATTGATGATGATGGGGGATTTTAACGTCCTACACTGATAAATACCCTCGATCGGGCGGTTGTTATTTGTTAGTAGTCCAAGGACTCCACCATAATGTTTTTGTCGAATCCCTTCCTTCCTTATGGATAATTTCATTTTCAAAGAACGATTCTAACCTAGACCAAATCCAATTAATTGGGGGTTGTAAAAGGAAGGGTAAACTGCGTCACTTTATTACTACTGTTACCTAACCTGCATTACAAAATATCTATTCACTATAAACAGGCAACTATAAATCAAGTTATACTAGTCACAGATATAAATAAATCATCTAAATATCAAACAATTTTAACTAAACTTTAATTTTTTTTATTTTTCTGTTAAATTTCTGGTCATGTAATAAAACGTCGTACATTAACAACATTCGGGGCCTCGGTGGTCCAGTGGATAAGATAGTTAGTCCTCTATTTTTGATCACGTGATCACACGTTTGGTCATACTGATGTTGCGAGTAGAGTCTCTCTTCGGGGGGGGGGGGTGTGCCAACTGCAATATTAATGAAACACGATTGCCAGATTTTCTACTGAAGGTTTTTAGTCTGCTTTCTTCTCCAAAAGAAACTGGACGTCACTCTATAGCTGAAAATTGCTGAAGTGGCGTTAAACACTTTTCAAATAAAAGCAAACAAACACATGACAACATTCTATAACTTGTGTACGTTGCCATATTTTCTTGGAATTTTTCCATAAATGTAATTATTGATTTTTAATAGAAACATTATACATAATGTCTATAGGACACACTTTTTATTTATATAAAAACACCCAACACATGTCACCAATGCACTCAACGAGAGCTTCTACAAGTCTGCAAACAAACAGAAAGATTGTACCATTCAGGTAAGTTTCTTAAACCAGTGTGGACTTTAGTGCGATAATTAGGAATTAAGCAGTACAGTTTATGTTAAAAAGATAAGCCTGTTTCGTATTATATCATAAAATATTTGCTTTATTAAAGAATGAAAAGAACTGTTTTCCTCTCAACAATTTGTATACTGGACATGGCATGCGTTGCCTTTGGTCAAACGCCTTGTTCTGGAAATTCAAACATAATGAAGAGTATACAATATCAACTTAAGCTGGTAGAGGACAGTAATTCCGGACACTGTGATTGTGGTAACAGAGGTATATTTTATTTATGCAGTGGGATAATACAAGCTGGTATTATTATACAAGTCGAATAAAGCAATATTATATTCATTTCTCTTTATTGTAGATTAAATATAACGATTGGGGATAAATATATAGAACAGTGTCTTTCATTTCGACCTATTTCTAAGAAAATAGCAAAAAGAAAACCGACCGAACAACAATAGCCAAAAGCCTACAGACAGTTACAAATCCGGATATAGACAAACACAACATAAAAACCAAAAACATGAAACAAAGAAAGAGAGTAATCGGAACCCAGTTAAAACCATGGGTGCACTCAGGTGCTCCGGACGAGTAAGCAGTGTCTGCCTCTAATTAGACACCCTTCGAGTTACTCGTTCATGTATATTTTCTGACATTGTACGAATATGTTTTTATGTAATACTTAGCCGTTGTATACTTAGTGAATAAAAACGATATATGTTCTTTGACAAACTGTTTCTATATTTTGATGCATATTACTTATCTTGCATTTTAGACAGGGAACAAGTCGTTTTCTCAGTCCAGAATTCTAAACCCCTGACAAATGTTCCATCCAAGTCTGTTGTCATTTACGACAAAGTTATAACAAATGCTCGTAATGGGTATGACCCATCTTCCGGAATATTCAGTGCACCATCAGATGGATATTATATCTTTTCATGGACAATGCTAGCATATGTAGGTAGAAGTTTCCACACATATCTGGATCTAAATGGAAATCTTGTAGCACGAAATCACGCGTCAGCAACTGATGTGAATAATCACATATCCGCTACCCAGACAGTTGCTTTGGAGATAAAGAAAAATGACAAAGTTTCTATCAAATTCAAGACGGACAGACTGGTCTATATCTGTATCATGAAGGATGGTCTACTTTTAATGGCTACAAAATGGCTACAAAAAGTGGCAGTATTATTTTACTTTCAAATTGCCACAGGGCCATTGCTATTATAATACATGAAGTCTAAATTAAAGTTATGTAAATTTGCCATGTCACTCAAAATTATAACTTTACTTCATACTATGGTTACGTTATTTATGGTTTTTATAAGTTTTACCATGAAAGGTAAAACAACAAAATTGTCATAATTGACAAATGTATACTGTGACGTCATGTTACGTTGACGTCAATCTACATGACGTCACGCCGATTTTGCTTTTCGTGTTCTCATAGCGTTCCTAAAGTCGGGCATCTGGATTCGAGTTTTTCCAGCAGAGGAGGGGGATGTCAGACCATTAAGTAGTAATCCTGGATCACGCAATATGCCTCCATGCGGTGCTAAACCCATAGTGTACTTCATGTTAATTTTCAAACTGAATCTGATGAAAACATTCGTTATTGAAACAAACAGGAGAAAATTATTAAAAAAAGCATGTAACGGTACGAACTTCTTTATCTAACCCAATCTTCAATCGCCTTCATTTCGTATTGCATTTATTAATTTGTTAAAAGTAAGGTACCCATGCACCCATGTGTCGTGTGTCCATTCTCGTTCATCGAACAAGAGATCGAAACGAACAACATTCACTTCATTCTATTGTTGATGAGCCGCAACTGTATATACGTAAACCTGGGTGTCCTGACATAATTCAAGACTTATCCGACTAGCTCATATACCAGAACCAGTTTTCCTACTGAAGGTCAGGGGTTTTCTCCGGGTACTCCGGCTTTCTTCCCCAATAAAAACTGGACGACATGATATAGCTGAAAAACTGCTGAAAGTGGTGTTAAAAACCATTCAAACAAAAAAACAAAACAAAACATATATCAGAAGGATGTTTTTTTAAATAATAATCATATAATTGGCACTTTTAATGCGACACAAAAATTGCAGTATTTTATAAAGGCTCTCACAAAAATCCAACGTGACAAAACAATTTAAAACACTCTAATGTGTCTCGTAAAAGCAGACACTTATGATGTCAGAGTCAGGTAAGCCCGGTTTTTAGTTGTCTTCCTGAGTGTCTCGTAAAAGCAAAAACTTTCGAGTATTTTTAGAAATTACATTTATATCAGCCTTGTGTCGATTTCTTCGTTTTTTGTCTGTGCATTCGGCCGTCACACACAGGTCTACTTTTAATTGTCGATGAAGATAAAATCGAATCATAATTGTAGTAAAAAAACTAGTGTTTGGAGCAGAAGGTGCACTTTTATTATATAATGAACAGTCATTTCAAGGATCATATAAAATACATGGCATAACATAAAGTGGCACTGACCTCCAAAGGAACTCCAAACACACACACAATAAATCACACAGAAAAGCACAACAACAAAAGAAAACAAACAAGCAAATATACAGCAGTCCAAAGTAAAAGATAAAAATAGGAAGAGGAAGGGGCTATCTCTATATTAAGAAGGAAGGAACATACTGTTTATGTGAATTAACCTGTGAAAAGATATGCATACATCTGCTTGGAAACTGCAAAAGATTTGGTGTGAGCGTTCTTAATATAGGTCTGATAACATGAATGGTGTATCATCATCTCCTAAAAATACTTCAATTAAATTAACATCAGCGTTAAATGGACATATCTTATCATAATCATTTCTAGCTAATGGTACAATGTGTAAAAAAATTAGAATTTTGTCTGTCTTAGACCAATTGATGTGAAGTTCTAAACCTTCTCTAGTAAAATGAATCTGACTTCATTTCAATTGTTCAAATTTCCTATATGATTTGATAGATGAACACAATAAATTTGAGGCCCTAAGCATGCCAAAAAAGGCAAATGTAAACAACACTCACATGCAAGCTTCTATTGGTATAGAGCGCTGTAATAAAAAAAAACATCTGCCTAATGGTAAATGGTAATTTAGATGTAGGTAAATGATTATTGAGTTTGGAAATGCCCTGCATAGTGAGCGAAACATCGCAAGAATCAAAAGTAGCTGCACCATGACCCAAAAGTCGACTTATAGTCTTTAACCCGGATACAAAGTTCTTGATATCCAATGCTAAGCAAACTGTGTGATAAAAAGCAAATATAATCTGATAAAACTTCAATCCCACATGGAAAAGGCGTAAACTTGTAATATTCACAAAAAGGCATAAGAACGAAGCTGAGTCTTTAGGTTATTCCTGGTTCCTGGTTGAAATGCTGCCTTCTTCACAGACTTTGGCGATTATAGCTCTGCGGGCAACAGTTTCTGTAAATTCCAAATATTATATATTATAACAATCTTCCAAACTACAGGTAGCAATAGTACATTCACAATAATGGCCATCACATTCATTCTGAAATAAGATTGTTAAACTGATCTCTGTATTTAAGCTCTGTATTCCAACGTGACAAACAGTCAGAGAGTTTGTTGGACTTAGTGTCAATATATACTAATTTAACTTCAGCATTCAGCAACGTTTATCTGTCAAATAGTTCTCCCATACTTTTAAAGCAACACAAACTGCAAACACTTCACACACTCCAATGGGTGTACCACAAAGTTTTTCCGGAATGTCTATGTGAATATATTGTTGATTTACAAAATTAACACCTCCAATGCCTTGTAGGCACTCATCAGTGAATATCAAAATATCTGGTTGTTGCCACTGAATATCTGAAATAAAACTTATTCCATTAAAATGTTCAAAATTTTTTAACCACCACTAAATGTCTTTTCTAAATTCTGTGTTAAGATATATTCGATAATGATTGTATTTATACTTTCGTAATAAGCCTAACATTCTTGAAATAAAAAGGCCCTCCACTTCGAACACAATCTGCAGCAAAGGCAAGCTTGCCAATCAGTTGTTGTTATTGACACTGTACATTTGAATTTTTTTTTTGAATTGCTGCAAACAATTAATAATTTAGCACATGTTTTCCTGTGGAATTTTAACTGTCATATTGGTCGTATTATACTCTATACCAAGAAACGTCATAACTGTAGAAGGTGGAGATAATTTATTATCACTTACTTTAAGACCTAAATCTTTAAAAATGTGTTACGTTTTAGTAGAGTCCGGTGCGGCAGCCGACACCCCACCGAAATCATCATGTAAATTATCATGTAAATTAATTACATGATAATTTACATCAACATGATATCATTTTGTTTCAAAATGTTATTAACAAAGTCTGATAAAGATTTCATGCCAAATATCGAACGCTTATCTACATAGACATTGTACTTCCACTTAAAACACTGAAAATCATAGTCTCTCGGATCAACTGGAATTTGCATGAAGGATTTTGATAGGTCACATTTCCAGATTTTACAGTTTTTTCCATGTTTAAACAACATCTCAATTGTTCATGCCTTGGATAATGTAACTGGGAGTCGACTCCTAAAAAATTGTCAATAGGAATTCCGGCATTAACAGCCAAATATCCATAAGAACAGTCAACTATAACGCGACGACCCCATTCTTTTTGGGGCACTGTAAATAAGGGAGCAATGGACGGTACTATACGAAATGGCTTGCTCTTAAAATGTCCGCATATATTTCTATTTTCAATATCTTTTGAAATATAACTATCGATATCACTTGAAAAAATAATAGAATCTGGACGAGACGACGGATTTGGAAAAGTGTCCTTTACATAGTTAATTGGACAGCCGAACTCCAGACAATCGACTACTTTTGGATCATGATAATCATCTACATAATGTCTGGGGGATATTAAGATCTGTTAATAATGACCTACGACAATGACTATAATTTGGACTACATGACTATAATTTGGACTACCTGACAGAAAAATCTCATGCAATTTAACATCAAAATTATCAGTTAATAAATATTTTTCCCTTCAACAATAAAACTGGCTGAGAAATCAGGATATGCATAAGTGTTGGGAGCAGCAGGTCCAACATACCAGTTTGGGGAAATAATATATCATCATAACCTTGACTTTTAGCTATATCTTGATCAAACAAACATATATTATTATATAAAACATCACTCAAATTGTCAATTAAAAACCTGATTATGAATACATCCTGAATCGTCACCTAAAATTTTCCTCTCTACCTCATCAGGAAACATGTCTTGTGCATATACATTATAATCTGGAAAGTGATTAATGCCACTAGGCTCAACTAAATAAGTACGAATATCATATTTTACCCGGTCTTTTGACGATCTGGCTTCACCAGAGACAGCTTTCCTAGCTTTCTTATGTTTTGATTTTGAAAATGTTTAATAAAATGTCATACATGTACCTTTGTCGTGACTGCTGTGTCCGTCATCTACATCCGGTAATTATAATGGTAATATTATCAAGGTGGTCTTTCCCTGACTCTGTAAGTGTAGTGTTCTCACTGTCCAGGATTGCAGCGGTTAGCTGGTCAATATTGTCCCAGGGTAGAGCAGTACAGATCTCTGGGTTAGATTCATGGCCAAGATGAACGGGTCACGCACGTCTTGTAGTGCTGTGCATTCCAGTAGAAAGTGGCTTCTTGTTTCAGGTCTGTGATGACACAGGATGCATGTAGGATCAACTTCATATTGGTTGAAGCGGTGTTTTGTGGATTGAAGGATGTGGCTACCTTTTAGAAGCTTGCACTTGATTCTATCCTTAGTTACAGCCATCTTTTCACTCCCGCTGTATGCCAAATCTTGTGGACGTAGCCAACTGTCATCTTGTTGATGTTAATATACTTCAGTGTTGAATTTGCCTTGGCATTGGTCTTGAGGGTGTTTTCCCAGTAGTCGTTTATGCTTTTATAAACGGTTTTCTTCCAAGTAAGTTTTCCTGGTGGGGTCTCTAGGAGATCATGTGGGTTTGGAAGTCCATATTTCTCTAACAGGGTGGAAACAAGTATGAACCAGCTGTTGGAGGTCTTCTTTTTAGTAGCTAGCTGGCGCCAGGCAAGCTGGTTGAGTTTTGAGTCGTGGTCCCTGCAAACAGCACCAAACATGGTGAGGGTTATGTAATCGACTACTGAAGGTAACAAGACTCCTCCTTGGCAAACTCCCTGTTTTTCTTCAAAGCTTGGTGACAAAGTGTTTTCTCATTTCACCCTGGAGTTAAGGTCTCTGTACAGTTCTCTAACAATAGTCCATTGGCTACCTTCTATTCCACTTAGATTTTACGCAGCATAGAGTGGTGCCACACCTTATCAAATGCATTCTGTGCATCCAGGAAGCCCATATAGAGTGACATGTTGTTATCATTGGCCTCAGCAATGATTTTTGTTAAGATTAAAGCTGCACTAGTCTGGGAGACACCTCTGATAAAACCTCGTTGTATTTTACTTTGGTGATACAGGATTTGGTTCTCACTGCGGAATAGCAGCAGTTTCCCTACAATCTTTGATATGGTGCTTGACACTGTGATTTTCTTGTAGGAGTTAGAGTCATGTATACATGTAGGTCTCCCTATGCCTTTATATATTGGTGTCACTATGTCTGTCTTGAAGGTGTCAGGAAGCAGGCCTAGCTTGAACATATTATTTATTAAGATAGTGAGGAGGCGTCTGACAAGTTCACCACCATACTTAATGTGCTCTGCAGATATCCATTCATGGTCAGCTGATTTGCCATTCCGTAGGGAGAGTATAAGTTTCTTCACTTCATTTTCAGTGAATAGATGAACTCTTCTTTCTCAACGTTACAGATCTCTTCTATGATAAAGGTGGCAAGTTCCACTTCATTGTGATAGTAGGCATTATCACTAGATATTGGGTCAGGAGTTCCGAGGTTTTTAAAGTACTTTGCCCAGCCCTCTGTGATTTAGGCGCTAAGTATTTATATGTAATGGAGGTTTTCTACCTTCTCGAGTGAAGAGTTCCCCTTCAATTACGGTTAATGACATATTTGAGTTATCTCCCATTGCCCGCAATGAAACTTGGAACTTCCACATCTTGGTTAAATCTACCTAACTTACTGGAAAATAGGTTGCTGTGAACTATATTGTCACATGAACTAAGAAAACATGTTTCACGCCATCTTTACATGAAAGCTACATGTAATTTTCTGTGAAGTTAAATTTAGATCGTAATGAGACTTGGTACACATAGGCCAGAGCTAATTAATGCCAAAAACTTGGAAGGTTTTGACAAATATTTGTTATAGTAGAAGTTTTTATATTCTATCACGGGAAGGCAATCACTTCAAATATATTCCCATAAATTAAAACATTATATAGTTTAGGATATAATATTGACCGATACATAGAGTTAGTCAATTCATAAGTGGCCAAAATTTCAAATATTTAAAGACGATTCATTATTTAATATCTTAGAAATATTAACTTAGATACAAACAGTCCTATTTTGATAACAGGAATGCTGAGGTCGCATGTTTATTACAATACCGTAAAATAGGTGTTTATGCGTACAAAAAAAGTTATATTCCGAAACCATTAAACATCTCCCGGGACACAATTTATATTCTAGATTTCCATTAATTTGTAATCTGGTCTACATTTTCTGTCTATAAATAAAATACGACTTGCACAGAACCACAAAAAAAAACAAAAAAAACCCAAAAACCCCGTATGTAGCAAAAATTCTTCATGTCGATAAAAAGTTATTGATTCTTTAACAAATTGCTCATGCAATTTTTTGTTGCCATTTGAAACTGCAACGTTCCACTTTTTGTTCAAGTAAGTTCTCGTACGGAAATTTGCACAGAACAAAAGAAACTAACGAGAAAATTGAAAAAGCTCTATGAACAGGAAATGTTATTTAAGTTTAAAAACGTTTGCTGACAGTTTCAATGGGAAATATGACAATTCTACTTTTTGTTCAAGTAGAAATAATCCAAAGTTCCCATGAGAAAAATGAAAATTTTATGGGAACATACACAATTTTCCAAGGAAGAAATCGTCGTTTTCTGGCACATTATTACAGTTTTTTTTCTATTTGTTTTCAATTTTTTTAACATAAATCAATGAACCTACTATTAAAAATGTCGGATTTGTCGTATCTAACTTAGTAAATTTGTTTCAGAAGATGTATTAACCAAATAATTGAGGGTAATAAACGTTGTACTTTGCTCCTCTGAATTTATATAATTAAAATTAGATTTTATTTATAAGCAGTTGTAAACACTAATCCCACCATAATATTGTTATATACAGTTGATCGAATTATTATGGTCTATCTAGAAATTCTGAATATATTTTTTTTTACAAACTATGATTTTGGCATCTATAAAACAAACTCCAACACATTTTTTTATATAATTATTTTATTGGTAATATCTATAACCTGTGAATATGATAGTACGACTATACATACGTAGTAATAATATTGATCAAAAGCACGAAACCGAAGTTACAGTCGCGGTAAATTTCGAACGTAAACACACAGGCATTAAATCATGATTTTCGTAAGTTTGGCAGCTATTCGTACATTCATGGGAAAAGGGGTCTGAGGGCACACATGTAGCTTACCTATTTATTTCTGTTTTGAGTCATTTTATGCTTTCTTGAAACTGTAAATTCATAAATTCCATAGTGCCAGGTGCTTGTGTGGTTTTTACGGAAGTCATCGTGGTTTCATACGATCGCTTCCGGTTTTTAGTACTTCGGTCAGTATTTCACAATTTAAGGGAAATTATACTAAAAATACTACATAATTTTATCTCTGGCCTTCTACTTATCCATTGCTTTTTGTAATCTTAATGTTATATGTCCCTAACAATATAATGAGTAAGGCAAAGCGTCAGAACTATTTCATCCGCCATGATGATCTCGTTGCTAGGTAACCAATGATGCGGTTTTCAATTATTTTAGACGTTCTATGCCAATTGTAAATGTACTTGAACCTTATGATTTTTTAGTTTTGTGTATCATTATGAATGCATACTAGATATATGGCATGAGCCAGTAATTATTGATGCTAATTATATGTAATTTTGCCTTTTCTAAATCTCTGAGCCGCGCATGAGTTTTCAGGAGAGTATAAAAGCGAGCGAGAATCGCAATGGTGACATAACGTATCTGACTGTTGAGAAGAACACATCACTGTCAAATTACATCTAGAGGCTAAAGCCATATCTATAGGTACATATAATATCTAAAATGCATTATGATAATATAATTACCATTCCGGTTGCCAGTGAGCCAAGGTTCTAACGCATTATACACCAAAATGAAACTTAGTTCAGGATTTGGCTCAGACTCCGTCGCCTTGGCTCAGAGGAAAGACGCCATATTGGCTCAGAGTAAAACATTTGCATTTTATAATATTAAAGTCAACTTACATTACACAAAAGATACGTTATCCCACCATGTCAACATCTCACGGAATATTTTCTTAACATTACATGTCAAACCAATATACTGTATATATGATTATTATATAAATATAAACAAGGTCCTGGAAGGATTTTTATCCCCGGCTCAGAGAAGGGTATGGAAGGCCAGCATCGTTTAAGTTATTTGTTTATATGACACTTAACCATTATAGTTATTGTAAATAATAAATTATGTTTCTCTACACTGCGTATTAACTGCCGAATCTCTTAGGACCAGGACTTGCGCACTATAACTCAGACTCATGACCCATGGATTCCGACTCAGAACTCAGGCTCACAGCTCAGTACTCTCATTGCTGCAAGTCGATATTATTGTAGTTTAGAATGAGTTGCACATTAACATTAGTCTTTGTTCAGGAATCACTCAATCAATCAATGGATCGGAACCCTTTATACCAATATATATATAAATAATCGCAGGCGCACATCGTCAATAACATTCAGTTACAGCAAAATAACAGTACAGAAAATGTCGGAGTCAACCACGACTTACTCGCCGTCAGTAACAAACTGGTGTCAGAAGTGGGATGTCACATTTTCACGTGGCATCCAAGATACGGACAACGCGTACGTAGGAATTTTTCAGAATATTTTCTGTACTTAGCTAACGTGGAATTTTTGTTTCGACAGTAGAAGATCTTGGCATGGTGGAATTATTTTATTTAAACTTTTACGATTGAATATCTATAGGTTATTTCGAGTCGTTACAATTATGGCAACGTCACCAGATCCAGAAATAAGATTTAGGACGGATGGGAGGGAAAAGGAGACGCGAAGAGACGGTGATAATCAGAATTTTGAAGATGCAAATGAAACTTTGGAAGGGTATGGGACTCGCTTGCATGCTAATGGGGGAGGAGACCAGGACAGGAACCAACATAGAAATGATGAAGCGGACGCAAGACGCAGAGGAAATTTTGCCTTTGAAGAAGAATATGTACAGTACAGGCCACAGGCGGTAGCTGTAAAACCAGAACCATACGACGGAGGGGAGGACTGGGAGGAATACATATCGCACTTTGAAGTGTGCGCCGAGCTCGGGAGATGGCGTGAGGCAGACAAAGTGCTCGCTTTAGCAGCAGCACTCAGAGGAGCAGCCAGGACTTTTTATATCAGCTTGGGGCAGGTAGAGAAAAGGAACTACGAACTATTGACTCAGAAACTTGGATCACGGTTTGGGAGTACAAGACAGCAAAATCGATGGTTATCGCGCCTAGAAATGAGGAAAAGGCAACCAGGAGAATCAGTGGCTGCCCTAGCAGATGATTTGCGACAGATGGCTCAGAGAGCTTATATAGACCTTGACGGCAGGGCGCAAGAAGTTTTGGCACTTCACCAGCTCTACAAGAGCGTAGCTCCCGAGGTAAAGTATCAATGTACTAATCAGGAATGCAGAACGGTTGCGGAAGCTGTGGAAGTGATTGAAAGGTACGAAGCTATTTTGGGTGATGGAACCGATAAGAAAAGAGGAAGTGTTCGAATGTTGGATTCGTCCGGCGCAGCGGAATGTATCAAGAATGGCTCAGATAAAACATTTCAAGACACTTTGAGTGGACTTACGAGACGAGTATCCCAACTGGAAGCCAGTAAACCTAACACTGCATATCAGCAGAGCTTCTCAAGCAGGAAACCCGTTACTGCGAACGGATTTATTTCAGCCAGGCGAGACCTTAAATGTTTCATTTGTGACAGCAGAGACCACATCTGCAGGAATTGTCCATACTATCTAAGGTATAAGCGAGAGAATGAGACAAGTCAGCGACGAGACGCAGAACATACAAGACAAGACTCAAAAGTGAACAACCAGGGAAACTTCAGATCCCCATTGGCTCAATAGACCGGGAGTCAGTGGGAGATTTACGGTCGGTCAATATAAGGGTTGGGCAGATAGGGAACACTTGTGGGATATGGGATAATGGATTTTATACAAAGGGATACATAGGAGCTGTGCCATTACACCTACTTATTGATAATGGTTCAACCTCATCAATTTTGAGTTACAAAAGTTATAAACAGTTAGTGGGGTCAGGCACTAACTCAACACTCAGACCAGCGACTCACAAACTTTTTGACGTAAACGGACAAGCTCTGGAGCTCTATGGAAGCTACGAAACCAAAATTTTGTTAGGAAATTCAATTTATACAATAGACTTTTTGATATGTAGCATAGAGCAGGATGGGATATTGGGTCAAGATTTTCTATTGGAGCATGTAGAAAAGTTTGACTACAAAAAGCAAGTAATGCATACTAAGGACTCAGAGATTGCATGTTGGATAGGTGGAGAGGCTGTAGCGACTTGCAGGGTTTTATCTAAGGTAACCATCAACATTCCAGGATGCTCAAGAATTATCATACCCATCACAATTGAAAATGCAGAGCACTTAGGTCCTTTAGGATATCTGGAGGAAGCTGGCTCACAAAGGAGGAACTCAGTAAATCTTACTAGGGGCATTTTGAATCCTCACCAAGAAAATGTGGTGGCTCAAGTGGTGAATTTCACTCACGAGCCAATAATATTGCATGCAAAGGAACAAATAGGGATTTGTGAATCGTATTACGAGACACCATCTATCAGATTTTGCAACAACATTAGGACTGGGAGAAATGAGGGGCCTCTACCAGAACACATACAAGATCTGTATCAGAGGAGCATAACCCACTTAAATGATAGTGAAAGGCAGCGTCTGAAGCAGCTACTACTTAATTATGAGGACGTTTTCAGGATAAACACAGGAACAGCTCCACCAATCAGACAGGCTCCACGAAGGCTTCCTATAGGAAAACGAGAAATAGAGAAAAAGGAGATACAGAAGATGTTAGACAGGTGTGTGATTGAACCATCAAACAGTCCTTGGGGGTTCAGGACTGTACTTGTGGATAAGAAAGATGGCACCACTAGAATATGTGTGGACTATCGATCCTTAAATGATCTGGTCGTGAAGGATGCCTACCCACTTCCACGTACAGATGACTGCCTCGAGGCATTAGCAGGTTCACGTTGGTTCAGCTGTTTGGACATGAACCAAGGATTTTATCAGGTTGGGCTTCATCCGGAAGACAGAGAGAAGACAGCATTTTCATCGAGCCAAGGATTATTTCATTTTACTGTCACCCCTTTTGGCCTTGCGACAAGCCCATCAGTGTTTGAAAGACTCATGGAGGACGTTTTAAGAGGTCTTCAATGGGAGGAATGCTTGCTGTACATGGACGACATTATAGTTCCTGGTGCGACAGTTGAGGAAGAGTTATTAAGGTTGGAGCACGTATTTCAGCGAATGAGAGATGCGAATCTAAAGCTCAAGCCATCCAAGTGCATCCTGTTTCAAAGAAGTGTAAAATTTTTAGGACATATTGTTTCAGAGGAGGGTATAAAGACTGATCCAGATAAGATAGCAGCAGTCAAAAATTGGCCTATTCCAAAGAGTGCAAGGGAGATCAAACGCTTTCTTGGTCTGTGTTCCTACTACAGGAAGTTTGTAAAAGGCTTTGCCGACATTGCCAGAGCTTTACACAAGGCATGCGAGAAAGGAGCTAAATATCAATGGAATGAAGATTGCCAGAGATCATTCGATTCATTAAAAGAAGCCTTAACATCACCTCCAATTCTAGTATACCCTGTTTTAAACAAGCAGTTCATTCTGGATACCGACGCCAGCAACTATGCTGTAGGAGCAGTCCTATCACAGGAACACGAAGGACAGGAGCGAGTTGTAGCATACATGAGTAAAGCCATGAACAGACATGAGGTATCTTATTGTACCACCAGGAAGGAATTACTGGCTGTGGTTATTGCTCTTAAAAACTTCCATGCCTATGTATATGGAAGACATGTTCTCTTGAGAACTGATAATGCTGCAGTAAGTTGGCTCAGAAGTCTGAAAAACCCAACAGGGCAAGTAGCTAGATGGTTGGAAATTTTGGGAACATACGACATCAGAGTGACTCACAGAGCTGGAAGAAAACACTCCAATGCCGATGCAATGTCTAGGAATCCTTGTAAGTCATGTAAGAGACAGGAAGAATTAAACACGATGGAAGGCATAAATGAAAAGGATAACGAAAAGGAGACACTTTATCTCCCTATTGACTACCGATCGGATGAAGAAAGAGGTGAGACAATGCTAGGAATCCCTAACACAGCCAATGAAGAGGGTCAGAATAAAAACGAAGACTTAGGGATAAAGACAGTCAGAGCCGTTACAAGAAGTCAGATCAAAAACTTGCACACTGAAATGAAACCCAATCAACTCGTACTTACTGGTTGGAATGCTCAAGAACTTAGAGAGTACCAAATGGAAGACGAAAATATCAAGAGAATACTGGTAGCTATGGAAGCAGACTTGAACAGACCTAAATGGGAAGACGTCTCAAGCGGATCAATAGAATTGAAATCATTATGGACCCAATGGGATAGACTGAAAATATTGGGAGGATTACTCCATAGAAAGAGGGAACAAACAATCCATGAAAGTGAACAATGGCAACTGATAGTTCCAGAGAAGTTAAGAGACCAACTTTTACAGCTCTATCACGACATGCCTTCCGCAGCACATCTAGGAGTTGACAAGACAATTGAGAAGCTTAAAGATGGATTTTATTGGCCAAATATGAAGGAATATGTACAAACCTATTGCAGGTCATGTGACAAGTGTTTCGCAAGGAAACCGAAGAAACTTACCAGTAAAGCACCGCTTGGCGTATATGTTTCAGGTGAACCAATGGAGAGGATAGCCTTGGACATTTTGGGACCTTTGCCCCTTACTATTAAGCGGAACAAGTACATCCTAGTCATAATGGACCTTTTTACAAAATGGACGGAAGCTGTACCTTTACCTAATCAGGAGACTATAACAATATGTACGGCTCTAATTGATAATTTTATCACAAGATTTGGAACACCACTTCAGCTTCATACAGATCAGGGTAGAAACTTTCAGGCAGACATTTTTCAGGAAACTTGCAGACTTTTAGGTATTCATAAAACAAGAACAACCAGTTTTAGGCCACAATCCAATGGCGGTGTGGAAAGATTTAATAGAACACTTGCTTCTATGTTGTCTATGTACTGCGAACACTCACAAGATAATTGGGATCTTTATTTACAGCAAGTAATGATGGCATACAGGTCTTCAGTTCATGCATCAACGCAAATGACTCCAAATTCTATGGTCTTTGGAAGGGAGGTCACAATGCCACTGAAAGCTGTAATTCCTCTACCTGGCACCGATTTATCTGCATCAACACTGGAAGGCTATGTGGCTAACCTACAAAAGAAGTTAAAAGAAAATCATTGTATAGCACGTAAGGCCCTTAGAAAAACATCCCAATACCAAAAGCGGAGATATGATTTAAATGCCAGAAAACACACTTTAAAAAAGGGAGAAGCTGTTTGGATTTATGAGCCAGTGAGGAAGAAAGGAGTATGCTCTAAACTAGTACCAAAATGGAAGGGACCGTACATAGTTGAGAAGAAAATTGATGATATTACTTACCGCATCAAAAGAAGAGCTAAACAGGCAGCAGTTGTTTGTCATGTGGATCGTTTGGCACCATACCATGGAAGGAACATCCCATCATGGGCGAAGCAGTTTCGCAATCAATTGGAAAAAGAAGAGAACAGCTAGATCCTCAGTATTCCTGTTTATATTGTTTTTTTTGTTTGTATTTTGCTGAAAAAAAAGACTAGCGCTAGGCGGAGATCGGTTTAGAGGTGGCTTGATCACCAATCGGCTAAATCACGGAAATGTTGCGAGAACATTACAAAGAATCACAAGGGTACAAGGAAACGCGAAAAAGTCGCGGAAAAATTAAGCGAGGCTGAATCACAAAACGTATGGTTACAATGGCAGATGTGATTTAAATTACAGTAACCGCGGAAAAGATATGACCTGGCGAGCTCATATCTATTTTGAGATGTACAAACAGGAAGACTGGAGGTAACATAGTTGAACACATGTGGATGTTGGCCTTCCATTGGGGGTACCAAAGGTTCGGGAAGGGTAACAATGTACACATAACAAAATAAGCAAAGAATATAATTGACTCTGTTCATTTTCAGAATGGAAGCTGAAACAAAAAAAACCCACACCTGCTGGAGATGTCCTGAGCAGTTTGAAAGACTTCAAGAGCTAAAGACGCACGCCATCACCACCCATCAAGCATGCCATCTCATCTGCCCTTGGTGTTGCAAGGAAGAGGTCACCTTTAGTAGGATGTCGGAGCTAACTAAGCACAGTAAAAAGAAACACCGGGACTTAGTTACGGATCTTGAGAACACTGAATTTTTCACAGAGAAGAATGGATTTTACTTAGCTCTTAAACCTGAGGACTACTCGAGGATGGTAACACCCAATGACTGGGCCAGTACAATTGCGATAAGGACCAGAGCCGCAGTTCTAGGATGGGCAGAAAGGTTGAAAGACAGAACATCAAGGTCAAAAGAAGAATGGGAGAAGGGGTGGAAACATGTGCAGGGAATACCCATGTCTCCTCTACCAGTTCGTAAAAGGAAATACAGTCCGTCTAGACCAGGCATGGAGACTCCCCTCGTCATCTGTAGCATATCCTTGTCAACAGCAGGCAATTACGCTATTTTAAAGGCATCAGATGAATCTAGTGAAGTGTGGTACAAGGCGGAGCTGGCTCACTGGGTAATGGAAGACAAAAAGGCAATGGACAACTTGACGAGGAGAATGGCCAGTTGCCACAGGAAGAATATGCAAGGGGCACCGAAGGAATTCGTTGTTGAGCTTCATGAAGCAGCGGATACCACCATTAATATTGCAAGCACCTTGGGCATTTCAATCAAGACTATTCGGAAAGTTTTTA
The DNA here is from genome assembly GCA_944474755.1 of Limnoperna fortunei. Lineage (NCBI taxonomy): Eukaryota > Metazoa > Mollusca > Bivalvia > Mytilida > Modiolidae > Limnoperna > Limnoperna fortunei. The sequence goes on along the minus strand of OX104122.1, from coordinate 60,043,263 downwards.
GAAGTGCTTTAAAACTGCAGATAAGGGAAAAACCAAAAGAAATGCAAAAACCCAAAAGTTGTCAGGAGGATAGTTTTTTTTTAAAAAGAACAAAGTGAGAATGAGGAATGTTCAGATAAGAAAAAGAAAACTACAGAGGAGCCAACCTGTATAATGGATCTGACAGAAGATATAGGTGAAGACCCACAAGTGGAAGTTAATGACGCGCAGCACACACAAGAACCAGACTTATCAAAGAGTAGACCACAAGATGAACATCACTCAAAGTGCCCAACACCAACCAAAGTTATTAATCAAGAGGACGTAAGAATAGTAGAGATAGAGACAGAAACATCAGAAGAAGAGACAATAGAAGAACCAACATACACAGCAGAACCACTGACAAACAAGTTAAGGGCTGAGTTACTCTTAAAGACAGGAGGCATGCCACTCTTCCCTCCTGCAAGAAGACAGTGGGACATGGTCACTAAAAAATTTACAATTTCAGAACATCCAACAAGAATGCAGTGGCCACCAGCAGATTGGGAGAAGATGAGTCCAGAAGAAAAGTTGACATCATGGCGATTCAGTGCGTACACCCTTGCGAGAGAAGAAGGTATAACATCATGTACGAATGAAAGGGACATTCCAGATTCATTCTCCATGCTGGCTCTGCCAGGAACACCAATACCCGCGTTCAAGGGAGAAGACAGAATAGTAAGGGCTAGATTGGCAAATTTTAACATACTCAAAGACATCTGCCTAGGAAATCTAACCGGAAGTGTGGCGGAATCATGGGTTGAGGCACTAGAACAGACAACCAAAGGACGGACACCCAGATTGACAAGGACAATACAGACAGTTCCATTGCGATTGACAACTGAAGATCAAAATTGATGACTTTTATGAACTTTATGGACATTAATCTTAATAACAATTATTGTGAAAAAATTCTTTTACATGTACGCCTGAATTCAGGAGAATTCTTTTTCGTTGGGAGGGGAAAGTGTTATATACAGTTGATCGAATTATTATGGTCTATCTAGAAATTCTGAATATATTTTTTTTTACAAACTATGATTTTGGCATCTATAAAACAAACTCCAACACATTTTTTTATATAATTATTTTATTGGTAATATCTATAACCTGTGAATATGATAGTACGACTATACATACGTAGTAATAATATTGATCAAAAGCACGAAACCGAAGTTACAGTCGCGGTAAATTTCGAACGTAAACACACAGGCATTAAATCATGATTTTCGTAAGTTTGGCAGCTATTCGTACATTCATGGGAAAAGGGGTCTGAGGGCACACATGTAGCTTACCTATTTATTTCTGTTTTGAGTCATTTTATGCTTTCTTGAAACTGTAAATTCATAAATTCCATAGTGCCAGGTGCTTGTGTGGTTTTTACGGAAGTCATCGTGGTTTCATACGATCGCTTCCGGTTTTTAGTACTTCGGTCAGTATTTCACAATTTAAGGGAAATTATACTAAAAATACTACATAATTTTATCTCTGGCCTTCTACTTATCCATTGCTTTTTGTAATCTTAATGTTATATGTCCCTAACAATATAATGAGTAAGGCAAAGCGTCAGAACTATTTCATCCGCCATGATGATCTCGTTGCTAGGTAACCAATGATGCGGTTTTCAATTATTTTAGACGTTCTATGCCAATTGTAAATGTACTTGAACCTTATGATTTTTTAGTTTTGTGTATCATTATGAATGCATACTAGATATATGGCATGAGCCAGTAATTATTGATGCTAATTATATGTAATTTTGCCTTTTCTAAATCTCTGAGCCGCGCATGAGTTTTCAGGAGAGTATAAAAGCGAGCGAGAATCGCAATGGTGACATAACGTATCTGACTGTTGAGAAGAACACATCACTGTCAAATTACATCTAGAGGCTAAAGCCATATCTATAGGTACATATAATATCTAAAATGCATTATGATAATATAATTACCATTCCGGTTGCCAGTGAGCCAAGGTTCTAACGCATTATACACCAAAATGAAACTTAGTTCAGGATTTGGCTCAGACTCCGTCGCCTTGGCTCAGAGGAAAGACGCCATATTGGCTCAGAGTAAAACATTTGCATTTTATAATATTAAAGTCAACTTACATTACACAAAAGATACGTTATCCCACCATGTCAACATCTCACGGAATATTTTCTTAACATTACATGTCAAACCAATATACTGTATATATGATTATTATATAAATATAAACAAGGTCCTGGAAGGATTTTTATCCCCGGCTCAGAGAAGGGTATGGAAGGCCAGCATCGTTTAAGTTATTTGTTTATATGACACTTAACCATTATAGTTATTGTAAATAATAAATTATGTTTCTCTACACTGCGTATTAACTGCCGAATCTCTTAGGACCAGGACTTGCGCACTATAACTCAGACTCATGACCCATGGATTCCGACTCAGAACTCAGGCTCACAGCTCAGTACTCTCATTGCTGCAAGTCGATATTATTGTAGTTTAGAATGAGTTGCACATTAACATTAGTCTTTGTTCAGGAATCACTCAATCAATCAATGGATCGGAACCCTTTATACCAATATATATATAAATAATCGCAGGCGCACATCGTCAATAACATTCAGTTACAGCAAAATAACAGTACAGAAAATGTCGGAGTCAACCACGACTTACTCGCCGTCTGTAACAATATTTTATACTATTAAATATTTAATATTAAATTGTTTATGTTCCGCCAACGAAAGTTGGGGGACACACATTTTTGGTCCGTTTTTTCGTTCATTCGTCCGTCCCATCTTGGGTTTACATTGCGTTTTATTGTTTTTATGAAGATCTTTTCACTGGCTACATTCTGAAGGGATGTATTAAATATTTCAGGCTTGAGTGACTTGACAAAAAAAGAGGTGTTTACCAATAGGTGCCAATAAACCAGGACATCCGTGTCGTTGAAAAATATTTTCTTCTTATCTATTTATCTGTGTTGTACAATTTTGTCTAGTTAATAATCAGAGATAACCATACTCTGCAAAAACAAAGTGGTGTCAAAAGAAAGCATCCTCCTTATCAGTTATGACACAATATATTCCGTCAAAACATTCCAAGTTTGGGATTAAGCTGCACGTGGATGCTTGTTGAAGCAGTTTCGGGCTTTATGGTCTGTATTATAGTACAGTACTTAAGATTTAAAACGCAACACTTTTAGCAATCCGTCAGCAATCCGTCAGCGTTCCAAAATCCGTCGGCAATCAGTTATCAATTAGTCAGATCAGTAAAATCGTTCCCAATCTGTCCATCGGTCAAATTGACGGATTTGGAACAATTTGAATGATCTGACGGATTAATTGGACTGATCGTTTCATGCAGTCCATTCAACTTCCGGTGAGTGAAATTAATATTTCAAAATATGAAAATTCGTTTCACTCTCAAATATTAGTTTAAAAATGGCAACTGTTATTTCTCTATTATGGCTCGTTTTACCTAAAAAGGAGGCTTACACTAGTCTAAAGTTAAAAAATGACATAAATAGAAATTCACCCAATCTATAACTAATGCATCATGACGGAATATAAACATGACATAGTGTCATTTTATAAAAAAATAATTTTAAAAAACCAAATAAATTAAAACATAAACACGGGTACTCCTGCTTCCTCCCCCAATAAAAACTCGACGCCATGACATAGCTGAAAAATTGCTGAAAGAGGCGTTAAACACCATAAAACAAACAAAACAATAAAACAATACTTGACCTTGCGTGCCAAGGCGTACCTCTCGTATTTGTCTTTAAAAGCGGAAAAAGTGCGAAAGACGAAAACGTGAAGGCGGAATCATGAGTTTTTTTCCTCACTTCGCGAGTTAGCGTTAGCATTATTTGTATGTATATTTGTTTGAAGTTTATTTAACCTATCCAGCTAAACCGTCGACTTTCGACAGGAAAACTGCATCCTCACATGTCATGGTCTCTGTGTCCACATGTGCCCACGAAACCCTTGTAAAACTTAGCTAGGAAATTCCCTGGCTAGAAGTCACTATTTTGATCGGCTACATCATGCCTGAATGACTACAGCCAAACACTTGTTTCTTTCAAGCAATTTCATTAGTTGATATTTTGGAGGTTTGACTTCATATGAAAATCTTCTAGCCCAGGAATTTCCTAGCTAAGTTTGTCATGGTTTCGTGGACACATGTGGACACAGATACCCTGACTTAATTGTGAGGATTGGAAAACTGGTACTCTTTTCAAATTTAGGGATGAGTCGACCACACTCTCTCGCTGCAAGAGTCATATGGACAACCTCGGTGATCAATAGTAGATTACTGCTACCTTAACTAAAAAGATCAAGTTTTTTTATTATAAACACTTAAAAAGATCATTTGTCGCAGTTTGATAAAAGCTTTCTTTCTGTGCCACAATTCCTAAGAATTCTGAAATATAATACTACATAAGATTTCCGATAAAAGCGGAAAACATATATTATATATTTTACTCACTATTTCATTGTGTCACATTAATTTATGAGAATTAAATCTCAAATTAATAAACTTCTAAACATGCTTGTATATAGATACTTATGAGTTAAAGATGAGAACATGTAAACGTAAGATGAAATTCAATTCAATTTAGAGTTTTCGTTTTATTGTAAACGCTTCTTTGTTATCCATTCAGTAATACTTAAACAACATTGGTAAATATTCTGCGAACAGTTTGTAAAACATCGGACGGATTTTTTAAAGATGAGCTGTGTATCTTTCACTTTAGTGTACTCAAACAAAATCATAAATAGTTGACGTTCATGGAAAATGATATTTTACGATGTCTGTTATAAGCCTTCGATATTTAATGATAGAAAAAGTATAAATGTTTTCCTTACAAATCGGGAATATTTTAAATAAGGTACTAGGATTCACAGCACAGAGCTGCAAAAGCGCGTCCACAGGTAGTATAGGAGACGTTCTTCCGGTTGGAGGAGGGGTTACAGGTCATAATACGGAAACGCCTGGCCGCGGATCATAGTGGGTGACGTGTTAAGAGAGTGCCACGCTCCTTGCACGATAAGGGTCCCTTTTGTAGATTTCGAAAAAGAATAGGCTTAGAAAGGTAACTTATCCGCCCATACATATACACCTTATCTTTCCAGTGGAATTTAAATTTTTTGCACTTTGGTCCATCTTTCCTGCACTAATTGTTTCTAAACTTGTTCTCGTCCTGAATAAAGGTTGTGTTCCCAAACGTCTACTCGGAAAATAAACATATAACTAACAAATGGGGCTTAAGAGGTCCGTTTAGGGTTTAACATATAATTTTCTAGGAAAATAATTAATATTTTTCTAGTGAACGTCTCATTAATACCTAAAATTATTTTTGTACAATAATTTATATTTTGCAAGTAGACGTTTCGGGAATAGTCCTTATATACTAAAACATATTAACTGCCGAGGTGTTTGAAGAATATTAAACATCAAAATATACAAACATAGCACTGATAAAACAATCATTTCATTTAAGTTTTTACTTCACGATATAAATAAAAAAAATCGATGTCAAATTCACATTTACTTACCAGAAGTTGAGGCTTTTCATGCTGAAAGATTTTTGTCAACCAAAGAGACGACATTTTGACATCATGGTTTAGACACTCGAAATCATTTTGATTAAAATCATTAATGAGTTGAACTAGTGGTGATTTGTGATTTATTAATTAATTTATTACTCCAAATGTACTGCAAAAAACTCTGTAAGCTGGAATAGTTTTATCTGATTATTTGCGACGTCATTCATAAAAGGACTTTCGCGGTATATAGAACGTTACGCTAAAACCATCGTCAAACAAAACTTTGAAAATATTTATCAAACGCAAAATACCGCGAAATGGGCGACTTATTTCATCACGCGTTTGTTCGTTGTTGTAATACAGTTTAATAATTGAATGTTTTCAGAATTATTGGTAACATAACAATATTTTTGTAATAGCAGGAGCCATCGCATCCAACAAATCCTCTCCCCTTCCCTTCTGATATCTCTGAATTGGAAATTTGTGAGAGAAGTATCAGTATCACAACACAGATTTATTTATATAAATTCCTGTTTACACGTCATGATCTAAAGGGATAATGATTCCCAGCGAAATGCTTGGTACCGAGGCTGTGCTTATCTCAACCGTGAATTAGACATCCCTCTATTGCAACATGCATGCGGCCAATTCTAAAAAATTTATGTTGTTTTATAGATAAACAAAATTCATTGTTAATCCGGCTGAACTTTAGTTGACAACCTGTTTAAAGCAGGGAATGGTGTTAATCCGTTTAAATCGCAATTAGTCAAAATTACACGTTTACATTAAATTGTAACAACAAGAATTAATCATATGCCATTCTCTTCTGGGACTAGTATAACTAATTGATTTATATGTTCCTGATAAAGGTTCATGCGGAACTTATAAATTTATCAGTTTGGTTTGTCACAAGTCATGATGTGTAAATCATCATTCTCTTTAACATACAGACAGCAAATGACGCATGCATTTGGTTACTTATTATTTATGACAATATTTTATATTTTGGATCATTTGCATAATAGGATACAAATCCCTGAACGATAGTCCTTTCTGTAAATTCTATTTATACACGTTTGTAACATGAAAAATTAAAATTAATGATCGTTGAAACCAACACCATCGATAATACAAACAACATCTTTGATAAAACATACAGAAATCGACACTGAACCAACAATGAGGAAGTATAATTACAAAGAAAATGGAACTGTTTTAGTAAGACTCTGTAACTCATCTTTCAGAACGTTCACCATACCATCCAAGGCCATTATAAGTGAAGTCCAACCTGTTACCATTGAGGACCAACAACCAGCAAGTGAAGAGGATATAAAAAGATACTTTCAGAAGTAGATATTACACAGAGTGATTTAACAGATGAACAGTTGGATGAAGGAAAACAACTTATTAAGGATTACATTGACATCTTTAGTACAGGCGACAATGACTTGGGGCATACAGATAAGGTGAAACACACAATAGATTTGACAGATGAAACACCATTCAAACATCGTTACAGAAAAATTCCACCATCACTATATGATGAAGTTAGATCTCATCTTAGAAAACTAATAGATATTGGAGTTATTAAACCATCTCACTCTCCATTTTCATCAAGTATTGTGATTGTAAGAAAAAAAATGGACAGATGAGGATGTGCGTTGATTACAGGCAGTTAAATAGACAGATCAAGAAAGACAGCTATGCGTTACCAAACACTTCTTTCAAGCAATTTCATTAGTTGATATTTTGAAGGTTTGACTTCATATGAAAATCTTCTAGCCCAAGAGTTTCCTAGCTAAGTTCGTCAGGGTTTCGTGGAAACATGTGGAGACAGAAACCCTGACTTAATTGTGAGGATTGGAAAACTGGTACTCTTTTCAAATTTAGGGATGAGTCGACCACACTCTCTCGCTGCAAGAGTCATATGGACAACCTCGGTGATCAATAGAAGATGACTGCTACCTTAACTAAAAAGATCAAGTTTTTTTATTATAAACACTTAAAAAGATCATTTGTCGCAGTTTGATAAAAGCTTTCTTTCTGTGCCACAATTCCTAAGAATTCCGGAATATAATACTACATAAGATTTACGATAAAAGCGAAAACATATATTATATATTTTACTCACTATTTCATTGTGTCACATGAATTTATGAGAATTAAATCTCAAATTAATAAACTTCTAAACATGCTTGTATATAGATACTTATGAGTTAAAGATGAGAACATGTGAACGTAAGATGAAATTTAATTCAATTTAGAGTTTTCGTTTTATTGTAAACGCTTCTTTGTTATCCATTCAGTAATACTTAAACAACATTGGTAAATATTCTGCGAACAGTTTTTAAAACATCGGACGGATTTTTTAAAGATGAGCTGTGTATCTTTCACTTTCGTTTACGCAAACAAAATCATAAATAGTTGACGTTCATGGAAAATGATATTTTACGATGTCTGTAATAGGCCTTCGATATTTAATGATAGAAAAAGTATAAATGTATAGGATTCAAAGCACAGAGCTGCAAAAGCGCGTCCACAGGTAGTATAGGGGACGTCTTCCGGTTGGAAGGGGTGGGGGGTTTACAGGTCATAATACGGAAACGCCTGGCCGCGGATCATAGTGGGTGACGTGTTAAGAGAGTGCCACGCTCCTTGCACGATTAGGGTCCCTTTTGTAGATTTCGAAAAAGAATAGGCTTAGAAAGGTAAATTATCCGCCCATACATATACACCTTATCTTTCCAGTGGAATTCAAAATTTTTGCACTTTGGTCCATCTTTCCTGAACTAATTGTTTCTAAACTTGTTCTCGTCCTGTATAAGGGTGTGTTCCCAAACGTCTACTCGGAAACTAAACATATAATTAACAAATGGGGCTTAAGAGGTCCGTTTAGGGTTTAACCTATAATTTTCTAGGAAAATAATTAATATTTTTCTAGTGAACGTCTCATTAATACCTAAAATTATTTTTGTACAATAATTTATATTTTGCAAGTAGACGTTTCGGGAATAGTCCTTATATACTAAAACATATTAACTGCTGAGGTGTTTGAAGAATATTAAACATCAAAATATACAAACATAGCACTGATAAAACAATCATTTTATTTAAGTTTTTACTTCACGATATAAATAAAAAAAATCGATGTCAAATTCACATTTACTTACCAGAAGTTGAGGCTTTTCATGCTGAAAGATTGTTGTCAACCAAAGAGACGACATTTTGACATCATGATTTAGACACTCGAAATCATTTTGATTAAAATCATTAATGAGTTGAACTAGTGGTGATTTGTGATTTATTCATTAATTTATTACTCCAAATGTACTGCAAAAAACTATGTAAGCTGGAATAGTTTTATCTGATTATTTGCGACGTCATTCATAAAAGGACTTTCGCGGTACATAGAACGTTACGCTAAAACCATCGTCAAACAAAACTTTGAAAATATTTATCAAACGCAAAATACCGCGAAATGGGTGAATTATTTCATCACGCGTTTGTTCGTTGTTGTGATACAGTTTAATGATTGAATGTTTTCAGAATTATTGGTAACATAACAGTATTTTTGTAATAGGAGGAGCGATCGCATCCAACAAATCCCCTCGCCTTCTGATATCTCTGAATTGGAAATTCGTGAGAGAAGTATCAGCATCACCACACAGAACTCAGCATAACAGGCTGGATATTTATTAATATAAATTCCTGTTTACACGTCATGATCTAAAGGGATAATGATTCCCAGCGAAATGCTTGATAACGAGGATGTGCTTATCTCAACCGTGAATTAGACAACCCTCTATTACAACATGCATGCGGCCAATTCTAAATAACTTATGTTGTTTTATAGATAAACAAAATTCATTGGTAATCTGGCTGAACTTTAGTTGACAACCTGTTTAAAGCAGATAATGGTGTTAATCCGTTTAAATCGCAATTAGTCAAAATTACACGTTTACATTAAATTGTAACAACAAGAAGTAATCATATGCCATTCTCTTCTGGGACTAGTATAACTAATTGATTTATATGTTCCTGATATAGGTTCATGCGGAACTTATAAATTTATCAGTTTGGTTTGTCATAAGTCATGATCTGTAAATCATCATTCTCTTTAACATACAGACAGCAAATGACGCATGAATTTAATTACTTATTATTTATGACAATATTTTATATTTTGGATTATTTGCATAATAGGAGACAAATCCCTGAACGATAGTAATTTCTGTAAATTCTATTTATACACGTTTGTAACATGACAAATTAAAATTAATGATAGTTGATCCCATATAAACCAACACCATCGATAATACAAACAACATCTTTGATAAAACATACAGAAATCGACACTAAACCAACAATGAGGAAGTATAATTACAAAGAAAATGGAACTGTTTTAGTAAGACTCTCTAACTTATCTTCCAGAACTATCACCATACCATCCAAGACCATTATAAGTGAAGTCCAACCTGATACCATTGAGGACCAACAACCAGCAAGTGAAGAGGATATAAAAAAGATACTTTCAGAAGTAGATATTACACAGAGTGATTTAACAGATGAACAGTTGGGGCATACAGATAAGGTGACACACACAATAGATTTGACAGATGAAACACCATTCAAATATCGTTACAGAAAAATTCCACCATCACTATATGATGAAGTTAGATCTCATCTTAGACAACTATTAGATATTGGAGTTATTAGACCATCTCACTCTCCATTTTCATCAAGTATTGTGATTGTAAGAAACACAATGGACCAATGGACAGATGAGGATGTGCGTTGATTACAGGCAGTTGAATAGACAGACCAAGAAAGACAGCTATGCGTTACCTCGAATCGAAGCATTACTTGATTGCTGTGCAGGTAATAAATTTTTCAGTGTAGTAGACATGAAGAGCGGGTATCCCCAAGTAGAGATTATCGAAGAGCATAAAGAATGGACAGCATTTTCAGTTGGGCCCCTTGGTTTCTTTGAATTCTGTATAATGCCATTCTGATTAACAAACGTTCCAGCGACATATCAACGTCTCATGGAAAATTGCCTTGCTGAATATAATTTAAAAATGTGTTGTATTTTTATTGACGACATTATTGTGTTTGGACGTACATATGAGGAACATCTTAAAAACCTGCAACTAGTATTCCAAAGAATTAGAGAAGCCAATCTGAAACTTTCTGCCGACAAGTGTTAATTTTTAAGAGAAAAGCAAAGTATGTTGGGCATATAGTTTCTGAGGCTGGAGTGGAGATTGACCAATCAAAGACAGAAAAAGTTGTAAACTGGCCTACACCTGCCATTGCGCAAGATGTACGAAGATTTTTAGGATTTGTTGGGTATTATCGACGTTTTATTAAAAACGTCAGCAAAGTTTAGCAGACCACTTACAGACTTGATACCAACACCAAATAAGAAGAAAACTAAAAATAAATTGCCGAAGGTATTTAAATGGACTGACCAAGAACAACAAGCATTCCAGACACTTAAGGACCATCTAGTGAGTGCACCAATTTTAGGTTATGCAGATAGTTCCTTGCCATATGAGTTGCATACCAATGCGTCGGGAGAAGCTTTAGGTGCAGTACATTATCAACAACAAGAAGGAGAGGAAAGGGTAATATACTATGCTGGCAGAGGACTTAACAGGGCAGAGAGAAATCATCCTCCACACAAGAGAGAGTTTTTAGCATTAAAATGGGCTATATGTGACAAATTCAGAGATTATCTTTATGGACAGGACTTTACGGTGTATACAGACAATAATCCGCTAACATATGTATTGACAACTGCCAAGTTGGATTAAACTGGACATCGTTGGTTGGCAGAGTTGGGAGTGTTCAACTTTGATATAAGATATAGACCTGGCAGAACCAATTCCGATGCGGATGCACTTAGTCGCTTACCAGTCGATTCTGTAAAAGCCATCGGTAGTGCTGCTGTACCAGAGTCGTCGTATGTTGACTGTCTACCTATGTCACCAGAAGTTTTAATAGATGATTTGGACCCAAGATGAACTTGCACAGGAAACATTGTTGATTGGGCAAAAGCACAGTCTATGGACCCAGATATCCATCGGGTTATTGAGTATGTCAGAGATAACACCAATCCTTCAAGAGAAGACCAAGGTCCCAATCCATTGTTTAGACAGTATAATCACCTACATTTGATTGATGGAGTTCTTTATAGGATTACAACAGTAGATGGCGAGAAGAGACACCAACTTGTATTGCCTTTGGAACATGTACCAACAATTTTGGAATCATTTCACAATGATATGGGGCATCCTGGAAGGGATAAAACCATTTCTTTAGTGAAAGATAGATTTTTTTGGCCTGGCATGCACCGTGATATTCAAACTTGGATAGAGGAATGTGGTAGATGTATTAGGAGGAAGGCAGCAACTTAAACCAGGGATCACCTCTGGTTAATATAACATCATCATCACCACTAGAATTCGTATGCATAGACTATTTATCATTGGAACCATCAAAAGGAGGATATAAAGATGTATTCGTTGTTACAGATCATTTTACTCGATTCGCATTGGCTATACCAACAAAAACCAATTCGCAAAAACAACAGCTGAAGCTTTTTACACTAACTTTATATTACACTATGGAATACCAGACAGAATACCTTCGGATAAAGGAAAGAACTTTGAAAGTAACATCATTAAGGAATTGTGTACCATCATGGGAATGAAAAAGTCCAGGACAACAAGCTATCATCCAATGGTAAATGGCCAATGTGAGCGATTAAATCGGACATTATGCGATATGCTTGGCTCCTGACAATAGTAAGAAGGTGAATTGGAAGAGTTATATTCAGCCTTTAGTTTTTGCCTACAATTGTACACGACACGAAAGCACTGGACAGTCACCTTATATGTTTGGTCGTAATCCACGGTTACTCATTGACACACCACTGTGATTGCGGGAGAACCAACAGGACTTTACATCAAAGTATATCGCTGAATTGCGAGATCGAATTATTCATGTCCATTGATTGGCTAATGCGGCAGCAGAAAAGGCTAGGCAACAACAAAAAGATCAGTATGATACCAAGGTCCGGGGAGCAGCTTTCAGAGTTGGTATTATACAAGGTCCTCAGCTTTGAGGGTAAGAATAATGCTGGCGGATCGTTGGGAACAGAATCCTTATACAGTGGTTGAACAACCGAATGAAGACATCCTAGTGTACAATGTTCGAAGAGAAGATGGCAAAGGACGTATAAAAACTCTACACCGTAACCTTTTGTTACCTATTTGATTCGTGAGCGACACACCAAGACCAGAGACACGAAAACCAAAACAAATCCTTGCAAAGAGGACAAAGAAGGAACTGGTTAACACTCATGTTGAACCATCAGAATAGGGGTTCATACCGATCAGCATGGAACCAGGAGATAGTGAATCAAACATCACTGTAGTTACCTTGGAACCAGCTGAGAATCCACAAACAGAGACAATAGTTGAGGCTAATAGGGACGCCCAATTTTCTGTCAGTACACCGAGTATTGAGGAAGAGGTCTCACTAGGAGGACATAGAAGCGCTTCGACAGAAGGGAGTATTCAGGAACAACCACCTGATGAAGCTACTCAGGAATCATATAGTGATGATGAACCAGTTCTACCACGCCGTTCCACGAGAGATCGAAGACCACCTCAGCGATTTCGATGTGGAGATTATGAGATGTCCAATGCAATGCAAGGACTACTTTTTGAGTGGGAAAGAAAGGTGTATTGCATTCAACGCCTTGCAGAATCGCCATCGCTGGATGGATTGCAGTCTGAAGCTGAAAAGACTATTTTGGAAATTTTGAAGTTTACACATACTTCACATTGAAATGCCGAGACGTCCTTTTCTAGCTGGGGGGAAGTATGTGGAAGAGTGAATTTTTAATTGGTTAATCTATTTCAATATGATTTTGTGAAATAAAAATATTTAATAATTCATTTGTTTGATTCCTATTTTAATTTTGATAATAAAGTTATAAACATGTGCTTTTGTTTTGTTTTTTATGCTAATGAAGGTGATGACCTCAGATTCGTTGGTCATGCTAATAAATATTCATAAGTGCTCTTATTTATAGTCATTTGTATTACATATTGGTCACTTGAGGTCACTTTAAAAATCTGATTGGCTATTGAAGTCACATTGATCTTTTTGGAGGGAAATTTCTATTGTTCTGAACATAAATGTTTTTTTGGCTCTGACAGTTCAGACAGACATTTTTGTGTCTCTGCATAGAATTTCTATCCAGTTACAATTTCTTATTGCTTTTGGAGTTCATAATTCTTCTGTAAAGGTATTGATAATTACTATCCCTAATAAATGTCAATAAAGTAATATTTCCATGGTTAATTGACCATGGTTAATTAATTGACTCACTGTTTGACTGACATTATAAATGGATAAGTTTGTATAAAATAATTTAAATGACTGATTATAAAGAAAATGTATTTAAAACTAAAAAATTAAGTGTTAAACTTACTGTAAATAATATATTTTATTATAGCACACTGAATATCAATTATAGGATATGTTTTTGTAATACATGTTGCATTTTGTCCAATATGGCACAATAGTTATTATTGCAACTTTTATATTCAGGCTTATACGAAGATTCAACACCTGAATTGATATGTAAATAGTTTATACACTTCTGTGGCCTTCACACCAACCAGTGTGAGGTAAGCTTGTTATTTTATTTGCTTCCATGCATTGTTTTTGTTTTCTTGTATTCTTATGCTTATTCTAAACTGCTAGTACTGCAAAAGCTATTTTTGCATGTGTAATGTTCTCTTGTATAGTTGATGAATAGCTTGCTTAATAGTTATGCAGCTTGCTTTCTTTCAATAGCATATTTGATACATTTTGTTTGGATAATGAAATAGAGACACAATCATTAATTAATTAGAAAGTAATTTATTTTAATTTCATTTAAAAAGTCCATTGTTTGCACGACCATGTACTTGTCATGCTATATCTTGATATAGTATTTATGATTTATATTGTTTTACAGGGTTCTATTGTGTACCCGATTTTTTGTCAATTGACAATTATAAAGAACACAATTGATTTCTGTCTTTCTGGATACCCCCAGAATTCACGAGATTACAGATATCGTTATCACGGTATAATGTTGAAAACATCATTCCACTATGTAGCGACAGCGAATCACCTGAAATTATGTAATGTTAATCCAAATAACAATTACAATATACTTTATAATTCAAAATAATTTGCAACTTTTGTAATATGTGTTTTCTATTTGCATTCGAATGTGTAATACAACTGGATATACAGTCGTTTTCATGTGGGCTGCGAGTTTAATTTCCGTTATTTGTCCACACTAAGGTAAATCTATTCGATCTTTACTTGAATTGAATTCCTAGCGTTAAATCTCATATTGCAACCCGCATATATATATTTGTTTAATATTCACGATAATAAAATACACAATAAAAATGAAAAGAGAGGTATCATAGAGCCAATTAAAGTTCGAAATAACAAAACCATGTGTCTAATAGCAATTAAGTCATTGCAACACTATCACGCCTTTGTGAGAAAAGTACATCGTTGTCGATTTTGAAGACGAATACGAGCTGTGCACCACATCAATCACTACCCATCCATTCAAATTCCCCTTCATTCCCAACTTTTTTACCAATTCACCACTGATGATATAGTAACTACCTCCATCACCATTATCGTAATGTACAGTCAGAGTGTAGTTAGCAGCATCATGTTGAGTTTGAAAACATCATACAAAGCGTATCTGGTATCATTGTCCCAATCTTTTAGTTCTACGCGAACATAGTATTTGAATCGGGACGTCAGCATGTAAAGGTTTTTGTTTCCTTAATTAAAAAACAAAACGTATTGATCTATCAATCAAAGGAATATTCCCCATAGCGTCATTTCCAAACAATAAAACGAGATGGGACAACATTTTTCTGGCCTGACGAATTCAAAGAGCGGATTAGATTTACAAATTAACTATTAATTAACAATTACTTATCCCTTAAATAAACATTGCACGTATTAAGAAGTGTTTTCAATTAGTAGTATAATCCGAATAAAGCACCGACAAAAAGCTAAATAACAAATTTCTATAAAAATAGAATTGAAATCAAGTGCTCTAAAGAGTAAGCGTTTAAAACAAATAATCAAAAACAGATGTTTTGTCTGTAATTTATGTGATAAACATGGTCAAGTGGCATTAATCCTATATCATGGCAATTGGTAAAATATATACATTTTACATAATAATCTGTATTTCAACGAAAATATGAATTTTACAGTAAACATTCTGCATACTTAGCCAAAATTCATGGTCAACATTGCCGAAGCCGTTCTTATACTCAGTCCAATTTCTGTAGAAGTGAGTCGTGCCGTCGACTCTTCTCTGAATGATTGTTTGTTTGTTTGAATGGTGTTTTAACGCCACTTTCAGCAATTTTTCAGCTATATCATGGCGTCCAGTTTTTATTGGGGGAGGAAGCCGGAGTACCCGGAGAGAACCCCCGACCTGCGGTAGGAAAACTGGCAATCCTTGTCAATTAAGATTGGAGTCGAGTACACCATGCCTGCAGTGAGTATCGAACCCGCAATCTCAGTGTTGACAGACCACGTGATCAATAGTAGACGAACTGCCTTGACCACTCGGCCACCGAGGCCCCTTCTCTGAATGACCTTCATAAATAAAAAAAATGATTTAAACAGTATTACTTGTATTATTAGTCGACCTAGAGTAAAGCTTTGCAGGTAAAAATTACGTGGAGATTCTATCTTTCTGTAGGTATATATATAGAGAGATATGGAGTTCAATCGAACGTATTTCTTGCGGCTTTGTACGTCAAAGTAAGCTTCTTTAAATTTGTTCTGAAATCTGTTGAACTGTAGTCTGCTGATAATTTTTAAATCTGCCATTTTAAAACCCCATCGCAACAGAACGTTTAAAATTTATCCATACTAACAAATATCTGTATTTCTTCGACTTATTGCAGACATTAAAAATGATTTGTTTGATTGCTTGGTGTTTGATTTTGTTTTGGTTGACCGTTCGTGTTTCTTAAAGATTAGCTGTGTATGCGATAAGAAAGAGTTCAGTTCGGTAAATGCAGTAAATGACAAATTTTTGCTAATTCACATGTTTCTCAGATTTCTTCCCATCGTATAGTTATACAACTATATATAGATTCTGAAAGACCGTATACAATGGATAGTAGTTGTAAAAAATAGGATTTTATTAGTATAAATAGTGGGTTATGGGTCGGTGTTAAGCTGTTGTATTCGTGATATTATTTTTTCTATAAAGGATTTTATATTTCACCACTTTTATATATTTTGTCAATGTCTGTCGTTTGTTATGAGATAATTTTTCATCATAGTGCTACACTTAAATGTTCCTATTGTTGAATTGTACTAAAATTAAAAGGCAATTTTCGTCCGTCTTAATCAATCTAATAGGCGAATTATATTTATGTCACGGACAAAAAATACCAACCGCCCATTTTCCGCCATCTGTTACAGTGTCACAGTATACTTCAACATTTTCCAATATCTGAGAATGAACAGTGTAAACACTACTCAGCCTTCCTTCTGGTAGATCTCAACACTCACATGTCGTTACTGAAATTGAAAGATCAATCGGACAATGTCACGTATTGGTACTACATTAAGGTTTTTAAAAAATTTATATTTTCTTTACGTATGTCTTTCATTGATATCCTAGACTTGTATTGGTTAAAATCGTTCTTTTTGCATTTCTCAATTAAACCGGTAGCGATCATGGAAGACGACGATCCTTGCCGACGTACACAGTACAGAAACAACGCGAAAATAATTTAAATCAACAAAAATACATTGTTCCCGATTTAAATCAGGACCTAGGCATTTTGTAATGACATAAATGTAAATATTAAAATTAAATGCATTCTTAAATGGACTGTAGCATTAAGGCTGTATGATGGGGCCTAGTTATTATTAAGGAGAAACTTAAACGTTTGATAGGAGAACACGTGACTTTTTAAGTACTAAACAAAAATCAAAAGCATATAGGTATATAGGTGCTCATCGCGTCTCCTGTTAGCGGATATGAGATCAAAAATCTGATAAAAAACTTCCTAGACTATAATACAAAAGCCTAGTCGTTACCCATATTGCGTGGCGTGTTTAGATAATTAAAGTTTACGACATTTTGTAAATATCGATCAGTAGTGCCTTATAACCTTTTCTGTAGTTTTAATTCTTTTTGGGTTGTACTTTTTAACAAACAATACAATTTTTCTGGCTCTTTTTGCTCTGACGTGTTTTAAAGCATAACATTTTAATATCGTTTAAATTTAATTAAAGTATTTAAATATTTTACACATGAAAACAAATTTGCTTATGTCTCTCTGCTTCTATAATAATAACTTATAATGAGAATTATTTTATTCTTGATTAAATTTAGATTTTAGTTAATATTGCTCCATGAAGTCAAGAAACTACAAAATATTACCTGGTTTAATGATAATAGAACCAGAAGCATCCTCAGTTTGCAGACATCATTGATCAGATGGATACGATTAGGTTCGATAATGTTACTTCTACGCATAGCCCGATCGTTCATCTAAAGTCATTCAACTCCCATGAGATCTTAACACCATAAAAATGACTAAAACCCCATCATATTTTTTATCCCATACAGTATTAACAATTTGAAGGTGGTAAAAGGATAATCCTAGGGCCTATCAATTGTCAAAGTTTCAAATTTGTGCTTTAGTTGCTAAAAAGTTCGAGATTTTTTTGTATATATGTTTTGTGTTTTTTAATTTTAAAATGTCAAAAAGACTTCGCTTGTCAATATCTCCCAATGAGAAAAGGAAAACTGAATGGTCTAAATGCTTTATTTGTCACTTAGACAAAGATGAAGCATTGTCACCTAACGATACTTTAGACAAGAGTAAATCGGGATATACATTATTAACAAAGTCCAGAGTTCAGAAAGCTAAATGAAATGCAAATCGCTTCAAATGTTGGGCGAATTGATGATATCCAGGGAATAGAAACAACACTGATCAGGAATAGTCCACATTATCATCATTCGTGTAGAATAAATTCAACAACGCCAAATTAGATAAAGCTAGAAAACGAAGATCAGTAGTATACAACGATGATGAAAGTGATTCAACTAGTGACTCAAGAAGACCCCTCAAGTGCTATGCAAAACGAATGTTACGAAATGTTTTATGTGAAGAAGGAATTCCCATATCAGAACTGCGGGAAGCAATGACAATGCATCTGTTGTGCCAATACCTTACAAGATAAGGAGCTGCTTGCAAAACTGGGTTCAGATAATTTTGTAGCTCAAGAGTTAAAGCATCCAAAATGCTTAACAGCACTATGCAACAGAGAAAGAAAGGTACTACGCGTTCTTGAAACAACTATGAACAAAGAGCAAGTCGACGCTGGCATTTGCAGAGGTAATAACACATATAGTGGAATGACCATCCTGGAGATATAGTTTTCAAACTGGCAGATCTTAGTTTTTTATATGAACGAACACTAAGTGACTTTTCATCAGCTGCAATAAAAGAAAACAAAATTAAAATTTACGTTTCACGAAACGTTGAAGTCACCTCCCGTTCCGCACTTTTGAAAGTCAAGAGCACAACTGCATAACATGAGCTTTCAGTTGGCCAAGTTTCATTTCGATCGGTTAAAAGATGAGCGAGAAAACGAGCGGACAACATTGCGAGGGGAAAAAGGAAAACATAAGAAATATGAAAATAATAATAATAATAAGAAGAAACGGAGTAAAAACAATAAGTCGCCCGACACTTCGTGGTCGGCGACTTAACAAGATTGAAAGAGCGAATTCTCTCTAAGTTGCCAGACCTGCGGGCATACCATCGAGACGTTGTGTATGTATTCGAGAAGGATATAAAGAAAAGCACTTGCAACTGCCTTTGAGTAAACTGATGTCATGTATTTGGCAGAAGCAGCAAAAATCGTTCGGAAAGAAATATCACAGCACAAGGTTCAATTTACTGGTAGATTGAAACAGAATTAATATCAGAAGCTATTCCAGTTACACTGCTAGAATTAGTATCTATGATTGAAGATGGACCTGACACCAAATGACAGATTGAAAGTTGGTAGCCGGATTACGACCTTGCAATTGCTGTTATTGTTGTTTAATACGATAAAAAGGAAGTCCAAGATAGTAGCAGTCACCAAATACAGATCGTGAACCTCAATTTGTAGTTTATCTAGGGCTCCTTTTATTTGCAAAGACAAGGAAACTTAATCTCATAGGTATTCTGAATTTGAATTTCTGATGACCGTGTTTTGGAAATATCCACAAAGCTCGGCGATGGTGCAGTGCAAAATTATCAAGAGTAAGGCACATTGTTTGATATTTACAATGACGATAGCTTGGAAGGTGAAACCAGATGAAAACGCGGAACATTTTTAACATGTGCTGAAAACAAGACGGAACTGTTTGTCTTCCTTACCGACAAAATTGATTCGATGAACAACGAAACAAAATCGTTACTATAGACAAGAATGTTCTCTCAAACAACGAATCAGATGTTTCCCAGATTTCACCTTGTAACCACTAAGAGGCTGACACTCGAATGGCAAAGAGCCAGAGAATTGCCCTTTTTCACACCTTATCTGGTTGTAATACAGTCTGCATTTGTTGGCAATGGTAAAAAGTCGTGCTGGCAAACATGGAATGTTTATCCTGGGGCAGCAGCGGTTTTCACTAGACTTAGTTCTCCTACAGAAGACTTATCATCTTCTGTCATTGAAGAGTTTGTTGTGGTGATGTAATACCGTTTAAGCACCGCAAACAAAGTCGAAGAAGCAAGGTTTGAATTGTTTGCACGAAAACAGAAGCCTTACAAAGCCATCCTACCATCTAGAGCAGCTTTAGCTGAGCATCTGAAGTGAGCTGTAATGCAAGCGGGCCACACATGGAATCTGGTGTTGGGAAAAAAGACGACAATATTTTGACGCCATATTGGACCAGCTTGCAACCCGTAGCAGCGTCATGTTAACAGCTCTTAAAATGGGGATCTAAAAGGACTTATGTTTATATTCTGATATTGTTGTAAGAGATTATTTTATTTACGAAGCACATATTGCGGTCATACCTGGGATTTATCACTTAACCCTTACTGAAATAAAATATTGCTGACAGGACGTTAAGAAATTAATCAATCAACAATTATCTTTATTTAATCTACGCGGATTTAGCATTTCTCACCAAACATTATCCCATATTTTAATTCCTAATCAATTAAGTATAATAACATGAACTTTTATTGAATCACTAGAATCACATACGTGTTTGTATTAACTTAATTATTTCATTTTCACTATGGTAAGGCACGATCTTTGATCTGTGTTGATTTCCAGTGCGCTATGGACCTGCACCCAGACAGCGTAATTGGGATACAACTCAACAGCAACAACAGATGTAGTGTGATAATAATCATTACTGCCAGATACGAGAGCATTAGCTCTCAAATATCCATTTTTGGAAATCGAAAATTCGCCGTATCGCACAGATGACATAACCCATGCAGACACCAGATAAAGTCCTTCTTTTTCACACGTAAACTTGCCACTGCTTTGGAATGAATTAAGATTGTTCACATTTACTTGGGTTCGAATGTCGTCATATTTTATAATGTGTCCAATCGGCTTTTTACCTTTATCACTCGCATCTGCACAGGCAGTCAATGCCACTGCAAGACAAAGACAACCATAATTAAAATATAGTATAAGTTAACTTGGTTTACTTCAATACAGGATAAATGTAGAAAAAATGTTACAGATAAATACAGCTTAAACTTTAAAAATAACATAATCATATGCAATGTTCATCAATTAAAAGATGAATGTCAATACTAAGTATACATTTTTGGTATTGTTAACTATTGTATCTATTATCAGGTAGGGGCTTTTGTGGCTCGAGTGGTTATGAGATTGCGAGTTCGAGTCTGACTGCGAGCAGGGTGTGCCAATCTTATTTGATCAGGATTGCCACTTTTCCTACCGATGGTCGAGGGTTTTTTTTGCAGGTACTCCGGCTTCCTTCCCCCAAAAAACTGGATGCCGTGATATAGCTGAAAAATGGCTGAACGCGGCTATAAACACCATCTAAACACACAAACATTATCAGGTAGATAACTCGTTGCCGATAAATTGTGAAACCGGATGACTCTCACACACCATTCTAATTAACAACTTAAATTGTAAGTGTCAGCATATTTCGGTAATATATACATTCTTTTCCTTTTTTAGCTAAACACGTAAGCGATAGCAAAACGTACGCGCCATGCACAATTTATATATATGTTTTAAAATATAATGTTGTCTGTAGAATGAAAAGCCTGGCCGATTTTATGTTGTCCCGACAGTACCAAAAGCACGTGGTGCACCTGACATCTTCTGGTATCCTCTTTTTTACTTCAGACTTTTATTTGTACTATCCCTTTAACGCATGTTAGTACTACTTTTGACCGCGCTATACTTGCACATCAATGCATCTACGTACCTACAATTGAGCACCATAAAAACTATAACGTATCCGCTGTAAATAGTACCTTAGTCACTCTTTAGTTAAAAGTACAAGCTACTTACCTCTTTACTAAGTTTTTCCGATCTGTTGATGAACATCAATAATTGACACATCTAGGTATTTTTCCAGTGTCTTTACTTTAAAATCAAGTGCGAGAATGATTTTACTCCGATTACCTTCACTTTCCTTAATACTATTTAAGTTGTTTTCCAGTGCTTCCATTTTAGTGTCGACTCCTTGAATAAGTCCACTTTGATTCATTTCAATTTCGTTGATGCTATTTTGTATCCGGCTATCCATCGTTATGGTCAGGTTGTACAATGCTTGGAAGTCTTGGGCTCGAGCTTTTTCATTGACTTCCAAAGAATAAGTCTGTTCAATAATCGATTGTACCTCCTGTTGTAATCGTTCAACACCAACGACATGTTCTCTTGTTTCGTTTTTTACTGACTGCAGTTCAATTTCTTGCTTTGTGCACTTAATTTGTATCGATTCTAGTTCATCCTGCAGTTTCGTGTAATTCACCATAAGCTCATTATATTTACGTTCCAAGTCTTCGGTTTTCTTAGTGTCATTGATACTGCTATTTCCAGTTTGCAGTTTTAACGTTGCCAACATTAGCTCTAGTTGTGTGGCGAACAATAAAAGCTTACTATCGGTGTCATGACGTGTAACATTATGGGTTTCCAACCCGGAAGTCGTTAACATTTTAAAATAATTTTTCAATATTTAATTCATGAATTAAATATTATATTTTAACTATTTTAACATATTTTATCTGTGATTATATGAAGTTTATCTTTTAAGTACATTGCGTTAAAAGTTTGTTCTCTGGCTTGATAGTATTTTGAACAAGTTATCTCACTGGAGCTTTATTAATTCCAAAAACTATCTGTAATATAAATAATGTCGACCAGCGATCGTGGTAGGTCCGTAAGGTACAATCAGTGTTGTTACCATAATGGGTGAGGGTGTTTGCACGACGATTCAATTGATTGACAAACAATGTAACTTGGGTCAACTATGGTAATGTTAGTGATATGTTTTTGTCACATTTCTTATTGTTTTATTTTTCAAAATAGTTATTTGCTTTTGTGTATTCGAGACTCAGGTGCAGAGCCAGACATTGTGTCTCTGCGACTGTAACCTCGTATGACCTGGCTGCAAGTGATGGAAATTGCGTCGTATTTTTACTGGGTCTATATAAGCAGCGCAATTTCCAACCCTCTTCAGCCTGCTCTAATCCCTGTTACGAAAACTGTTGAAATTATACTTTGGATTTGGCAACCTTGTTAAATTAACTTTATTGTTCTGCATTGACGCTTTGCTGATAATACATTTCGTTAAAACAACTGAGTTAGTCAATTACGGCCAGTGTTGGTATACCAGTATAACGATTACGTGTTCCTACAACTAGAAACACACAACGCGAAGTCATTGGAAGGCCAGCCCTGTCCAGTACCGTAGGACTACAGACGCAAATCATCAATTCTGTTTTGTAGCTGCATGTGTGTGTTGTTTAATTCCGATTTCGTAATGAATTGTTGATTTTCGCCAATTTGTCCGACAGAATTAACAGAATTGTTATTTTCAAGTAAAAATCCATGTTAAATTCCAGCGATCCTCAAAATTAACATAAACGGAAACATGATTTGTCGATCGTTTGTGAAATTATATTCTAATTTCTATTAACAGCGCATCGTGTAAGCCCGGTCAGACAACACATTTAGAGTTTCCATTATGTAATATTCATTGTAGATAAAACTTCATAAATCACGACTTATGTAATTCAATTAAGTGGAAGGCCCATTTTAGTACAGTATTATGTCATTGTAAAAATTGTGTAAGATGTTAATCTTCTACCAGTCTTCTGGTAAAACCTTACCGGATTGATTGATTTATTGATTAATGTTCATTGAATGATATATTGATTGATTGGTTTATTGATTGATTCATAGATTGATTCATATATTGACTGATTGATTGATTGATTAATTGATTAATTGATAGATTATTCGATCGATCTTTCATTGATTGATTGATTGATTGAATTCTTGATTGATTCAAAATCTATAAACTAAAGAAAGAGGTGTTTGTAAAGTGCAAGACGGCAGATTGACAACATGCAAAAGAAACTCCTGCACAGGTTTTGTTGTGAAATGGCTAAACAATTGTTTACTTGCTAATAAACCACTTGAACTTTCTTAATATGAAAACATTTTTATTTTCATTTTAATAGATTTTAATCCATGGTACAATGTGCTATTTGAGTTGCCAACTATTAGCTATGTTACGTTTTATCAAGACTATAGCTTTTATTTCCAAGAAGTAATTGCGTGCTGCTAAATATTATAGTTAATTACTGTCACTACTCAAATTCACCACTATTTTTTTCCTTGCCCATCCATTTCTCAACTATTCTTTTTTTCTATCTCTCCATATCTCTTTGTAACAAATACAAAACAATAGTGGGAACTTGTACTGTACTTAACATTTTTTTTTCTTTCTGCAGAAAATTTCATTTTTAGATTTAACTTACATTCGGTTTTTCCTTTCTCATTTAAAAACAAACTCATAAACAATTATGCTATATATTTATTTTGTTAGCTATGTTATAATTTATTGTGCATACTAGTATATGATATGGTTATATAAGCTTATTTGCAAAGTGTTGAATACTTAAAAAAGAAAAAAAGAAACAAAATTACTGTCAGATGCAATATCGCCATAAATATTGCTCTATGCTGGGTGAAAAAATGATAATATTTTACCAATGTATCAAATTATTTATAGTGTTTAAGTGCACTTCTGAACAACACAACAAAATACAATAACAAATCGACAATGAAAGTGATTTAATTTAAGTTATATAAGAAACAATTGTGTATGAGACTTGTCTGTAAACACATTGGGCTTATCCAAAGAAGGAAGATCGTGATGCACGAAATAACTTTTTTTTTAAATCAAGCATAGTGTATTTGCCTTCAAGTAGATTAAGACAAATATGCAGATTCTCAAAACATCTATTTTAGTTAATTTTACGAAGAAGGATTGTCAACAGTTTGTAATGTAAATCATATAATTTTTAAAATAGACGTTTATTAACATGTCTAAAACTCAATACTTGAAGATTTACATATTTGCTTTTGATAAATGATTTCTTTATATGGTGACACCATAGTGAGGCTGAAACATCATTCCATCACCTTAAAGGTAAAAAAAATAAGTCTTTACCCGGATAGAGTCACATAAGGGTTAGTGTTAAAACATGACGGGCATTTTTTATACATAAATAGTCATTATTTTAACAGTTATAAAAATATCAATAAACCTCAAATTGATTGTCAATGCAGAAACCATATGTTTTACAATAACATATATATGTGATATTTCCGGAGCTCATTTAAACGATGATGTTAGATATTTTCTGTTGAGCAAAGTCTTTTGATACGTATGGAAAAGCTCACAATGTTCCAGAGATTTGTTGTTGAATTACCAAGATACAAACATAACAAACAGCAGAATACCATTAACCGTCACATACCACCCTGACTTAAAACACATTTCAAATGTTGTAAGGAAACATTGGAACCTAAATGCTCTTCCCTAAACCACCTTTTATGGCTTACCGTCGTCCAAAGAGTCTAAGAGATATAATTGTAAATGCTAGAGTGAAAAGGAACCCCCTTCAAAACCTTGATGTTATAATCCATGCAATCGCAGGAATTCCAAATGCTGTAACGCAGCAAAATTTCCTAGCACATTTCGAAGCACAACAACCAAAGAAAGCTTTACATTATACTTCAATTGTGACTTTAAATCCAGCAATTGTATTTACATGCTGACCTGTGGAACTAGTACCATCCAGTATGTTGGAGAAACAGAGACAGCTTTAAATATGCGACTTAACAACCATCGCTCCTTTTTCACGAACAGAAATTTTCAATTAACTAGCCACCTTAAAACTACAGGTCATTTTTTATACTGCAAAATTCCAAATTATTGAATAAAACCCAAAGTGGAATACATCAACTAGAAGACTTCTTCGGGAAACGTTTTGGATACATCAATTATAAACTAGAACTAGAACCTGATGGATTGAACGAACGTAATCCACAGGTCAAATACTAAAATATTTATGGTTTCATTAGACTATAGACACAGAGTGACCAACGAATGTCTTTAATCGTTGAGTGTCAATATTTATAAATAACGTAAACAAGTTATAAAATATTTATATTAAAAATTCTCACTTGAACTCAACTTAAAACTTCTATACATCGCCCCAAACCAACCCCTACCGGGGATGTGTTTTCACTTTGCAAATATTCCAATAAAATGTTATCAAAATTACCAAGGTGACATTACGCCAGATGCGCCTTTGTCTTTTTAAGACTCATAAGTGGCATTTAACTCTAAATACTGAAGGTATTGTTGTACAAAAATGAGTAATTTCTGTGTAACTGCAGTTCCTGTTTAAAAACCTAATTGGCTGGTACACAATAGTTCATAATAAATATATGTTAATTTCAATATTGTTAACTTCCATGAAGAGGTTACAATTAAGTTATGCAATCCTATAACTCATCATGTTAGAAATGTAACTCTAAAGTATCTGTTTAAATAGCAGTTGCACAAAACAACAGTTTGTCATATTTAATTGCAACCTTTGTTTAATTTCTGGTAGTAAACAATACCTAAATAACCCAGACGAGTGACCACGACGTTATCTATGTGTGACGACGAAGCTGATGACAAGATATGGTTAATAATGTGTGAAAACGAGACAGAAGACACCATATGGTTATCTATATGTGTCGACGAGGCAGAGGATATCATATGGATATTCTTGTATGACGACGAGGCATAAGGCAACATATGTTTATCTCTATCTAACGACGATGCAGATGCAGAGGCACATATTGTAATCGCTATTTGATAACAAGGCAGAGGACTACGTATTGCTTTCCCTGTGTGAAGACGAGGCAGATGACAGCATAAGCTTATCCCTATGTAGCGAAGACGAACAGGACAACATATAATTATCCCTATGTGACAACGTGGCAGAAGACAATAATTGTTATTCCTGTGTGAAGAAGAGGCAAACATTGTCTATCCGTGTGTGACGACGAGGCAGAGGACAAAATATGGCTATCCCTGTGTTAAGACTAGGCAGAAGACAACATATGGTTTTCCATTTGTGACGACGAGGCAGGGGACAACAATGGCTATCCTTATGTGATGCTCTGCTAAACAGGCAACACAATACACATTTTATTTAGATTTTAGCCTTAAGTTGATCGACATGCTAATTGATGTATTTGTTTGTGGGTGTATTTATTTTGGACAATAAATCGACAAAATATAACCTTTAATGGGATAAAATGGTAGTCTTTTGGTCATATATAATTGAAAAGATTGAAACAGCATCTAACAGGTAAAAAGCATGCCTTTTTTCTTTAGAATAGAAGCAACTAAAGGTTACAAAAGTGATCGGATTTGACCTCAAAATTCAATCAACGAAACAATGTTAAAAACAGTTAACGTAATCAAACCACAACACAAAAAATGTTATATCAGTGTTATACCGCAGAGTAAATTATTAAATGAATGACCCGTTTTATCTTCATTACAATTCTTTTCAACGACCATGTCTCTCCTCTAAATGTCTTCCATGAAATCGATGCATAGCTAGTAACCCCAGGTTGACATCTGCGGTTAAGATTTGAGTTACATGTATGACAGTCCTTGTACCACCTAGCCCCACGTCTCAAGTCTGTACATTTACCACTATAGATATCATTATCACGGTCTATTGTTGAAAACTTCATTACATTGTGTGATAAGAGCGAGTCTCCTAAAATTATGTAATGGTCAACAGTGTAAATGAATTAATAATAATAATAATAATATATTTTCAAATTCAAGACAATTTGCAATTTTAAATATTGTAATATATTTATGGTAAGCATGTATTACAATGCTTTTATTGTGGCTGATGTTGCTTCATGCTTGTCTTAAATTTAATAAGAATATATACATAACTGTTTTTAGTCAAAGTTGTATAGTCTTAAGTATGTTAACTTTATATTTTTCTCGCTACTATTGTAAACATTTGGTGGTTGTTTTTACTTTATTGCAATAAGGAACTAACAGGCTAGAATGTTGTACAGATACAGCAAGCAGGTATTAACAGATTTGATTTTTTGTAGCTGTTGTAATTCTTTTATTTACCTCAACAGTTACTTTTTATCTGTTATAGTTAAGTGCGACTGTATTAGTTCAATGGTTTACGAATTGAATTTTATTCCACTTTTCTTCTAGGAAATGCAATTGTTATGTTCATACTTATTTCTTGTATTGTTTTAATTTATTACTTACAATTTTATAAATCCTCTTGCCTTCTAATGTGTAATACAATTGACTATACTGTCATTTAATTCGGGCTGCGAGTTCAACTTTCCTTTCCTATTTCAGACAAAGGTAAATCTACTTGACCTTCTCTTTAGTATAAAATCCTATATTGCATCTATTTTAACCCGCTGATATATATTGTTTTATAATGTACACGATAATATATTATACAATACAATAAATAAAAAGAGGTATCAAACAACCAATCCAAGCACAAAATAGCAAAGCCATGTTTCTCGTATGAATTAAATCGTTGAATAACGTTCAGTGTTATGGCTATATTCGGGTTGACAGTGAACCACTGTGGTTAAATACGGTAACGCCCTTTGTTATATATGTACCATTTAATGGATTTTAAGGACTAATAGGAGCAATCACTACCCATCCAGTCAAATTTCCCTTTATTAACTATTATTTTTATAATGCAATTCATCACTGTTGACATAGTTACTACCTGCATTTCCACTATTGTAATGTACTGTCAGAGTGTATTTAGAAGCCTCATCGCCGAGTTTGAACACATCATACAAAGCATATCTGGTAACATTGTCCCAATCTTCTCTACGCAAAGTTGGTAGCTGGCTCTTGACGTCAGAACTTAAATGATGTTGTTTCCTGAAATAAAAACGAAAAAACTTATTGATGTCATCAATAAAATAAAGCCTCGACATCATCATTTTCAAACAAAATAACCATATCTGACAACATTTATTGGGCCAGACAAATTCAATGAGCGGACTAGATTTACAAATTAACTAATAATTAACCATAAACTATCCCCAAAATAATCATGACAGGTTTTTAGAACTGCTTTCCATTAATACTATAACACAAATAAAGCAGCTACATAAAAACTATATAACAATTTCCTATAACACTAGAAGTGAAATCATATGCTCTAAAGAGTAAGCATTGAAAATTAAATATAATCAAAACAACGTTTTGTTTTGTCTTTAATTCATGAGATAAACATGCTCATGTGGCATTAATCACATATCATCACAATTGGTGAAATAAAGACAATTTTAATAATTAACGTTATTTCAATGAAAATATGAATTTGCAGAAAACATTTTGCATACCTAGCCAAAATTCATGGTCAGCCTTCCCAAAGACGCGCTTATACTCAGTCCAATTTCTATAGAAGTCAGTTTAACCTAAAAATGTAAAACATTGATTAAAACAGTTATAGTATCAAGTCACACTAGAGTAATGCATTGCAGATACATATTACGTAAGGATATTGTGTTTCAGTTGATATATACCTAAAGAGATATGGAAGTAAACCGAACGTAATATTTGCATTTCTTTCGATTTGTAAGTCAACCTATGCTTCTTTAAATTTATTCTGAAATCTGTTGAACTTATTCTGCAAATAATTTTAAAATCTGATATATTAAAACCTCTATCGCATTACAATATTTAAAAATTGATCATTCATATACCATACATAATATCTGTATTTCTTCGACTTGTAGCAGACATTAAAATGATTTGTGCGATTGCTTGGTGTTTGATTTTGTGGTAGTCGACCCCTCTCATTCTTAAAATTTACTTATAACCTTTGCATGACAGAAGTCAGTTCGGCTAATTCAGTAAAGACAACTTTTTATTACATCCTTTTCGGATTTATTCCTATCATCTAATTATATACAACTATATTTATAGATTCTGGAAGACTTGACCGCATACAAGGGATAGTTAATAATTTTAATAGGGTTATATTATAATTAGTAATGGGTTAGGAGTCGATTTTAAGCTGTAGCAGTCGTGATATGATTTTGCTATAAAGGGCCTTGTAATTAACTACTGACAGAGGATATTCTGATTTCTAGAAAGATGTTCTCGAATCAATTATTTTTTTCTGCTTGAAGTCCAGCAAACAGTAATGTCAGCTATTTGTATGACCACAATACGTTACCAAACAATAAATGTTTTGGAAAAATGCAATTTTAGATGTCAGAAGAATTCTTTTGGAGTTGGACAATTATAGCTATATTTGTGTAGCGATAGAGCATTTCGCTTTTTGAAGCAAAAGTCTTTAACGTGTCAGAAGCGTCAAGTTCTTTAAACACGTTACCTACTAATCTCGTTTTTTTATTTTGTGTTCCGGGTAATATTCGAACTCTATTAACAACTTTTATATGCCTTATCGATGTTTATCGTTCATTATGAGATAATGTTTAATCCTAGGTCACATTGGAAGGGTTCCTAATAATCGACTTTAAGAACTGCTTAGCGTCCCCAGGTGTCGGATTGCAGATGACTTATCGGTTGTCAGGGCATAATACAAAAAACATAGCCGCGTCTCATAGTGGCTGGACGGCCCCGCTCCTTGCAAGATAAAGATCTCTTTGTATATTTCGTGAATAGTACAAAAGGCTAAACCCTCCGCCTCCTGTCAATACTGTATGCACAAAACTTCTTTATTAGCAGTTACGACATGGTTCAAGTTGGTTTATCCTTTTTCAGATGGGTTTAATAATTTCTAACGTTTTCTCGTCATGAATATAGTGAAATAATTAAGCCAACATTCATTTTACCAAAATATATTATTAAGCAAAACTTATGTATGGTTGAATTTATAGATGTACATGTATAATGCGAATTGTTTTTGGGTCAAAAACTGAAATAATTATGACCACCATTTCAATCTGAAAAGTTGTGAAGGTGTCGAATCGTACTAAACGTAAAAGTGAACCTCCGTCTGTCTTAATCTAATAAGCTAATTTTATTAATGTTACGGACAAAAAATACCAACTGCCCATTTTCCGCCATCTGTTACAGTGTCACAGTATACGTCAACATTTTCCAATATCCGAGGATGTACAGTGTAAACACCACTTACACTTCCTTCTGGTAGATCGCAACACTCACATGTTGTTATTGAAAGATTATAATTAATTTGAAAATGGATGTCGGATATTGGGCCTACAATTAGGTTTATCGAATCTTATTAATTTCAGTGGTATGATGGCGTCTAATGGTTATAAATTAGGATTTTTTTTAATGATATTTAACGCCACTTTCAGAAATTGTTCAGCTATATCCTCTGCCGTGTTCTATATCCTCTGCCGTGTTATATATCCTCTGCCGTGTTATATATCCTCTGCCGTGTTATATATCCTCTGCCGTGTTATATATCCTCTGCCGTGTTCTATATCCTCTGCCGTGTTATATATCCTCTGCCGTGTTATATATCCTCTGCCGTGTTCTATATCCTCTGCCGTGTTATATATCCTCTGCCGTGTTCTATATCCTCTGCCGTGTTCTATATCCTCTGCCGTGTTATATATCCTCTGCCGTGTTATATATCCTCTGCCGTGTTCTATATCCTCTGCCGTGTTCTATATCCTCTGCCGTGTTCTATATCCTCTGCCGTGTTCTATATCCTCTGCCGTGTTATATATCCTCTGCCGTATTATATATCCTCTGCCGTGTTCTATATCCTCTGCCGTGTTATATATCCTCTGCCGTGTTATATATCCTCTGCCGTGTTATATATCCTCTGCCGTGTTATATATCCTCTGCCGTGTTATATATCCTCTGCCGTGTTCCATATCCTCTGCCGTGTTCTATATCCTCTGCCGTGTTATATATCCTCTGCCGTGTTATATATCCTCTGCCGTGTTCTATATCCTCTGCCGTGTTATATATCCTCTGCCGTGTTATATATCCTCTGCCGTGTTATATATCCTCTGCAGTGTTCTATATCCTCTGCCGTGTTCTATATCCTCTGCCGTGTTCTATATCCTCTGCCGTGTTATATATCCTCTGCCGTGTTATATATCCTCTGCCGTGTTCTATATCCTCTGCCGTGTTCTATATCCTCTGCCGTGTTCTATATCCTCTGCCGTGTTATATATCCTCTGCCGTATTATATATCCTCTGCCGTGTTCTATATCCTGTGCCGTGTTATATATCCTCTGCCGTGTTATATATCCTCTGCCGTGTTATATATCCTCTGCCGTGTTATATATCCTCTGCCGTGTTCTATATCCTCTGCCGTGTTCTATATCATCTGCCGTGTTCTATATCCTCTGCCGTGTTCTATATCCTCTGCCGTGTTCTATATCCTCTGCCCCGTGTTCTATATCCTCTGCCGTGTTCTATATCCTCTGCCGTGTTATATATCCTCTGCCGTGTTCTATATCCTCTGCCGTGTTCTATATCCTCTGCCGTGTTATATATCCTCTGCCGTGTTCTATATCCTCTGCCGTGTTATATATCCTCTGCCGTGTTATATATCCTCTGCCGTGTTCTATATCCTCTGCCGTGTTATATATCCTCTGCCGTGTTATATATCCTCTGCCGTGTTCTATATCCTCTGCCGTGTTATATATCCTCTGCCGTGTTATATATCCTCTGCCGTGTTCTATATCCTCTGCCGTGTTATATATCCTCTGCCGTGTTATATATCCTCTGCCGTGTTATATATCCTCTGCCGTGTTCTATATCCTCTGCCGTGTTATATATCCTCTGCCGTGTTATATATCCTCTGTCGTGTTATATATCCTCTGCCGTGTTCTATATCCTCTGCCGTGTTATAAAGCATAACATTTTAATATCGTTTGAATTGGATTTAAGTCATTAATTATTTTTATCTTGAATACAAATTTGCTTAAAGTTATTTCTTTTTCTGTAACACAACTTTTTTTATTTTCTCTTTAATTTCTCACAGAAAAAGAAAATTCAAATGACGAACTAATCATGACAATTCTTTCCTTATGGATTCAACTTAGATTTGTTAAATATTGCTCCATAACGTCAAGGAAACAATAAATCCTACTGAATATTACCTGGTTTAATAGAGCCAGAAGCACCCTCAGTTTGCTTACAACATTGATCAGATACATCCAACAAGCAAATCCTTGATATTGTGTTATAACTTAATTGGCGGCACCTGTCATTATACTGACATTGCGCAGCACACTTGAGCATCGAAATATCATAGAAGGTTTCAGTGGAATTGGCGTCGAAATGTATACTCTTATTCTGCTGAATTACGAATTTCCAGTTTTTCCTTCTGTATTCCTCAAGAAAGCCCAAATCACAATGCTTAGTTTAAGGATCATCATACAGATGTTTTCATTAGATAAAATTGTCCTTCGACTTGTATAGTAATGATATCCCATTCTTGAATAAACAAAATAGTCCATGTTATCTTTAAGCTTTTTACCAGGCGATAAAAAAAGAGAAAAATATTGAAAATAAAATTGTATGTTCAGCACTTAAAATATAACAAAAGAAAATACTGTAAGAAGACAATACATGGCAACTATTCCATACAAAATTTATAGACTGATTGTTTTTCTATTAAACTGTTGCGAATTATCATGACACCATTAAGAACATCAGGTCGCCTAAACCGCCTAAAATAAACAGAAAGTTAAAAAATTCAATAATTAAAACAACGAGTATAAAATAAATAGTTTATGTACATAGAAAAGTA
Source organism: Limnoperna fortunei (assembly GCA_944474755.1). Taxonomy (NCBI): domain Eukaryota; kingdom Metazoa; phylum Mollusca; class Bivalvia; order Mytilida; family Modiolidae; genus Limnoperna; species Limnoperna fortunei. The sequence continues at coordinate 60,009,249 of OX104122.1, read as the reverse complement.
TTTTTCAGTTTGAACTGTACCGCGATGCAATTTTACATAACACGTTTTTTACTACTTTCGTCTCAAATGCAACAGGAATGCCTGGACATATCAGTTATTAACATTTGATAAAAACTTATTTCTTATTATTTATATTCGACCGTTATGATATGACGGTACTCACCTGAAACCTCTCTAGATGACAGCTCTTTCCTAATCATCCACAGGACGTAAAAGAAAGCATGTCGGTCGACTCAAAAGAGCCCTCTCAGTATGATACTCAATTTGATGTCAACTCAAAGAATAAAATGGTATCATTTTGATAACACAAATGCATGATAATCTCCCACATTTAAGAGCAAGGGAGTTTTTCAATACCCTTATACCGTATAACCGGTAATTTTTGCGGTGTGAAATTTTCCCGGATTGGGATTGAAATTCTGATATTTTATTTTTGCTGATTTTAATATTTGCGATTTTACATCTTTCACAAAAAAATTGTAGAGTGTTTATTTTTGTTGTGAATCCTGATTAGCCCAGTGATTTGGGCTATGAGTTATGTTCCACGCTAAAGAAAAATCATAAGCATGACAAGCTTCTGTTGTTCACTGATATATGACTTTTGGTGTAATAAATTCACCTGTAAGTGTACCTAAAATAATGAAAAAGAAGTGCAGGAAACAATCGGCATATCGGGTAAATTAAAGTGAGTTTTTATTAATTGGGATTGCGTTGACAATCAATTTCTGTTAGTACTTGGTTAATACACGCGGACAAATGACAGGCATGACAGGTAGGGGTTTTAATCGGAAATCGATATTTACAGGTAATAATAAATAACGGATTAAGAACAGTTTCTTATATAAACATCCTTTGTTTTATACAGGTAGACAATAACAATAAAGGAAAATTTTTTGGTGTTTTTGTTTCTTGTAAAAACATCCTTTATTTTCTATCTATCTGATGGACAATAACAATAAAGGAAAAAAATTATTAGTGTTTTAAAGTGAATAATCTATTAAAACTCTGAAAACGAGAAAACTATTCACTTCGCCTCGATGATTTTTATTTACCAGCGAGGTAATTAATATAATTAATATCCCGAAGGGTAACAAAATATCAATCGACACAATTTTGTGAAACTTTACCGTTATTTGCGGATAGGAATAATTCATACTTTTTTATGCGATTTTAAATTTTGCGGTCGAGGGTCAACCGCGAAATAAGCAAAAATTAAATAACCGCAAAAATTACCAGTTACACGGTATAATAATACTACAATATATGCTAAAATTATTGCTTACGACGTTTGTTTGACATATTCTATCATGTGCATAAAACGAAGCTAATATGAATTAAGTCTGGTTGCACAGTTGTTAGATGAGGGTGAAATAAAAACTAGAATTTCTGCAACAATGAAGCATATTAAATATTTATAAAATGAAAAACGTAGGGTAAATTCATTTGGTCTGAATTTTCCTATCATAATAGACAGATAGAAATGTCTAGAAAAAACACTTCACATATCGTCATTGATGCGCTCAGTTAAAACTTTTCCCACGTAATTGTTTTCAGATTGTTTGTTTGTTTTTATTTACTGTTGTGGTTTTTAGCATTTAACATTCTGTTTTGTAATGATTTAAACATGTTTTAAAAATGTGTTTGTGGTTGTGTGGTTTTTAAATGTCTTCCTAATGTCCATCGGATCTAGGCAATTAAATAAAAGATTCCTTTTATTGTTTTAATGTTTTGCTAAGCGTGTACATTCATAAATCAAAATTAAGCTGTTGAGATTTGTGCACGTTCAAAAATATCAGAGCTATTGTTATCTCTCTGTCCTGCTCTGCTAAACAAGCAACACATTTAAACATATTATACATATTTAGCCATAAGTTAATCGACAGATCATACATTATTAAATCGTATTTTATGTCCATTAAGGTTAATATTAAGCTTAAAGGGATATTATCTGGAACAACAAGAATAGATTCTTAACTTAATTATGAACTACATTGAATTTTAAACATATTCTTGTTTCATGGTCCACTGTGATTGATCTTAGTTTGCATTTATATAACTTAAATAATTCTAATATGATTTGCATATTTAGAAATACGTTTATTTGATTGGTCTAGATTACTTCCGGTTGAGGTTTTTAACGAAATTTATTTTTTGATAAATGAAGTTGACTCCATTTATCTTAGGATAAACGACGTTGACCGAACTATTTTTAGCGTAACCAATGTAAACAAGGATGGCGGCTTTCAATATCGAAAGTAGCGATCAACTTACAAATTATTTGTTTGATGAATTAACATTAATGATTTGTTAAATTTAAAACTTTCCTTGTGTTCGATACAGAAAATAATGTTACAGATTGATGTAAAACTAAAAATTGTTTTTATTAAAATCAGAAAATGGTTAATGGAAATAATCGTACGTTTAAAAATAAACAAAATATTCATACGTTCAGTCAATCCCGCTACCAAATACACAAGAAATATGAAGTTGAGAAACACGTTAGATAAATTAATTTCTTAATGCAATTTTAAAGAATTATAAGGATTAAACACCGTTTTCAATGGATTTATCGGTATATCAACAAGACCAACTCACTCACAAACATATCATAAAAGTCCTTCGGACTTTTATTTGTTTGTGAGTGAGTTGGTCTTGTTGATATACCGATAAATCCATTGAAAACGGTGTTTAATCCTATATTAAGACCTATGCATGCTTTAGAATCTTATATTTATTTTAACTCATGTTTGTATAATTTGTTTTTGTTATAACATGATTGTTTACATATAAAACCTCATTCCTGAAATCCTTAAAATAACTTATTGAAATACTAACGGTTGGGTTAACTTCACCTGTCTATTAAATACTTTTGGTATCTTCGATTTGTTCTCACTTTTTTATTTTGGACAATATATCGACCTTGTAGTTTTTTATAGAACCGCTAGTGGAATAAAATGTTAGCCTTTTTAGCAATATGCAATTGTAAAGATCAGATTGAAATAGCAGGTAACAGGTAAAAGCCTGATTATAAATTTCTTTACAGTAGAAGCAACTAAAGGTTTTTGCCTCAAAAGTGAATTAATGGAACAATGTTAAAAACAGTTAACGTAATCAAACATCAAGAAATAGAAAGGTCATATGAAAATTATCCTGCAGAGTAAAATACATTATGTGGCGGCGTTGACCCATCATTAAATCGATGTCTATTATTCAAATGACCCGTTTTATCTTCATTACAGTTCTTTTCAACGAGTATGTCTCTCCTCTGAATGTCTTCCACGAAATCGATGCATAGCTAGTAACGCCAGGTTGGTATTTGCCGTTCAGATTTGAGTTATGACAGGCCTTGTACCACCAAGCCCCACGTCTAGAGTCTGTACATTTACCACTGTAGATATCATTATCACGGTCTAATGTCGAAAACTTCATTCCATTGTGTGATGAGAGCGAGTCGCCTAAAATTATGAAATGGGTAAACCAATTAATTAAAACAATATATTTTCAAATTCAAAACAATTAGCAATTTTAAATTTTGTATTTATGGTTATCATGCATTAAGATTATATTAATCGTAACTGATTTTGGGTCAAAGTTGTATAGTCTTAAGTAGTATTTAATTTAGATTTTTCTCACTGCTATTGTAAAAATTTGGTGATCGCTTTTACTTTATTTCAACAATAAACTACATGTAACAAGGATGAATGTAAAGATCGAGCAAGCAGGTATTAAAATATTTAATTTTTTGTTATTTTGTAGCTGTTGTAATTCTTTTATTGACCTCATCAGTTACTTTTTGATCTGTTAAAGTTAAGTGTGACTGTATTTGTTAAATGGTTTACAAATTGAATTGTATTCTATTTTGCTCCTAGGACATGCAATTAATATGGTCTTACTTATTTCTTGTATTGTTTTATGTCTAGTTTATTTCTTTCTATTTTATATATCGTCCTAGTCCTAGTATAAACACTGTTGATATATATTGTTTTATAATGTACTCGATAATATAATACACGATAAAATATATCAAAAGAGAGGTATCAAAAAACCAATCCAATCAAAAAATACTAAGGTCATGTCACTCATATTAGTAAAATCGTGGCATAACGTTCAGTATTTTAGCTATATTCAGGTTGACAGTGAAACACGGTGGTTAAATATGGTAATTCCCTTTGATATGTACAATTCCCTTTGATATGTACATTTAAATGGATTTTTAATAGGACTACAGGGAGCAATCACTGTCTATCCAGTCGAATTCCATTTATTATCTATTACTTTATCAAGAAATTCATCACTGTTGACATAGTTACTACCTGCATTTCCACTATTGTAATGTACTGTCAGTGTGTAGTTAGAAGCCTCATCGCCGAGTTTGAACACATCATACAAAGCATATCTGGTAACATTGTCCCAATCTTCTAGTTCTACGCGAAGTTGGTAGCTGGCTCTTGACGTCAGAACGTAAATGTTGTTGTTTCCTGAAATTAAACGAAAAAACTTATTGATGTCATCAATAAAATAAAGCATCGATAGCATCATTTTCCCACCAATATAACCAAATCTGACAACATTTATCGGGCAAGACAAATTCAATGAGTGGACTAGATTTACAAATTAACTAATAATTAACCATAAACTATCCACAAAATAATCATGACACGTTTTTAGGACTGCTTTCCATTAATACTATAACCCAAATAAAGCAGCTACATAAAAACTATATAACAATTTCCTATAACACTAAAAGTGAAATCATATGTTCTAAATAGTATGCATTGAAAATTAAATATAATCAAAACAAAGTTTTGTCTTGTCTTTAATTCATGAGATAAACATGTTCATGTGGCATGTATCACATATCATCACAACTGGTGAAATATACACAATTTTAATAATTGACGCTATTTAAAAAAAATATGAATTTACAGTAAACATTTTGCATACCTAGCCAAAATTCATGGTCAACCTTCCCAAAGCCGCGCTTATACTCAGTCCAATTTCTGTAGAAGTCAGTCGTGCCATCGACTCTTCTCTGAATGATCTAAAAATTAAAACATTGATAAAAACAGTTATATTATCGAGTGTTAGATTTTGTTGTAGTCGACCGCTAATGTTTCTTAACATTTACTTATTAGATGTGTATGCGATAAGACAAATAAGACCTTCAGTAAATGACAACTTTTTATTAATTCACATCCTTCTCGGATTTCTTCCTATCATCTAATTATACAACTATATTAATAGATTCTGGAAGAGTTTACAGTAAACAGGGGATAACAAATAATTTTAATAGGATTAAATTATAATTAGTAATTGGTGAGAGGTCGGTTTTAAATTGTCCCATTCGTTCTATGATTTTGCTATAAAGAGCCGTATAATTAACTACTGATAGAGGATATTCTGATTTCTAGAAACATGTTCTCGACTTAACTAGTTTTTGTTTGCTTAAAGTCCAGCAAACAGTATGTCAGCTATTTGTAGGACCAAAATACGTTCCCAAACAATAAATTATTTGTGAAAATGCTATTTAACCGCCAGAAGAATTGTTTTGGAATTGGATAATTATAGCTATATTTGTGTAGCGTCAGAGCATTTCGCTTTTTGTAGCAAGTACATTGTAGCTTTTCATTTTCATGATCTGTAGAAAGTCTTTAACGTGTCAGAAGCGTCAAGTTCTTCAAACACGTTACCTACTAATTTCGCTTTTTCTTTTGTGTTCAGGGTAATATTCTTATAAACGTTTTTAATAACTTTTATATCTCTCATCGATGTTTGTGGTTCATTATGGGATAATTTTTAATCCTATGCCACATTGGAAGGGTTCCTAATGATCGACTCAAAGGACTTCTAAGCGTCCCCATGTGTCGGATAGCAGATGACCCATTGTTTGTAGATTGTCATGGCATAATACAAAAATCAAAGCTTCGTCTCATAGTGGGTGGACTGCCCGCTCCTTGCAAGATATCTCTTTTGTGTATTTTGTGCATCATACAATCCTAAATCCACCGCCTTTTTTTCGCAGTTACGACTTGGTTCAAGTTTGTTTTATTCTTTTTCAGATGAATTTAACAATTGCTAACGTTTTCACGTCCTGAATATAGTGAAACAATTAAGCAAACTTTTATTTTTACAAAAAAATTGATTGTTTAGCAAAACTTATGTATGGTAGAATTTATAGAGATAAATGTATCATGCGAATTGTGCAAAGTGTTTTGTGTACAAAATAATTATGACCACCATTTCAACCTGAAAAGGTGTGAAGGTGTCGAAATGTACTAAAATAAAAAGTCAACCTCTGTCGGTCTTAATCAATCTAATAGGCGAATTATATTTATGTCACGGACAAAAAATACCAACCACCCATTTTTCACCATCTGTTGCAGTGTCACAGTATACTTCAACATTTTCCAATATCCGGGGATGTACAGTGTAAATACCACTTACACTTCCTTCTGGTAGATCACAACACTCGCATGCTGTTACTGCAAGATTATAAATTGAAAGATTATAATGAATCGGAAAATGTCGGACATCGGGACTACAATTAGGTTTATCGAATTTTTTTAATATAAATTTCAGCGGTATAATGGTGTCTAGTTATTAGGGAGGGAGTCAAAGAACGAAAAATTTCGATAGGGATAGACGTGAAATATTTTTATATACTAAATATTTAGTTGCTTTTTGCGTCTCCTGTTGGTGGATACGAGATGAAATCATTAGAAAGTTCCGAGACTATAATACGAAAGCCTAAAGTTAACCATATTGTCTGACGTGTTTAGAGAATTTAAGTTAACGACCCTTTTGTGAATATTAATAAATAGTAGTGCCCTGAAAACATTCCTGTATATGCTGTTATGCTTATACAGGTGCACACTTATGCGAATTTTTCTTGCTCATTTTGCCCTGACGTGTTATAAAGCATACAATTTTAATATCGTTTAAATTTAATTTAAGTCATTAATTATTTTTAACTTGAATACAAATCTCTTTCTGATTTACACCTATTTTCTCTTAAATTTCTGACAAAAAAAATTCAAATGATGAACTAATCATGACAATTCGTTTCTTATGGATTAAATTTAGATTTATTAAATATTGCTCCACAAAGTCAGGAAACTACAAATTCTACTAAATATTACCTGGTTTAATGACAATAGAACCAGAAGCATCCTCAGTTTGCTGACAGCATTGACCAGATACATCCAACAAGCAAATCCTTGATGTTGTGTTATAACTTAATTGGCGGCACCTGTCATTATACTGACATTGTGCAGCACACTTAAGTATCGAAATATTATTGTAGGTTTCTATTGAATAGGCGTTGAAATGTATACTCTTATTCTGCTGAATTACGAAATTTCCAGTTTTTCCTTCTGTATGCCTCACGAAAGCCCAACTCACAATGCTTAGTACCAGAATCATCATATAGATGTTTTATTAGTTAATATGGCCCAACAACTTATAAAGGAACGATATCCAGTTGTAAACGTACTTCGGATTAAACATTATAATTTTCATATTATTCTAATATATTCAAAATTGTATCTCATTGCTACATTTACCAAAGCCCACGTGGCATAATCTCTATTATGAAATAAACAAAATCGTTTATGCTATATTTTAGATTTTTACAAGGCGATAAATTACAAAAAATTAAACCAAAAATATTGAACATACAAGGTTAGGTTTAGCACTTAAAATTTAACAAAAGAAAATATTTTTAAAATACAATACCTGATAATTATTCGATACAAAATTTATAGAATGATTTTGTTCTAGTAAACTGAAGCAAATTATCATTATATCATTTAGGAATCAAATCTCGTAATCAAAACAGCTTAAAATAAACATAAAACTTGCATTATAAATTATTAGTAGTATAAAATTAATAATGTATGGACAAAGGAACGTATTTCTTCAATTGGAACTGCGAAAGGGCACAATTTTGCAAACTTAACACTTTTTTAAGACGAAGTACAAATTGTCAGATAAAAAGTCGATACTAAATGACCGAAAGTGACCACTACTCACATTTAAACCAGAATAACCCGAACTAGGTAAAACAATCCAACGGACAGTTAAACAAATATTAACTAAAATAAAAATAAGACAATTTTCAATCATTCAGTCGGAACGATTCAAAGCAAGTTTTATTCTAAATACAAATAATATACAAACATAGACTAAATATAAATATACAGTCTACCCCACAATTTTACATATAGACTTTTGTGCTGATTATGTAAGTTGCAAGCTTAAGCAGTCAAGCCTGTAGTAGTTAAAATAAATTTCTTCTAAACATAAATGTTTATTACAAAAAATACCTGAATGGAAAAGAAACGGTTCGACATAGTAAGAAAAAGGAATCGATTCAGTCTCTGATCTAACAGCAGAACTTGTTTAGTCAATATATTCAATAAATACCTATTTCAGTCATAGATGTATATTATAATAATAACAATAAAAGCATCTTTAAATACTTCCAATTTCAGAATGGATTTTATTACGATCTTATTACAATAAAACATCAGTAGAATTCGAAATAAAATAATCAAAATTCTTAATTGTGACCACCGTATATTCTTGCAACTTCTTTCTTTTCTATTATACAAAACAGCAGCCTAGTCCTCGCAGAAATATTTTCATTAAAGTATTTGCTTCCGCCATTCATCAAAAGAAACCTATAACATTATAACATACCATAAATCATGTTTATTTAAGTGCAATGTAAAGCCGCCAATATTTGATAGTATCTATATAACAGCCATTTAAAATTTTGTAGTACCAACTTATCACTGCACGTACATAATAAATTTAGCATACCAATTGATTATAATGCTTGATATTAATGCTTTATTCAAAGCGTATACAGCCAAGTAATCTACGAACAACAAATTACCTTTATTCAAGGAAGGTTTGTTTGTTTGTTTGAATGGTGTTTAACGCCACTTTAAACAATTTTCAGCAATATCATGGCGTCCAGTTTTTTCGGGGGAGGAAGCCGGAGTACCCTTAGAGAACCCCGACCTGCGGTATGAAAACTGGCAATCCTTGTCAATTAAGATTGGAGTCGAGTAAAACCCTGCCTGCAGTTAGAATCGAACCCGCAATCTAAGTGTTGACAAACCACGTGATCAAAAGTAGACGAACTACCTTGACCTCTTGGTCTCCGAATTAAGGAAGGGGCGGGTATCTTAGTTAACACTGCTTCTTAAAAATGGACTGGATTATGTTAGAACAGAATTCTTCCGAATTTCATACCATCATTACACTTTTTCCACTACCGCAGGTCGGGGGTTTTCTCCGGGTACTCCGGTTTCCTCCCCCAATAAAAACTGGACGCCATGACATACCTGAAAAATTGCTGAAAGTGGCGTTAAACAACATCAAACAAACAAACAGATATATAAATTCAAATTCAAATATTTGATTTCATATCTTGCCCTTATTGGTTTACACATTTGCAAAAAAAAATAAAATATTACAGGTAACTAAATCGGCATGTCATATAACATGTACTTTACCATTTTCCCGCAACTTACACCATTAGTAAATGTTCTAACATTGTTATCTTTAATTACATTTTATTATCATCTGAGATTGTTTCTATAAAACTGCATCATACTGTCAGAGGTAACAAACTGCTACCATTTATTATTACGTCACATATAATGTTAAGGGTTGATCGACTACATGTACTGTATTACACACATGCGGTAGGAAAACTGGCAATCCTTGTCAATTAAGATTGGAGTCGAGTACACCCTGCCTGCAGTGAGAATCGAACCCGCAATCTCAGTGTTGACAGACCACGTTATCAATAGCAGACGAACTACCTTGACCACTCGGCCACCGAGGCCCCTAATTTATATATCTGTAGATCTCAATAAATAAGAAAAATAGAAAGGAAATCAACCAAACAACAAGAGCCGAAAGACAAGAACAATTACGAACCTGGAAACATATAAACTTATACATTGGAAATCAAACATCAAAAACAGAAAGTGAGTAACCCCAACCCCCAAAACCCATGGGTGCACTAAGGTTTTCCGTACAAGTAAGCAGTGCCTGCCTCTAATTTGACACCGTAGAGTTACTCTTTGTCATTTTTAGGAAAAAGTCTAATCCAGGAATAGGACAAATACCCGATGACTAAATAATCGTATTCGAGATATTTTTTCCCACAACGATCAATTAAGTCAAGGTGACGTCCATAGAATTTCTGGAGAGATAACATCAACCTAAGTACAACAAAACCTTGTTTGGGCAGTTTAGTATTCAACAGCAGTCATCGTTCTAGATATATAATTAAAACTTTATTGAACATATCCTGTGATACACTAAACTGATTCAAACAAGAATGATGCTATCGAAAATGTTACTGGCACCATATAAAAACAGTTCATCTTACTAATACAGTCAATGGAAATTTCAGTACAACTTGCAAGTTGCTGATTATAGTATGAATCCATACGAAATTCAAATATGTTACTAAATTATTCCAAAATATATAATTGGTGTTCAGATAAATAGATTTTACGGCCAGTCGTCTACGGTTGTAAATCACTAAAAACTTCTAAATAAAATTTCATCAGAATACTATTGTTTCATTATTATTCGATGGTATCTATTTTCATGGATTGAGAAAAAAGATCGTTGGATATATAAATTCGTGGATCGCCAGATCAAGTGTTCACTAAATGTTAAATAGATATTTTTGATGACAGTTTTGTTCATTTTTCAGTTTAAACTGTTGCGACATGTCTAAATTTAACCGTCATTACATGTAAAACATGTTACAAAGAAAGTCAATTCAATACCTTAATTATGCCCAAAGGTTCAAAATTAGGTAATGACAGGTTTGTTAAGACACGTCCATCTTGTCGCCTGTTGCTCATTCATATATCATTTTTACCTTGGTTGTTGTCTCAACGCGTGTAAAGCAGTCAAATTAGAATACTTTATAAATGACATGTAGGTAACATTTTAACCTACTATTTCACAATATGATCTAGTCTGGGTGATCTAATATTGGGGTGTGAGGAATTCAAACATTATAAACATTACAAGTTGACAGGTTATAACCTCGCGATAATATTTATGCCTCCGCGACGACATGTCGGGGGGAATAAAGTTTTACTCATTTCCGTCCGTCTGTCCGTCCGTCCGTCCGTCCGTCTGTACGTCCGTACGAATTTTCGTCAAGCTTTTCTCAGAAACCGTACATCAGAACAATTTGAAATTTGGCAGGGTGGTTCAGTATCACAAGTTGTACGTCCTAAGCGACTTTCAGACCTGTCGGACAACTACTTCCTGTTTGCGACTAGGCGGATATGAAAATGTGTTAACATGAGTATGAAAATTTCCGTCAAGCTTTTCTCAGAAACAGTACATCAGAACAATTTGAAATTTGGCAAGGTAGTTCCGTATTACAAGTTGTACGTCCTGAGCGACTTTCAGACCTGTCGGACAACTACTTCCTATTGCCGATTGGGCCGATATGAAAATGTGTTAACATGAGTATGAAAATATCCGTCAAGCTTTCCTCAGAAACAGTACATGAGAAAATTTGAAATTTGGCATTGTGGTTCAGTATCACAAGTTGTACGTCCTAAGCAACTTTCAGACCTGTCGGACAACTACTTCCTGATTGCGACTGGGCCGATATGAAAATGTGTTAACATGAGTATGAAAATTTCTGTCAAGCTTTTCTCAGAAACCGTACACAAGAACAATTTGAAATTTGGCGGCAGGGTAGTTCAGTATCACAAGTTGTACGTCCTAAGTTACTTTCAGATCTGTCGCACAACTACTTCCTGTATCGACTGGGCCAATATGAAAATGTGTTAACAGGAGTATGAAAATTTCCGTCAAGCTTTTCTCAGAAACCGTACACGAGAACAAATTGAAAATTGGCATGGTGGTTCAGTATCACAAGTTGTTCGTCATAAGCGACTTTCAGACCCGTCGGACAACTACTTCCTATTACCGATTGGGCCGATATGAAAATGTGTTAGCATGAGTATGAAAATTTCCGTCCAGCTTTTCTCAGAAAAGGTACATGAGAAAAATTTGAAATTTGGCATTGTGGTTCAGTATCACAAGTTGTACGTCCTAAGCGACTTTCAGACCTGTCGGACAACTACTTCCTGTTTGTGACTGGGCCGATATGAAAATGTGTTAACATGAGTTTGAACATTTCTGTCAAGCGTTTAACTGAAACCGTACACAAGAACATTTTGAAATTTGGCAGGGTAGTTCAGTATCACAAGTTGTACGTCCTAAGCCACTTTCAGACCTGTCGCACAACTACTTCCTGTTTTCTACAGAGCCGATATGAAAATGTGTTAACACGAGTATTAAAATTTCCGTCAAGCTTAACTCAGAAACCATGGATTAGAACAATTTGAAATTTGGCAGGGTGGTTAAGTATCACATGTTGCACGTCCTAAGCAACTTTCAGACCTGTCGGACAACTACTTCCTGATTGCGACTGGGCCGATATGAAAATGTGTTAACATGAGTATGAAAATTTCTGTCAAGCTTTTCTCAGAAACCGTACACAAGAACAATTTGAAATTTGGCGGCAGGGTAGTTCAGTATCACAAGTTGTACGTCCTAAGTTACTTTCAGATCTGTCGCACAACTACTTCCTGTATCGACTGGGCCAATATGAAAATGTGTTAACAGGAGTATGAAAATTTCCGTCAAGCTTTTCTCAGAAACCGTACACGAGAACAAATTGAAAATTGGCATGGTGGTTCAGTATCACAAGTTGTTCGTCATAAGCGACTTTCAGACCCGTCGGACAACTACTTCCTATTACCGATTGGGCCGATATGAAAATGTGTTAGCATGAGTATGAAAATTTCCGTCCAGCTTTTCTCAGAAAAGGTACATGAGAAAAATTTGAAATTTGGCATTGTGGTTCAGTATCACAAGTTGTACGTCCTAAGCGACTTTCAGACCTGTCGGACAACTACTTCCTGTTTGTGACTGGGCCGATATGAAAATGTGTTAACATGAGTTTGAACATTTCTGTCAAGCGTTTAACTGAAACCGTACACAAGAACATTTTGAAATTTGGCAGGGTAGTTCAGTATCACAAGTTGTACGTCCTAAGCCACTTTCAGACCTGTCGCACAACTACTTCCTGTTTTCTACAGAGCCGATATGAAAATGTGTTAACACGAGTATTAAAATTTCCGTCAAGCTTAACTCAGAAACCATAGATTAGAACAATTTGAAATTTGGCAGGGTGGTTAAGTATCACATGTTGTACGTCCTAAGCGACTTTCAGACCTGTTGGACAACTACTTCCTGTTTGGGACTTCCTTTAGCGGGGGCATCTGTGTCCCATGGACACATTCTTCATTTTTTTTATTTACTTTTGTATTACTGTTAATGATAAGAATTCTAAGAGAGATAACTCCGATAGAATGTTGATAAAACATTGCACAACATGACTTAATTTACTTGTGAATATTTATAAAACATTTTAGTAAGAAAAATTGTTTAAATATGTATGATAATATCAAAGGTCAAAAAACTAGTACGTGACCTTGACCTTGTGTACATTTTCAAGGTGAAATGTTATTATGGTCTTTTCTTTAAGATCCCATGAATCTACTATAAATGGTGAATTAGTTGTATGTCAAACTAATATTTACTTGATTTAATGGGAGATAACTCGTATAATATTTAGTCAAACCTTTTTCTCTAAATCAAACAAACTTACTTCTTTACAAGAACAACATTTTTCTTGAAATAAGTTTCTTTTTATCTCTTACTGTTTGAAAGAAGTAACAATAATAAGCAAATTTCAACATCTAGAACGTGACCTTCACCCTTGTTCTTGTGTCCATTTTCAATGTCAAAGGTCATGAGGGTCTATGGGGTAGACCCCATGCCTCTACTATCAATAATTAATAAGTTATGTGTGAAAAACTAATAATCAGTTGTCATAATGGGAGATAAATCCTATAAATGAAATCAGTTTACTTCGCTGCAAATAAGGCGAACATTTTCGCCAAAATAAGTCTTTATCTATTTTTTACCGTTTCAAAGGAGTAGCGGTAACAAGAAAATGTCAAAATTTAGAACGCGTCCCTTCATTAAATCTGTCCCACAATTGCGCAAGGATACAAGACACATGTTGGTAAAGGTTTGGGTTTGCTATCTTTATTGGTTTAGAAGGAGTAGCAATAACACTATTTTTAGTAAAGAGGAGATAAATCCATAGAGGAGAAGGGTAATTTAAGTCAGGGTGAACTGCAAAAGCACAATGGCAACCGATTTCAGATAAAAATAAATAGCAAATCGACATGTCGCGAAGTAAAAAAAATCACTAAAGAAAGTTGGCAGAAGAAAAGAGAAAATAATAATAACAAAAATTATCAGAACAGTAATTATAGCTCTTTCCACAAAAAAGAAGGACATAATAAATTAAGTAATACCCAATTCGCTTTACTTTGTTTTTAATTGTACTGAAAGCGTGTGAAGTTTGTCTGACGATAAAGTATGTACCTAACGGCATTCAGATACTTGTCATTAATTCGACTGTTGTTAATAAGAACGACATTATATTTTTACAGAAATTAATATCTGAAAGACCATTGACAAAAAAAACATTAAAATATTGTTTATATTTTGTGCGACAAAAAACTTGTTTGTATTATTATCGTTAGGTCTTTAATGATGAATTTACTTGAAAATGATATCAACTGATAAATAGTTAATAATTGTTGGTTTATAACTCGTGGCTATCTTATACATGGAGGAAATTACGCGTAAAATACACAAACGAAAGTTCACTGTTTGATTCTTGGAATACATATTTCTACACGATATTGTTCAAATAATTCATTTTCGTATGTCTTATTTCTTCCTTGTCGACACAAATTCGCATGATGTTAAATCTTAAGTATAAAGTTAAAAGTTTACTTAAAGTGATCATTTTTTGTTTTACATACGATGTTCCTGCGCTACGCAAACCCTACCGTCAGTAGAGGTAGAGACAACAGCGTGTTGCCACGCAGGTGATTACCATTAAATTACTACATACAATTACCACCCGGCTTCACATGAGTTATTACAAGATACTTTATAGATAACCGCCGGTTGCGAAACTTTTGAAAAGAATCTTCTCAGTGTCCCTAGTTATTGAAAAGTGCCAAAACAACAACAATATGGATTCTGCCTTAAACTAAAATCTATCATGAATGCAATCAAATCAAAACTTTCACAAACGTCTTCTGTGTTTTCTGCAGTAATTTTTGCAAAGGCACACGCAAATATGCAAAATCGATGATAATTAAAGACGATGTGCACGGAACAATTTTGTTTGTCATGCAAACAATGAAAAAGCCTAATTTATATTCAGTGTATTATATATTTTAGCCTTAAAGTTGAATTGTAGTAAGTTTTTCGTATTAAGCACCGATTAACTTAAAAAATTCGAGAAATATAAATAATTATAGCACACGGTGACCCGTTAATATCTTATAGATATAGACTTTTTTTTATTTATAAAAGCAACGATAAATATATATGACAAAACGTGACAAGTAAGATGCCTAATATAGTTCAATGATTTCTGCAAAAATGTCAAAGATAAGAGATCACGATTCGCCTACCTGTCGTTTACTTTACATAACTATCCGAACTATCGAGATGCAGTGTTTAAAATTTGTGTACGTTTTAGTAATGTTTGGCAGTGTCAAATCATGTATTCCTGATGCTGAAGCAAAATATATCCTTGAACGCCTTAGTAAGTATAATGTTTGCAAACAAATATGCGCTGATCCTTTAGTATAACATATGTGGCTTATATCTCTTTATGCTGGTCGCAAAATGCAGCGTGGAACTTTAAAGTATATGTCAAAAAGATGCATAGTGTTTAGATTAAAAAGTAGACAATTAAAGGACTTAAGCAAAAAGCAACATATTGTACGGTAGAGTCATTTGAGAAACACAAACATATTTTTGGAAGGCCTCATATGTAAAACTTTCATTTACATATCCATCACTTTGAACAACTTAGATTAACTACATTTGCAAATACATTCCGTAGTAATCCAAACATATGTTTCTTCCAGATT
This sequence comes from Limnoperna fortunei, assembly GCA_944474755.1. NCBI lineage: Eukaryota > Metazoa > Mollusca > Bivalvia > Mytilida > Modiolidae > Limnoperna > Limnoperna fortunei. Next base: position 59,993,149 of record OX104122.1, on the reverse strand, counting down.
ATCTATCAAGTGAATTGGAGAAAGTTAAGGATGACATTCAAATGAAGGGGCATATTGTGAAACCTACTTCTACTCCTAGGTCTAATGTGGACACCAAATGGATTGGGGTAATAGATGACAATACATTAAAGGATTTTACTCCGCAGACGATGAAGTCACAACCAAAACGTCAACTTGTAACATGTAGGATCTATAATAATTTTAGTCTCATTCTGCTGTGACAAATTGTTTGCATTTAAAAGATTTGAAAACTATTTCAAAAAGACTTTTTAAACAAATTTCAAAATCCTTCTACAATTAAATGAGTGAACTGAAATAGATTTAACGTGCTTCTACAAAGTCATTCCTAAAGCATTTAAGGTCATAATCCCAAGAACACTAAAATATTAGTTAAAGGCAAACTTTTACATGGGCTATATTACAACCAAGATTTTTTGTAAGGGTGGGCGTTTCCAGCACCATTAACGCCATCCATTGTGTTGTTTTACTTCCGAACGGTGGTCTTATGTAGAAGCAATATTATAACTGCATTGAGGTAAATTAAATTTACGTTACGCATTGCCATCTGCAAAAGAAAGTTTGTATAGTGAGAAGAAGTTCTAGAGCACGAGTCAAGATAGATTTCAAATGAACACGGGTCAGAGTGATGAATCGCTTAGCTGAGATCTGCACATTACGGATTAGTTTACAGAATCTTTATGAAGAAGCAATATAATAGTAAAAGAAAAAAATGTTGTTCTAGAAGTAATCCGTGTATCAAATAAATAAATAATTACCAAAAACACGAACGATAACTCCCATATTACTATACATCGACATATTATTGTGAAAAGGATAACGCTGAAAAAAACTTGGAATTTTTATAGACTCTTGAAATTTCAAACAAACGAACAACCGCTGAACATAACTACTTTATATTTTGGAAACCGTGTGAATGTTACCATGAATGCTACGTTAAGAGTTGTTCTGACTAATTAAGTGATCTCTACAGGTTACATAATAGCAATTATTTGTTTACAGCAACGTTATTAAATACATTATTAGTTTGATAGTGATATATATTTCCTGCTTAAAGTGCTTATTTGTGTTAAATTATCAAAATAAATTATTACTTTTAACTTAATTGATGGTTGTGTTGTGGTTTTGTTAAAACTTAAATTTTTTTATGACTGTGACAAAAGTTTATCTTGACAAATAAAATTACATAATTTTATCATTTCTATAGATGTTTAGAAAGTAAGTTTAAGGTTCGTCGTTGCTCAACTAATTTGAAGCTACGGCCATAGAGCAAGTATTAAATTGCCCCCACAATTGTAACAATGAGATGCAGAAACATTGTGACAGTTAGATTTTGTACAGTCATTTTTGGATTTTTTTTTAGATAGTATACACAAGAAAATACACGGATGCATCTGAATGGATATTGGGTTTCTTAAAATAACAAAATTTAAAGATATAAACATTACCAATTGAAATTTTTCTATATTTGGGGATATTTAATATTATCAGCAAAATCACGGTTTTTTAAACAAGAGGGAGGTTTGACATTTTGTAAGTTTCATGAAAATGCTGATTTTATTATTCTTTGTGTCATTTTCACTCCACGACGTATGCTTTGTTATTTGTTAAAAATCAAGCTTAACATTTCAACTGGAACAATGAAACTGTTTTCTGTCGCTTTCCGTAAAACGATTTTCGCTCTTAAAATACTAACATGTACCCACATATGAAAAATGCATGGCAAATAATGGTTTATTGTTATCTAAAGTATGCTGCCCAATTAATGATGTCGTATACAAATTAAGCTAAATTCATACACCATTTATGAAACGTTTTTAAATTCATTGCTTTGTAAAGGGAAAATAAAAGTAAAACGTAAGCAACCTAATTTATGAATGATGTCGTAATTTACTAAATCAAATTTCAGTGGCTTCGGTAGGAAGTGGTATCTTCAGAATATGAAGTTGTATTTTTAATGATATTCTAATTATATGCGGTGGGTGTTTCTTTATTTGCAGAACGACTCACATTATATTCAATGATTTTTTATTACAAGTGCGGGAGTAAGGACACAGAAACATAATACACAAACACAAGTTGCACGACTAATCAGCAAGTTTTCTGACAGTTTCATTAATTACATCTTTATCCTTTAGTGTTTTCTCTAAGGGGATTGTGCGCTTTCGGAATAGTATTTTTGTAAAAATAAAATAAATAATGTTGCTCGGACGTATCAAGAAGGTACCAATGTATATGTCCGATTATAATATAGAGAGCCTGGTCGAGGACCGTAGTAGGTAACGTGTTTGAAAAGCCGCGCTCCTTGCACGATACAAGATTCCTTTGTAGACTTTGAAAAAATAGGCAAATAAAAAACGTTACACAAGTTTAAATTCTCCGAATTTTATATAATTTTTCTGTTGGTTCTGAAAATTTTACTCCTTTTGGTGATTCATTTTCCGTAATGATTTATTGTTTGTAAAATCGTTCCCGTTCTGAATATAGTTAAAATATAGTTAGCTGGATGTTAAACAAACATTCAATCAAATGGATTATCACTTTTTTGTCCATAGCCATTGAATACCCCAAAACAAAGGTACTGAATTTTCAAAATGTCCGGATAGGGTACTTTTTGTTTTGATATTTTCGTAGCTGATTTATATTTAGAAAAAAATTTTTGAAGTCCGTCAGGGCTACATTAGACGTCTGAATTTAATTTATTTTTTAGCACCATCTGAATCAGCTGTCGTCGCCTTTACTGCTATACTTACGCACCAACTTCAACTAGGTGAACATCAAGCTGTCGAGTACGATAAGGTCGTTACAAATCTTGGAAATGGTTATGACCCTCGACATGGTCATTTTACTTCTCCAAAGAGAGGACTCTACATATTGTCAGCTACAACATTAAATGTGCGAACCGACACTGCAGCTGTAGAAATGGTTCGAAACGGAGAAATAATTATTTATTTATACTCAGAGGGTGGCCAGTACTCTCCTAGCAGCCAAACGGTATTTCTCGTTTTAGAGCAAGGCGATATGGTGTGGATAAGAACTAGCTACAATAATGTAGCTCCTTTTTTTATTATGGACGGAGCTACAAAGAGGTCCCATTACTCGTAATGGAGCAAAAACACTTTTGGGATTTACACATATTTTCCGCTATTTAACCTTTGTCTTTATTAAATAAATATGTTTTCTTTCCTCCGCCGTTCATCTGATATGTCTACAATGTCTAATTAAATAATTTTAACACTTTTTCGTAATCGTGTCATTGTTGACATAATTAAAATTGTGGAGTGTAGAATTTCGGAATCGTATCGGTAAAATTTGTAATAAGGGGACATAATCATAATGCAAATGAATGCAGCTGAAATCATCCGGAATTTCATTTTTTACCAAATCGATTCCAATATTATCGAAATTATGCACTTCCGGAATTCATATTTTTGTCAACAATGCCATGATTATGAATAAAGTGATAAAACTAACGAATACGGTGTTGTGGAAATATCAGTTAAACTGCAAATACATAAAAAAGTATGTAGCAAACCAGGGAAACAGTTAAATTGCTTATAAAATGCATAAAACCCCCGGGTGTGAATCACTCCCGGGCTGCTCCATTACGAGTAATGGGACCGCTTTGTAGCTCCGGCCATAAAAAAATTTTTAAAAAAGGAGCTACATTATTGTAGCTAGATAAGAACCAGAGCAGGTTATCATGGGGCCTCATTGTACGGATCTACCGCAATATATAATGCTTTCTCTGGTGCATTGCTATTTCCGTTTTAATAAAATATAGTTACAACTTAAAACTTTACAAACTCTATGTCTCAGTCAGTGTGATATGTCACCAACACATAACGTACCTGTCTACAGTGTGATATGTCAAACACATATAAGTGCATGTCAGCAGTGTGAAATGTCATTCACAATGACATAAAGTACCTGTCTACAGCTGGACAGGTCACCAACACATATAGTACCAGTCTGCAGTCCGATGTGTCACCCTACAAATAAAATAGTCCGTTATAATAAAATATACATGTAGTTAAAACTTGTACTTGTATGCAATCGACATGTCACCCAACACCTAATGCACCTGTCTGCAGTCTGACGTGTCACCCTACACATAAGTAGATGTTTGTGATCTGATGTGTCACCCAACACATAAATAACTGTCTGCAGTCTGATATGTCACCCCACACATAAAATACTTCTCTGTAGTGTAACATGTCACCGCATAATTAAAGCACCTGTATTCATTCTGAAATCTTACCCCACATATAAAGTACCTGTCTGCAACGTAACATGTTAAACCATACACTTTCAGAAGTAAGACAAGAAAATTCAGTTATTAGCAAGATAGCAAATGTGCGAACACGTGTTTGGATTGATAATTTGAGTAAGTCTGGCTAAAATACCATTTATACCGTAGAATTGATGCAATACATGCGAGTAGCAATCCTCAGTCAAGATCAGTCATTGTAAGGATTAAAGTTAATAGCTAAAAACCTTGAAATAAATATACCACATCTGTCAAGATCAGTCAGTGTAAGGATTAAAGTTAATAGCTAAAAACCTTGAAATAAATATTCCCCATTTACTGGCTTCTGTAGGAATATAACAACACCGAAATAAAACAATGTGTGTCTGTGAAATTGAAGTTGTTTCGTTTCTAGTTTTTCGTAGTACATGTTAATCCCAATCAGCGGATAATAAGTTTTCACAACTCCCACAGGCGGTCTCAACGAAATGTAAATTGACACATTAAGTAATAGATAATCAAACTAGGAAATAATTTTTTCTCTCATTATTTGCCAAAATAATGAACTCGCTAACGGCGTCAAAGTCCACTGCTGTACTGCAAATCAACATTAGTCATACCGTATGAACTACTACTACTTCTGTTTTTAAAAACGGGTTTTCTTTTAATATTTTTATCTTTTAATCTTTCTTTATTAATATTTTGGCTAAGTTACCATAGATTGTGGATTTTATTTATATCATGCATTTACTAGTAACAAATGTTATCTAATAAAGGTGTTGATCTTAGTTATATATAACAAGCTTCTGTGTTAAACATGACACTATGTATGTTTCGTTGCTGTTACATTTTACTCTACTTTCAGCAGTATTTCATCTTTATCACAGTGACCTAGTTTTATTTGGATAGTCATTTTTAACTGCATAAATTATTGTATGCTGAAATATATCTCTGAATTTAAATGTGTGATATTTAAAACATATCCAATATGTAATATGTTTAATTTTAAATATTATTACACCGTCGTGTTATCTTAAATCCGAGATTTGAAACCATTGTTTTCACTTATGTACTTCTGAAAGACTATTATACCAATGCCTAATTTTCGTCCAATTAGAATTCATTAGTCTTCTTTGATTTTGCTACCTTGCTAAGAAATGCTAGAAAATTATGAACAAAGCCTTTTACATAAAAAATCACATGGCTGATGGCGTTATTCAAATGATCATTTTGCACGTGAATAATCCGGAATATAGAAATTGATTTTAACTTCTGACTAGAAACCAATCTGCATATCAATATACCACTATACGGCCAAAGTTAGTATCATAGTATCATAAATCTGGTAATTTGCTATGCGTGGGGGTCTATTTATCAACATGAGATGTGTTTTCATGTATTTTAGTTTGAATTATTTTGAGCTTATCTGTGTAATAAAAAATACCGTTTAGATAATTTGATATTTAAGTATTATGCGATTTAACAACCATCATTGAATAGTTTAGCAGTCTATCTGGCAGTTCAAATAGATATACAGAGAGCATTTAATATGGTAAAAAATCAAATATCAACGTTTGATGCCATATTTAAGTATCACAGTAAACGAACATTTTACTTGCCTTGACTTGAGGGAGTTTTAGCGTCCTACACCGACAACCTAATTCCCTTGATCGCACTTACTTTACAATACTTAGAGCAACCGATAGTTTATGTTTCTATGCTCTGGTAACACTAAAGAGAGGAAACCGGATACAGTTCCAATTACTACGAATATAATAAATGGTCACCATCAGGCCCGAGCATTGAGTCGATAACAATCCCTGCAACTATACGTAAATGATCTCTAAAAATCTAATTCCAAAGTGAATAAGGATAATAAATAATTACTGTGGAAAAAATCAAGTCGATCTGCAACTTTAAATGAACTGATCAAGAAGATATCTGATACGTGCAGTCTTTTCATCGTAGAATACTGATGTGCATATTAAGTTAAGAACCTTGCGATTCTATTTGTTAAATTGTAATATGTTGTTAACATCAAAATCTTCAATACACCTTGTATAATTGATAGATAATTGTGATTTCGTGAATCCATGGTTTATTTTATAATGTAACTACAGTGTTATTTGCCTTTTATGTATCTACTTTTTACAATGAATGTTGCATTCAGTACATTTGTCATACAAATTACGTAAGAGCGGCTCTTATGGTCAAAATATTTCCTAGTTTTCGTTCATACAAATGAATTCATTATATAAACAAATATATTTAGTGTAACTCCAAGTATTGGTGTGGATTAATGTTTTATGTTTGCTGGACTCATACCATACATGTATCAGTTTATGGTTAATGCTACTGGTCGCTGCGATCAAAAGTAGTCTTAGAACTATGCAATTTGTAATGTAGTTTTGAATGTAACACATTTATGAAATGAACCCAAATCTATAAGGTACCAGTATGGGAACTAATCCACCAATCATTTGCCCATAGTGGTCATACTAAAGGCACAAACACGCAGGTTTGTCGGGAAAATGCACAACATTCTAATAAAAGAAAACAATAATATTTAAGGATTAACTACAAACAATATTTTCTCCATCGAGGGATAACAAAATATCCGTTTTGCACATTGTATAATCCGCGTAGCGGATTATATTTAATGTGCACAACGGAAATTTTGTTATCCCTCGATGGAGAAAATATTTTTTGTAGTTAATAGTTATAAATAAATTCAAACAATAGAATAAACTCAACAATTTTATTTTTGTTACTGGACATTTTTTAAACAATATATCAACACAAAAACTGTTAATTTCCCGTGGAGTAATATATGACGTCAAATGGCGCGTGGCTCCATGACGATCAAATTTGTTTTCCATGCTCTGATAGAAAATATTTTCCAGCCAATCAAAAGTCCGTATTCTCGAAAAAAAATTTTTTTAAATATTTTACTGTCCATTTTATACCAAATCTACCAGTTTGTACCATACGATATAAACAATTTGTACCATGCTTTTTCCACATTAACCCTTTCATACCATATATGAATTAAGTGAGTGGATATAGACTGAAGTGAAACTCCTTGTTTAAAGTCCTTGATGTTAATTGCAATAAAAATGACAAAAGGTAAATGCCGGTACCTATTGTCACTATTTTAATAAACAAATTAAAGAAAAAATATGCATGTTCTTCAGTCTATACTTCAGTATAGTTTAAAATGGCTAAAGTGTGAAATTGTAAATTGTAAGTAAATAATATCCACCATTGAAGTATATAAAATACAAAACTGACAGGGTAAAAAACAACTATAAACCTTAAAAATGAGTTACCTTTCTCTCATTTTTGGCTGAGCCTCAAATTATAGTTTATTATCTTTATACGGTTATAATTTTCTTGTTGTCTTATTTGCATTTTCTGTTTCTTATGGCTGTTATTAGAGAAATAAAGAATCAACAACAGAAGGGGGGTGGTGGGGGGATTGAATTTAATTAGATTGAATTTGAATAGACTTTTATATTTTAAAGTTGAGAAGTACATGTATATATTATAAAATTTTACATTGATTCACAGATCAAACTTAAATAAAAAATACTGGATTTAATAAATTAGTATCTAACTTCCAAATAATTTTCGCTGCATTTTTTAATTTGACTTTTTTTAGTTAATCTAAATAGTATCTTTTGAATTAATTATTTTTTTCAAAATCCCACCTGCATTATCTAAAATCCAGATTCTGTGAATATCCATTGATAATTAAGGATGATGCAGATAATTATGAAGATAAGCTTAAAAGTATGTAAATGTTTTTCAAAACAAATATATATTCCCTTCATTTTCAAGATATGTGTATGTAAAGGGTGTTATATAACTAAAATCAGTGACACAGTGGTTAATCATGTGCTAGTTAATACAGAGGTTGTGGGTACAAGTCTCCTTGCAGGCAGTGTATACCATTCACCCACCATAATTGACGAGGATTGTCAGTTTTTTTATGGAAGGTGGTGGGTTTTCTCCTGGTACTTCAACTTCCTCCCTCAATAAAACTTGATGTCATGATATAGCTGAAAAATTGCTGAAAGTTGCATTAAACATCATAGAAAACAACAAAATAAACAATCACTCAATAAAACTTGATGTCATGATATAGCTGAAAAATTGCTGAAAGTGGCATTAAACATCACAATACAGACATCAGTATGTTCTTATAGGATTTATGATGCTTAAGCAGCAACGTGATAATTTGTTAAAATTGGTTCTGTTACCTTGGAGTTGCATACAATACATATATGTACTTATTTAAATTACAAACGGACACATGTTACTCTATTAAGTTTCGCTATTGTTATTTAACAATTTTGTAACATTTTTAAAGGATGTAGGTACAATGAGGTCCCATTACTCCGTCCATAAAAAAAAGAAAAAAGGAGCTACATTATTGTAGCTTGAACTTGGGACAATAGAAATTCTAAATTACCATGAAAACAAGGGAAAAGGAAAGATTTGATAGGATGAAATTGAAAATAAAAAAATTTCAGCAAAGAAAATGTTTATGGCGCTGGGCCCTGTTTCAAATTATTGTCTCGCTTGATACTTGACTTAAATAGTGTGCATCAAAAATTAAATATTCAATATTCCACATATCCATTGATGTGTATAAATAGTTCAAACAGAGAACTTGATAACAGTTAATAAGTTTCTGTCAGAATGTATATTTGCTAGTGTTCCACAAGAGGAATTTTAGGAAAAAAGCAGTCACAACTTCAATGGGTATTCTTCCAATTGGACAAGACTTTAGTGTGTTTCCCGCTACTCAAACAAATTCATTCAACCACAAGGGGTTGAATATCAATTAAAATTATAAACTATATATCCATCCAGCAAGTCTCAATATTTCAATTCTGGGTGATTTCATTTTTAAAATATTAAAAAATGAATACAACAATTGGAAGTATTTGAACTAAGTATGACATGGTTAAATTTATTAATAGTGCGAGATGTTTAATTGAAAATTCAAGTTCTCTCATGGATTTTGTCATATAAAAAAAACCGCTGTCGTTCATCTTGCACCGTTTGGGTGCGCTGTAAAAGTAAATTTCAAAAATGACACATCATTCCAATCTTTACCGGTATGAAACAGTTTTTAGATTACGTTGGGATCAAATATCACCTAAAGAACTTACAAATATCTTTTATTGAATTAAAACACGCGTTCTTGAGATGGGCACTTACCAAATCAGGCGCGGATCCAAGAAAGGCTTGCCGGTCGTGCGCCTCTCCCCCTTAAAACGAGAGAGGGAGAGAGAGAGAGAGAGAGAGAGCGAGAGAAAAGGAACGAGTAAACGCATCGAATAAACCGGAGTTCCTTCCCGTGGACACCTTCATTCCCTTTCGACTGGAATTCATTTTTTATGGTCATAGTGGAAAAATAAAGCCAGCTAAAAGAAGGGGCAAAAGAAAAAAAAAACTAGTCTAGAAAACTTTTGTCTGGATGGCCCCCAGACCCCTCGCCGAACTTGTACGCCTCCCCTAACACAAATTCCTGGATCCGCCCCTGCAAATAAAAACATTTTCTCTTTCATACTAAAATGTATTCAAGCGCCACGTCCCGCAACTCTTGTTTAGATTAACGGGGGTTCTCTCCGGGTACTCCGGCTTCCTCCCTCAATAAAAACTGGACGCCATGAAATAGCTGAAAAATTGCTGATAGTGGCGTTAAAACACCATTCAAACAAACAAACAAAATCAATTGGAATTCAGTTCAACAAAAAAATTAATTTTAATTGCTTCTGTTATGGATGATCTATAAGTCTGTTATGGATGATCTATAAGTCTGTTATGGATGATCTATAAGTCTGTCCTCGTACATTAGGTTTTCTACACAGCAAATAAAAATGTCGTTATTTTCAAACAGAAAAAAATCGTTGCTTTTCTTCTGATATATGGATATTATAACATATATATTTATATGAAATCTTGTCTTTTTTGCGACAGTGAAAAGGTGACCTATTTCGGCCAAACAACTTTATTGTTATCGTTTAACAAAACTTTAGGCGTTGTAAGAGCACTTTTTGTGGTAACAGCGTTTTTCAAAATTTCTTATTTTTTAACGAGTGAAACTGCATTCAAATTATGAAGTTACCTAAACAACATTCCAAATTAAAACAGTTAAAACAATACAGTATTTTTCTTTTAAGAATAATTTAAGCCATTTTCACTGTGGTGCTGGATTGTTTGGGATGATCTATAAGTCTGTTATGGATGATCTATAAGTCTGTTATGGATGATCTATAAGTCTGTCCTCGTACATTAGGTTTTCTACACAGCAAATAAAAATGTCGTTATTTTCAAACAGAAAAAAATCGTTGCTTTTCTTCTGATATATGGATATTATAACATATATATTTATATGAAATCTTGTCTTTTTTGCGACAGTGAAAAGGTGACCTATTTCGGCCAAACAACTTTATTGTTATCGTTTAACAAAACTTTAGGCGTTGTAAGAGCACTTTTTGTGGTAACAGCGTTTTTCAAAATTTCTTATTTTTTAACGAGTGAAACTGCATTCAAATTATGAAGTTACCTAAAGAACATTCCAAATTAAAACAGTTAAAACAATACAGTATTTTTCTTTTAAGAATAATTTAAGCCATTTTCACTGTGGTGCTGGATTGTTTTCGTTATATAAAACCTATCTGCTAGTTATAGTTTAATGTAGCATATCGATAAGCAGCAGACACGTCTGGACCCATTGTTGTTTAAAAGAATTTTTGTGTTACAAAAGCGTAAATGAATCAGATCAGAAAATAGGTCAACATTGGATTCCGCTTGACTGCTTATGCAGCGCAACCTTGCAGCGGACAAAACATAACCATATTTTGATGCACTTTTTGTATTGTTGATATTTAACATGAGCCGGAAGTAGTTTTAGACCAATAAAAAACACATAAAATTATATTCATATAATGTAAAGCGTTATTTATTAATTTTAAAAAGCATGTCTTCTATAGTAAGATGGGTGACATTAAAAAATATAGTTGATTATTCTGAAATGTTCAACAGTTTGCAAGAACAAAATAATGGCATTAAAAATGGCTAATTATAAGCATTTAACCAAGATTGAAAGACCTCACATAGATTGATTGATTACTGGTGTTTAACGCCCGAGCAGCAATATTTCAGCTATATTCAGGCGAACCTCACATAGAACATGGTCTTTATGTGTAAATAATTCATAAAAGGCTTGTGCTATCTTTTTTTTTTAATTTGAAGTTATTTATTGTTAGTGATCTACAAGTTTATGACAATAAACCATAGACTACCGTTAAGAACCGGAAATGACAGAATGTTTCTAGAAACGAACTACATGTATTGCGAGTTTGACGATGTGCTGTTTTACTATCTAAGGAAGCAACTAGTAATACTGACTTTTATAATTATTTCAAGAAGTCCCTTAAGCCTAAGCTTTCGTTGAATTTTAAAAATTTAGACAAAGAAGGGTTAAATTCGACCAACAAATGGACAAACAACAATGCCGAATCAATCCACAATATTATGAAGATAGATATAAATTGGAAACCACAGTCAACACCTGCACTTATAAATATGTTGTCAGACATGGTGAAGATCCAAATGTTAGATCTTCAACGATCACTCTATAGTCTTGGCAACTACCGATTGATTGGTGTAAGTAAAAGGTTTTACATCAGAGAGGACATTTTCCGATCTAAATCAGCAACTGACCAGAACAAATACTTTGTGAACTTTTTGAAATCGTCTACGCGGACCTACAACAATTACTGCAACGAATGGTCAATACAGGTTGCCAAACAAAAGCAAAGACATTGCAAAGAAACCAGGCCAAAGAAAACGTCCACTGAATGCGAAAACATCAAAGAAATTTTAGACATTTAATTTATTTTGATTTATTGTAACAAAATTAAATTAAACAATGATTTTTTTTTCTTATCCTAATCCCATAATACAAAGATCGCCTGAATATAGCTGAAATATTGCTGCTCGGGCGTTAAACACCATTAATCAATCATAATACAAAGAATGCTATCAAAAGTACAGTAAATTAGCAAAATAGTAATGATTTACGAGCATAAGTCTATAATAAACATCGTTACGCAATTTGTTAATTGCAAATAACATTTTCTTCACAGCTGAATAATCACACTATTGGTGTCACACTGAAAGCGGCATTCAACCTCGTTTATCGTAAAACATATTTATATAAATATTTCAAACATATTTTTAAAAATATTTCATACCAGAAGCATACTCAAGAAAAAAAGAGTACATTAATAACCTAAATATATAGATGTTAAAGCAATGAAGTACTAAAGTTATTTTGGTTCTTCTACATTCCTCCAATTTCGATTTTTTTCTATATTTAAATAATATTTCTTATTTGCAATATGTATTTTGTGCACAAAAACATTGTTCTCGTGTCTATTTTGAAGTTTTATGAGGTATTCTTTGGTATTCTGGGGTATTCTTGGGTATTCTTGTGTATTTCTATGGACCCTTGATTAATGCTGGAAATGTCGTCTGCTTTTCGTAGCAGTTTTAAAGCAGTTTTAAACAAGAAAAGATATGGTTGTAACCATATCGGGGAAACTCAATTAAAGTATTTGGAGGATTAAAACAGGACGTCATTTTGTATTGTAATATCTGATAAATGTCCTATAATAAAAATAGAAATTGTGTAATTAATACTATAACCAACAATAACAGTAAAGAATAAAAAGCTTCGCCGAGCGCAGCATGATACGACCGCAATATGTTGAACCTGTACGTTTGAGGCCCAATATGGAAAGTCAATTGTTTTGGACATATGCAGCCCATAGTGGACTTGAAAAGTTTTTTTGACACATGCATTCCTTGGTGGACTATCGACCCATATTTTCATAATGAATCCATTATATTTTTTGTTCAAAAGTAGACAATAAATAAAATGCATGTTTATCTATTATTTGATTTTTAAAAAAATCCCCCCTTGGCCCCTCATTTCTAACCGGAAAAGGGGCTAAAAATACTCTTCATTATTTATTCATTATGTGACAAGAATTAATTAGAAAAAAATCAAAATCGGACAAGATGTGCAAAAGTTACATTTTTGCCCCTTTGGCCCCTAATTTCTACAGGGGTAAAAAAAAGAGGTGGTCTGGAAAAATTCATTCTTCATTTGGTATCACTATTTGACAAAAATTAACTTCCAAAATTTTTTTTCAAAATCGGACTAGAAATAAAAAAGTTTCATGTTTGCCCCTTTTCGGCCCCTAATTCCTAAACGGAAAAAAGGAGGAACCCACAAAATCAATCTCTTTCATCCTTTTATGATAAGAAAGTTTATTGTAAAATTTCAAAGCAATCTGAAAACCAGAACCAAAGTTATTGTGGAAACAAATAAAAAAGTAGCATTTTTTGCCCTTTTTGGGCCCCTAATTTTTAAACTAGAAAAGGGGGGATAACAAAAATCAATCCCATCCGTCTATTTATGGTAAGGAACAACATTGTAAAATTTTCAAAGCAATTGGATAACTAGAAAAAAGTTATTGTGAGAACACTTAAGTTAACAGACAACGACGCAGACGACAGCATCATACCATTATACGTCCGCATTTTTTTGCGGTCGTATAAAAATAATAGGCATGCAGAGTAAATAAACCAGTTAACATTTTTTGACATTTGAATTATTTAAAGTAAAAAAAAGATACAGGACAATGCAATTGAGACCTGTATTAAAAAAGTTTAATTAAATAATTTATTTCTATATGATGCGACAACAACAAAATAACTGGAAAATTAAAAAGTGCATAAAACCAATAATAAGGCAATGCTAAAGTAGAAACGTTTTCATCATTTAAATTTTCGACAGGAATTTAACAGATTCGTAATACTTCCCTCATCAAGTCGGTGTGCAATATTTGTCCCCAATTATTAACATTCATGACATTTGTACCGTTTGTTAAATCTGCAATCCCAATTGAGATAAAGGACTGGTTATCGTTTGTTTTAAAAATATTCGAAATTCTTAATACATTGATTTATGTGTTATTTTTATTTTGCAAAGATGTACATGTGAAAATCTTGTTTACTGTTATTCATCATGATGATCAGCTGCAGCAGCACAGGCAGCCATGGAATATTAACGGTTTACATCACGAAAATTTTTTTACAACATTAAAAACAGTAGCAAGAAATTTATTATTGTTGGACATATTTACAATGCGTTAATTATATAATTTAAATTCAGATGAGAGCAGATTTAATGTGCATTTATGATAATAGTACGAAATATTTATTTGTTCAACACATTTACAATAAATGGTTATGACACATAATCAATATGATCGTTCACCTAGCCAGCTTGATCGCGTAAGAATATATGAACATAATTATATTTTGATTCAAATGCAAAGAACAGAAGTATTACATTTCGAAATACAAAACATACTGTTTTTCACCTGAAAAATAATCAAAACAATATTACAGATAGAAAGTACTTACTTCGGTAAATGCAAACATCGAACTATATTATCGCGCAATAGCTCAGTAAACCGTACCCGAAATTAGTTATAACCCCACGTGTGATACAATGCAATGATTTGAGTTATGAAAATGTGTATATCTGTAAACTTTCTAATAATTTGTGCTTCTTGAAAAAAAACGTTTGATATCAATTGCTTTAACAATTCTTGAAGTTCATTCACTAAGTCTTAGTTACAGGGAGAATCAGTCTCTTTTACAGGATTAAAAAAAATACCTACGTCAACTGATTCCCTTTAAGTAGAAAAGGAATTTTCGAGAATAACTTATAAGTATCGAACATGTCTCTAAAAAGCGAACTCAGTGAGTGTTTTCTTGATTTTTTTCTAGTACAATATATATTTTAATAGATAAAAATTTGTATTTTGTCACCATTAGCGGATTAATTGTCAAAATGTTAGTTTATTTGCTTTAATGTAATGTACATTTGTAAAGGTACGTAACATGTATGCAAATAATGTATAAAAGGGTATCCTAGTGACTTGTTTTGTATCCTAGTGACCTGTTTTGTATCCTAGTGACCTGTTTTGAGTGTTAATGTTTTTTAATTGGAAAATTCAGCTCAATTATTAAATCATAATTGTGACAAATTGTGAAATGTAATTTAACAGAAACATTCGTTACCAATGCATGTGGAACTATGCTTCATTTGATCAAAAAACAAAAAACACAACTGACAAATCTAATTGACAACATTCTAATGGTAAAGTTTTCCGACATCTTATTTATTTGAAGACCTATTTTTTTATTTCATGTATTTATTCCTTGTTTATCAGGCTAGTTTAAAGAGTTAATGCGAGTGTTACTTTTATGTTATATTGATCTATGGACGATCCATTGTACTATGCAGTTGAAACAGAAGCCAGGGATTTTATGTTTTTAATGTAAGATCATTTAAAATCACGTCGCACATAAAAATGTTTATTGACACCTAACTGAGAAAAATCCGTTACTGCAAATAACGAACATTTGGCATACTGCATCATATTTATTGTTAGTGTTTTTGTGTGTCATTTGTTATGTAAAAGAATGTCGTGTAAGATAGTGAATTGAATCTGAAAATTACGGAAGCCTATTAGTACCATATGTGGTTTTTTCAACTTGTTATAACAACGTAGCTAACTTGTATTATTACATGAATATAATTTTGCGTGTTTTTGATTGGTCTAAAAGCAAATTTTGGGTCACGATAAATCGCAACAGTACTAAAATTAAAATAAAATGTTTGTACGTTGCACGATTCCGCTGCATAGTAGTCAAGCGGAATCCGATATCGACCTGGTTTTTATGTTTTAGCCAATCAGAATAGCCGTCTTAATAAATTAATTCGTCCAATCAAATCGATTGTATTAATAGTACACAATTCAATGACGTCAGCTATACAAACATCGTGCGTATCAACAACAAATGGGAGAAACGTCGGTTCTGCGATATATTTATTTAGTTATACTCTTCCCAATATTTGAAACTGGAATTTCAGGATTATCAGCAAATTGATATCAAAATGCAGTATTAAATAAAACATATTAAGGGTGGCTAACATTACAACTATTACAAAATGTAAGCAGGTGCTCCAGTAGAAAATACATCCTCAGTTTTTCTGATCAAGGGAGATGGTAGTTTTATTCATGTAATAAAACAATTAATGACTTTGATATATGGTCCCTATCAGGTTTATCAGCCCTCAAAAATGTATTTTTTACATTTTCTCTGGCTGATAAATCTGATAGTGACCTATATCAAAGTCATTAATTGTATATTATTACATGAATAGAATTTTGAGTGTTTTTGATTGGTCTGAAAACAACTTTCGGGTAACGATAAATCGCAACAGTACTAAAATTTCATAAAATGTTTGTACGCTGCACGATTCCGCTGCATAGTAGTCAAGCGGAATACGATATCGACATGGTTTTTATGTTTTAGCAAATGAGAATAGCCATCTTAACAAATTAATTCGTCCAATCAAATCGATTGTTTTAATTGTACATCGTGCGTGACAACAACAAATGGTAGAAACGTCGTCTCTGCAATATGTTGATTCATTTATACTCTTCTCAATATTAGAAACTGGAATTTCAGGATTACCAGCAAATTGATATCAAAATGCAGTATTAAATAAAAAACAGTGAGGGTATAACAACAATTACAAAATGTTAGCAGTGGCTCCAGTAGAAAAGGCATCCTCTGTTTTTCTGATCAAGGAAGATGGTGGTTTTATTCATGTAATAAAACAATTAATCACTTTGATATACGGTCGCTATCAGGATTGATCAGCCCTCCTAGTGGCTCGGTGAATATTACATTTTCTCTGGCTGATAAATCCTGATAGCGACCTATATCAAAGTCATAAATTGTATAATGACAACTTAGCTAACTTGTTATAACATTTATTATACAGCTATATAATATCGATTCAAAGTACGTCATTCGACCATCGTTTGTAAGGAAAGGTTCCGACTGTAGCAGTCGGAAGATAGTGAGATGTGGAATAGTTGCACACGACTCACCTACATATATAAGCGGCAATTAAAAAAAATCCACAATGGAAAACAGCAATCAGCCTTCAATGTGACGCCTTCAATTCATGCCTCCATTAAATCAGCTTTTTAAAGCTGTTCTGGATGCTGCTTTGACATACACAAACCCACTTACTTTGATAAGCTATTTATATCCATAGTACTATTGCAATTCGTTTCTTTTGTTATTTCGCACTATTATCATGGTTTTGTGACTAAAACTAATGTTACGTCTTTTTTAATTACTTATTCTTTTCGTTTCGTTTTAATTATTTATTTCCGCGTAAAGATGTCTATCACTAAGTCGGTTCTCTTCTTGGTTGATACTATGGTTCCTGTTTCTAAGCAACAAGCACTAAGCAAGGCCACGTGACACACAAATATCCCGTCTCTTGGAGACTTATCTCCTGTCTCCACGTGACTTGTATCCCTTCTCCTCGAAATCACGTGATTATGCTGTAAATGCCTGACGCTAGGTTTTCTTCACGTAGCTAGGATAAACCTGCTGTCCTAAGAACATTATTGAAGTTAATGGAGTAAACGGGGGATGCTGAAATATAAAAAGTTCAAAAAATTGTCCGAAACGAAATGTATTCATATTCTACATATACATGAATATCCCTCTTTAAATGATTGTATATCTTATATTTATCAATAATATAAACATTATACCAAAGCTGTGTGACAGGGGTAAAAATTGCAAGTGTATAATTTGACCTTCAAACAGAAAACACAAATAGTCAGTTTGTGTAATTTTTTCTGAAAAAAATCTGTCTTTTGTTAAAGTGAAAATAAATAACTTGTTGATCTATCCGCCAGTCTGTTGCATTTTTCCCCTTATCCTTAGCCTATTTAAATTCGTTTGGTCCCCAAACCCCTTCTGTCATCTCATCTCAGCCTGGGTATTATTTAGCTAATACGAGTTAGTTAGTCATCGAATATTGATAATGAGCCTGTCAACATTGAGTTTGTGGGTTTGATCCTCACTGTGTGTCTTAATTGAAGTGTATTGCCAGTTTGGCTGACTATGGTCTGGGGTTTTACGCGGGTCATATGGCTCCCCTTCTCTCCCAATATAAACTGTCCGCCGCGAAACAGCCTAAAAAATTGCTGAAAGTGGCGTTAAACCCCATGTAAACAAACACATATATATTTGTTAAAAATCAGTAACATTAGAATGTTTATTTATTTTCCTTATAAAACCTATGACAAAATCCGCATTGTTATCAGAATTAGAATTATTAAGAACTATTAATCATATCAAAACTGCTCTCCAAATTGACGCCAAACTGCAGAAATAGTGTTGTATAAGGTTATCTAGACTCCTCATTTTGATTGATTTTGAGAAGAATATGGCCACGGTATGCAATACCGATTGGCCTAAAATTTCTTTTCCAATGAAACTACAGTCACATGTTTTCTAACTTTGTAAATACTATGACTGTGAGGTCTACTATGATTAGGCACTTCCGGCGAAGGCGTGGATGTATTGTGCAATCTTTTTGCTTTCCATTTGCAGAAATTTAAAACATTTCTGAAACTAGGAGCGTGGCAAGTTGGTTTAGGTAGTAAGTCATCTACAGATGTTATACAACGTCTACACACTAGGGTTATTATTTCAAGTGTCACTTCTCTGTGTGTTTGACATCTACTTTATCCCCGCCCTATGATAAGACCATAGATAATTACTTAGTACACATCTCGTACAGTTTTCCCCAGCAGACCAGGGCATTAGGTTGTTATTGTACTACATTAAAAAAAAATCCCCACGCAAAGTATCCACTTGAAAGCTTTAGTACTATAATATATTAAAAGATTATGTGTGAATCGTATAATTATTCTGCTTTGTTTATAATTAGATTGGTCACTTCCGTAATTGATTTGCCGAGATGTAACTCATCCTTTACTCCGATTATTATACTGAATGGAAAAAGAAACGTCCGATTTTTGCTGTTCAGTATATTTAACACTTATTTTCTGATCTGCGGAGTTCGGCTTAGTGGAGTAAAATGTGTATGTAACGGAAAGTACGTGTATTATCAAAACGTCGGCGGCACAACTTATATTAACGTAATACAGATTGTATAACAAATGTAAATGTAAATAATAATAATTTTGAAAAAAAACTAAAAGCCACCACAAATATTACTGTAAGCACTACTTATATTACTAAAACCACCACGTGTCCATATATATGTAGGTATAACACACGTATTACTAATAAACAACTGGAGTATACCCCGGTATAATATAGCTAAATATTTGTTGTAATTTACGATAAATCTCATTCCAACAAACAGATAAGGGTGGATCTATGGGATTTTATTTTCGGGGAGGGGGCACTGACCTCTTAGGAATGTCTTTAATTCTAAACAATTACACATTTATTGTGATAGTTTCAAGAGCTCTACAGTGTGTAAATCCATTTGGAAATCCTCAAAAGGTAAATCGTCACTGTCGATTTGGCACGTTTACCACCACCACGCTCCGCCTGAATCCACCATTTAATATTATTGTATTTACGACATATATTACCACATATATTTAATGTATCCCTCCATGAGACAGTTTTATACATTGTGCAAGTTTACTGCTTATATAGAGAGTGAATCGGACATCTGCCAAGTTTTCTCCAATCTACATGTTTAGTTAAGTCTCCCTGTTACAGCAGCAGGTGCTTGTGTTGTTTTACGCGATACAAATGATTGATTGAATGATTTCTTAATGTCCAGCGATCAATATTTCAGCTGTATACAGGACAATGAAAAGTTTACAAACAATAAATTTACAACTAACGGGAACACAATTTTGACAGCCATTAGACTTGTAACCCGTCTCCACGTGACTTGTATCCTGTCTCCATGTGACTGGTGTCCCGTCTCCATGTGACTTATGTCCTGTCTTCATGTGACTTGTAACCCGTCTCCGCGTGACTTGTAACCCGTCGCCTTGTAACTTGTAACCCGTCTCCACGTGACTTATATCCTGTCTCCATGTGACTTATATCCTGTCTCCATGTGACTGGTGTCCGGTCTCCACGTGATTTGTATCCTGTTTCCATGTGACTTGTAGCCCGTCTCCACGTGACTTGTATCCTGTCTCCATGTGACTTGTATCCTGTCTTCATGTGACTTGTAACCCGTCTCCACGTGACTTGTATCCCGTCTCCATGTGACTGGTGTTCCGTCTCCATGTGACTGTATCCTTTCTCCATGTGACTTGTAACCCGTCTCCACGTGACTTGTATCCTGTCTCCATGTGACTTGCATCCCATCACTACATGACTTGTATCGTTCCTCCTGTCAATTTGTCAGCTATATATTGCTGCAAGCTTTTATACGGAGAGGAAGCCATAGTACCCGAAGAAAACCCCAGATATGCATGTTAAAATATTTGATAATGTATTTATGAGTTAAGACTAATGAATTATGAATTACAAATGAAAAAGAACGATTTCGAATAGAAAGCATTAATAATTTTCACCCAAACGGATTTCCTTAGCAGGCCATATATTAAACTATCTGCGTCGTCTGGTATGGGGTGTCATAAAACAAATATATTATAAAATTATACAAATCATAATCTAAAATTAAAATCTTTTTAAGCACTAATTATGTACAAGTTTTAGTATTTATGAATACTATATGTCATCTTATGAGTCAGAAAATAAAATATTGTACACATATAACCCGGGTTTGATCCTCATTCCCGTGCAAAGTCTGACGTCAGTGAACACAACTCTATTTTGTTCGCAGTTTGTTTCAAGTAAGTGTACAGTTCAGATGTGTTTTTTTTCCATGTTGATAAAATTTTTTTGAAAATTTAATTATTTTGATAAGTTTTAAGCATTTTAATTGTAAGGTGTATTCGATTTGTTATTCGCGTTTTTCTTTTAAACGTGTTTTAAGCAGTTTGATTGATTGATATGTAAATGGTGGATGTTTAATGGACTGACTGCAGACGTTTGGGGGATGTTTGTGGACCGCTCTTCAGACGATCGAGACGTTGCTTGACTGGAGAATTTTTGGTTTAGAGTTGGCAATATGGTGTTGTTAAAACGTTTCTATGGTAACATTGTACACGAACTTGGATGACATGGTAACATTAAAATAAGATACATTTGCACATACGACCAAAAACATACACTGATGAACATGAATGTGACAAAGTCACAGTGGACAAATTGTGTTTCATACCAAAATAATTTTTTTTGGTTAATAGCTGGTATCAGGGACATATAAATAGTTATAGTCCCAGCTGGTATCCATATTTAAAAGAACTGTAACATCAAAACCAAGGATGTATTTTGGCTGTACACAATATTAAAAATATTTGTAAAGTTGCACCTATGGTACCAAACATGAACCTATAAATCGGTTATACTAGTCCCAGTACAAAAGAAATTTGTACCAAAAATACTGCTATTTTCTATACAAAATAAACAACACTGAACTTTGCAAAATCGATTCCTGCATAAAAGAAAAAGTAAATCGGTAGTTAACTTTTTTGTGTGTATTTACATGCCTGTATGTATACTGCATATATATTGAAAAGGAACCGTTGTATATTTCAGATTTGCTCACATAACTATAACGATTGATCACACAACAATAAGGATGGCACCGTAAGTAATTCTTTATTATTTCTAACTGACAATACTGACTTCCCCTAATACTAGTATATGAAAAGGAAGCAACCATACGCTGCATTACCATTAGGGAGCAAACATTAGCTGCAATAATGCTAAGAAATTAAAAAAATGTGGTCCAAAAATGTATTGCAAGAACAACAATATAGTAGGGTTCCGCTACCATTTGTTTACCTTTCCAGGATTATCACTTTTTTAATTTGTACTCAATTGACTAACAACAAATTTGCATATTTTCCCCAACAATTAAGCTGAAATCCCTGGTCAACAGAAAATTTTGTTTATAATACTAAAATTTGTTTCTTTTTGCATACCATAGACAGAGATTCTTTCTATTGTATCATGACAATAAGTTGTATTACCTGAGGCAGCTTAAGTGAATCAGAATTCAAATACAAAGCAAATCAAATTAGTTTGGAAGTTAGTTTCAGGGATTCAAAAATTTAAAATAGACATGAGAAATAATATAAGGACTGAATTGTTTGGCAAGATTCTTCTTAACAAATGTATTTTCTTTAATTTTGGTAAAAAAAATTGTATGCATCTTCTTGCAGAAATCCTTCAGAGATGTTTACTATCCTGGCATTTATATAATATCCCAAATTTGTGTCGAACAATATCTAGGACCGATTCGGTCTGAAATTACACCTTTCAGTTTTGCTACAAATATTTATTTTTCTCCAGTTTTTATGCCCGCCACAGGAAGTGTCGAGGTATTATGTTATACCCTCAGTTTCGTTCGGTGTCTGTCCGTCCGTCCGTCCCCTGAAGGTTTCCAGATGATAACTTGAAAACACCTCAAGGGATTTGAATGATATTTGCACAGCTGTTCAGTACAATAAAATACAGGTCAAGTTCAAGTCCGAAAAATATTATTGAAATTTTGCCACTTTATAAATTTTCAAATTTGACAATGAAATTTTCTGGTCTAAGAAAGATAGCTCATTTTTTTCTGTCTCTATATACTAGTATATTCCCTATTTTCGGAATACAGGAGTTACTTCCCATTTGCAAGAGTTGTCTTTCATAACAGCAGGTATCTAATATTGAACAGATAGGGAAAAATCATGTTTTTATTTTTTTTAAAATAATGTCTATGGACTGACTCTTCCAGTACAACTAAAAAAACTGCAGAATTAGTTTGCATATCATAATAAATTTTACTGGATGCTTTGCTATATGTGAATAAAAAAATATTGTAGAAAAACCACTTTTTACCCACAGTGGGTACTATAAAATACCTGCTCTAAAGAACAGATAACTCTGCAAATGGGAGATAAATCTTGTTTACCGCAAGTAGGGAATAGTGGATGTATAGTATATACAGTACAGTATACTATTATATACAAATATATTTGACTATTGATGAATATCATGGCGGGGTATCATTTAATGTCCCATTAGATGCCAAATTTTTTTGAATGGTTTGCATTATGATTTATTGTTTTAAAAATTTTCCATTTTGACTTGGATGATTTATGCATTCCAACCTTCCATAGACCCTACTGTTAAACATGTGGGGCAGCTGATTAATTCGTTTTTTACTGTTAAAAGCTGATTTTACATTTCTGGGTATATCATGTGCAAAATTAAGTTAAAAATTTGTTCAAAATTTAAGGTAACAGTTAAATGGCACAAATTACTGACAAAATTCATTAGAAATACTAAAAGTTACAAATCTTGCCTCCATTAAAAAATGTTTGGTATTTAAGCTTATATTTAAATAATCCAGTGTACATATTTCTGGTATCAGATTAAAGATCTGTACCCCTCATAGAAATTGCTGTATATTACAAGAGCAATACAACTTTATTTGTTGGGATTTACTTTTGCTTTTTATACCCTGCCACACAAAGTGGTGGGGTATAATGTGATACCTTTCATATGATTACAAGTGTTGGTCTTTACGTGCTTAGTGTGTTCCAGATGATAACTTTAAAACATGTCAACAGATTTTATTTCAACTTTGCACAAACATTAAATACCATAAAATGAAGATCCAAGTTCAATGTTCAGCACATTCCAATTTGTAGTTTTCGACTTGGGCAAATTCAAGTTTTTTTTTGTCAACATTTAGTTGTTTCAAGAAGAGAACTTGAAAACATGTTAACAGATTATTTTTGAACTTTGCACAGCTATTAAAAACTGTAAAATGAAGATCATGTTCAATTTTCAAAACAGTCCCATTTCTTGTTTTCGAGTGCCAAGTCCAGGGTCAAGGTAAAAATGGTCTTCTGAGATGGACTGTTATCATGCTCAGCTGTTCCTGTAGGCTGATTTGTAATTCAGTAAAATGTGTTCTTGAATATTAAAAAACAATGCAACCTGGCAGGGTATCATTTAATGTCCCATTAAATGACCTATTTTTTGTGTGCAATGGGAGACAACTCAATAAACAGTCTTCTAAGCATTCCTTATTTGTCCACAAGAGAAGATAAAAGATTTGTTTGTTTGAATGGTGTTTTAACGCCACTTTCAGCAATTTTTCAGCTATTTCATGGCGTCTAGTTTTTATTGGGGGAGGAAGCCGGAGTACCCGGAGAGAACCCCCGACCTGCGGTAGGAAAACTGGCAATCCTTGTCAATTAAGATTGGAGTCGAGTACACCCTGCCTGCAGTGAGAGAAGATAAAGAAGTCACAAGTAAAAAATTAATGAAACTATGTACTGATAGACACAAAAGTAACTTTTATACAATAAAGACTGTTCCTCACACAGAAAACACTGAAGGCAAAGTCAGTAACTGCTTTATTTAATAATATTCAGAGGTCGACTCACTTCAGCTGCTTTAAGCAAGTAATGATTATAATTAGAATGATTCTGTATAAATTTCATGACAATAAAAAATCCACTTCCAAGTTTTCAATCAATTCATCTACAATGTTCAGAAATTTGAAATATTCCTGAATAAAGACGTGACCTGTTGAAATTGATCTGAATTTTATTGATTACTTTTCGTACAGTTTTCTGCACAAAAAATCTATGATGATCACCTTACTTTATCTTGACTTTTAATTTATATAGAAAAATGTCCTGTAAGCATGTTGTTGATGAATAGTACATGACTGTTGGGTTGTTGTTGCCTCACATTGGCATCAATTCACTGATTTAGTTTGCATATATTTACCTCCGAACTAAGACCTTTTCCCCTAGAGAAAGTTTCCCAAAATGTCCAAAAAATGGCTTAAATTTTTCCCAAATGAGGTTTAAAATTTCCCAAAAGATAAAATTTGAAGCACAAAAATGGTATATGATATGTAATTAGCTTGCTATATGATTGGTATCTATAGTTTATTTATTTTCCTCCCAGTTCTTCATAAGATTAGAAAATTTTACCTAAAACTCAAGATTTTATACAAAGAAAACATTTCAATTTTCCCAATTCTCATAAAAAGATGCATATTTTCCCAATAAAAAAGGCAGGGGCAGTTTTGAAAAATTCCAACAAAATCACTGCAATTTCATGGTCCTGCAACTATTTTAAAAATGTTTGGATTAGGGTAGTTCCTGTATAATAATGCATGGTAGGATGACAATACTTGGTATATAGGTTACTGAAGAATAGAACATGTCTGCCTGGTGGGTGTCATCTGACCTTGACCTCAATTTCATGTTCCATTGACTGCATTAAAGTTTTTGGATTGCGGCAGTTCCTGTTACCATGCATGGTAGGATGACAATATATGGTATATAGTTTGCTGATGAATAATACATGACTGCCTGGTAGGTGTAATCAGACCTTGACCTCTATTTTACAGTACAGCGACTAAAGTGTTTTGGATTAGGGCAGTTCCTCTGTAACCATGCATGGTAGCATGATAATACTTGGTTTATAGGTTACTGAGGAATAGAACATGAATGCCTGGTGGGTGTCAACTGACCTTGACCTCAATTTCATGGTCCAGTGACAGCATTAAAGTTTTAAATTGGGTCAGTTTCTCTGTTACAATTCATCATATATTTTAAATGATAACAATTTATTGCTATTAATACTTATGACATAATTTTTTTAATAACTGATGCAGTATGCAGACGAGACATTTTTCTCTGTCTACACTTGTTTTTATGTTTTTGAACCTTTCAAATTAAAAAAAAACAACTGATTTTACATATTTTGCTTTTTTACATGTACTTATTTATAAGATTATAAACTGTATTGATCCCCATTAATGTACTCATGTGATGCTCATTCAAATAATTTTTTTACCTTGGATGTGGTCTCCAAACATTTAAAGCATGTCGTATTGTAATAATAAGACTTGCACATATTGAAGTCGATGTATAATGTTTCTAAGCGTCCAACAACTAAGATAATTGCATCACAAAAAGCAAATAAAATTATTCAATGAAAGTGTTTAAAAAATTTTATGCAATTATATAAGTAGTCATAGACTGTCTTAATTTCTTTAAATCATTTATCTAGCTTCTGCACAATAGAACTTAGCAAGAACACAAAACATATATGACCCATTTGTCTTCCACATGTTATTTTCACGTTTCCTGACCAACCTACAATTAGCCTTACCCCCAAATTGTATGTTTTTTCAACATTTTAAAAATTGTTTTGAGTGTGCTTATTAAAAAAGATATGCTTGGTTGGATGAAAGATGTAGGCAACAAGCAATATACATTTTATTCATGGCCTCATGTGTTCCATGACTTAATTTTTTGGCCACACAATACATATAGAAAATTGTACTTAAATGAATTGAATTATATTTTTACAGAAACAGAAACAGAATCTACGTGGACAATGAGACGAACCGACGATTAGGACGTGTGGGAAAGCCTTATGGGTATGTGGCCCCCCGACCTGCCCCCGAGCGTTTTTCCAGACGCCTCCGCGGTATGGAGCCAGAAGACATTGTACCACCAGTAGTTCAGGTAGGAGTGGAGGCGCCAGAGGTAGTAAGAGGTGTTCAGGAGGTTGTGTTGGACAAGGAGGTTGTGTTGGACATGTCTGTTGTTGATGATGAGGTGGTATTTGATTTGTCGGTTGATGATGAGGAGGTTGTGTCGGCTACAGATGAGACGGTATTGATTGATATTGGGGATGAGGAGGAGGTTGTGGGTGTGTCTTTCTCTGACGACACCGTTTTAGTTGTTACGGGCAATGAATTGGACACTACTGTTTTCATCGAGGATGGGGTCTCGGTGGAAACAGTATGTTCAGTTATGGATGAGACGGTGTTGTATGCAGGTGAGTATGTACACATGGATGAATCTCCTCCCGATTCTCCATGGGTGGTTGTTGGAGGTGATCAGGTTGTTCCAGATGGTTGGGAGGTGGTTACCCCACCAACAGTAGGGAGGGTTCCCCCTTCCCCTGCGGGTATCTTTAGGATTTTTCGGGGAGTTTGGCGGGTATTGAGGTTTTTGTTATAGTTTATATATTTGTATTTATTAATGTTTTTTTCTTCTTTTTTTTTTCTTTTTTTTTTGGCTTTCTCAAACAAAAAATGAATGATATAAGTTTGTATTTGAAGTAATCACAAAAACTTTATATAATTTCATCATGTTGCCGGTTTTTTATTCAATTTTTCTTTATTTTTCCATTTAAAGGACATCTTGGCTAAATTTGGCTTTGCCCCTTTATTTTGAACAAAATTGTACTGAAAAATTCCATCCCTGATCTGACATGTCTCAAAATTATTACTAGAAATTGTTTAAAACCTTTTTTATCAGTGCATGGTTAATTAAAAATTATATTTTGGCTGGTTGTTCAACATTTTGTCATAGAAAATTCATCTTTATGGGTTAAATCTGATCATTTTTCATAATTTTTAATAAAATTAAAAAAATTAAAACACATGCCAAAATCTTGAAAATTATGAATATCTATACATTTTTGGTCCATTTTTTACAGAATTTCACAAACGCTGTTCATTTAACAACACTAATTCATACTAATAAATAACAAATTCTACTAATAAATAATAACAAATTAACAAACTTTACTAATAAGTAGAAAAGTATTTGTGGAAGATGTGCTGTTTCTATTTGGTCCTGTAAATGTATTGATTGACTTGGTGATTAAAGGTCAGATTTAGGTTTGGGAGAAATTTGGGAAATTGTGTTAACGTTTTTTACTGATGCTTGCAGACAGGGTCATTTATTTTTGGTTTATTTTCTGAATTTTTCCAAACTCAAAAAAAATAATTTCATTGTTCATTACTCATGTATCATCCTGGCAGATCAATTTTGAAATCTTTTTCAGAATTAAAATTTACTTAAAATTATTGTTTAATCAAAAGGAATATTTAACTGCTTTAAATCATGAAGATGTCCTTAAACTTTTTCTTGGAACTGAATTTTTTTTTTTAAAACCTTTTGTATTTATTCATCTGTTATATAACTTTTGTTAAGGGAAACAAGTCTTGAGACAGTATCTTCATAAAAATCAAAAGTTTAAAAATTAAAAAAAAATATTAATTGCATGATATCCATTCCGTCAATTTTTTTCTTTACAAAACTTCTTCAAAAACCAAATACTGCCTTGGGGATCAAATTTTTCAACAAAATAATCCTGTAGATGTTTTTAGATTTCTGCTTTCAAGTTTCAATTTTATGGCAAATTGCCATCTTAAACAAAACATCTTTCAATTTCATTTTAGTATTGTAATATTTATTTCTGAAGTGAAAATGGTTAAAATATTCTCCTCCTAACCAAAATCCCTTTGAAATTTTCCCACCCAATTATTTTCTTAAATATATATTGTTTTTTTTAAATAAAACCCAATACATTTGGACATTATATTGTGTTCCTCTCTACTGTTGTATGACCTTGGTGTTTGTTTTAGTGGTGTTTTAGGCAATGTCCAGTTCTTTGTGGTAGTGCCCAGTGACCCTGGTTAGGAGTTGTCCCCAGTGTTTGTGGTAGTGCCCAGTGACCCTGGTTAGGAGTTGTCCCCAGTATTTGTGGTAGTGCCCAGTGACCCTGGTTAGGAGTTGTCCCTAGTGTTTGTTTCGGTTGTTTGAGTGGTGTTGTTGGAAATGTCCAGTTCTAGTAGTAGTGCCCAGTGACCCTGGTTAGGAGTTGTCCCCAGTGTTTGTGGTAGTGCCCAGTGACCCTGGTTAGGAGTTGTCCCCAGTGTTTGTGGTAGTGCCCAGTGACCCTGGATAGGAGTTGTCCCCAGTGTTTGTTTCGGTTGTTTGAGTGGTTTTGTTGGCAATATCCAGTTCTTGTGGTAGTGCCCTGTGACCCTTTTTAGGAGGTTTTCCCAGAGTTTGTTTCCGTTGTGTGTGTTGTGTTTTAGGCAATGTCCAGTTCTTGTGGTAGTGCCCCGTGACCCTTGTTTAGTTGTCCCCACAGTTTGGTTCAGTTGTGTGTGTTGTGTTTTAGGCAATGTCCAGTTTTTGTGGTAGTGCCCCGTGACCCTGGTTAGGAGTTGTCCCCAGTGTTTGTTTCAGTTGTGTGAATGGTGTTGTAGGTTATGTCCAGTTCTGATGGTCTGATGGTAGTGCCCTGTGACCCTTGTTAGGAATTGTCCCCAGTGTTTGTTTCGGTTGTGTGAATGGTGTTTGAGGCAAGGTCCAGTTCTTTGTGGTAGTGCCCAGTGCCTTTTGTAAGGAGTGGTCCTCAGTGTTTGGTTTGGTTGTTTGAGTGGTGTCCAGTTCTTTGTGTTAGTGCCCTCTCGCCCTTGTTAGGAGTTGTCTTCTGTGTTCCATGCATATTTTATTATTTCAGCATCACATACATGTCTATGCTGTGTGATTCTGTTGCATTGTTGTATACATTAGCAAAATATTATAGCACTTTGGTTTGTACAGATAAATTTTTTTGTAAATAATTTTGTAAAAAATTTCAAGTCTAAATGTCAAAATAAAAGATCTAGAGAAAGCAATACCTTAATACATTAAGTGTTTTTGTTAAATGTGAAATTCTGGTTTAATTGTATCCATCACATCAGATAAACAATAGTTGTTAACCTATATCCGTTTTCATAATTCTTTATTTGGAATTATCATACTTGTTTAATTGATATTTCTTTTGTCTACATTTCTTTTTATTGTGTCACCTTTTTGTAATTTATTTTTGTAATTTTGATTAAGTGTGTTCATATACATATAACATTTTCAGTTTTTGTGTTATGTTTTTTAAATGGTTGTATATAATTTATATTTAGTCGTTTGTATATATGTATAGAATATATTTTTGGCATGAAGGTAGATTATATTGTCTAAATTCCAAAAGACCCAAATACTACCTGTCAATAACATAATATATAGGTTTGAGGATGTTGGATTATCCAATTTGTTTTTTTCATGCCTCAAAATATAGATTTTCTCATCAAGAATTGTTTTTTTGCAAAGTCAAACATAAATATTTGTAAAATTACTTTTTATTGTTATTTTGGTTAGAGTTGCATTACAAATTCTAAAAAGTACTTAAAAAGTTTTAACCTGAATAATTATATTTTACCTTTATTTCTTCATTGCTATTTTTGATGAGAAATTGGTCTTTAATATTGAGTTGATGTATACAATGATGTTTTTATAAAAAAAAAAAAAAAAAAAAAAAAAATTCAAAAAAAAAAAAAAAAAAAAATTACAAAAAAAAAAAAATTACAAAAAAAAAAAAATGTTTTGTACCATGTATACTAATGTTTATCCTTTCATTTCAGATGGTCATTGTTAAGGTTGCCTAATGATAGATGAATGATTATCGCCTGTTGTTAAAAATTGAAAAATTTAAGCAAAAAATTTAGGAGGATCACTGACCTTTGGCACGTCAGTTACTACGATGCGAGTCACATATACTCTTTTGAATTCAATTTTTGGGATGAAAACTGTTTCTAAATTTGGCATATTGTATGCCAGTCCGGTGCACACATTTAGTCATTGTTTTTTGGGGGAAAGCTGAAGTAAATTCTAAATTTGGCATAATGAATGCCAGTCAACTGAACTCATTGTAATTATTTCTGGGATGAAAACTGCATTATAAATTTGGCATATCGGATGTCCAGTGCACTCCTTTTGTAATTTTTGGTATGAATACTTAAGTAAATTCTAAATTTGGCATAATGAATTCCATGTAATTTTTTTTGGGAGGAAAACAACAAAATTTTGACTTTCTCATTTGGATGCCAGTCCAGTGCACTATTTTGTAATCTTATTTGGCTTAAGAACTGACTTCTTAGTTTGGCATAATGCATGCCAGTCCAGTGCACTATTTTGTAATCTTATTTGGTATATGAACTGACTTCTTAATTTGGCATATCCGATGTCAGTCCAGTGTACATATTTTGTAATTATATTTTGTATATAGACTTAATTCTAAATTTGGCATATCAGATGCCAGTCCAGTGCACATATTTTGTAATCATGTTGGGAATCAGAACTGAATTCTAAATTTGGCATAATGGATGCCAGTCCAGTGCACATATGTTTTTTAATCATATTTGGTATAAGAACTGAATTCTTAATTTGGCATATCAGATGCCAGTTCAGTGCACATATTTTGAAAAAATATTTGGAATAAGAACTGAATTCTAAATTTGGCATATAAGATGCCAGTCCAGTGCACATATTTTGTAATCATGTTTGGTATAAGAACTGAATTCTAAATTTGGCGTAATGGAAGCCAGTCCAGTGCACATATTTTGCAGTCATATTTGGAATAAGAACTGGATTTTAAATTTGGCATATCAGATGCCAGTCCAGAGCACTTTTTGTAATCATATTTGGCATATCAGATGCCAGTCCAGTGCACTTTTTGTAATCATATTTGGTATAAGAACTGAATTCTAAATTTTGCATATCAGATGCCAGTCTGGTGCACCTATTTTGTAATCATATTTGGTATAAGAACTGAATTCTAAATTTGGCATATCAGATACCAATCCAGTGAACATATTTTGTAATCATATTTGGTATAAGAACTGAATTCTAAATTTTGCATATCAGATGCCAGTCCAGTGCACTTTTTGTAATCATATTTGGTATAAGAACTGAATTCTAAATTTTGCATATCAGATGCCAGTCCAGTGCACATATTTTGTAATCATATTTGGTATAAGAACTGAATTCTAAATTTTGCATATCAGATGCCAGTCCAGTGCACTTTTTGTAATCATATTTGGTATAAGAACTGAATTCTAAATTTTGCATATCAGATGCCAGTCCAGTGCACATATTTTGTAATCAAGTTTGGTATAAGAACTGAATTCTAAATTTGGCATAATGGAAGCCAGTCCAGTGCACATATTTTGTAAACATATTTGGAATAAGAACTGAATTCTAAATTTGGCATAATGGAAGCCAGTCCAGTGAACATATTTTGTAATCATTTTTGGAATAAGAACTGAATTCTAAATTTGGCAAATCGGATGCCAGTCCAGTGAACATATTTTGTTATCATATTTGGAACAAGAACTGAATTCTAAATTTGGCATATCAAATGCCAGTCCAGTTCACATTTTTTGTAATCATATTTGGTACAAGAACTGAATTCTAAATTTGGCAAATCGGATGCCAGCCCAGTGCACATATTTTGTAATCATATTTGGAATAAGAACTCAATTCTAAATTTGGCATATCACATGCCAGTAAAGTTCACTTTTTGTAATCATTTTTGGTATTAGAACTTGTGTGAAATTTGGCATATTGGATGCCAGCTAGACAGAGCCCAAAGACAATGATTAGGGAACTTCAGAATACCAAAAGTAAAGAGCAAAATAGAGGTAAATATACTGTTTATTTGTATTTTAACACATAGCTCAAAATAGATTTCCCCAACTTTTGTAGTTTGGTAAATTTATTATTTATTTGATACACAGAAAAATTTGAAAACCAATATATATTTGTAATTTGTAGTTTTAGAACCAATTTGGTGTGCTGGATTTAAAATTAACCAATAAAATGCTTCATCTACTATTGATCATTTGGCCTGTCAACCAGCACTATTTAAATTGACATCATCAATGCATTCTTATGTAATCCAAAATATGATATAAATGACTGGGTTTTGTTTATTTGTTTAAATAGGATTTAATGCCAATTTAAGCAATTTTTTATTATGGTATCCAGTTTTTATTGGGCAGGAAGCCAGAATACCTGGAGAAAACTTTTGTCAATTAAGGTTAGCTTTTACAGGCCAAGTGATCAAAAAATAGATGACCACTTGGCCTGACAGGGGCCCAGAAATGACTGGAAACTTATGTCAATTGTCATAAATTTCTGGTCAATGGTGTCCCATATTTTCTTAACTTTTTCTGTGCCAGTCCTGATTTTATATACAGCAACAGTACTGACCTCGTTGATAATTTTATTGAAAATATTTCAGAGAGGACAAGGCCAGTTCCCAAAGATGAGATGACTATTCCCTAGATGACACCATTCCACGAAAAGTTTTGTAAATGATCTGGATGGTAAGTTTAACTAAGGAATACATAATGTATACTGAAGAGGCACAATTTCGGTCCACCGTTTGTGAAAAAAATACTTGAGCAATCTTTTTTTTATTGCCTTTAAACATTAAAAGTATTAATATTTGTTATATAGATTAAATTATTTTTTTTTACTTGTTCTGTCCCGATTTGCCAAGAGGCTCAATAGAAATTAACTGTGATTGCTACCTTACCTAAAAATTCCCTAAATAAAAGCACTACGTAATGCACAATCTGATAGTTAACCTTTTTTTATCTAAAAGTAGAACATGAACTGTTCAAGACTAACACACCCATCTGATTGGTCATGATTGTTCCGTAGCCAAAGAAAAAATTCATAAACTATTGGCCCAGTCAGTTTTCTGATTAAATAACATATTTACTTGAATATTGGTGAATAAATTTACACTGGTAGTATATTGTTCTGTGCATAATCATGTATCAAAAACACTTATTGTCTTTAAACTTATTTGCTATCCAGTTATCAGCCTCCGAATGAATATTCACATCATTGACTAGCAGCTTGTGGAATAACTTTGATAATATCTGGTAACAAACTACATTAAAATTAGACGTACATTATTTAACACCAACAATAAGCAGATAGAACTGATTGGACAGCTGAACATTAATTTACAATGATTTAATGGTGTTTAAATAGAGATGATAATGTGTAACATCCATTCAAAAAAGATTATCACTACAGGTACATTGTTATTACTTGATGTGTTTGCATTATGTAATTGGTCTTCTGACCACTGAGGACTAGCCAACAAATCTCCAAAAAGGTGACTTCTTTTTTTTGCAGATGACACCAACAGAATGTGTTACCATATGATAATGTGGATTTGACAAACAGGTAATGTTTGAAGTTTTTCACTATGTAAATTGAACTGTATTTCGTTCACATTGATCACGCTGATATATTTCAGCCACCTTTGAAAATAATTTTAAACAAAAATTAGGTAATCGCAAACTTGGCTTGTTTTTTTGTCTTTCATTAAAAATTGTTATAAATAATTACCAGTATGATCCAAAGTAAAACAAAATTGTTTTGTGGGGAATGCAAAATATATGTTATATTTACAAAATCTTGCCCCTGAAATGTAAAATGTTTTCATATGAACGAAAGACGAACAGACTAAACATGATATATGAACAGACGTAAAACGTACAAAGATGACAGACAATAGTCTATATGAACTGTCTGTCCGGACAAACTTTAGATTTATTGGCCAATCAAATTCTTTTGCGCATGCGGACTAAATAGACAAACATGACAATTTATCAACGAGACGAACAGAACAAACAACGAACGGCAGTATGGGTACATTTTACCTTTCAATGTGCATAGCACTGTAAATTGAAATATTAAAGCAATATTTTTATTATCTCCTTTTTTGTACATATGTAATTCATGTACTGGTGCATACAAATATTGAGTGAAAAAATTTTAACAAAATTCAAAAAACGATTTGCTTTCAAAATACAGACAGAGTAATTTTTTTTTAATTAATTTAGAACTGTTAAGTGAAAACTTTGAAAAATATCATTTGGTCAATTAGTAAACAGTTAAATGTGAAGACTTGTGGACAATTTAAGGTACATAAATACTAAAAGTATTTGAATGAATAAAAAAATTTTGAACAATTTAAGATTTAGAGGGTCAAATTGTCCGTTATCCATTAAAGAATACTTTGTTTTATTTTCTGCTGGAAATCGAACCAACCATACTGTCCAATACGATGAAATCAACATAAGATGTCCTTCCAGATATACCAGGAGATGCCATTGACTGGTAAATTTTTTTTTCAATAGCAGTTTGTGTGAACGTAAACTAGTCTGTATAAACAATCTTCTCTATGATGTAATGGTCTGCCATAGATCATGGTTTGTGAGTATGAAAGAGATCAGAGGATAAATACGTTTTTCGTTTTTATCAGACAGAATGCCAATCTTTATTTTGTCAGCAACTTTTCTGTTGTGCTTTTATTTAGTGACAGTAAACTTTCTCACTGATTTGTGACGGACAAGTCAACAAATCCAACTAATGGTCTACTGTCCTGAACATTAAAACAAATAATTACATTGAATTATCTCCCCTTATAACACTCATAGGTCTTTGTAACAAAATTGAGAAATAAGTAGTTTAATCTTATTTGTATACAATTTAACTTTAAGGAAGGAGAAGAGGATGAAGAGGACAACCCCAGAAGATACTAATTTTGATACCTTTTTGATAAAAGGTATTTAAACCGGAAACATTTAAAGCTTTTGCATGAAAAATTAAGATTGGTTTGATGTAAAGTCCAGATCTTGTAAGGAAAATATTGGACTGATCAGACATGCCATACTTCTGGAATATAAGCTGTAGATTTTACTTCAAGATTTTCTGTTACTCATAAAATTTTGTGGATTTATACTGATGACAGTTTTCTTCTTTTTCTAAACAGACATAATTAGAACAGAATTAAATTTACTCAGACAAAATACAGATCAGTTCAAGAGAGCTTATATCTAATAATAAACCTCCACAATAAAAAAAATTACAAACAAAAAGTTCCTGCATTCCTTCTTTATTGCAAAAATAAATGAGTAATGCATTTCATCTCCCACATTATAATTAATAGGGAGTTGTCTTTCTTTGGCTGTTTATTGTCATCAGACAGAATGCTAATTTTTTTTATCTTGTAATCAACTTTTCTGTTTTGCCAGCTTTTATTTCAGGACAGTAAAGTAACTCACTGATTTGTGACTGACAAATCACCAAAATCCAACAAAAGGTCTTATGTTCTAAAAAATAAACAAATTTATTATCCAAATTGCATTGAATTTTCTCCCCTTATAACACTCATAGGTTTTGTTCACAACATTGAGAAATAAGTAGCTTAATCTTATTTATATACAATTTTTAGGGAGGAAAAGTGGATGAGACTGACGGATGAAGAGGACAACCACAGAATATACTTATTTTGATACCTTTTTAAAAGGTATTTAAACCTTTATTATTTAAACAAAGAAGGTCCCCTGCATTCTTTCTGCATTGCAAAAATAAATAAACCTAATAATACACAATTATCTCCCTTATCATAATTTATAAAGAATTGTCTTTCTTTTATAATTTGTATGTGCAGCCAACAAAAGATTTTCAGTTTGTTTGTTTGTTTATTTGTTTGTCCCTCCTACCTCGGTTAAACATTTTCATTGTAGCATATTTTATGATGACTTTACATCTTCAAGAAACATGGAACACAGTAACAACATGATGAGATCTTTTCACTGGCAAAATTCTGTAGGACTGTGCCAAATATGCTTGAGTGAACTTGGAAAAGGAGGGGTGGCACAAGCTTGACAGACGTGTTATCATGACACATTTTCTTGTTTGGTATCACATAATTTAAAAATTATAAAACATTAAATTGTCATAGAAAAGGAGGAAATTGTCATAAAAAAGGTCTTGTGTTTATATTGTTTGAGATACAATAAATTTATCTTTTCAAGGCTGAGAGGAGGACAAGACTGACAGATGAAGAGGACACCTACAGAAAAGACAAAAATTGTGGAACCTGTTTCATAACAGGTATTTAAACTTAAATGTATAATTACAATTCAGTCTCGTCCTTCTTTATTTCCTACACATTGATTTATTGATTAGATTAATGGATATGTCGTACTCTATTACATATGGTGTCTTGTATCATAATTCTGATTTACAGAATATTCTGGGCCTCTGTGGCCGAGTAGTTAAAGTAGTTGGTCTGTCAACACGGAGGTTGGGAGTTCGAGTCTCACTGCGGGCATGGTGCACTGGACTCTGATCTTAATTGACAAGTTTTTCTACCAATAGGTCAGGGGTTTTCTCCTGGTATTTTATAGCTGAAAAATTGGGTTGAAAGTGGCATTAAACACCATTTAAACAAACAACAGAATTTTCTGTGTATTTTTACAACCAATATTTACATTATGCATTCCATGCTATATTTACATGTATTCATTCCATTTTACTAAAAAAGCAAGACATCACACATCTTACTTAATATAGATCCAAATCTTGGCACCAGTTTCAATTTTATTACTAGTATTTTATTATACAATATGACAGGTGTACAGACGAAAAAAAGACTAATAGCCATTACAGATGTAATTTAAAGGACTTGTTGGTTAATGCATTTTATATAGACTAGAAAGTTGTTGTCCTTGTATTTTGAAAGGAAGTATGTAGTTGTTGGAAAAAAAAAGAACAACAAATGAAGGAATTTTAATTTAGATTTATTTCACAAGTATGATAATATGACTTTGGTAGACTATATTCTGTTCTAAACTATTACCTATTGTTTATTACAGTTGACTAAATGAACATCTGCCAAATGAACATTTAAACCAAGAGCTGTGTTATCTTTGTGACAAAAGGAAATTGACAGGTGATGTCAGACATCAAGAGAAAAAGCAGAAATTGACAACTGTGTTGAAAATGGGACTAATCTACAAGATGAAGACATGCAAGCAATTGAAGTAAAGATTTTGGCTTAGAGAGTGGTGTTGTGTTTGGTTTGCATGTTCATGTTTATACATGTAGTTGAGTGTCTGAAGTTTTGTAGTGGTTGACAGAAAATGAAAGCTCTGCTATTTTTAAAGCTGTTTAATGCAATCTTTTTCAGTAAGTTTTTTTAAAGCTGAAAAAGATAATAAAACACATTTCTTAGTGGATTCAAATTCAAATAGGAAATAATTGTTACTTTTTGCTCTTTTGTTAATAATTGAATTTGTTTTCTATAATGGTTAAAGTTCAAAATTTGTTTATATTGTCCCCCATTATGCTTTCTATGCTATAACCTAACAACCCTGCATTGAAGAGACATCCATGATCTGCCATCCATGGAACTGTATCCATTATAACTTCTTTCTTTTTCAAATGAAGGAATAAATGTGTCCCATCTTTGCACAAAATATTTTTGGTTTAAACTAAAATTTTTAATGTAATGTAGTTATTTTTTAACTTGATAAATTTTTATTGAATGAATAGACATATATATTATTCCAAATTAAATTTAAAGGAACTTATTTATAACATTTAATTGTGAATTGTTTTTGTATGTTAATTTTATTTAATATCCTTTCAAAATTTTGGTTTTTTTTTAAATTGGTATTGTGGAAGCAACTGAACCCTCCCTATGTGCACATTAACACTGCATTAACAATACTAACAATAAAAGCACAATAACATTCATTTAAACTAATGGGTTACCTCTAACCCCCCTTTTTGCACTCTAACATTTAATAACAGTACTAAAAATACAAGCACAATAACATTCTTTTAAATTAACAGGTTACGTCTGACCCCTCTTTCTGCACATTAACACTGCAATAACAGTACTTACAATAATAGCACAATAACAGTCTTCTCTACTAATGGGTTGCTTCCTGTTAGTTTGTGGATCAGATTTGTTTCTTTTTGCACTTTTGCTTTTTTATATTGATGTTCTTTCAAAATGTTCTAACCCTTTTTGAACATATTTGTAATCGGACACATTATTTTCAAATTTTTATATTAATGGTAAATGTTACACTTGTTTGGTATTTTTATATTGCACAATTTTTTAATATTTAATTTTTTAAATAAAAGGTTAATTTTTCTTAATGGATACTAGGACATGTCCTGCATGTCACTAGTGGATGCCCTCTCAAAAGGGGTTTGTCAGATGAAGGTGCAGAAAGCCTGGGTGCAGACAATACACCCCTTTATTTATTTGGATACCTCTAGCAATTTGTATTCTATATCATGGCATCCAGTTTTTAGGGCCACATATAACTTGTTTTAATATCTGTTGAGGTAGGCTTTTGATATTTGGGATGTGGTTAGGAAATTTCGAGGGGATGTGTCGCATAATATGTATAATAACCTTTAATCTTAATTTTGATCTCAAGGTCAGCAGGGCCCACAGAGATGGATACTATCTCACTGATATTTAGTTTTGAGGGCTCTTGGGGGGGGGAGTCCTTGTCAGATAAGAGTTTTCATAGGTTTTTGTCTCGCCTGCGACGAAAGTCGCTGGAGGCGAGACATATGTATGGGAATCCGGCGGCGGCGGCGGCGGCGGCGGCGGCGGCGGCGGCGTAAACACTTGACATCTTGCTTCATATCTTTGTAAGCCCAAGCCCTAGGTCCATCAAATTTGGTCCAGAGGTAGCTTATGATGAGTACTTGCCAGTCAGTCACCTGTCACCTGACCTTGACCTCAATTTCACGGTCCAGTGACTACGTTAAAGTTTTTGGGTTACGACAGTTCCTCTGTAACTATGCATGGTAGGATGACAATATTTGGTGTATAGGTTGCTGATGACTAGTACATGACTGTCTGGTAGGTGTCACCTGACCTTGACCTCAATTTCACAGTCCAGCGACTACGTTAAAGTTTTTGGGTTACGACAGTTCCTCTGTAACTATGCATGGTAGGATGACAATATTTGGTGTATAGGTTGCTGATGACTAGTACATGACTGTCTGGTAGGTGTCACCTGACCTTGACCTCAATTTCACGGTCCAGCGACTACGTTAAAGTTTTTGGGTTACGACAGTTCCTCTGTAACTACGCATGGTAGGATGACAATATTTGGTGTATAGGTTGCTGATGACTAGTACATGACTGTCTGGTAGGTGTCACCTGACCTTGACCTCAATTTCACGGTCCAGCGACTACGTTAAAGTTTTGGGGTTACGATAGTTCCTCTGTAACTACGCATGGTAGGATGACAATATTTGGTGTATAGGTTGCTGATGACTAGTACATGACTGTCTGGTCGGTGTCACCTGACCTTGACCTCAATTTCACGGTCCAGCGACTACGTTAAAGTTTTGGGGTTACGACAGTTCCTCTGTAACTATGCATGGTAGGATGACAATATTAGGTGTATAGGTTGCTGATTAATAGTACATGACTGTCTGGTAGGTGTCACCTGACCTTGACCTCAATTTCACGGTCCAGCGACTACGTTAAAGTTTTTGGGTTACGGCTGTTCCCCTGTAACTATGCAGGGTATGGTGACAATATTTTGTATACAGGCCGCTGCTGATATTTAATGCTATTTACGTAATGCTTATGACGAAGTTTATTTTCGTTACTGATGCGGAATGCAGGCGAGACGTTTTTCTGTGTCCACACTTGTTATCAGAGAGCTGACATCATAACTTGTAAAACTTGTTAACTTGTAATTTTGTATTTTTATTTGTATTTTATCTTGTATTTTTGTATTATATTTTTATATTTGTATTTGTAATTTTTTACATGCACTTTGTTACCATAGCAGTGGCTTTTAATAACTAGTTTCCACATCACATAGAATTGTCTTCTCGGCTATATCCTATGTATGAGCGTTTTTTTTTTTTGCATGTATGGTTTTGAGGTTGGCTGAGAATATTTAAGGTTAAAATACGGGTAAAGTTTTTATCAGTTCTACCTGGACTATTAGGGCCGACACATCCAAGAAGTGAGGTCCAACACTTGGTTCTGCCTGGCACTGGCAAACGGACACTGGTTTCCATACTGGTTTTCTGGCCGGCCACAGAACATTTTGTACTAGTACAGGGCTCGCATTGGAGGGGGACTCGGGCGAAGAAGTC
This sequence comes from Limnoperna fortunei, assembly GCA_944474755.1. Taxonomy (NCBI): domain Eukaryota; kingdom Metazoa; phylum Mollusca; class Bivalvia; order Mytilida; family Modiolidae; genus Limnoperna; species Limnoperna fortunei. The sequence continues at coordinate 59,952,157 of OX104122.1, read as the reverse complement.
GCCTTATCGTGGTCCCACTTTGCCTTCGATCATCTTCAAAAGCGAAGTGAAGTCAACCTTTCATTTTGTAGAATCGCCTGATGTAGCCTTTCAAATTTTATTCCCATTTTAGTAAGAAATTTTCCTTTTTTGATAACGCGTTATGTTTATTATGTTTACGCGCCACAAAGTAAACTGGTACCCTTTTAACCTTTATTTGGTATATAAAGCGTAGGTTTTAAATACGACCGGAAACCAGTTCAGAGCAAAAGAACGTAAGAATTTCCGGAACGGATATGAATTTGGTGCCGGAGATTGCAAATATACGATGCTTATAGTGTTGAAATGAGTACTGCAATGATAGAAAAGTAGTACAAAATAGTATTTTGGCAGTTACTTTAAACAAATTTAAGTTAAATATATTTAAATACTTTTAATAGTGAATTTTACAATTTTACATTAACTACATAATATATTTGTGTCACAACGATTTCTAGTTCTAATACTTAATTATAATTCAATCAATTTGTGTATCAATGACAAATAAACATTTTTTTTTAATGAACAGTTTTGTGACAGTTGATTCTTTTCCTTTATCCTCAATAAATTCAACTGCTAAAAAACTTATAACACTAAAAAACTCAAATGCCAAAACTTACTTAAAAAAACAAACAAAACAGGACGCTTTTGGGACATATAATGCAACTTCTCCCTGTTGTCCACCTACTTCTCCCTGTTCTATCCTCACTTCTCATTGTCAGACCCCCAAAAGAGAAGTGACTTCTCCCTATAATTTTGACCCAGCGTGAGCCTTGACTAGTATATACTTTGTTATTCTGTTGGCACTTGATCTGTTTAAATATGCAATTTTAAAGTAATACTGTAATAAAATATTATAATCGACTACTCAGAATTCATGGAGTAGCTACGAGCTAGTTGTCAAACTTAAGTTTGTGTTAAGATGTCATATTGGTACATCTATTACGGTGGTTTGTAAATAAAAGTGAATATTTCTAGAGACTACTAGTGTAGTGAAGACCATTAGTTACAAGCAAAGAATAGGATTCAACAAAGATTTTGTTTTACATTTTTTTCCATTAGCAATGTTGTTAAAAAAATGTGCTTGATTTATGGTGGGATGAGATTTGTATTTTATTATAATCAAAAGGTAAGGGTGGGTAGTCTTTCAGAAAGGTAACCAGAATTGACTAGAATAGTTGTTTGGTCCAGTGTGTATTTAGGGTTTTCCTTGTTATAGCAATGCTTTTTTTTATAGTTCTTAAGAGTAAAGGAAAGAACTAATTAAAACTACAATAAATTTTTCCATTATTTGTTCAACAATTGTTTTCTGATAGAAATAAGGAATAAAAGAGAACTAATAAATATATTCCCATTACAATGCATTTTTTTCAAATTAAGTATAAAGGAAAGGATTCATTAAGATTATATTCACATGCAATTTGTTTCCATAGCAATGGTTTTTGATATTACAAGCAAAGAAAAGGATTGATTGAATATTTTTTTACATTATTTTCCATATCAATGTTTGTTGGCAAAACTTTGAAAAAAAATGATTGAATTTGATATTGTATATGTATAACATTGTAGATAATTGCTTTGTTTGTTGTTATTAACATGGTTATTTAATAAATTCTTGCTAGTTGTAAAAATATGAATCCAGCAAGCAATGAAAATAGTTTGAATTGTCTCTTTTATTACTATTGGTAGAATCTGTATTTGTAATACATGGTAATTTCTTATTACCATACAGAGAACAGATTTAAAAGGAATCGGAGTAAAGTTACACTAAGAATTAATTGTGAGTAATTCAAATGATCACCAGGTGGAGCTGTTAGGGTGAAATAGTTGAATGACACAATTGTAAGCAGCTAGGCTTGTGTACTAACACTGTGTACCTGATCAGAATAGACCAAACAATTCAGTAACAGTTATTGAATGATCCATGAATTAGGTATTTTGGTGATCAACCCCACTTCTACAAATAATTTAATAATATTTGTGCTATGTCGTTAAACTGAACATTCACTGAACACAAGATTTTTTATATACCAATCATGAACATGTGATATGTTACCAAAAAAGAAAACCAACAAAAAAATTTGAAAAGAATTGTTTACACCATTCAAATTACATTGAAGAAAAATGCAGACTGAAATTAGCAACAGCTGAAACACATAAATAGATACAATACTAAACAATTAAATGACTGGTTATCTGATTAGTAAACGCCTAATTTGAGATTTTTGGGCGCATGACTTTTTCCGTTTACAGTAGACCAGTGTTGGAACAGAAAATGATATTTTGGTGAATTGTATGACTAAGTTAAGTCGTTACAGTGTACAGTGCTGTATCGAACTCCGAGTTTAGTGGTTCTCGGATGCATTTGCTTTTTGCAGATGTAACGTCCCCTGTCATACGTACCAAAATGTCTGGTGTACATTTTGGTACGTCGACAGGGATGCAGTGGTCCCTGTCTTGGGAGAACTCCCTGTTCTTCCAAAGCACTATGGATCCTTTTTCTGTGTGGAGGAGCTATGAATGATGTAGACATGGCAGTCTTCATAAATGGAGAATCCATGTTCTCCTGAATCACATTGGTATTGGAGCTGTATGTAGGATGATGTAGACATAGCAGTATTCATCAATGGAGACCTTGCTGTTCTATGGCACTTCGTGGGGAGGAGCTTTGTATGATAATGTAGACATGGCAGTTTTTAACAATGGAGAACTCCCTGTTCTCTTGGTTCATGTATGATGATGTAGACATATGTCACATAGGAGCTTGTATGGTGATGTAGATATAGCAGCCTTCATCAATGGAGAATCCCTGTTCTCCTATGTCACTTTTTTGGGAAAAGCTATCTACGATGATGTAAAAAATAGCAAAGAACACTACCCTATAACACTTGGGGCCAAGCGGTTATCTAGGCTGATTGTTATGTAGGATATCTTCATAATTGAAAATCATATGTAATTTACTTCTATTGATGTTTTAGGGGATTTCTAATTGTCTTGGAGTAGAGTTCATGGTAATTGATATAAACTGATGGCATTACCCTTCATATTTATCAAGTCGGGCAAATAAGACATTGCAGACTTTAGTTTTGGTCTTGTGATGGTGGGGATATGTTTTTGCTGATTATTTGTTTATATTTACATCCACGCTAAAACAAAACTAAAACATTAACACAAATAACAATATAACCCATCTACTAACAGGTAAATTTGAACAAAATCAGCAAAAATTATTCAAAAAAACTAAAAATTATTAAATGCCTGTCTTGCTTGCTTACGCTGACTTGCATAAAGTAAATCTTTGCTTTAGGTTGATAAAATGAAGTTTTTATGCTTCAATATCCTTTATAAAGTATCCGTATCTCATATATTTATTATAAGACCATACCTCAAAATTTCTTTACTTTTTTGAGTATGTGAAAGAAGGATTTTTTTATCATTTCTTGAAGTACAGTCTAAATATTAATTTTAGACTGGATGCTTTTTTTTATCACTAGTAATTCCTGTTTATCTCATCTGTTAAATTTTAATCTATATATAAATATACTTTGCATGTTGTCCTTAAGCAGTACATTAAATGAATTATCTCCCCTGTTATACTCCTTATCCTACATCAAAAATGGAATTTTATTTTGTTATTTGTTGTCTTCATCTGTACCTGAAGTATGTAATAAATAGAATTAATGTTTTTAATTATCCTTAATTATACTTGAAGTAAATTATTTCCATGTTAGAGTCCTCATTCAATGTAATGAATAATCTGTTGTTTTCATTCTTGACTTGATCAGTACCTAAAGTAAATTATCTCACCCATTATAGTCCTTGCTCTACATAATCAATAGATTGCTTGTTTTCATCAGCAAATTGAATTATCTCCCATGTTATAGTCCTTTTGTCTTTTGGATAATTTTAACATTACCTTGAGTTAATCATCTTTTTGTTATAGTCCAATTCTACATTATCGACCGACTGCTTGTTTTCCTGTTGTTCTTTTTTGCTCTAAGTAAATTATCTCCCATTTTATGATCCTTTTATAATATAATAAATCAATATTATTTGTTTTCATGTTGTATTTATTTGTACATTAAATTATATCCCCTTTTTATAGTCCTTATTCTACATAATAAATAGACTGCTTGTTTTCATTCTCAACTTTATCAATGCCTTAAGTTAATTATCTCCTCTGTTATAGTCCTTATCCTACAAAATAAATAATCTTTTCTTGTTTTTATGTTGTCTTTATAGATTAAGTGAATTATCTCCCCTGTTATAGTTCTTATCCGTACCTAAGATGAATTGTTACCCTTGTTTTAGTCCTTATCCTACATAAGTAGATTCCATTTTTTCTTTTGTTGTTCTTTCTGTACTTGAACTGAATTATCTCCTTTGTTATAATCCTTATCCTACATAATAAATATTTTGCTTGTTTTTATATTGTCCTTTTCTGAACATTAAGTAAATTATCTCCCCTGTTGTACTCCTTATCCTACATAATAAATAGATTTAGCTTGTTTTTATATTGTCATTATCTGAACATTAAGTGAATTATCTCCCCTGTTGTACTCCTTATCCTACATAATAAACAGATTTAGCTTGTTTTTATATTGTCCTTATCTGAACATTAAGTGAATTATTTCCCCTGATATACTCCTTATCCTGCATAATAAACAGATTTAGCTTTTTTTATATTGTCCTTATCTGAACATTAAAGTGAATTATCTCCCCTGTTGTACTCCTTATCCTACATAATAAATAAATTTAGCTTGTTTTTATATGGTTCTTATCTGAACATTAAGTTAATTATCTACCCTGTTGTACTCCTTATCCTACATAATAAATAGATTTTGCTTGTTTTTTTATATTGTCCTTATCTGAACATTAAGTGAATTATCTCCCTTGTTGAACTCCATATCCTACATAATAAATATATTTTGCTTTTTTTTATATTGTCCTTATCTGAACATTAAGTGAATTATCTCCCCTGTAATACTCCTTATCCTACATAATAAATATTTTGCTTGTTTTTATATTGTCCTTATCTGAACATTAAGTGAATTATCTCCCCTGTTGTACTCCTTATCCTACATAATAAATATTTTGCTTGTTTTTATATTGTCCTTATCTGAACATTAAGTGAATTATCTCCACTGTAATACTCCTTATTCTACATAATAAACATTTAGCTTGTTTTTATATTGTCCTTATCTGAACATTAAGTGAATTATCTCCCCTGTTTTACTCCTTATCCTACATAATAAACAGATTTAGCTTGTTTTTATATTGTCCTTATCTGAACATTAAAGTGAATTATCTCCCCTGTTGTACTCCTTATCCTACATAATAAATATTTTGCTTGTTTTTATATTGTCCTTATCTGAACATAAAGTGAATTATCTCATCTGTTATAGTCTTTATCCTACATAATAAATAGATTTAGCTTTTTTTTATATTGTCCTTATCTGAACATTAAGTGAATTATCTCCCCTGTAATACTCCTTATCCTACATAATAAATATTTTGCTTGTTATATATTGTCCTTATCTGAACATGAAGTGAATTATCTCCCCTGTTGTACTCCTTATCCTACATAATAAACATTTAGCTTGTTTTAATATGGTCCTTATCTGAACATTAAGTGAATTATCTCCCCTGTTATACTCTTTATCCTGCATAATAAACAGATTTAGCTTGTTTTTATATTGTCCTTATCTGAACATTAAAGTGAATTATCTCCCCTGTTGTACTCCTTATCCTACATAATAAATATTTTGCTTGTTTTTATATTGTCCTTATCTGAACATAAAGTGAATTATCTCATCTGTTATAGTCTTTATCCTACATAATAAATAGATTTAGCTTTTTTTTATATTGTCCTTATCTGAACATTAAGTGAATTATCTCCCCTGTAATACTCCTTATCCTACATAATAAATATTTTGCTTGTTTTTATATTGTCCTTATCTGAACATGAAGTGAATTATCTGCCCTGTTGTACTCCTTATCCTACATAATAAATATTTTGCTTGTTTTTATATTGTCCTTATCTGAACATTAAGTGAATTATCTCCCCTGTAATACTCCTTATTCTACATAATAAACAGATTTAGCTTGTTTTTATATTGTCCTTATCTGAACATTAAGTGAATTATCTCCCCTGTTTTACTCCTTATCCTACATAATAAATAGATTTTGCCTTTTTTATATTGTCCTTATCTGAACATGAAGTGAATTATCTCCCCTGTTGTACTCGTTATCCTACATAATAAACAGATTTAGCTTGTTTTTATATTGTCCTTATCTGAACATTAAGTGAATTATTTCCCATGATATACTCCTTATCCTGCATAATAAACAGATTTAGCTTTTTTTATATTGTCATTATCTGAACATTAAAGTGAATTATCTCCCCTGTTGTACTCCTTATCCTACATAATAAATAAATTTAGCTTGTTTTTATATGGTTCTTATCTGAACATTAAGTTAATTATCTACCCTGTTGTACTCCTTATCCTACATAATAAATAGATTTTGCCTTTTTTTATGTTGTCCTTATCTGAACATTAAGGGAATTATCTCCCCTGTTGTACTTCTTATCCTACATAATAAATATTTTGCTTGTTTTTATAGGGTCCTTATCTGAACATTAAAGTGAATTATCTCCCCTGTTGTACTCCTTATCCTAAATAATAAATAGATTTAGCTTGTTTTTATATTGTCCTTATCTGAACATTAAGTAAATTATCTCCCCTGTTGTACTCCTTATCCTTCATAATAAATAGATTTTGCTTGTTTTTATATTGTCCTTATCTGAACATTAAGTGTATAATCTCCCCTGTTGTACTCCTTATCCTAATTAATAAATAGATTTGCCTTGTTTTTATATTGTCCTTATCTGAACATTAAGTGAATTATCTCCCCTGTTGTACTCTTTATCCTACATAATAAATATATTTTGCTTGTTTTTATATATTATCCTTATCTGAACATTAAGTGAATTATCTCCCCTTTTGTACTCCTTATCCTACATAATAAATAGACTGCGTGGTTTTATATTGTCCTTATCTGAACATTAAGGGAATTATCTCCCCTGTTGTACTCCTTATCCTCCATAATAAATATTTTGCTTGTTTTTATATTGTCCTTATCTGAACATTAAGTGAATTATCTCTCCTGTTATAGTCCTTATCCTACATAATATAATAGATTTTGCTTGTTTTAATTTGTCCTGATCTGAACATTAAGTGAATTATCTCCCCTGTTGTACTCCTTATCCTACATAATAAATATTTTGCTTGTTTTTATATTGTCCTTATCTGAACATTAAGTGAATTATCTCTCCTGTTATAGTCCTTATCCTACATAATATAATAGATTTTGCTTGTTTTAATATTGTCCTGATCTGAACATTAAGTGAATTATCTCCCCTGTTTTACTCCTTATCCTACATAATAAATAGATTGTGCTTGTTTTTTTATATTGTCTTTATCTGAACATTAAGTGAATTATCTCCCCTGTTGTACTTCTTATCCTACATAATAAATTGATTTTGCTTGTTTTTATATTGTCCTTATCTGAACATTAAGTGAATTATCTCCCCTGTTTTACTCCTTATCCTACATAATAAATAGATTTTGCCTTTTTTATATTGTCCTTATCTGAACATGAAGTGAATTATCTCCCCTGTTGTACTCCTTATCCTACATAATAAACAGATTTAGCTTGTTTTTATATTGTCCTTATCTGAACATTAAGTGAATTATTTCACATGATATACTCCTTATCCTGCATAATAAACAGATTTAGCTTTTTTTATATTGTCCTGATCTGAACATTAAGTGAATTATCTCCCCTGTTTTACTCCTTATCCTACATAATAAATAAATTGAGCTTGTTTTTATATGGTTCTTATCTAAACATTAAGTTAATTATCTACCCTGTTGTACTTATCCTACATAATAAATAGATTTTGCCTTTTTGTATATTGTCCTTACCTGAACATTAAGTGAATTATCTCCCTTGTTGTACTTCTTATCCTACATAATAAATATATTTTGCTTGTTTTTATATTGTCCTTATCTGAACATTAAAGTGAATTATCTCCCCTGTTGTAGTCCTTATCCTACATAATAAATAGATTTAGCTTGTTTTTATATTGTCCTTATCTGAACATTAAGTGAATTATCTCTCCTGTTATAGTCCTTATCCTACATAATATAATAGATTTTGCTTGTTTTAATTTTGTCCTGATCTGAACATTAAGTTAATTATCTCCCCTGTTGTACTCCTTATCCTACATAATAAATATTTTGCTTGTTTTTATATTGTCCTTATCTGAACATTAAGTGAATTATCTCTCCTGTTATAGTCCTTATCCTACATAATATAATAGATTTCGCTTGTTTTAATATTGTCCTGATCTGAACATTAAGTGAATTATCTCCCCTGTTTTACTCCTTATCCTACATAATAAATAGATTGTGCTTGTTTTTTTATATTGTCTTTATCTGAACATTTAGTGAATTATCTCCCCTGTTGTACTCCTTATCCTAATTAATAAATAGATTTGTCTTGTTTTTATATTGTCCTTATCTGAACATTAAGTTAATTATCTCCCCTGTTATAGTCCTTACCCTACATAATAAATTGATTTTTCTTGTTTTTATAATGTCCTGATCTGAACATTAAGTGAATTATCTCCCCTGTAATACTCTTTATCCTACATAATAAATATATTTTGCTTTTTAGCTCACCTGACCCAAAGGGTCATGTGAGCTATTGTTATCACTTTGCGTCCGTCGGCGTCGTCGTCGTCGGCGTCGTCGGCGTCGTCGTCGTCGTCGTCGGCGTCTGTAAACTTTTTACATTTTAATCTTCTTCTCTGAAACCACGTGGCCAATTGAAACCAAACTTGGCCATAATGTTCATTGGATGGACCTTTACAAAGTTTGTGTTTTTTATTTTGATTGGTAAACCAATATGGCCGCCACCTCAAGACTTAGTTTAACATAGGACCCTATGGGAAAAAAGTTAAAAAGGGCTTCTTCTCTGAAACCGTTTAACCAATCAAAACAAAACTTACTAGCAATATTGTTTAGATGGTCCTCTATAAAGTTTGTGTTTTAGATGGGAATTGGAAATTCAAAATGGCCGCTACTGCAGGACTTAGTTTAACATAGAACCCTATGGGAAAAAGTTTTAAAAGGCTTCTTCTCTGAAACCGGTTAATAAATGGAAACAAAAACTTACCAGCAATATTGTTTGGATGGTCCTCTATAAAGTTAGTGTTTTTTATGGCAATTGGAAATTCAAAATGGCTGCCACCGCAGGACTTAATTTAACATAGGACCCTATGGGAAAAAGTTTGAAAGGCTTCTTTTCTGAAACCGGCCAACCAATGGAAACAAAACTTACTAGCAATATTGTTTGGATGGTCCTCTATAAAGTTAATGTTTTTTTATCTCAATCTGATATTCAAAATGGCCGCCACCGCAGGACTTAGTTTAACATTGGACCCTATGGGAAAAATGTTAAAAAGGGCTTCTTCTCTGAAACCGGTTAACCAATCAAAACAAAACTTACTAGCAATATTGTTTGGATGGTCCTCTATAAAGTTTGTGTTTTTTATGGCAATTGGAAATTCAAAATGGCTGCCACCGCAGGACTTAATTTAACATAGGACCCTATGGGAAAAAGTTTGAAAGGCTTCTTTTCTGAAACCGACCAACCAATGGAAACAAAACTTACTAGCAATATTGTTTGGATGGTCCTCTATAAAGTTAATGTTTTTTATCTCAATCTGATATTCAAAATGGCCACCACCGCAGGACTTAGTTTAACATTGGACCCTATGGGAAAAATGTTAAAAAGGGCTTCTTCTCTGAAACCGGTTAACCGATCAAAACAAAACTTACTAGCAATATTGTTTGGGTGGTCCTTTATAAAGTTTATGATTTTTATGCCAACTGGAAATTCAAAATGGCCACTACCGCAGGACTTAGTTTAACATAGGACCCTATGGGAAAAAGTTTTTAAAGGCTAAATCTTCTCGGAAACCGGTTAATCAATGGAAACAAAAACTTACTAGCAGTATTGTTTGGATGGTCCTCTATAAAGTTTATGTTTTTTTATGGCAATTGGAAATTCAAAATGGCCAACTCCCCCGCAGGACTTAGTTTAACATAGGACCCTATGGGCAAATAAAAAAAATCTCTATACAACTGGTTAACCAATGAAACAAAGCTTTCTAGTAATATTGTTTGGATGGTCCTATTTAAAGTTTATTGAAAATTACAGGACTTACTTTAACATCAGGGAAATGCCGTCTTGCCTATAAAATCAGGTGAGCGATACAGGCTCTGAAGAGCCTCTGGTTTTTATATATTATCCTTATCTGAACATTAATTGAATTATCTCCCCTGTTGTACTCCTTATCCTACATAATAAATAGACTGTGTGGTTTTATATTGTCCTTATCTGAACAATAAGTGAATTATCTCCCCTGTTGTACTCCTTATCCTACATAATAAATATTTTGCTTGTTTTTATATTGTCCTTATCTGAACATTAAGTGAATTATCTCTCCTGTTATAGTCCTTATCCTACATAATATAATAGATTTTGCTTGTTTTAATATTGTCCTGATCTGAACATTAAGTGAATTATCTCTCCTGTTATAGTCCTTATCCTACATAATATAATAGATTTTGTTTGTTTTAATATTGTCCTGATCTGAACATTAAGTGAATTATCTCTCCTGTTATAGTCCTTATCCTACATAATATAATAGATTTTGCTTGTTTTAATATTGTCCTGATCTGAACATTAAGTGAATTATCTCCCCTGTTTTACTCCTTATCCTACATAATAAATAGATTGTGCTTGTTTTTTTATTTTTTGTCTTTATCTGAACATTAAGTAAATTATCTCCCCTGTTGTACTTCTTATCCTACATAATAAATATTTTGCTTGTTTTTATATTGTCTTTATCTGAACATAAAGTGAATTATCTCATCTGTTATAGTCTTTATCCTACATAATATAATAGATTTGTGTTGTTTTTATATTGTCCTTATCTGAACATTAAGTGAATGATCTCCCCTGTTGTACTCCTTATCCTACATAATAAATATTTAGCTTTTTTTATATGGTCCTTATCTGAACATTAAGTGAATTATCTCCCCTGTTGTACTCCTTATCCTACATAATAAATAGATTTTGCTTGTTTTTATATTGTCCTTATCTGAACATGAAGTGAATTATCTCCCCTGTTATAATCCTTATCCTACATAATAAATAGATTTAGCTTGTTTTTATATTGTCCTTATCTGAACATTAAGTAAATTATCTCCCCTGTTGTACTCCTTATCCTTCATAATAAATAGATTTTGCTTGTTTTTATATTGTCCTTATCTGAACATTAAGTGAATAATCTCCCCTGTTGTACTCCTTATCCTACATTATAAATAGATTTGTCTTGTTTTTTATATTGTCCTTTTCTGAACATTAAGTGAATTATCTCCCTTGTTGTTCTCCATATCCTACATAATAAATAGATTTTGCTTTTTTTATTGTTTTTTTGTGTGGACCTTATATTTGAATAAAGTGAATTATCTCCCCTCTTTCGTCCATATCCTACATAATATATAGGAAGTTTGTTTTCATATTGTCACTTTTTTTAATTTATGAGAATTATCTCCTCTGTTTTTGTCATTTTCCTAAATAATAAAGACTTGCTTATTTTCATGCTGTCGAAATCAGTATGTTATGTGAATAATCTCCTATGTTTTAGTCCCTGAGTAGAAATTGCTTGTTTTTCTGTTGTCACTACTTGTACCTACAGTAAATTATCTCCCCTATTATTGTCCATATCCTACATTATAATTAGAAAGCTTGGTTTTTTGTTGGCCTTGTATTTACATAAAGTGAATTATCTCCCTTGTTAAAGTCCTTATCCTACATAAATAGACTACTTTGTTGTGTTGTCCTTATATTTACATAAAGTGAATTATCTCCCCTGTTATAATCCTTATCCTACATAATAAATAGATTTAGCTTGTTTTTATATTGTCCTTATCTGAACATTAAGTAAATTATCTCCCCTGTTGTACTCCTTATCCTTCATAATAAATAGATTTTGCTTGTTTTTATATTGTCCTTATCTGAACATTAAGTGAATAATCTCCCCTGTTGTACTCCTTATCCTACATTATAAATAGATTTGTCTTGTTTTTTATATTGTCCTTTTCTGAACATTAAGTGAATTATCTCCCTTGTTGTTCTCCATATCCTACATAATAAATAGATTTTGCTTTTTTTATTGTTTTTTTGTGTGGACCTTATATTTGAATAAAGTGAATTATCTCCCCTCTTTCGTCCATATCCTACATAATATATAGGAAGTTTGTTTTCATATTGTCACTTTTTTTAATTTATGAGAATTATCTCCTCTGTTTTTGTCATTTTCCTAAATAATAAAGACTTGCTTATTTTCATGCTGTCGAAATCAGTATGTTATGTGAATAATCTCCTATGTTTTAGTCCCTGAGTAGAAATTGCTTGTTTTTCTGTTGTCACTACTTGTACCTACAGTAAATTATCTCCCCTATTATTGTCCATATCCTACATTATAATTAGAAAGCTTGGTTTTTTGTTGGCCTTGTATTTACATAAAGTGAATTATCTCCCTTGTTAAAGTCCTTATCCTACATAAATAGACTACTTTGTTGTGTTGTCCTTATATTTACATAAAGTGAATTATCTCCCCTGTTGTTATCCTTATCCTATTTATAGAATGAATTTCCGGTGCATGTCAAAACATGGTAGGATGAAAAAAGTCTGGGTTACCTCCCTGGATAGCTTATACCATTCAATCTTTGTTTTATTAGTTATAGGCCATCAAAGTCCATCTTGGCCATTTGGTTTTAAATAATCACTTTTTTAGAATCTATGTGTTCCTTTTGTAAGTAAGAAATTTGGTTTGATACATCTCTTCTTTTAGAAATTTTATTGACAAAGACCACACAATTTTCTTCTGAATTAATTGAACAAAAATTATTTTTAATATTTTAAACATTACTGTTTATGTAAACATTTTATTAGTTCTGCCTTCTTTCAAAATCTGAAAGTATTGGCCTCCCTATTAGTTTCAATAATTAAACTTATGACTATTTAATCTATGTCATAACATGCAGTTCTGTTGTATTTTTAGACTAGAGGTTTTTTTCATTTTTCTGTTCCCATCTGTTAACATTTTTAGTTAAATTTAAATTAAATATATACATGAACAATATATTGAACAAATAACAAAAATAAGCCAAAATTAATCATGTTTGTTGCAGTTATGTCCCATGGAAGTATATTTGTCATGTAAGCACTATCCTCACTACATTTCTTGTCAGATTTTAAAAAAATCAGCACTGATAATTTGTGTGATTTATCACTCTTGGAAAATATTTTTAAATAAAAAATTGTCCTTTAGCTTACTTGTGCATACACTTATTGCTGCATGTTATGTAATGTATATAAACACTAGATGACAATTTCTGCACCCTATCCATCTTTTTTTATGGAAGTTATATCCATTTAAATTGCTTTAATTGGTAGCAGACATTGGAATGCTGTTCTGTTGTTGGGATCTATTATCACAGATAAGTTTGTATCTTCATAATTTCACAATTTCATTTAATGAATTTTACTGCTTGACACAAAAGTTAGTTTGAATCTGTAACTGTGCTTTAACAGTGTTATAACTAATGTATTGTTTGGGATATATTTATATTTTTCTGCGAAACAAAAGTAGTTCGGGTATCACCAAGAAAAATCAAACAAAGATATGTCCCTTTTAAGGATTTTGTCTTCATGTTACATAAGAATTTTCAAAATTGAATACAAGCAGGTATGTTTATTTACATATTTTAGTCACTGACTGAACTTGTTGTCCTTCACTGAATTATTTGACTGTTTGGTATTGTATTGTTAATGTTGTCCACTAATTAAATTCAGTTGAAATGATGACAACATGTATTTATGATTTATTTGAATGTCTATTAAAGAAAAACAAATAATTGATTTCTGGTGGGATGAAACATATACTTTATTATAAACATTGTTAGTATGGCTAGTAGGATGAAAAGATAGACTGATTCTTTATTATAAACATTGGCAGTATGGCTAGTATGGTGGAAAGATAGACTGGTTCTTTATTAAAAACATTGGCAGTCTGGCTAGTATGGTGGATAGGTATACTGGTTCGTTTTTATAAACATTGGCAGTATGGCTAGTATGGTGGAAAGGTAGACTGGTTCTTTATCATAAACATTTGCAGTATGGCTAGTATGGTGGAAAGGTAGACTGGTTCTTTATTATAAACATTGACAGTGTGGCTAGTATGGTGAAAAGGTAGTCTGGTTCTTTATTATAAACATTGGCAGTATGGCTAGTATGGTGAAAAGGTAGACTGGTTCTTTATTATAAACATTGGCAGTATGGCTAGTATGGTGGAAAGGTAGACTGGTTCTTTATTATAAACATTGACAGTGTGGCTGGTATGGTGGAAAGGTAGACTGGTACTTTATCAAAAACATGGCAGTGTGGCTAGTATGGTGATAAGGTAGACTGGTTCTTTATTATAAACATTGACAGTGTGGCTAGTATGGTGGAAAGGTAGACTGGTTCTTTATTATAAACATCAGCAGTATGGCTAGTATGGTGGAAAGGTAGACTGGTTCTTTATTATAAACATTGACAGTGTGGCTAGTATGGTGGAAAGGTAGACTGGTGCTTTATCATAAACATTGGCAGTGTGGCTAGTATGGTGATAAGGTAGACTGGTTCTTTATTATAAACATTGACAGTGTGGCTAGTATGGTGGAAAGGTAGACTGCTTCTTTATTTTAAACATTGGCAGTATTGCTTGTATGGTGGAAAGGTAGACTGGTAATTTATCACAAACATTGGCAATGTGGCTTGTATGGTCAAAATGTAGACTGGTTTTTATTATAAACATTGGCAGTATGGCTTGTATGGTGGAAAGGTAGACTGCTTCTTTATTTTAAACATTGGCAGTATGGCTTGTATGGTGGAAAGATATACTGGTACATTATTATAAACATTGGCAGTATGGCTAGTATTGTGGAAAGGTAGACTGGTTCTTTATTATAAACATTGGCAGTGTGGCTTGTATGGTGGAAAAGAAGACTGGTTCTTTATTATAAACATTGGCAGTCTGGCTAGTATGGTGAAAAGGTAGACTGATTCTTTATTATAAACATTGACAGTGTGGCTAGTATGGTGGAAAGGTAGACTGGTTCTTTATTATAAACATTGGCAGTATGGCTAGTATGGTGGAAAGGTAGATTGGTTCTTTCTTATAAACATTGGCAGTATGGCTAAAATGGTGGAAAGATAGACTGGTTCTTTATTATAAACATTGGCAGTATGGCTAGTATGGTGGAAAGGTAGACTGGTTCTTTATTATAAACATTGGCAGTATTTTTAGTATGATGGAAAGGTAGACTGGTTCTTTATTATAAACATTGGCAGTATTTCTAGTTTGATGGAAACGTAGACTGGTTCTTTATTATAAAAATTGGCAGTATGGCTAGTATGATGGAAAAGTAGACTGGTTCTTTATTATAAACATTGTTAGTATGGCTAGTATGGTGGAAAGGTAGACTGGTTCCGTTTTATAAACATTGGCAGTGTTTCTAGTATGGTGGAAGACTGGTTCTTTATTATAAACATTGGCAGTGTGGCTAGTATGGTGGAAAAGTAGACTGGTTCTTTATTATAAACATTGGCAGTATGGCTAGTATGGTGGAAATGTAGAATGGTTCTTTATTATAAACATTGACAGTGTGGCTAGTATGGTGGAAAGGTAGACTGGTTCTTTATTATAAACATTGTCAGTATGGCTAGTATGATGGAAAGGTAGACTGGTTCTCTGATCAAAAAGTTTTACTAGTGTGTATATAGGATGATTACAGAAAACAGTTTAATGGGTTTTTTCCTTTTCATATGCAGCAATGGCTTTTTTTCATTTAATTTTAAAAAAGCGAAAGAACTTATTATTTTCTCATTTTGTCCTTTACAAGTTGATTAATGTTTTTATATATGTATAATAATTAGTAAATAATATTAGGAATGTCCTTTTGAAGATTTGGTATACATACGGTAATTTTTTTCCATTACAAATTCAGCAATGTTTTTTCTTTTTCAGAAAGACCCAATCGTAGACTTTTGTCACCATTTTTTTCCACTTCAAGTTCAGCAATTTTTTTTATTAATAATGAATAAAGAAATAACTAACTCAAGAGTTTTTGCTAATTTTTTACCATTACAAGTTCAGTGATGGTTTTTATTTGAACAAAGAATTTAAGGATGGCTTACTTTCCATTTCAAGTTTGTCTATAGTAATATAATATAAAGAAAAGAATTAACTGACGTCTTTTTTTGCCCTATTTTTTTCCATTGCAAGTTTGACAATGTTTTTTTGTAATATTAATAACAAATAAAGGTTTTTTTATAGTAATAAATAATAAAGTGAAGAAGATTTTTTCATACATATTTGTTCCATTATAAGTTCTATGTTTTTTATATAACAAGAAGAAAGGAGAGTACAGATTGGTTTACATATATATTGTTACCATTAAAAGTTCAGCAATGGTTTAAGAATACAAGGAAGAATAACGAAGATATGTTTCATGTGTATTTTTTCCAATACAAGTTCAGCAATGGTTTTTCTTGCACATGAAGAATAAAGGAAAGAGCAAGACCTTATTGAAGACATAAACTTAATGTAATGTTTTTCCATTACAAGTTCAGCATTGTCTGTTAAAGTAACAAAGAATAAACAAAGGAACAAAACAAAAAAACTTGTTTTCACATATATCTGTTTTCCATTTCATTGGTTTTTATTACACAATTTTAAGTTTTTGTGATACATATACCGTAAAAGGTCTTAACAGTTGGCAACACTTAGCTGAGCAGTCTAATGTTCATATATTCTATGATTATCACTTTATTATTTATAGCAAGGCATTGCTGCAACGTGAACATATGTTTTAGGTTTTGTGATATTGTATAATGTTGTAGAATATACTTTACTGTTTGTGATTTTTTACATCTTATATTTGGTGTTTGAAACAATAAAATCTTGCAAGCTATAAAAATTCAAAGCAAGAAATGAAAATTGAGTTCGTATTTGTTATTATTTTCAGATTCTCCTATTTTGACGTAATATTTCAACCGCTTGACCGGTGTGGAATATAAAGTTCTCGTCACATAGTGAATTTGTTGTTCCCAGCAGTTGATTGGTTTTAACTAATAACGTCATAATAATAACTCATGACGTCATAAACAAAACACCTTCTATTTACCGCGTATTCAAGTCATGAACGTAAAATTGAGGTTGGGAGAATTTGTACTTCATTTTGCAAATTTACTACTTTTTAAAATTAGAGAAACAGAATCTTACATTATTACTCTTGGATTATCGGATTTCTCCAATCTCGATAGTTAAATTATGGAAATTTAACTATCTCAATAGGAGAAATCTGATAATCCACTCTATTTCTGTATTTGTAGTAAAATGGTGAATTTGTTTCTTCTTTGCATATTTCCACTTTGTGTAAGAAGTACTTATGTGTCAGTTTTGTCTTTAATCTAAATAATGTATACGGGTGGGTTTGTTTGTTTGATAGTGATTAATGCCACTTTCAGCAATTTTGCAGTTGGGCTGTAACCTCCGTGTACTATAACTTTAAAGCCCAGCTAATCGTGTTGGTCTAGTACAAAGTAGACGTTAAAACTTTCTTTTCCAACGCACTCCTTATAAATCATTTATTTTTCAATATTAAAATTTAAGTCATGTGTCATAAAAGTGTTTGATTTCTCGCACAACAAAAATGTATAGCTTTACCCACATATTATTTTTCCTTAAAGTCATTCCTTGGGAAAATGTATATGTTTTTTTACAAGGATGTGGGAAAAACAGGATCCCGTATAGTATGTTTATTTATAAATTTTGTCCGTCCGCTTCACATAGTCTATTGTTTATAAATTTCACAATTTTGCGGAATCAAACGGGATAAGTTTATATCCGTTACTCAATTCAAAGCCATTCTTAAAAATCCCCTCTAATAGGGTGGGCAGTTCCTTATCTTTACTTTTCTTTACAATTATCCCTTATTTTCATTAAGTCATTCCTTTGTATTATTTTATGAGACATTAAATTAAAAAATTGTCATTATCTTCTCTTTAAAGTCACTATTTGTTTATTTGTACTGAAATAGCAAGGAAATTGACCGAACAACAAGAGCGAGAGGCACGGGACGATTGTAACGTGCTTAGGGGTTCGTACCCGAGTTAACCCCGGGATCTGAGGTTGATCTTATAAATTTGTAGCGTTTTCATATAAATCTTGACTCTCTGAGCTCTTTAAATTATATCACTCTTCTAGCTCTGAACTCTTAGCTCTTCTAGCTATAAAATAGCTCTACTAGGTTTTTTATTCTCTCTGTGCTTAGCTTCAATGTATTAGTATGACGCTTTCGTCTCTTTAATACTTGGAGCCAAAGCTCTTGGTTTCTTATAGAAAGACCAAGTGATCTTGATTGATACGGATATCAAAAGACCCTGACTGACTTAAAACGGCTGCTTATATACTACCAGGGGGATCTATCATGTTCTAATGTAGTAAAAAATACTCAACAATAGATTTTCGTCACATTACCCACGCCTCCGAACAAATGCGTCCTCGCATAATCCATATTCTCTTAACATTCTCACTGCATTCCTATTTTAAACAAGTTTTACTTTCTCAGATTCTTCTTGAATATTTCGGAATCTTTATGTGACCAAACAACAAACAACAGATATTCTTATCAATTTCACAAGGTTTACTCTAATAATCTAAGAGTTTCATCTAGAAATTTTCAGAAATCTTAAACTTTTCATCTGACATGACTTTCTCTAATATAACGACCCTACTTTAGACAAGGAGGTTTCTTTTAGAATTACACATTGACAATTTCGGACGTCTCTTATATACACATCAATTGGCACATGTGACTATTATGTTTATTGATTTCATCAGTGGTATTGACGGAACCATTACTTATAATTTTGACCATGAGACAATCCAAATCAGAATTTTAAAGGCCACATAAACTTATTTCACCAAATCCAGTTTTGAAGCAATTTAGCCTATGTAGCGGCTCACGCCTACTCTTAGCGAATACAGCCCCAATGAGACTGCTACTACAAAGGGGTTTTTAACGTGCACTGGCGTGACATCTCCTGCACACGGGGCCGAGATTTAACGTCCCTAATCCGACTGGACAACATATTATAAAGATAAACAATCATGTGGGGTTCGTGATTTTTTTTTACACATATTATAACAAAAATATTCACTATGTTACATAATAATCTTTCATCCACTTAGGCTTATCCCTTCGCCTCTTTCCTTCTTCACTGGTATTCGCTGAGGGCTGATCCCCCTCTTCGACATCCCACTGCAACTCTTCCTTTTTGACAACAAACTGCAGCTCCTGTGCCTGATTCACTTCACTTTTGCATAGTTATCCTGTGTTCTCCACTTGTGTTCCTACACTTCTAATTCCTGTCTCATCTCGAAATGATTCTCCATGTAAATCTGACTGTTTCGTTTCCTGATCCGATCTATATGTATAATCTGAGGTCGGTTATGTCTACCACAGTTCACCTTATAGGTTACATCCGATATTTTTGACAATATCTTGAAAGGTCCTCTCCACTGGTTTGCTAATTTCGTTGATGTGCCAACGTTCACATTTGGAAAGAAAACAAAAACCCTATCCCCTTGTTTAAATGATTGGTAGGATAGCTTTTTCTGTCTCATCATATTTCCTTTCGGATTCTGACGTACGACTTTATGGGCCTACTCCATTCTATCCTTGATTTCCCATGCCCATTTATTCTGCGGGATCCGCTCCATTGTTCGTGGCATTTCGTACTGGATATCCAACGGGGTCGCCACCTCTCTAACCAACATTAGATAATTTGGAGTTTTCCCTGTAGTCTCATGCTCCGCTGATCTATATTTCATTAGTACGAATGGCAAATGTTCATCCCAGTTGTTCTGGTGCTCGTTAACATAAGCACTTAACATGGATATCAGTGTCCGATTAAATCTTTCGACCATCCCGTCTGATTTCGGTGGTAGGGCGTTGTTCTTGCTTTAGTAATTTTCAGCAGCATTGAACATAATTCCTGAAAAAGAGCACTCTCGAACTGTACACCTTGATCTGTATGTATTGAATAGGGCGTTCCAAATCTAGCTATTACTTCTTTAACTAAAATCTTTGCAACTGTCTCGGCGTCCATTGAAGGCATTGCAAATGCCTCCGTCCACTTTGTATAGTAGTCCGCTACCACTAAGATGTGTTTATTTCCGCTATCCGTTAAGGGTAACTCGCATAGAATATATATAGCTATGCGTTCCATTGGAAAACTTGATTCAGCTATCTGCATAGGAGCTCGCTTCTTTGGTATAGACGCTTTCCTTTTGGTACACTGGGTACACCCTAGTACATAATTCTTTATATCTGTGTGTAAACCTGGCCAATAGTAGGTACTTTTAATCTTGGCCGTTGTCTTCCGTATCCCCAAATGAGCTGAAGTACGATTGTCATGATAATGACTCAAAATAGTTCTTCTTTCCGTCTGTGGTACAACCGCTTGCAAAATTGGTTTCTGGACATCCTTCTGTCTGTAAAGAATATCATTTTCGATCCTCAATAACTCGAACTGGCACCACAAAGATTTTGTTACCATTGATTCAGCTCTGACCTCCCTAAAATTTGGCTTCTTTCCGCGTGTCACCAACTCTTTAACGACTCTCAACTCTTTGTCGTCTTTTTGTTTCTGTGAAAAACTATCTTCTATAGTTTCAGTTCCTTCCAACTCGTGTGAATTCTCTGTTTTCTTCTTGACTCCTTCCACACTGTCTACATGGCATTCTACTCAATGAATCCGCATTCTTATGTTTATTTCCCGGTCTATGTATAATCTTCATATCGTATGAGCTAAGCACCTGCAACCAACGTGCCACCTGTCCCTCAGGATCTTTGAAATTAAGAAGCCACGTAAGAGAGCCATGATCTATACGAAAAATAAACTGTTTGCCATGTTAGTAGTGCTTAAAATGTTTGGAGAAATGTACAACTGCAAGCAATTCCTTTCGAGTTACGCAATACTGTTTTTCTTGTTTTGTCAATGTCCTGCTTGAAAAGGCAATTGATCTTTCTTTCCCATCAATCATTTGAGAAATTACCGCTCCGATTGCTTCATTACTTGCATCTGTGTCCAGTATGAATGGCTTTGAAAAGTCAGGATGAGCTAAAATAGTAGGCGAAACGAACTTCGACTTAAGACTCTCAAATGCCTCTTGACACTCCCTAGTCCATTCAAATGTTTTGGTCTTTTCTGTCAGTTTAAGCAAAGGTTTCGCAATGGCTGAAAACTTCTGAATGAATTTCCTGTAATAACCACAAAAGCCTAAAAATGCTCGAAGCTCTTTGACGTTCTTCGTGACTGGCCACATTTCTATCGCTTCAGTTTTCTCTTTATCCGCCGATATACCATCTGATGATATCACATGACCTAAGTAAATTACTTGGTTGGAAAAGAGCTCACATTTCTTTGCCTTGAGTTTAAATCCTGCTTTTGAAAGTCTATCGAACACTTTACTCAAGTTTAACACCACTTCCTCAAAAGAGCGTCCCAACACAATAATGTCATCCAGATAAATGAGACAAATGTCCCATTGCAATCCTTTTAGGACCGTCTCCATCAAGCGCTCAAAGGTAGCTGGGGCTCCGTTTAACCCAAAGGCATTACCTTAAATTCGTAAAGACCCGATCTTGTCGCAAATGCAGTCTTTTCCCTATCCTCGGCTTCACATTCCACTTGCCAATACCCAGATGAGAGATCCAATGTTGAATACCAAGTATAACCTGATAAATGATCAAAAGAATCATCGATCCTGGGTAACGGATATGCATCACTCACTGTCACTGCATTCAATCTTCGATAATCCACACAAAATCTCATGTTCCCATCCTTCTTCCGAACTAAAATGACAGGAGCCGACCATGGGCTATTGGATGGTGTAATTACACCATTTTGGAGCATTCCTGACACTTGCTTGTCTATTTCTTGGGCTAGCTGGTATAGTAGTCTTCTGGGAGCTTGTTTAATAGGAGTTCTCCCTAAATCCATATCTGTAGCGGAAAACAAATTTTCATACTCTTTGAGTAGTGTTTCAACTCGCGCACTTTGCTCCGATGTTAAATTTGGCTTCGATCTCTGTAACAAATCTTTCAGGTCAGCCCTCAAACCTCCTCTTGTTTCTTTCTTTGATATCATATTTCCCACAGCTAGAGCAGGACTGACTTGAGCAATGTTAGTTCTTGGATAAATTATCTGAGGTTCTGAAGATGGATTCATAATTCTAACAAAAACTCGCGCTGCAGGTTTTGACAAAGATCGAGACACTATTCCTTTTCCACTTTGGAAAAACTTTTCTGAAGCTTCCACCAAAAAGTCTGTTTCTGGTAAATTATCATTGTCTGGAATTATCACAACTCTTGGTACGATAATCTCACTTTGAGCAGGAATTACTAGCTTCTCTCCCGCCAATACTCTAAAACATCCAAACTTGCCTGTATACTTTAAATTTAATTTGCTGCCCTCTATTTCTAACGATTTATTTTCCAGGTCTATCTTACCCTGATATTGGCTCAAGAAATCAAGTCCAAGAATGCCATCAACCGAAATGTGACATACAATAGCATCCATGCATATCGTTCTGCTATTTTGAAATCTGAGCTTAAAACTTCCTCTTCCCTCTATTTGTATACTATTTCCTGTTGCACTAAAAATTTTCTGATTTGTCGACATCAGCAACGGTCGCTTCCAACAGGAATTTTCTTGTAAATCCGTTCTGACACTAAGGTCAGTGTGGCTCCAGTATCGACTAAGAATTTCATGGATTTATCACACACTTCTATATCCACATACATTCCGGCTTCAAGAAAGGCAGTTGGAGTGCCTATGTTTCCATGTTGTTCCTCCTTTTTGGTATTGTTACTGTTACTTCCTACTGTACGATTTTGTTCATTTCCAGGCTGACGGTCGTTGTTAAAATTTCTATTCTGATAGTATCCACGTCCTCGGCCATTGAAATTGTTATCACCACGATAATACCCTCTGTTGAACCCACCTCGACCATTAGATCTACGAGGATTGTGTCCTCCATCATTAGTATTGTTGTTTGGTGTATCTGGGTTGCTCTTTTCTCTCTCCTTTTTCATTTCATCAATATACGTCTGCAGCTGTTTCAATTGTTGTTGCATTTCTAAAATTAACTGATTAAAAGATTCCCTAGCTGGGTCTTCTAATTTTACATCAACATCTTTCTCGTCATTTGCTGATCCAAAATATGAGCGGCCTTCTCTCGATTTTTTCTCTGTACAGTTGTAAGTTTCCAGCTCAACTGCAACTCGTATTGCTTCGTTTAAATCTATGGGACGAGACTGCTTGATTCGTATTCTCATTTCTTAATCAGCTAGTGCTTCAATGAAATATTGTTTTGCAATTGTCTCCCTGACATTCATTGGCACTGTAGTGTACGCTTGGTTAACCAACCTACGAATGGACTGTCCTAGCTCTGGAATGCCCTCGCTAGGTCTTTGTCTCCTCTCTGTCAGCTGAACTCTATACAGCTCAGTCTGGTTTGGGGGCGCAAATCTTTGCTCTAAAGCATTCACCAAAGCTGTGTAATCCTGTTGACATTCAATTGACAAACCTCCTAACACCCCTTGAGCTCGGCCTCTCAATGCCACAACTAAATCAAGTCCTTTGTCTATATACGTCCAGTTGTTAATTCTGGAACAAGCCTCAAAATGTGACTTAAAGTCGAGCCAGGATGTAGTTCCATCAAACGTTGAAGGCTTTACTTTTGCAGTCGATACCTTGTTTGTGTTCTGTGCTTGACTTCCTGTCTTGCTTTTCAACTGTGCTTTCTAGGGGCGTACTGTTACACCAGCGGCTGGTTTTTCATCTTTCATGATTCGCTGGTACATTGTATCTAAATTCTCTGTTGGCTCTTCAAATTTAACTTGATGTGAGTCAAGATCCTTTGTCTTTCCCTAACTTGCCAACTTGGAGCCTTCCAATTCTTCTAACTGCTCCTTTAGTTTCTGGATCTCCCAATCTATACGATCAGAATTAATCATCTTCTGTATAGATCCAGCTTCTCTTGTAAAATAAAATTCCGAACGCCTTATACGTCTTTGGCGTAGAGTGGCTCATTCCGCTCTCCGTATTTTGAATGAGCACTCAAGTATCTTCTGCCTCGCTACCGCTACTAATATATTCTGCCATGCCTAAATTTAGCTCTCACGGCTCTTTAATCAGATATTAAAACTTAGCTCAGACAAAAAAAACTCAGATCAGGCTAAAAGGGCAGATCATCATGTCAGATCCCACCGCTGCCACCACAAATCTGTAACGTGTTTAGGGGTTCGTACCCGAGTTAACCCCGGGATCTGAGGTTGATCTTATAAACTTGTAGCGTTTTCATATCAATCTTGACTCTCTGAACTCTTAGCTCTTCTAGCTATAAAATAGCTCTACTAGCTTCTTTACTCTCTCTGTGCTTAGCTTCAATGTATTAGTATGACGCTTTCGTCTCTTTAATACTTGGAGCCAAAGCTCTTGGTTTCTTATAGAAAGACCAAGTGATCTTGATTGATACGGATATCAAAAGACCCTGACTGACTGAAAACGGCTGCTTATATACTACCAGGGGATTAGCCTATTCCATTTTTGGACGATACCACCTTTCCCATTGCTAAGATACAAGGTATGTCAGCTTACTTTGGAAGAGTTTATTATTTGTGGATGAGTCCATTTCAATGTTTCCCTAGCAATTAGGGGTGTATATTATTATCGCTTTATAGACCCTTTTTTATACGTTATTGTTTGACGTTTTATGAGAATATTTGTGAAGATTAATTGACATCTATCATGTTCTAATGTTTTAAAAAATACTTAACAATAGATTTTCGTCACACGATTTCGAACCCGGTCTTCGACGAACATAAAGAACAATAAATAATAACTGAAAACACTGACACACACAAAAGAAGTGCGCAGTCCTAACCCAATAAACATGGGTGAACTCAGGTGCTCCGGACGAGAAAGCTGTGGCCTTTATATTGAGATCACGATATAACAATATCGTTTTATCGAGATAACGGTAGACTGTTTTATCGAGATATCGATATAACAATTTTGTTTTATCAAGATAACGAATTAAAAACAATTTTCTTCTTATTTTTCACATACCCTTACGGTTCGCTTAGTTAGCTTTGTTTCTGTTCAAAACTCTCTATGTATTATTTATTTGAAAATGCAACTTCCCTCTAGACAAATGAAAACAGTTTTCCTACCGCAGGTCGGGGGTTTTCTCTGGGTACTCCGACTTCCTCCCCCAATAAAAACTGGACGCCATGATATAGCTGAAAAATTGCTGAAAGTGGCATTAAACACCATTAAACAAACAAACAAACAAACAAATGAAAAATCGGACTAAATACAAATATTAATTCATTATAATTAATGTATGATACAGACTTCTTAGAGTAAACGTACTTTGAATCCAAAATTATTTATTTCAATCAAGTATTAGATTTTGCGCGACACTTCACAGACTGGCACCTTTATCGGGGTTCGGCAAGGCGAAAACAAGCCTCCCTTCCTCTCTTCACGGTATTTTCAAACGATTTAAAAACTTTTTTGAAAGTAATGGTGTGTTTATTGGAAACTCTAAGTAGTCTCTTATCTGAACACTTGAATGAATACATGACAATTTTTCTTTTGTTATATGCAGACGATACTTTGTTGTTTTCGGAATCTTTTGATAGAATACAAAATATTTTAAACGTGTTTAATGAATATTGCAAGATGTGAAAACTCGAGGTCAGCTTAAATGCAATGAAAGTTTTCAAAATTGCCAGGAAAGAAATTTAGACCTCAATCCACGCTAACTCAGCCCTATTTGGGAATTATTTTTCGTTTTAATTGTAGTTTTGTAGAAGGCAAAAAGAAGTTAACAGAACAATCACAAAAAGCCTTATAAAAGCCAGTATATTATGAGATAAGATATCATAACTTGCCAATAGATTTGCAATTGAAAATATTTGATTCACTTGTCGCTCCGATTTTGTTACATGAAAGCGAGATATGGGAACATGAAAAGAACAGTAATATAGTAAAATAACATTTACAATTCCTTAAAAGAATTTTGGGTGTAAGAATAACAATCCCTAATTGTTTGGTATATGGAGAACTTGGGGATATCCACCTGATATAAATATAAAATGTAGAGCTCTCGGATTCTGGTATCGACTCATGACGACAGAAAAATTGTCATATAAGATCTATTATTAAAAGATTATTATACAGTTTGTATAGAAATGGTTATAACCAAAGTGCATTTATTAAAAACATACAAAATATATTTGATACAATAAGTTTTCAGTTTTTTTTTTAAGAAATAAAATACATATAGATGTGAAATGGACAAAAACTCAAAACAAACAAACTTTGATAGATCAGTCTATCCACAACTGGCGTCTGAAATCTGTCTATCTTCTAGGGATCAGTTTTATTCTTTGTTTAATCACAATTTATGTATAAAGTCTTATCTATTGCATCTTAAACCAAAGTACATAGTTTTTATTACAAAATTTAGTCTTAGTAATTTTAGAATACCTACGTTATAAATGCTAAAAACAAAAACAATGTTCGAAAACAGACTGGACAAACACTGGAAAAATCAAGAACTGCTATACGGTAATAAACCCGAATTGGTCACAAGGGCGTTCAATATCCATTAGTTAATATGTGGTGCTAATTCCTCCGTTGACGAGGTATTAAACAATGCACCAGATAAAAGTTGTTCAGAAAGCAATGTTATACCTCTGACACCAGAACTCAATACGGGCTGGTCTAGAAATGACGATTTGTTTCCAACAATAAGTCACAAAGATCGGGTGACAACGAAAAAATGCAGTGCTATAGACAGTTTATTCGTGGTTTTAATTTTTGTAAAGAAAATTACATTCACAACATTATGATGAATTCTATTGATGACGAATCAAAGTTTGCTACATAAGATCCAAGTGTTTTCCCTCTATGAAAACGGGAACACATCAACAGTGGATACTAATGTCTAAAGAAAAACCATTTACTGTTAGCAGGGCATATTGCACTTGCCCAGCTGGGTAATTATGTTTTCTCTTAAATTCTTATATTAATGAATATTAGTTTTATATATTTAATTTGAATTTGAATATTACAGAAATGTGAAAACAGTCCATATATCACCGTTCCCAACATATTCACAAAACTATTTCATCTCATAAAGAGAACACTAAGCAGTCTTCAACATGGGCCGTTTTGTATAAGACCCGAGAAAAAATGTGAATAAATCATAACCAGAATAAGTAGAACCCTATAAAAGACCATATTTGTAAAAAAAAAATAGCAAATAACAGAAAGTTGAAAACGACGAACAAAATAGAGACCCATGTACCTGGCCTATAGACGGGCACAATTGAATGCGGCGGGTTGTATTCGTGAAAGCATTTTGTGCTTCCTATCATATATAGACATCAAACGTCAGTTGTAGTATAAACTTTATGCTTAAAATAAAAATTCACTAAAACGGAAGATCAGAAATGGAAAACAAATATTGGAAAGGACGATCACAACCGTCATTACGCACGTTTTAATTATAATGAGTTTAAAGATAACAAGTTTCAACAATCATTTTCTGCAGAGACATAAAATTACATGTAATTATATGTCTATGTTTTCTGATAGACAAAGTGCAAATAAAGAAAAATATGATCCAAAAAAGCGTGAAAATAAAATAAGACGTCCACAATGACGATAAAAAAAAATTACCAACTCAATCAAATAATGGGGGCCGCGGCGGACGGGTGGTTAATGTAGTTCGCCTTTTATTGATCCCGTGATCTGTCAACACTGAAATTGTGGGTTCGAGTCTCAATTGCGGGTGCGGACAGGGTGCGCTCGATTCTAATCTTTATCGACAATGATTGCCAGTTTTCATACCGAAGGTCGGGGTTTTTTTCTGGCTTCCTCCCCAATAAAAACTGGACACCATGATAAAGCTGAAAATGGCTGAAAGTGGCGTTTAAAACAATTGAAATATCTGTGCCAATCTACAATCATCTAACGCAATTTGGTTCTTTATGTTCAGTCTCGGAGAGGCATGTCCTCACGTAGCTGGCCTACCATTTGCGTTAGAGGCAAATTCGGCTAAATAAAATGAACTGTCGTGTACATCTAAAAAATGTTATTGGAACAAAGGAGGTAAAAGAAAGCAAGAGCCAAAAGAAGTTTCGGAAATCAGATTTAAAAAACTAAGATACGGAGAAGAATCTAATGGCGCAAGTAAAAAGAAAGAAATCAAATTGCCGTCAAATGCTAAAAGTGAATTTTTAGTTTCGTTAAATTCATTTTCACGTCCCGTACTGTTCGACCTATTGCCCGCAGAAAAATTGTACGATATTAACGATGAAATAAATGTTGGTCGCTACCAACAAATTAGCACATCAGAAGCCGTATCGTACTAGTCTGACAAGTATATTTATATGAAAATGATCATACAAAAATAACAAATTGTAAACGAACAAGAAATGTACGAGAGATTTAATGATTTATCCACAGAGGTTGTAGATAAAATAGAAAACAGAACTATGGGACAATCTGAAAATGCTCTTTGGCAGGTCTCACGTCAATTCAGAAAAACTAGTTTACAGTAGTAAGTCATGATATAGAAACTCCTGCTTTATGCCATGGACGAAAATATTAAAAAAGTGCTCGTAACAAGTATATAGCCTACAAAAAGTTGCATCATAATGAAAAAGTGTCAGTTCGAGAATGCGGAATTTTTCTGAGCAATAAATTTGGGTTTCTTGGCGCTAGTCCTGATGGTATTATTACAAATTCAGTTGAAATGCGTCATGAATGGGTTCTTTAAATAAAGTGTCCGTTCAAGTGTCGGTTTAAAACAATAAAATCGGCATATGAAGACAAGGATTTCTGCTTTGAAATAGAAAACGCTGGTACCATACAACTGAAAAGGTCCCATCGCTACTATGCACAAATCCAGGGGCAAATGGCAATATGTCACTGCAATAAGTGTGATTTTGTAATTTTCTCATTTAAAGACTTTTTAATATTAGAAATTGATTTTGATGAGGATTACTGGGCAGAAGCAGAACTAAAGTTAACAGAATTTTACAAAAAACACATGATTCCAGAGTTGGCTAAATATTCAGTCAACCAATTAATTTAAAACTACAAATAAATTGTGTTCTTAAAATGCATTAAGTCATTGAAAAGCTACATTTTGGCGACTCTTTTGCAATCCTGCAAATGTGAGGCATGTTGTCATATATGTAAATTTTGAAATTTTCACAAACTCCAAAAGCAATTGAAACTTATTGTTAAAGATCAATTAATGGTATTTACTTATTGTAATATCTTTAATAACAACAGACAACTCTTTCTGCAATCAAAAGTTGGTTGCATTGATATAGATTTGTCTCATTTCATATGATCAAAAGTAGTCAGTTGACATCCGACTTCCTTAAAAAAATATTCTCTGAAACTTGTGGTTTGTAGAAAAGCAGGGGAAATTACTTACTCTACCAGTGCACCTGGTCAAGACTAAAACAAGTGGGCTCATAAGTTCTAGTCTGAGAATCCTCTGCTGTCCAAAGCTTTTTTTAGACTTTGATGGGAGCAGCAGAGGATTCTCGGAATACATCAGCTTCTGCTGCAAATATACATGTATGTTTGTTTTCATATACCAATTTGTAGTTTTACTTTAATACTACTAAGGTTGAGTTTTAACTGTATGTCATAACTTATAATCAGCAACAGTGATCATGCAATGAGGATCAGTAGACATATGAAATACTATTTAATATATAAAGAAAGCATTTAATATATGAATGTAATATTTATATAACAACATGTAATGTTATGATCAAGAGAAAACATGAATTATTTCACAAGTGGTGGGAGAAGATTTGTTAAGGCACTGCATACAAAAAACATTGAATCAGCTATTCCACTGAAGCTTAATGGTAAAATTCTGAAGTTTTTTATTTGTTCCATTTTCCTTTCAATGTGTATCCGTGCTGAAGCAACTCTTCTTGTGCATTCTACTTGCTCCTTAGTAAATTGTTTCTTTTCTGAAGATAAAAATGGCGGACAATAAAGTTTGACACCTTTTTTCTTTAAATCGGATGTTATGTGAAAAAATCCTTTATCAACCATAATAGCATCACCACTGTCCAATAGATCTAACAGACCACTATTACGTGTAATATAAACATCTGAAGCAGAGCCTCCGTAAAGTTTAGACACAAAAGACACCGCGCCAGTCATAGTAATACCAATCAAAGCTTTGAACGTGTTATGCGATTTGTAGTTGGAGAAGCAAATTGATTATTTTTCAAGGGAAGATGGTGTCACTATAAAAATCTCTGTGCAATCGAGAATAATTCTAGTGTCTGCAAAATTTGTAAAACATTTAGGTACATAAGCCTGTAGTTCTGATAAAGGCGGACATATCACAACTGACTGTAGAGCTTTCTCCATTATTGTTATCCATGAATTAAAAATACGTGAAAGTCTGCTACCTGAAATTTTAAAACGGCATTCAAGGTAATTCAAAAGCAATCCAAATATCAACCGCATCATAACCATGGGGAATTCATCTATTAATCTATATTTACGAGTTGATGGTTTGTCCATTAGAGTGTTGTCATCTACGTTCATTCTACCAGCTCCTATTTTGACAAGCGATTCAAACAAAGCATTAAAAGTCGTATAGTCAGGTAGACCTGTATAAAATAACACCTGTTCATTTGAATCTTTAATGTTTTCAATAGTAATCTCGGGCATTATAACTTGGACACTCCCAGTTGCAGAAGTAAATTGTGTCAGTGTTCACTGGTCGACCATGACTGGTTTACTGGTTACATTAGTGGTTGTCTCGTTACTGGATGATGTAGTCATGGAAGTTACACTGAAAATAAAGTAATGATTTTAAATTTCAACTGTATATTGGACACTTTATGATAGTGCAGATTTTGACATTAAAAAAATGCTTCCTAAATCTTGGTATAGAGGCCAGTGGCCAAGTGGTTAAGATAGTTATTAGTACTAGTAGCTACCTTCTAGTATTGTTTACATGCCCACCAACACAAAGGCAGGTTGTGCTCAACTCAAATTTGTATTGCGGATTGGCAGTTTTCTTACCAAAGGTCTGGAATTTTCTCCACTTTCCTCCCCATTAAATCAAATTGTTATATGAACTTAATGGCACAATCAGTCATAGAAAAATTACTGTGCACAAACCAACTTGCCATGACACCAAATGTACAGTATTTCCAAGACGACTATCATATTATAGATTAAAAAATCCAGTTTTCGTTAAGATAAAGGTAAGGAATAATACAACTAGCTGAACTAGTTTTCACAGATTTATGTACATGTATGATGAAAATAGCTACAATTAGTACAGCACAATAAGTTCGCTTATAGTAAAAGAATGCTTTTATTAAGAGCATTAATCTTTATATGTACAAATCATTGTAATATGTACATGCTGCTGCTGCAAGAAAAAGGACTATCATATTTTACTTTCTCACCATTCACTGGATAAATTTTGCACATTTTCATCAGAAAAGCTTATGATTTCATCACTTGAGTCCTGTTCTCCATTGCTGCCAGATTGTGTACTACATGGATCAGTAGCTATAGTAGGCTGGGGCTTGGAATATCTAGAAGAAAATATCACATATTTTTACTAAAATTTATCTTTACATCAGCTGGCTTGGTAAAAAATTATCATGTTGTGTCAGTACTTAAGCTTGTACTAATACATATAAAGTTCCATGTGAAAAAAAAATCAATGCTAGATGAAGAACATTAGGCCAAAATTAAAATATTGTTTGTTCGCCTAAAAGCGGGACTGACACAAAAATCCCGCCGACTCAAAAAATTCTTTTATTGCCGTTTTTTACGAGAATTTTTTTTTTCGGATTTTTGCATGCCCACACCGTGTAGTTTATAATTTGGTCGTTCCTGAGCTAAAGCAACAAGGCAAAAGTGCTCTTTCAAGCGTAAAAAGACGCAGTTTTAAAAAATCAATAAGGGGTGTAAACACTAATCCAATTCTTTAAGATTTTCTACTAAATTTGTTATTTTTTTAATTAGCGCAGCTCTTTTACCTTAAGTTTAACTTGACCGACATCATATATATCCAGAATCATACGTGCCAGGTCTATGTTCTCTCAAAATTTCATGACCTCTTTAAAACCTTCCAAGAGAAAACCACCTTCCGGGGTAAACCCCACTCTAAAAATAGCACTTTCTTTTCAGAAAATCTTGGTTTATAGTGCATGTGACATCAAACATACTAAACACCATTAGAACAGAGCAAGTTAGGACTCACAAAAATTTTTCCAATATATTCACCTTTCAGAAAAACTTTCATTCATTAAAATCCAGTTAGTAGTTTTTTTAATATACACTAAGATAAACAGGACTATTTTGTTTTCAAGTACTATTTTCTTATATGTTCCAAATTTGATTGGTCCCCTTTAGTGTCTTGACACCTAATTCTCGGGATTTTACGTTGTTTTTATAATATGTGCAACATGTGACAATGGC
This sequence comes from Limnoperna fortunei, assembly GCA_944474755.1. Lineage (NCBI taxonomy): Eukaryota > Metazoa > Mollusca > Bivalvia > Mytilida > Modiolidae > Limnoperna > Limnoperna fortunei. The sequence goes on along the minus strand of OX104122.1, from coordinate 59,919,313 downwards.
AGACAGCTTTTTTACGCTGTTATTTTCAGTTGTTTTAACGATTAACAGGAAAGTGAAGACTATAGCTTCAAATCGACTCTATAGATTTAACAACAACAAAAAACATGGCATGACGTTTTTGACGATGTTCTTGATTCTGAAGAAATAGACTAAATGCTAGTACAAATACCAGTACAGCTCTTTTAAGAGCATGATGTCCATATTTTGCCTGTATATATACAGTAATACCCCAAATTTGGTATTAAAAAAAAATAATAAAATAATTAACCTTCATACCTACCCACTACTAAGCCTCATGGGTAGGGTTTGGGCAAACTGAAATATTTTTAATGTTGGCCTTACAAATGCAACAATCAAATAAAATTGCAGATCATCTGTATTTGACGATCACAACATATGGTGTGCACAATACTGGAGTGGTCATGGAATTCAATAAAAAGTTATTAAAGTTTTTGTGGGTTTTTTTTCAAAGTTACTGTGAGCGACTAAGCCTATATTTGCTTTGTCTTTCATGCCAAATAATTTAAATTTGGATGATTTTATTTCAAGAGGGAAAATTTAAGTGCTTTTCTTGTTATCTGATTGGTTCACATACAAGACATGTAAATGTGTATTAAGTGATATACACATGTATTTAATTCTATTATTTCCATGGTTATACAAATGCATACTTATTTTAATTCAGTTAACATTTAAGCTGTATATTACTGGTATAGTGGTAATGTGTAATGATTGGTAATTTTTTCATTTTTGCCATGCATGTCAATTTGAAATAACGAATTTTTCAAGTATTTTTTTTAAATTAGTGTAATTCATTGTTTGGTTTACAACACATTAATATACAAAATGTATCTGCAATTTAAAAAATATCCTTACGAGTGAATAGTACGTTCAAACTCCATCGGCTCAACTTTTATCCGACTAGGAATTTTCGGACATTTCAGGTTCTAAAATTCCATGGTACCATCGAGTAGATCTGCTGTTTTTGGTTTTTCTATGAGTTTCCTCAGTCATAATTTTCTGTGGGAGGAATAGTGTTGGCACCTTGTGACACCAAGTTCTACCATTCCCTCCAGGAAAATGTTCGGAGCACACCATTGAGTAACTGCTTGGCGTATAATCCTTGCGACTAATAGCGCATATCCAAGCAGATCTAAGCCCTTTTTCTCCTTTAAGGCGATGTAATTTTACTTTTTTCCGACCCTACCAATAACCGGCCAGGGTCACGTGATTTTCGATTTGAAAATTTGACGTTTTTATTTCACGATAGGTTAGCTTGCAAAACCGTGACTCGTACGCATATAAAAATGTGGTATTGGCATATTCTGACAATATTTTGATCCTCAGATATATGATTTTCATATTTTTTTGTATCAAATTTGACATACGGTGTAAAATTTTGAAGAATTTCACTGAAAAAAGACGACGAAGAAATGGCGGAAGTGAAATTCGTCGATTTAAAATATTGCACCACAAATCGAAACGATGTGGAAGCGCCTAGATAATGAAAAGAATAATAGAATTAAACATACGCTACATTTTGCACCCATCGGTTGATTTTTAGCGGTTCTAATACGCAATTGTGTCAGATTGTTCGCTTAAAATTTGGCGTTCTTAAAGGGAGATAATTCGAAATGACGGATTGGAAACGCTTTTTTAATCGGAAATACATAAAAAAAAAAATCATTCTGTCATGCTTTACTCTCCATTTACCTTTATTTACAGAAATTTAAGTAACTGAATTAAATTTTGAATTAAAAATTATTTATAACTGTTTACTGACACCTTAAAACTTGAATGTATGAGGCTTTGGTTGGAATTATTTTTAAATTATTTAGAAAAAATTGGAATAGTTAGTAAATTTATTTCTCAAACTAAACTGAATTATATAAAATGGTTAGCTATACATGCATGGCTAAATTCTAATAAGGAGGGTGAGTTTTACGAGTAGAAAATAAAAAAATTATCTATATTTAAAAGTGATCATAGTTTCCTTCAATTCCCTGTTTGTAATATAAATAAACAAGAAATGGATGGGCTTGTTAACAAAAAAATTATTATGATTAATCATATATCAGTTAGACTTTCCACATGTCCCTTTGATTTTTTAAAAATATTTTTCTGCTGTTGGAGAATTACATTTTTATTATCAAGGTTTGTACACAAGTGGATAGCATAGAAATTGTTGATAATAAATTATCTTTTTACTATAAAAAATCATAGGGACTTGTGGCAAGTCTATAGGTCAGTACATATTTGTTGATGAACTAATTTATTCTTATATTTTAGTTTTTTTAATACCTCAATAAAAATATATTTCATCATAAAGGTCAACTAGAACCAAAAGCAATTGGCAGAATGTAAAAAGGTTGTTTTATAAACAAGTGCACAAAATGTAGAAATAAATCATGTTTTATATTTTAATTAAATTAACACACTTTGTTTTAGAAAAGTTTAATTAAGTATTAATTTTAAAATAAAACAGAAATTATGGATAACTAATTTAACAAAATGTAGTGCAATTTAAAAGTTCATTACTTACAAGTATACAATACTCACTTAAGATGAGTAATATTTTGTGAGTGTTATAGAAATCTTGTATTTCAATTAGAACTGAAACACAAATCTGCTTTGCACTTCTAAAGTTTTTAATTACTTATGTTTCTAACTAGACAACAGTTTTATGTTGTTCTATTTAGAAAAGTTTTGTTAATAAGAAATTAGAGCATGAAATTTCATTTCAGCTGCAAGCAACAGAAAATATATTGCAAAGATGCACCTCCTTCAAAATTGTTGCTAACATCATATCAGATCAGTGTATAAGTTGACAAATCTTCAAATAATTTTATATTGCACAAAATTCTGGAATTTGCCTCTAATGATAGTGATATTATTATTAGATGGGGTATAAATGTTCCTTTGTAAGGCAGTACTGTACTATTTTATCTAAAGAGTTATAATACCAAAGTTTTCGGCGTAAAATGAGCAATTATCACAAACCTTGGACAGCTCTGATCTCCTTGTAAGTTGTATAACAACGGCTTTGCAGTCCGTCAAGTTTACACTGGTTTGGGTGAAAATTTACTTTTTTCATGAATAGAATAATAATATTTTGTAAGAAAATTAAATAATTTAACAAAATCAGATCCCTTTATCATAGTATAGGCGGCTATTTTGACTACTAAGCGGCAAAAATACTACAAATAACGAGAATTTTTCAAGTTACCAAATGTGCTTTTGGGGACCCCCGAAATGAATGACGACTGCGCAGTAACGACAATAAGAAGCTGTTTCTTACGTTTATCGTCAGTTTTTCAACTAGTTTAGAAGAACCCAGTCATAATGAATATACAGTACCTAAATACGCAATTGTGTCAGATTATTCCGAGCATTAAAACAGTAAACAGTAGTCGCCGCCATCTTCCGGTCACAACGCACAACCAAAGTTAACCTCGATTTTTATGTATTTAATTTGCATTAAAGCATATCTTAACATAACAAATACAGCTAAAATAGTTTTAAAATTATATTTCGCATATTTCTTTTTTTTTCTGTTCAATATTTATTATAATTTCGTGCATGTTCCGCAAGGTCAAACGACGGAAAAAACATTTGTTTTGCGCCATCTAGCGGCCGTTAAATTTTTTATTATCTCCACTTGTTTCTCTGTCAATAAAACCGCGGTTTTAACGGTCAAATCTCAGGGAAATGTACGGAAAGCGCGCGGTATCTTCATACTTCAGACTTCTGACTTCATAGTTCAGACTTCTGACTTCTCACTGCGGGCAGGGTGTACTCGACTCCAATCTTAATTGACAAGGATTGCCAGTTTTCCTACCGAAGTTACATCCGTGGAAAATTTACTCGATAGTTCACGTATTTATCTCTGAAATATACGTGGAAAAAAGACACAAGTAATTTCTCTTACCTACTATTTCTTCTTTCTGACGACAAATTAAACCAGCTAAGTATGCATATTCATCTAATTTACGGTCACGAACCTTTTAAGCACTACCTTCTCAGGCATATTAATTTTTCAGTGAACTACCTACTGAAATTCAAAATTCATCTGAAACTATCGTTTGTCCATTATATATTATTTTCCTTCACCAGGAACCTATAAATCAACAAACAATTAGTTATACTAGTCCCAGTTCATATGGGTGCAGGTCAACTCGTACCTTGACCAACTCGTACCCTACCAACTCGTACCTCTACCAACTCGTACCTTTGCATTTTAATATAGTAAATTTGTACACTCTGTACAGAATGCTCTAAATTAGTTATAAATAAAAATATTTACTGTATATTAGATAAAAATATATTGAAATATTCGAACCTTTTAAATTAAAAAGATACAACTTCAATGCATATTTTGTATTTCAAAGTAATTAATAAAATCAAAATTTTCGAGGCTTGGGTATTGCTTTTCCAACAATTATTTTAAAGAAAGAGGTCCAATTATTATTTTTAATTGTCCTTTAATAACGACTGCTTAATTTTCTCTTGTCGACAACTTGTGTACTTAACATTTTACTCGAAAAATTTTAAAAAATCCAAAGCCAAACGACGGTAAAAATTGGTTAGGAGATCAAAGATAAAAGTAAAGACAAAAATATTTTCCATAAATAATATTTGGCCTGTCGAGTCGTGGACTGTTAACAATCAACCACCAGGACAAACAACGATGTTTAAGGGTGGCATCGTCGCATTAACAAGAGATCCGGCGATGGGAAGCCTTTTTATCTGTTAGATCCAAAACTACAAGAAGAAGCTGCTCTTTTACCCACACAACTAAAAATGGTTGCAGAATCTCAGAAACTCAGACGGCAGCAGAGATCCACTACGAAATACATAAATGCGAAATTTTTCAAGTTGTGCGATTTGTATTCTAGCGGCCAGATCTCAGCCAGCCAACACTGCAGCAGTGATGGCAGTTGAATTGACCATCACAAGACGCCTAAATTTAAATTGATTGATTGATTAATGGTGTTTAATGCCCGAGCAGCAATATTTCAGCTATATTCAGGCGATGAACATGAAATGAATGATAAAATGAACATGAAATGATGAATGAAAATGAGATGGGACACAAGGAAAAATAGGGGTAACAGATTTTAGATTGCCACTGGCAAATGGGAGGATGGATAGGGTCGGGCAATTTAGCCTCCTGTAGCGGGATCGAAATCCCTACTCATAGCGAATACTACAGCAGCGTTCTTTAACGTGCGAGGAACGTGGCATTTTTCCCAACACGGTGCACTAATATGGTTTGCGGTAAGGTTTTCCGTATTATGGCCTGACAACCCCAGCTTGCCAGGGGTACCCCATTCAACCACCTGGGGCACACATCCCAGTCGGTCTTTAGGCAAACCGACCTGACACGCCGGTCAGGGTACTGGGCGCTATTTAGTCGCCTTTTACGACAAGCTAGCGCGACTGCGGTCTATTCTTTTAGCCACCCGGATCCCGCACGGGGCCCTAAATTTAAATACAAAATGTTTATAATATTAAAATATATAACTAGATTACCAAAGACTGGTTTTACATAAACGCCGATTTTAAAATGTATGTATTATTAGATATGCATCTTGTTTTAACATTGTCAGTGTTTAATGGTTTTGTTAGTGCATTAAGTAGTGCTCTAAAATAAGTATGATAATGAATATTACATTTTTTTATCCAACATAATTTCAGCAATTTTCAGATTGTGTCCCTTTTCATTCTGCCAAATAATGCAAAGGTACCAGTTGGTCGGGTACGAGTTGGTTGAGGTACGAGTTGACTAGGATTCGTTCATATGCACTGAACAAATTTACGTTCAAGGAGAAATGGTTCAATTCTATTATTTGTTATCCATATATGTAAAAAATAAATATGACCCTTCTTAAATAGTTTTAAGGAGTATAGATCATCGCTAAATTATCAATTTTAAATTCAAAAGCTTTGATTGAAATGCATCAATAGAAACAATAATCAAAGTGATTACACAGCAGGAACAGCCTAAATATGTCTTCTCCCACAAAGATTGTTTTGTTTGAATGTTGTTTAATGCCACTTCCGGGCAATTTTTCAGCTATATAATGGTGTCTAGTTTTTATTGGGGGAGGAAGCAGGAAAACCCGGAGAAAACTGGGTAGATTTCCTATTAGAAATTAGAATTAAACTTGGAATGCTTTCTTTTTGGGTTAAAGTGATACAAAGTGAGGAAAAATTAAGTAGCTTTCTGTACAGATTGATAGCGAGCACAGCTCGCAGCGGGCAGAGAAGCTGTCCGAGAAGAGCGGTGACAATTACGTGTCACGTGGTCAAAATGAAATCACGTGTTCAAATTCTGCTTAAAAATTGATTTTTTTTCTTCCGGAAGTTGATACTGTCAAAAAACTAACAAAGTCTATGGTATATAATACGTTGTCGGCAGTGATTTGGGGAGTTGTCAAATTATCAGTTGCGATATTTAGAAAAAGTTGTCAAGTCAAAAGAAGCTCGCTGATAGATTGCATTAAACAGAAGAAGTACGAAAGCGCAGAAGGGTTAGTACAGACGAATAGCTCAGCATTCATAGTAGAAATTTTATAGCCTGTTGATAAAGGTGCAGTGTGCTGAAGAGCAGCACGAGGTTCAGCATAGGTTAATGGTGTAGTGCTGAATGCCTTGGCGTGCTGAGGGGTAATTTCTAGCCGTATATTATTGTGTTACCGAAGGTAGCACCGAGCTGAGGGGTTTCAGCAGTGGAAACTGGTGGGCTAGAAATTCAGCAATTAGGCACCGTTGTGCTGACGAGCTATATCAGCAGTGGTCTATAGTACTGCTGTGCTGAGGGTTTTCAGCAGTGGGCATTACAGTGCTGAGAAGCTTGGCTCAGCGTGCTGAGAGTTGTAGTAATATTATTAAAGTTATAAAAACTTGTACCTTATGAGATTTTAGTTAAACCCGCTACCGTGCTAATATAGCTGACAGCATTGGAATCCGGAGATAAATCCGGTACGATCCCTATATATTGGAGGGACGTGGGGGTTGCACGTTACATAATTTTTGGTGGCAGCGGTGGGATTCCTCAAGCTGTCAGAATGGCTTCGTTTAAAGATATTGAAAGCCAAATAAGTTTAATAGAAATGCAACTCGGAGAGCAGTTGCAGGTGCTAGAAGGTACAAGGCGGGTACATATTAAAAACCATTCAATGATAACACCTAGGGAAACAATTGACAAAGACTCTGGTATCAGTACAATACGCAAAGAAGGCGAACGGTTCTCAGCACGGCGCGATCGTGCGTCCGGACGTTCGAACGCGAATTTTCGTACCAGGATGCCAACTGCCAGTACTCCTGTTACTACAAGTGGAAAGGCACGTGATTGTACTATAACACTGCCGAAAAATCGAGAACAGAGTATGCCACGGCTGGCACCGTACACGGGCGAATGTGGGGAGGTCGAAGCACCAGTTGTCAGGGAAAAAGACAAGAGCAGCCATAGGAGCATTAAAGTGGCAAACTACGACGGCACTGCTGAATGGCGAGATTACAAGTTGCATTTTGATGCATGTGCCGTAATAAATGGCTGGAGTATAGAGGAAAAGGGATTGTATCTTGCTGCTGCACTGCGTGGCCAGGCCCAATGCGTTCTTGGGGACTTACCTATGGAGAAGCAATGTCGATATGACAGTCTTACGTCCGCATTAGAAGAGCGATTTGCACCTCCAAATCAGACAGATTTGTATTGGGTACAGCTTAAGGAACGAAGACAACGAGCGACAGAAAGCCTGCCGAAGCTAGGTCAGGCCATACGCCGTTTGGTCAACAAAGCTTACCCGGGAGCGCCTGCCGAGGTTCGGGAAACGCTGTCTATGGAAAGTTTTCTGGACGCACTGGTGAACCCAGAAATGAGAATCAGGATAAAAAAATCTAGGCCATGCAATTTGAACCAAGCGATATGTCTAGCTGTAGAGCTAGAAGCATTTTACAAGGCTGAAAGGAAAACGCAATCTGGTAACGCACATTTGCTTGGTGCAGTCGCCCAGGAGGATCATACGTCTGAGACAAAGGAGGATCAGCTCGCGGAGATGATGAAAAAGTTCGACGAAAAGCTGGACAAGCTGCAAAAAGAACTAGATGAATTTAAATCGCAACGCGGTTACCGAAACAATGCTGGTAGGGGTGGTTTCAAAACGGACAAAGTTTGCTTTGGATGTGGAAAGAAAGGGCATTTTCGCTATGAATGTCCAGAAAGCAAGAATGCAAAATCAGACAAGGGATCATCTATAAGACCGCTGGAGGCAAGGCGAAGGCACACGAGGACGAAAGCACACATAGGTACTAGCGCAACTAACAGAAACGCGGGAGTTTACATTGACGTACTCGTAAATGGTACCAAAGCAAAATTTCTGGTTGATACAAGAGCAACACTGAGTCTAGTCTAAAACAAGACCTTTTTCTCCCTGGAGCATTCTAGAAGACCAAGATTAGGTCCGCTGCGACAAACAGTTGTGACAGCAAGCGGAACGGATTTGTCTTCCATAGGGCAAGCGTTTTTCACCAACAATACGGATTCTGCCTTAAACTAAAACATATCGTGAATTGCAAGTCTACATGCAAACATACTGAATCGATGATAATAAAGGACGATAAGCACGAAAAAATTTTGTTTGTCGTGTAAATTAGTGTATTATATTATAACCTTATAGTTATATATTTATCAAAGGTATACATAATCGAATATTGTTTGTAAACAAACAGTAGCATGTGTATAAATATTTATAGATACTAGTTTTCATTGGTTAAAAGCTTGCACGGGTATTTGGGGTTTGTTCGACTTGAAAGTTTTAAACGGGTGCGTGAATTTAGTCATTCGAGCCATTCCGACTCAAGTGTACACAGGCTTTTTTATTTTATTTAAAAAAAAAAGGAAAAGAAAGAAAAATGTACATTTTTAATTTTTTTGTTTTGTAGATTACTAAAGGCAAGAGAAGAAGAAAAACGCACATCAAACTAAATGTTTTTCCTGGTTCGTCATTGCGGGGGAGTTGCTCTGAACAATTTGTTGTGTTTTGTTTTTGACAATAAAGCCTTTGCACTTGATGTCCACAAGTGGCACCTCCAATATGAGAGTTGTTGTTTATTTGATAAATATTTTATGTTCGTTTGAGTTTGACGAATTAGGACATAATTATTGTAGTAAGTTATTTGTACCAAGTAATTTGTTATTGTATGTTTTCTGATACAAATCCAGCAATTAACTTAAAATGAATATAAATAATTAAAGCAAACTAGGACCTGTTGATATCTTATCTATATCGAAATTTATTTATGAAGCAACGATAAATATATGTGTATAATTAAACGTGACAAATAATATATATTTCAATCATAGAACAAAGATAAGAGAACACGGTTTGATTGCCTGTTGTGAACTTACATAAACGGATATTCCCGAACTATTTGGATGCAGCCCTTTAAAATTCTATACGTGTTAGTAGTATTTGGCACTGTCAAATCGTGTATTCCTGACGATGATGCAAAATACATTATTGAACGCATTAGTAAGTATATTTTTTTGCAGAAAAATACAAAAAGTGCTGATCCTTGAATATTATGAAAGATTATGCAGGTCGCATCAAGGCAACTTCTTTTTCAAAATTTGTTAGAATGATTAATAAATTCGTAAATATTTGGATAAAAAAATACAGAATAAACGGACTTTAACCAAAGTATCGTAATGTACGGTGACGTTTTCTGAGAAAAACTAAACTATAATTTCTTAAACTCTTAAACCGTCCATTTTTATGATTGGGTCTATCACTACACAAAACATAGAGATTCACTACATATTCAAATCTATCAAGTTATACATGTAATCCTTACATTCACGTTTCTTCTAGATTATCTCACAAGTGAATTAGAGAAAGTCAAGAATGAAATTCAACTAAAGGAGCCAATTGCAATACCTTACTCTATGTCCAATAAAGATATCAAATGGATTGTGGAAAAAGATGACAACACATTAAAAGATTTTACGCTAGAGACGAAGTCACAACCAAAGCGTCTGCTTGTAACATGTAGGTTCTATGTTAATTTGTAGTCTCGTTCTTAAGTAATAAATCGTTTGCATCTCGCAATAATTATACATTTTTGAAGACTCTACTAATTCAAAAGTGTAACAATTCCAAAATCTCCAAAAATTTTTTTGATTAAACTGAAATTAATTTAACATGTTCTTAAGTCAATTGTACGGCATGGATTACACAATAAGCTTAGAATCCGAAGTTCTCACGGAAACAAGACAAACTTTAATTAGAATATGGGCTAAATAAAACCAAGAATTGTTAAGGGGTGGACGTTTCCAGCACCATTAACGAGACCTCTTTTGACTTTTACTAGTATGGTCTAATGTATGAGTAATATTATGTTATCTGATTTAGAGGTTGCACTACTATTAATCTAATTAAAATTATATCTTCACTTGGCTCCCCCCTTTTTGCTATTGTCGCCGTCGACAATAGCAAAAAGGGGGAGCCAAGTGAAAATATAATTTTAATTAGATTGCACTACTATTCTTGTTAATTATAGGATATTTAGAAAACGATTAAGCATATGCTGCATTTAATTTTATTTACGTCTTTTAAAAATGAACATTATGCACGTCTGACAGTAGCTATCAAGAAAAAAATTGTTTGTTTGAATGATGTTTAACGCTATTTTCAGCAATTTTTCAGCTATATCATGCATGACAGACTTTTATTTTAGTTTATCATATACATGTATTAGTACCAAATACAACATTTTTAATATGTGTCAAAGTACACGTGTTCAATCTCTATCGAGCATCTTTGACGCACAACCCTTACCATGTGCCTACCTTTATCGGGTACCCCATTATCACGTGCCGCATCTATCGCACCCCTATTCTGGAATTTCGGTCACTCAATACATTTTCGACAATCGAATTTACAGGCCATCATGACTACCAAAATGAATCCTTACGAAAAACAATCAAAGGGCTGAATCGGTTAACAAATCCTAACCTAAATTTCTCTATATGTCATGTTATAATATGGAAAGTCGTGGACCATTATATGGGTAACATGTTTGCATATTACTACGCTTGTTGCGCGATAATGGACCATTTGTAGATTGTAGGCTGATTGTACACGCTACAAAATTTTAAATTCTCTCACCGTACCGAATTTTACATAGTTTTGAGTGACAATCAATCAATTAATCTATCAATCAATTAATCAAACACACATTTTTTCTAGTCCAGAATCACAGACTGCCTGCAAAACATACGATTTCCTAATCGTCCAGATAGGGTACTCATTGTTTTTTGATATTGTTTACGCAAACTGAGTTTGATTAAGAAAGATTTTTTTTTTTCAAAACGCGTCAGGGCTAAATGAGACGTTTGAATTTGTTTAATTTCAGCACCATCTGAATCAGCTGTCGTCGCTTTTACTGCCATACTTACACACAACCTAATACTAGGTGAACATCAGGCTGTCGAGTACGATAGGGTCATTACAAATCTTGGAAATGGGTATGACTCTCGCCATGGTCATTTTACTGCTCCAAGGAGAGGACTCTACATTTTTTCAGTTACAACTTTCAATGTGCGAACCGACACTGCAGCTGTAGAAATGGTTAGAAACGGAGAAATCATTATTTATTTATTTTCGGAGGGTGGTCACTACACTCCCTTCAGCCAAACTGTATTTCTCGTTTTAGAGCAAGGCGATATGGTGTGGATAAGAACCCAAGGAGGTCATCATGGGCAATCACTGTACGGAGCTTCCGATGTATATAATTCTTTCTCTGGTGCTTTGCTATTTCCGTTGTAATAAAATATAATTACAATTACTGAGCATTTCTGTCTCTGCAGTGAGACATGTTATACCACACATAATTTACTTCTCTGCAGTTAACCACAAACAAATTACCTATTTGTAGTGTAACTTAAATACATCAAGTATTTGTCTGAAGTCCTACATATCCTACATATCAAACCACACAAAGTGTGACATGTCACCAACACATAAAGTACCTGTCTGCAGTGTGACACGTCAACCCACACATAACGTATCTGTCGGTCGTGATATTTACCCCCTTATTAAATGCTTATCTGGATTTTGACATGTAACCCCCCAAAAAAGTACCTGTCAGCAGTGTGACACGTCACCCACTCATTAAAACCTGTCTGCACTCTAAAATGTCACAGAATAAGGACATGTTGTCAGTGTGACCAGATACTTCACTTAAAACGTACTTTTCTGCAGTGTGACATGTAACTATGCGCAATCTCTCTTCCCTGCAGGCGGGTTCTGCATAAATAAACACATTGTACAAGAAACTAATTTATTGTAAAGTTGTTCCTGTTTTTGAATTTTAAATCACTGTAAACTTCCAGTGGATGTTCTGATTAATTTTTCTTTTTTAGGTCTTTCCACCTTTCAGTGGAAAGATCTATAGTTATTGTTCTGATTATTTATTATCATTTTCTCTTTTCTTCTGCCAACTTTCTTCGATGTCTGCTTTTTTCACTTCGCGACATGTTATCTCCCTTTTTACTAAAATAGTGTTATTGCTACAGCTTCTAAACAAATAAAGATAGCAAAACCAAACCTTTACCAACATGTGTCTTGTATCCCTGCTCAACTTTGGGACACATTGATTAAAGGGATCTGTTGACATCTTAAAGGAGTTTTCTCCCTTTATATAAAAGTTATAAGTTACATTTAAACAAGTCTGAAGAACAAAAAGAGATAGAGACCTGACGTCTTCCCCATAGACCCTCGTGACATTTGACCTTGAAAATGGACATAAGGTCAAAGGTCAAGTCACGTTCTAAATTTTGACATTTGCTTGTTATCGCTACTCCTTTGAAACGGTAAAAGATAAATAAACACTTATTAAGGGGATAATGTTCACCTTATCAAGACGCAACTTTGTCACATTTGGAGCGAAGTTATTTGACTTCATTTTATAGGAGTTATCTCCCATTAAGACACTTTATTATTGATTTTTCAGACATAATTTATTTATTATTGAACGTAGAGGCATGGGTCTTCACCAAAGACATTCAAGACTTTTGACCTTGTAAATGGACACAAGGCCAAAGATCAAGGTCACGTTCTAGATATTAAAATTTGATTGTTATTGTTAGTTCTTGCAAACTTTAAGAGATGAAAAGAAACTCACATGAAAGAAAATGTTGCCTTGTAAAGAAATAACTTTGTTACATTTAGAATGAAATGATTTGACTTAATCTTATACGAGTTATCCCCCATTATATCAAGTAATTATTAGTTTTACATACCTAACTCATTAACTATTGATAGTAGAGTCATGGGGCCTTCATAAAAGACCATAATGAAAGTTGACCTTGAAAATGTGCACATGGTCAACGTCACGTACTAGCTTTTCACCTTTGCTATTATCATAGATATTGAAATGTTTTTTCCCTAAAATATTCTATTAAAAATCACAAGTAATTTAATTCATGTTTTTCGAAGTTCAATTCAATAGGAGTTATCTCTCTTAGAATGCTAATCTATAGCAAATAATATAAAATAATAAAAAAATATTTATTGCAAAGTTATAACCTGTCAACTTGATATGTTTTAATTCCCTTACTATCAATAAACAGGTCATGTCATAATGTTTGACCTTTTGTTGATTTAGATATTAAAATGATTTCTTTGCAAGATGTTTATATTTAATTGAGATTAAATTTAGACATGTCGACATTATTTTTTTTAATTATTTTTTAATCCATCAAGTAATACAAAATTTTAATTAATGCGGAAAGACCCTCAAATGTTCAAACAGAACAGTTGATCTTTATTTTTATTTTTTGCCAACTTTCAAAACAAAACAGTTTAAAAAGTACGCGACATATCTTTTTGGTCTTTTGCGACAAGATTTGGGAACTGAAAGTCTATTCGGAATTCACCCTGTGAAATCGAAACATTTTTCTTTACGGAGTTATATGGCCAAACACCGAAAACCTTGTTATTGCGTAATATCTGGAACTATAACAGATAAAAGAAAACTGAAAAGTGACAAATGTTTTAAAGAACTTTTAAGACAATTTTATGACCTAATTTGGGGAAATATTTTTGATTAGCGAAGGCGAGCGGTATCCCTTGAATGTTTTATGGACTCCGGTTATCACTATCACAAAAACTCACAAACCGTAAGTCGGAATCAGGAATGTCTTTACCATTTGTCGTCCTGTGACATGTCTGTAAAGGAAATCTCAAAGTCAAAATCAGAAGTGACCTCGACCTTGGACCTCTTATCTTGTTATCATTACAACTCAAAAGCTATAAAAGATAGAAGAAGACAATAAATGGGAAAAATACTCCTCTCATCAAGACTCATTTGATACATTTGGTCCGAAACTGTGCGATGAACCGTTTTTGAGTTCGAGCCCTGGACTCATTTCGGTTAATCAATTTTTTGCATACATTTTGAAACCGGTTAAATATAATATAGTAAACATATAAATTTAACGTGATCACCATGTCAAGGCCTTCAATTTGAGCCTAATTTTAAAGGTCACAGGTCTAGGTCATACTATAGCAACAGGTCACCATTACAAAAAGTCCTTAGCAACCATATATTTTTTTAAATCCGGATGATGCCCCTAACTGAAATATGTCATTTTACTACCGGAAGTGGCATTTTGTCCCTAGCAACAGCCACAAAAGTTCTTGTCAACCATGTATTGTCTTACTCAGAATAACAGAAATAGCCTATTCCGCATTAAAAATGGCCCAGCAACCTACATGACCTATGTAGTCAAGTTCAAAACAACAGATGAAGAAAAATTAATGTCTTACAGGAATCTGGCAAAGACCTTTCTAATTGTTCCTGAACAATTACCCCTATCTATATGTTCTACTGTTTGTATGCCCTTGATGCCTTACTTGCACACACCAAAGAAAACTTGATGCGAAAATCTGCCTTCGATAGGCATAATGACCTTCTTTTTCATCTTAAACAAACCCTGTGTTTACATTACATTTGTTCCGCACTTTTTTCTATGCCTGTTAAGTTTCTTGGGGATTATGTACTTGAGGCAGGAGGATTAGATCCATTTAAATCAAACGTAGATTGACTAGCATTATATGCGATAAAGCTTTTCTCCGAATTTTAAAATCTGTGCGGACAGATCATATTCTTGGTGAGAATAGAAAATTCCCTCACAAAAAAAATCAGAAATCAGGACTTTGATGCAGTTAACATGCAAAACTCAATAAAAAGAAAAAAGATCAGATCCCTTAATATTTAAAAAATGAGTGTTGTCTAATCGTACCTCAATATACCAACACCATTGCCCGTAAAATCTTCAAATACAAACTAGCATTGCAGAACCAAGACAATGAAGCATAACTCAAGCAAGCAAACTACCGAATGCGCTTGTTGTGATTCTTCTTTCATATACAATCCTTATGGTCACGTTATAACTGGTGATCTGAATATACTTGACCACGAGAATCTCAGACTTCTAGTGGTCGTTTCTTCAGACAACCTCAAGAACGCGAATGCTGTTGAAGAGTATATTAGGGAGTGGATTACTAGGGAAAGGAAACAAAACACAGAACAAGATGCTCTGTCAAACTGGGTGAGAACAATAAGGTGTTTGGTTCGACGTCGCATTAAAAATCTTAGACATCTCATTAATGATCGAGCTTAATCAAATACGAGGATGCTATGAGGTGCCTCACTTCACTCGATGACAAATTTGTTGGTGTACTTACTGAAAAGGATTCTAACAACATTGTTTTTGTGTTTACGTCACATTAAAATGAATGACTTATAAAAAAAGCTCGGCACCAAGATAACTGGTAATTTCAAATACAAACGTATAACATTTGACAAATATGAAATCATGGCTAACAATGCATTCTTCATGACTTATTTAAATATTCATAACGACAAATGGTAACCATACTCCTTACAAGAAAAGGTACATATCTGGCTCATCTACGTGCACTACAAAGATGTTGTCAATATGGTTGACTTAGATATTGTCTGCAGTAAAGGGAAATACAAAATACTGTGAAACTGTTTATTCGCGAAATAATATCTGATTCAATTATATGTGAGTTCTAATGTAAAAATTCTAATGAACTTTTAGACAAATTAAAATCAAGATCGATATCTATTAGGACCTTTTTCAACTCTTTATATCATCTTGTCCCACGATAAACTAAAATCATGTCCTTCGTTTCAACATATCCTTAAATATATATAGTTTTATGCTACAACAATACGTATTGTTCTAAATAAGAATAATAAATGCAAATTATGCTTCAACAAGAAACATATTTATAATATACTAGATTATTTGATCGACGACATATTAGTAACTTTTGGATGATGAGTTTTTCAACGGGTACAAACTGTGCCCCACTCCTTGCCGGTTCGTTTCTGTATTCTTATGAAACTGAACGTCGTCAACGTCTTATTAAAGACAAAAAGATAACATATGTTATTTCCTTTAAATTCAGGTATAGATAGGTTGATGATGTCCCTTAAATTAACAACCCCATATTTGTTGAGTGATTTGTGTTACTGATATATATTCAGAACTGGAAATTAAAGAAACCAAAGACACAACTGCATCGCCATCTCTTTTTAGACTTAAATCTCAAATATGACGCAAATTGTCATCTCAGCCCCAGTTTGATAATGTGTGTCGCGTACATAAAGTTACACAAATTAATAAAGATACATGCATTGTTAAAATTGCATACACACATTCATTTATAGATAATATGCCCTTTTCTAACAACAGATCACAGGACAAATTAAAATTTTTAGGCACTAGAAAAGATTTGTGTTGTGTAGTTGCTTGTTGTATGTTTGAATGCTGGCTGGAATTCGAAGTTGGTATTTTATGACATACCTATTAGTAAAATTTTCAAAGTAAAACGGATTACCGAGAATCTCCATACAACAACTAACTTCTGACATGTTTTTATATTTTCTAATAAATAGCTTTTTTCTTCAGCAAAAGTTACGTCCATATGTAGTTTATGATACTGCAATATCAGAACAATCGATAAAGCAACTGTTTTTAATCTTGTGAAATATACAAATAACAAATTATATTAGTGCGAGTATTGCAACTTTACAGGAGGGTAACATAACATATGTTTACTGTAATCCCTTACATAATTGATTAAGAGGGAAATGTCCTACATGAAAGAAAATGGCCGAGTATTTAATGTAGTTCGTCTACTATTGATAACGTGGTCTGTCAAAACTTAGGAATCGGGTTCAAATACCAATCTTAATTGACAGGGATTGCTAATTTTCCTACCGAAGGTCTGGAGTTATTAAAATAAAAACTGGACACCATGATTTAGCTGAAATATTGCTGAAATTGGCTTTAAACATTATTTAAACAAAAAAAACAAACAAAAACATATTGGGAGTACCACATCGACGCATTACACGCAATTATCTTCTGCATAACTGTCTTATAAGCCGTCATGTCATGTATGTATCAAAACGTAGAAATACCATGAACAACAAAAATTGTTAAGTATTTTATTTATGTCTTTAATAAGGTGCCTTCTTTTTTTGGTCTAAAAATAGAAAAGAGAAGATGAACAAATGCGTAATATAAAGATACAATAACAACAGTCGCATTTCAAACCTATTAACTTAACTTTCTACAACCAATAAACAATTATGCACAATCAATTTTAATTAAATATTAAACATATTTGATATTAAACCAACATTTTAAAACACTGTAAAGAGGACGCGAAAGTAGTTTCGACCTCCCACGTATAGCACTTGTCATCATGAAAGCTCAGAACTGTGCGTTTTGAAAAATTATAGAATTTGCATGATATAATCTATTGTCAACCTGCTTAAGAATATGTAAACCCAAGTCTCATAAGAACAATATATTAAGATCAGTAATAGCCAATTACTTTTAGTTTATTCTGTATTGGAAGGCTTAACATCGATTTGACTGTTCTTACATCTATCAAATGTTGATTTGATTTATAGATTAACTTTCCTTTTACACTTCCTATTTAGGGTTCTTTTTAATCATTACTTACCTTTATCGTAGGTCTTGTCATAGACCTTATCTTTCTCATAGGCCTTGTCATAGACCTTATTTTTGTCATAGGCCTTGTCATAGACCTTATTTTTATCATAGGTCTTATCATAGACCTTATTTTTATCATAGGCCTTGTCATAGACCTTATAGGACTTGTTGTCACATTCACCATGTACGCAGGAACATGCCTTCTGACTCCAATGAGTGCCAAGAGGACAGATCATATTGAAGGAACCACCATATTGATCAATTTGCATATAGCCATAGCAGTCATGAGGATCAGGTGCATATAAATCCTCACATTTTGGACCTAGTAAATGTTATAATTAGAGTAATACATTTTAGCGTGTCTCATTTAATAGATAAAATTGAAAAAAGAAATGTTCAATGCATTTCTTTAATACATTTTTGTTTTCATTATTTAAGCTCTTAGGGTCTTATCTAAGACTAAGTCTTTGCAGATAGCAAGGTAAATCTGATCGGAACGTCTTGGTTGTTGTTGTTGTTGCACCGACACATTGCTTTATCTGTTTGGCGAACTTTATATTCAAGGCTGTAGAAAGCATTTAGCGGGTCGAATTTATAACAAGTGATAAATAGATTAGATGCGTAACTTTTGAACTAGCTTTAAGATTTATT
This sequence comes from Limnoperna fortunei, assembly GCA_944474755.1. Classification (NCBI taxonomy): domain Eukaryota; kingdom Metazoa; phylum Mollusca; class Bivalvia; order Mytilida; family Modiolidae; genus Limnoperna; species Limnoperna fortunei. Next base: position 59,900,595 of record OX104122.1, on the reverse strand, counting down.
GAATAAATGCGTCATAAATTGTTGTTTACGTATAGATGCAATATATGTTATTTGAAGGCAAGCATCAATATATTAAATGTATTACTCGGCTTTATCACACGAGAATAGTTTCTTACCCAATCCGGATATACGGTTAAGCAGGATTTGAATTTTCTTACATATATAAAGTTTTTTATGTTATTATGAAAACAAAAAGAATAAAATAAACATTATTTTAATCAATACTGCGGACGGAAACTGCTTTATTGTCACAAAAAGATGATAATTTTATTATTATTTAAATTTTTAAAGAAAATTTTTGAAATCATAAGAGATGTAGAATGTTCTTCCTTTCAAACATTGATTGCGACATTCGCATACTGCAGGTAAAAAGTAGAAATCTCACCAACAATTAGATTGCTTATTAAACATTCCACTTCCCCTTTTATCAATATTGCATTGTGTTTAGTAGGATAATGCACTTGTTTTAAAGATTGCGAAATAACAACTAACTAAAACAATTAGATAGTGTTGAAGTAAGCTCTCTCATGACATAATATCATGCATCGTGAACTGCCATTAAAATTATTTTCCTAAATATATTAAATAAAATGTTATCCTACTTATGGATGTATGATTCATGTAAGATTAATAGTACTTGTCGGATTTTCTACCATTTTAGATTTACATGTTATTGTTTATATTATATTTAATTATGTCGACGGTTTCCATAAGTATATTGTACAATGCTCTAATTCTTATTAAATAAGAAACAAGGTATATAAACGTGTGTTATATTACATACCATATTCATATCCGTATGGTGCATAACCTTTTCCTTGAAACAAATATGACATCAATTATTTAGATAATAATAAAACCAAAAAATTGATCTCTGGACAACTAATTAATCAAGATTTTACGTTTTGGCCGACAATATGACACAGGGTATTTTTTCTTGTATTGATTTGACAATAGAACGACCACCTATGTTGGTTAATTTGTATGCAGAAACAGGTTATTTTACGTTTTGTCTTAAAAGCATGCAAAATAGACTGTATTAATTAATAAACAAAACTATTTATTTATATTTATTTATAAATGTCTAGCGAGCAGTTTGTAAGTTATATTCTGGACCAGAAAACCATGCTATGGACTACAAACTAGTTGATATACACATAAGAATAAAACTATGATTTTAGAAAATGAAACTAGCTTGGTAATGATGGCAAATTGTTCGTTTCTGTAGGATCCAGCCTACTCCCTATTTGAAGTCTATAATTTTAACCTGCAAGGAGAAATGTTGTCTTAAGCAAAAACTCGTTGGCCCATCATTTTTATTATAACTTGCAACCTTCTTCTGAGATTGCAGTTCTTATTTCTAACCACAAAAGCGGGCAGCTCTGTGGGTTTAATTTTAAACGAAAAGACGCTAGCCATCAAATGGTAAAAGCGGCAGTCAAGACTCAACATAAACATAGTGTGTCAAAATAGAATAACACTACAGGCAAAAAATATTTAAACATACCATCGTAAGGTCCTTTGTCTGGTTGATAATGTTTATCGTCTGTTAAGATAAAATACAAATTTCAAGGTAGTAATTTATATTGGAATGTTATATACAATATGCGTCATTCAAACAAGCAAAAAAGTATAACTTATTAATAAAATGATTTATTATATTTCATGGAAACATGCTGTCTTTTTTGGACAGTAACCATGCGTTAATATCTACTGAACACCCGCTCAGACCGAAGATTGCCGAACCAGAAAATTATAACCCACTTCAGCCGAAGTTTATGAGTGATATTTAAAAAAATAACACCAGCTCAGGCGAAAAATCGGCAACCTGGAAAATGATCCGCCAGATCAGCTGAAATTTACTGACAGGTCGTTTTTATCTTTCGGCGCAAATATGTCAAAAAACACAACAAATACATGAAAATGGGCAATTATTATTTGGAAAAACAACTAGCAGAAAAAATTAAAAATATAATTCAGTACAGTATCTATATAGAAGTCTATGTTTCTTCTTAAGATAATAAGCATTCGGTATAACAAAAACCATACTTACTTTGAGGTCAGGTTTTATGGTAGATTATCACATGAAGAAAAAATTCACCGAGGCGATGTCTAGGGTGATAATTTGTTCTTCGTGTGATAATGTACTTTAACACCCTCGTTTAAAGGCAGTATGATTATAATACTCATACCGACTAGTGATATGTTGCATATTCCTAACCTCTGTTATACTTATTACAACCGTGCCGTGCTGTTATCACACTGTAAACACTACTTGAAACTGTACAAAAGAATCAAGCTCTTGATATCCGGTTTTACATTGTTTTCGTCGTTTTGATTGATATTGATACCTTTTAAATGCTTTCTAACGGTTTTGTTTTTATTAAATTCAAATACAAATAATTAGTATACAGATCTACTGATATGTAAATGTCACATTAAGACTTTTGAATGTTCGAATAAATATGGAACTCTTAAAATTGTAAAATATAAATAATGATGCCTTCATTAACTATTAAAAAAATGTTACAATTTGTCAACATACCATGGTGATTGTCATGGCCGTATTTAGGATCATACTGTCCAGGGTCTGTAAAGATACATACACAAATGATAGTAAAAATGTTCATATGGGCAGCAGAAAAGAAAGAATTGGATTTATATTAAATAACACGAAATAATGCATACTTGCTAAAATCAAACCTTTAATATATTAAAATAAAAATGAAAATATTTATATAATTATTAAATTTTCTTTCTTGCTTCATCATATTTAATACTGACATCTTCTGAGCATTTTTTAATATGTATCCAGAAATTGTACAGGTTGATATAGGGCTGTTCATAACAATAACCTATTTAAAAGAATAATCCTAGTAAACTAAACCCTTAATTTAAAGACTTGATACACTATAAACAATTTGACATTGTAAACATACCATGATGATCATCATGTCCATGTTTAGGATCATATGGGTCAGGTTCTGTAAAATATATACGTATATGATACTAATATGATTTTCATATTTAGAAAAACGTTTATTTAATTGGTCGATAATACTTCCGAAGTTTAAATCCTCTAATGGTTTATATTGTGCTTATGTTGTTATACATAAAGTAAAATGTCATTAAAGAAATGTATTCCATTCAAAAATATTCACTTGTTGGCATACAACTATAGAACTTTTAATAAAAAAGAAGCTAACTTTATAGTAGTATCGAATTATTTGAACATTTAGTTTATATAACACAATATGAAACATATAAACAAATACCGTGGTGAGGGTGCCCTAGGTGAGGATCATAATGTGGATCTACAACGATATATGTCAATAAAATATCATTTGAGATGTACATATACCCTGTTTTGCTTGGTGTGCTAATAAGAGAAGAGCAAAGACCGTGCAGAAACGAAAATTTCAACATTCAAACTAGTTTCACATGTAGTTTGTTAAAGACTTATATGCAAACAGTCATATACAAATACATATAATAATCAATAATATAATCATTAATGATTTAAGAAGAAATCACAAAAAATTTGTATCACCTATTAAGCATATCAGGTTATACCGTTGTATAAGTGTATTTGAATTATATATCTCATTTGACATGGTATTTTGTTTTCCATTTTTTTCTATTAATGTTTCCTTTGGTAATAAAGAACATTACGAATTTTAGATTAGGCAAAGAGTGAAATGGTGTTACCTAAAAAAGAACGACCAATAAGCGTAATAAGATGTGTGTGTGTGTATGTGTGTGTTCAAAATTTTCTATGTTAATTCCAGTTTCTTCAGATGTTTCTATTTTGTATTGTCATAATAAATTTATCAGCGTAACTGTACACAAACGAAAAATATGTGTGTGTATATGAGATTTAAACTTTTTTGTTTATCTATTCAGGTCACGAAGAATTTTTAATCTGATGTTCATCGAAATTACTTATTAACAGTATTTTGAAAATTATTGAAATCTGTAAAGTTTTGTACTTACCATGATGTGGGTCGGGCCCTTTGCCTGGAACATATTGTCCCTTGTCTGTAAAATATACTTAATTAGATATAAACATGTTTCATAGATATAAAACAATATGGTTTCTTCCATTCATAGAAAAATCAGTTTTTGATTTATCTCGAGCCACTCTTTTATTTTTGAATAATATAAATATTTAGTTTGTGTAAGCCTGATCATTTTATATTTTAAGTTAAAATAATATATACCGTTTGTGCAATTTGAATTGCAATAAAGAATAAAACTAACACCAAACTATCCCACGAATAATAAAACTTTTTTTAGTTATAATACTAAATATTCACCCTACCTTTATCGTCCTTGTGGTCGTGTGGTATTAGTCGTTGAAGTGGTATGGGCACTATAACGATATTGGTAAATGTAGATGTTCTGATTTACTGTTTTCTTATTGCAAAATACGTTACGTTATGATTGAAAAAAAACTGTCGTAGTCTATATAGGTTTATAAGAAAATTACAAAAGGATGCGAAAACCACAGTAAGTTGTATCTGTCAAACATAATGGTTAAAATACAAAATGCGTTTTTCCCTAGACATGACGATGAGAAGCCCTACGCGTCTAATACGATTGTTATAAACAAAAAAGGAAAATAAAATTGACAATTACAAGGTCCAGATATAGATAAAGCAAAGACAGAGAACACAATATTAACAAAAACGGAGCTTATTAGACGTGTCGTGCTACTCGCCGTCATGTCTAGGAAAAGACAAAAAACGCATTTCGCCTCTATATCTATGTTATGTTAACATTAAATAGTTCACAGAAATACATATTCTTATACGTTAGATTCTAATTGGTAGTCTTTATGACTATTTATTGTCAAAATTTAATAGTTCTTATCATGTTACAGAAAGTATTACAAGCTTATTTCAAAATGATGCCCTTAAATGGAAACCTTTCAGCAAATTAACGCGCTGACAAAACGAAAAAGGGGTTTATAATCTACGTTTAGAAGTCTCACCTTTGTGTGGGTCATTGTCTTTGTCTGCAGTTTGTATAAATTTTCCTGTAGGTTTCAAAAAGAAATATTACAAATTAATGGTACTTTTGCATAAATTGTGAGTAACACTCTAAATGTATGTATTGATTATGTTGATTATGTTTGTTTACAATCGAGTATAATTTGTATGTCCCGCAAAAGTAATCTTTGAGGTTATGCATCGCTATATCGTAATGCATTACATTAGCGCAACGTATCAACTGAAATCAAACGTGTGATATCTCAGTATACGAATTAATTAGGTATTTTTATAATACTCATTTTTCAAATTTGTATAAATTTTCTCATTGCATAAATTATTTAAAACTACTTAAAACTCCAAAAGTCAAGGAACGATGTATTATATTTTTTTATGTTTCCGGGATATTCTCAGAGATATTTTGTTCTGTTTGGGTAAGTAATTGAAATAATACTGTGAACAATTTCGTGTGGTTTGTACAGCGGTTATTTAACATTTCAAAAGTTAACACATGAAGGTAATAACAAAATACCGAACACCGAGGATATTGTCCAAAAAGACAATAAAACAAATCAAAGTCAGATAAATCGGCAAACTCCAGAACCAACAAGCAAAACATATGGTAACTGCAGCAACAGCAATGGTCCTGACTGGTTTTATGGCATGCCGAACATCCCTCTGCCATTACTGTAGTATCTGATTTGGTATTTTTCTGTTTCTAGAATTATCTATTAGAACATATTAGAACATTACCGTACATTGGAGTGTTTCTTTAGTAATAGACAACATATTTTTTGTGCTGCTCAGTTGTTTATACCCTATCTACAAACGACTTTGCTAAACGGCGATGTTTGTGTTAAAGCCACGTGACTCAAAGATTCCAATTATCAATTGAAGACAAAGTATTCATAATCCAAAATATACACAGTTTGATTTCTATTATAGTTTATCTTTAAATGCAATATATTAATAAAATGTTAAAGGGACATACCTGAATTTACCTGACTCCAGATTGTCAACGTCAATATACATGACAGCAATACTTTGTTAAGCACCATCATGGTTGTTGGAAACGGGAATGACTTACTCCCAAGTTAATGTCCATATTAATAATACAGTAATAATACAACGTCATTTCCTTGTCTTTAGCAGATGGCTCCTTAATGCGATTTCATTTGTTTCGTTCGTAAAAAGTAAGAATGTAATAAAATGCGGTATTAAAAGTGTGAAGTCTTTGTTTAAAAGAAATATTGCTTGTCATTCGACGTGTTTGACTTTAAATCTTTGTAATCGTTGTATTAATGATGTAATTTAGCAAGCCAGCATAAATATAACATTTTAATATTTTAAGAAAGACGTCAGGTAAATGTTAGAGTTACACAAATCTAAATCAATGCGGTTGAGAAAATAAGTACAAGGAAACCTCTTATGGATAACGCGATTTATATTACACACATCGTGTTACTCCACATGCATTTTGCTGTAATCTGCTCTGCTTAAACGCACAATTATTTATTAATTTACATTAATCCTATAATTTTTTGGTCCAGAATTCATTCACTTCGAACTTGAAATATAAACAAAAATAAGGGTTTACAACATGCAGAAAACATTCGCCATCCCAATTGCTAACAAACATTTATTTGTAATAACTTTCTTTCAACAATATTTAATACTTCGGGATTCCATCTTGAAGCTGAATTATAATTTGGCAAAAGCTACATGTATGTGTCCCTTCAAATAACATTTAGTGTCTTTACAATCTTAAATTTTGTTTCCTAGTTGTTATACTGTTACTTCCATCAAAATTTCAACTAAATAAAAAGAAAATCTGCCTCTGGCCTCTGGCCTCTACTTGAAAACGGATCAGAGAAGTATGGGCTGATTAAGTCTACTTGAAAACGTATCAGAATAATATGGGCTCGATCACAAAACATTGAAAGCAAATATTATTGTTTTTATACTAGGAACTAGTTGAAACAAGTCAAAACACAATGACAAGCATATACCAGTAACGTATGGTATTGTGCTGTTCCGGAATAAGTTGACACAGTTGTCCCGGAATGGTATAATCTACCTCTTTGGTATGATGAACTACACTGCTATAAAGATAAAGATATAGCTTTGCTATAACAGACACTTTATTATACTTGTTAGACAGTGCGTACTGACGATGTTTAATGAGTTCAATCTGAAAATACTTTTATTAGACATCTTTTTTGTCGAAAACATGTATCTATAATACCATTACGACTTTGTAGATATTGGTTATCTGCAATTGAGTCATAAAGTCTAAGCAAAACATGTCCTACTAGATGACCGTTATATGGTGACACAGATGGTTTGGTATATAATTGGAAATTTTACTGTATTCTCGGTCCTAAGTACACTTTTTATCATGTACAATTACAATTTAGCAAGCGTCCAAATCACATAGACAATATATTATAGATTTTTTTATAACGTGTTGTTCATGCTTCAAGGTGAAGCGTATTTCTTCATATTTTACTCCCATTGGAGATAAACGTGCAAAAACGGATGAAAATCAAAATGTTTTATTGACCCCTAGCTATAAATTCTGGCCCCCTATGGTAAGTTATTAGGGCCATGTAGATTGAACACTGACAAAGTGGTCTATCATCTCACACAGAACCTCCTGGAACACATGATATCACCTGTATGATCTAATGGTTCGTGTTGATTTTTTTTATTGTAGCGTTGAGAGGTTTTTGATCAATGGGTTCAAACATGGATTTGTAATACTTTATCTGGATATATTTCTTTAAACTACGCTTCTGTATTTCATTTAAATAAATGAAATAAAAACCAAACTTGAACATCCTGATGATTTTTGAAATATTTTTAGCTTTTGCCTCTTTTATTATGTATTGATGAGTTTCTCCAATGAAATTAAAAGATATTCGCAGAGCGTTTTCCTCCTGGCGTTTGCATGTCCAGTATTATTTCGCGCATGTCTGTTTTCATTACTTTTTGTATAGCTGGGGCATGTGGGTTTGTTGAAATCTCGATTATCCTAAGTGACAATTCCATGTGGATTTTTTCCATCCTAGTGTTATCGTTTTACTGTTCCTATGATTGGGATTTTTCTATTTTTTCTGTCTTTTTTAATAATTTTTGCGTATAATCCTGTTTGGGACATGTTTAATTGTAAACTTTTTTCTTTCTCAACATTACATGCAAATTGGCGTACGTTGATAAAATAATATAGATTTTAGATATAGTTAATCGGTCATATATAATGTTGTATGGATCCGTATTTACAAAATGCTAAGTCTACTGTCCTAACGAACTAAATTTTTAATATTTAAGTTTGCTACATTGTGGACTGTAATATACATCTAAATATTATAGTATATATAAAAAGAGGTAGAAAAACAAATCAAAATATCCATTCCATTCTTGTCTAAATAGGTATGAATGAAAAAAATAATTGCTGATCATCAAAGATACCAAGGTTGTAAAATTTACACCAGTCGCGCGTGTCGTCTATGCAAGGCTCATCCGTGGAGCACAAACCCAAATATAACTGTATGCATTATTATGAATATACGGATGGTTTTGTTTTAATCCATTGTCCACTTTATCCGGTCATCAGGCAAACAATATCCTGCACCTATAAATTAAAATAGATATAGAGGTAGCAAAAAAATCAAAATTCTTCAATAAACATAAATCTAATAAAATATTATTCTGGTGTTTACTTTGACCTGTTGTTTATTTAACAACATAAAAGTATCTTTTATTTTAGAAGTCAAAGAAACATATTAAATAAAGTGCGAAATGTTGCATCGATCTATGAGATAAATGGATTCACGCTAATACTGTTCTGCAGGCATCAATATCTGTTATATGTGTCAATATATGTTAGTTTTGTGCTAATATGTTGTATTATAGGTGAGAGTCATTGCCCGAATGAAGCTTCATTATATATAGTTGCATCGAAACTAATATATTTGGAATAGAGTGCAACGTAGTTTATGCAAAGAACTTGATTTAATTTGAAGAAGTTATATTACAGTTTACTACCCACAATTTAATATGCATTGCAAACAAAAATATGTATCATATTATTTTAGGATTTCACATTTAAAGTGTAATTCTTACAAGTATAATGAATTGTGGTCGTCTTTACCATTGCACCATTATACAAATTGAACGATCTGTTTTATCGTATTCGTTATTTGTTTCCTGCATAGATTAAACGATATAAAATAAACAGGAACAAATGTTTGATTTACCTTAATTTAACTTTTCGAAAAAGGTACTAGTGAACAAAATAGAAAACAAAGTTTAAACTTTTTCAATTTTTCAAAAAATAATTTTCCTTTTCTGTTTAGTAATATTCCTGCAGCAACCGCTTAATACAGATATTTTATCAATAAAATTATTGCCGGTCCTGCAGTGATTTCCTTGACCAAGTAAAGAATTCCTTTATATTTGATGATCGCCATCGAGAAATTATCGTAATAATTATACAGAAAAATAGAAACGGAATCGACGGACCAACAATTGCCGAAGGCCAAGATGCCATTACTATATATTTTTTATGTAAATTATATTCAATATTTAAAATTATTTAAAACAAGACCGCAATTGTGAAGTGTAGACGACCAGTTGCTTTGGTAGAAACTTTGCTGATATATGCATATGAACTGTAATAACATATCAGATTTACATTGAATCTTAATGTTATAACTGCTACTTCATATTTAGTTTAATTACTCACTGATTTGTAAATTGCAGTGGCAATAGATGAGTTGTAGGACTGCATCTGATTAAACGTCAGCTGATCCAATAAACTTGAAACCTGTTTTACATCATTCGGCTGTAACACCAAGCCCTGATGCTTCAGTTGGTGTAACATTTCTGCAATATCATTGTCTTTTTTCTACAGGAAATTGGAAAACATATTAAGTATTGTGTAAGCTTTCCCACATGTATATGATAGCTTTTTAAAAAAAAAACTGTAGCAAACAAAATTAGGATTTTTGAGTGTGGTAAGTATGTAGTTTTAGCACAAGGACAAAATACTCAATAAATGTTGAAATAAAGAATATATCTAGATTTTATCATTACCACTAATATCCAATGAAACTCAAAAGCAATTTTCAAAACATAATTTTGAGTTCAAATAGATTTCCATTAGGTTTCTTATTTTCTGTGTCAGCGTTTCTGTACGTTTGTGTTATTTCGTGTCGACGCCGTTTGTCTTTACATAACGTATACATATGCATTATTGTTTTTACCTACGACCTTCTGTTGATTCGTTGGCTTGGCCTTTGTTACGTTTTAATAGTTGTTATACTATATTACTGATTAATTTTTATTGTATGAAGCTGTCAGTGTAGTGGAGTAACAATTGTCTCTGACCTACTTAATTATTATTATATGAAGCTGTCAGTGTAGTGGAGTAACAATCGTCTCTGACCTACTTATTTTTTATTGTATGAAGCTGTCAGTGTAGTGGCGTAACAATTGTCTCTGACCTACTTATTTATTATTGTTTTCACAACTACATTAAAACAAACAAGATAGAAAATAATGTCCGGTTTTGCAGCACTAGAACTTCTTCATCGGGATCGTTCTTTTGCATAAATATGCCATAACATTCCGTGTCATGAGAGGGCTTAAAAGCCTTTACTGAAGAAGTACCTTTCTATATATGCATTGAAGAGTCGTTTTAATAAACGACATTAAAAGTATACCTTTGTATCAACTGATCTTCCTAACAAGGTCCTTACAAGAGACAAAGACATGTTTATTCCATCAGACATGTCGTTTGCCGTTTGAGATTCTGTTTCATTGAACTGGTCTTTTTCTCGCATACGACTTTCAAGTTTCTCTAATTTGTTTGTTAAGTCATAAAGTCTTAATTCGTATTCAGTTTGTCTCACAACGTTCAAAGATTGCAATCTCTGATCAATGTTCATGTCTCGAATTGGTTGCTTTCCTACAGATATAAAATGGACAAAACTGTTTAGTATCAAAAAAATTTAAAATGTCAAATAACACTTACTTTTGTTAAAAGTAAATTGTTATTCCGATTTTCTATACCGATCACTACTGTTGGCTGCTAAACTACTCGACCAAGGGTTTGTTGTACCTGGAACACTCGACCAAGGGTTTGTTGTACCTAGGTTGATGTTATCTCTCCAAAAGTAATATGGTCGTCACCATGACTAAATTGATCGTTATGGGAAATCAGTGTCTCAAATACGATCTGACATTTTTGCGGAGTCATAGGTAGTGTTTCCTATTCCTGGAGTTAACTTTTCCCTAAACATGTCAATGAGTAACTCGACGGGTTACTAATTAGAGGCAGGCGCTGCTTACTCGTCCGGAGCACATGAGTGCATCTATGGTTTTTATTGGTTTCGGGTTACTCTCTGTTTTTGTGTTTTTGGTTTTGGTGTTGTATTGTGTATGTTTGTCTATATCCGAATTTGTAACTATCCCTTGACTGTTGACTTATGTTGTTCGGTTGGTTTTCTTTGCTATTTTGTTTTATACTTTATATATTTTGGTTTGGTGACGGTCCATTGCAATTAACAACATTTAGATTTATTTACTGTCCTGCGACCATACTGTGAGAGCTCATATTGCTCGATCCACAGAGCTGCCATGCGTGTCCGCATGTAGCGAATATGAAAGGCCCTCTCGTTGTGGGTTGCAATTGTCGGGTCACATTACGGAAAGCCTGATCGCGGACCAAAGTGAGTAACGTGTTTGGAGAGTTCCAAGCTTCTTACAGGATAAAGACTCCTTTTGTAGATGTCAATAAGAGTAGTCTCATTGTAGCCGCTACAAAGACAAAATCTTTCAAGACTATAATTTTGGTTTTTTTCAGGTTCTTGTCCTGAATACAGCTGAAACACTGTTCGTTAGACGTAAAGCAAACATCTAATTTATCTATAAATTGTAATACTCAAAGCTGTCTAGTTCATCTTATCGTTGACGAGATTTTTACCTATTGGAAGGTTGCCATTTATTATACGGAACGCATGGCCGCGGACTATAGTAAGTGCCGTTTGGCACAGTTTTTGCACATTCAATACCCCGATTATAGGTATCAATAAGAATAATGACATTTGTACAAGCTTCAAATTGTGAAATAGTCCGTCCCCACCCAGCACTCCATTCTGAAAAGAAGCCAAACAAATAATCTATCAATATTTTGTATCCTCAAACAAATATCATTCTCTAAATATAATGTTTTCGTGTTACTTAACAAAATACCCAAGCTCTGATGTCAGGTCAAACTAATGCTTAGATAAAACCAATCTAAATATGAAAATAGACAATATTCCAGAAATATTAAATAAATATGTGCTTTCATGGTCTAAATATAGATTCTAGGTAATGGCCCATGAAACGCTAACATGCTAGAAACCTTCGTATTTGTATTAACCATCACATGTTTCAGCTATACTAGGAATTTAATTCATAATTAGGGTTTGTTTTGTTTACTGAAATGTAGACAGATGTTATTATGAATTGTACAAAGAATAAACATTCAAAATGCTGTAAACTTTTATTTGAACTTGAGTAAAAGACAACTTTAGGATTATTCATATGCTGTTGAAAATCTGAAGTACGAACAAACGTTTTAAATGGATCGGATGCATAGGCGTAGCAGCCAGTACTGTAACTTTTGCAGGTAAGTCATGCCGTACCAATAATTTTCAGAAATAAAAAAAAATTGTTCCTATTTTTCTATTTTAATTGGTGTCTTTTGACTCTCCTCTCATCTCAAATACATAGGTGTAGCAGCAGGTACGGCTTCCGCCGTACCAATATCAAATGCGATGCTACGCCTCTGAATGTAATGCTTTTGATGAGATTTTATAACCATTAGTATACTGTGTTATAAAGTCTATTTACATGTTTACATTAAGTCACAATTGACGAAATATACATTTGGGAGCCAAAAGAAAAACGGTTTTTGATGTAAAACGAAGACGAAACATGGTATCATATTTTAAAGATATTTTAATATTGATAATAAATCTAGTCTTCATATAAAATAAAACAACAGTTTCTTACTTTTTAACATAACTATTCTTGCTCTAGCTGTTTGAACATCTTTGTCAAGTTCAGAAATCTTTTGACTGGTCAAATCTTGAATCCTGAACAAAATTTCTGGAATATTGTCTATTTTCATAGCGTGCTTCAGCATTTTACGAGCCACCTTTATTGAATAACTCTGCAAATGGAATAAATCTATGTTAAAGACAAGCAGCATACGAATTCAAAGACTTGTTTGTTTTCTCTGAAATATCGCTATAATAAATTGGCTGGCATCTACCTTAACTGTAGTTCATTAAAAGCTGACTTTAATACACAAACCAAAATACATTATATCGATTTAAATGAAATCATTTTTTATTTAGTTTATGAAATTAACTCCATTTACGGAATTCTACAGTTCATTACATTCTTATCAGCCTTGACAATTACACAACAGGCTAAACTGATGTTCTGGAGAACATACTGTGGATGGAAACTTGTTTTGTACGTAACTAACAAGCTTTAAAAAGTTCGAGCACATCTTATAGCCAATGTTCCTAAGGAAAAATCAAATGCACTGGGAAAATTATACAAGTCAAATTTGATAATTATTACACAACATACCTCGTCACTGAGAGTCATATCTTCTACAGCCTCAAAATTTATTAGATAGTAACAGGCTATTGCCACTTCCGTTGGATCTACAGTCGTTTTTTCTGTAAAAATTTCTAATAAGTACTGTCCAGGAGATTTTGGCGGTGTGACAGTTATCATTATTTCTTTGTATGTTCGTTTTTCTTGGACGATGCAGACTGAAGTAAACGTTATATTTTCTCCCTCTTCGTGCTTTGCAGTCAGTTCAGTTATATTGTCTCCCTCTTCGTGCTTTGCAGTCAGTTCAGAAGTTATTAGTTTAGCTTTTGTAATACAGTTACGTGTTATTGTTTTGTCAACACGGAATTTTAACTTCAATGTTTTGTCTATACTGGAGTGAATCAATCCACTTTCATGAGATGGGTACGATATTCCTACAGATGTTATCACTGGTCCTGGTCCCAATCCGATGACATTTGGGTTTCGTGGTAGAGGAATGGGATCAGGGTGACAGAAATCGCATGTTATATCAAACTCACAAATCCGTAGCAATGGTCTGTTAAATTGTCCTCCGTAAAATATGATTTTGTATTTACCAGTAACAGGTAAAATAATATCGCAATTCCAAACGATTCTATTGCGCACTAAATACACCAATCTTTGTAAATAGTCATTACTCGGATTATCTTCTCCTGACGAAATGTCGGATTGTAAAAGTTGAAGATCATACCACAGCACTAGTTCTTTAGCCGAGTTATCAATTCCTTCAAATGAAATGGTAATTCTGCCATTTTCTGCTACTAATTCACGACTTTGTTTGCTAGTGAGCTTTAGTCCCATTTCCCACCACGGATGATAAAGGAATTCTAAGGTTTGGAATCGTTCAATTGTAATTGGTTCCGGAAGTAACTGCCATTTTGAGTCATTAGGATAGCATTCATAAATAAAATAGTGAGGGTTGCAGAATATGTAATGGTTTAAAAATGAGCCTTTAGTTACGTCGTTGGTAGTTGTATTATTGTCAGAAGGCTTGTAGAACTCTTTTTGAAGTTTGCCAGAGAGTCCTTGACAAACGCGATATGGATGAACAATTTGCCAGGCGTCGTCAACTAGTACTGCTGTCCACACACACTGTTTCAGTTCTGTGGATTTCCCAGTTCTGCATACGCCGTCTATTTTGACACATCTGATACCTGCCGCCCTTAACGATAAAAATGGATTTTATCAAAAGCTTGTAGTGTTGTGCAAGTTATTTTTACGTCTTAAAACCATAAAGTTTTTAACCGTGGGTTGACTTTTTAAAATGCGGTCTTGTTCACTCTATACCTTCTTAGTCGAAGTACAAATTTCTTTTGCAAAAGTCCATATCATTTACCCAAATCATGTTTTTTGTTTGTTTGAATGATGTTTAACGACATTTTCAGCAATTTTTCAGCTGTATCATAGCGTCCATTTTTTATTGGGAGGAGAAAGTCGGTAACCCCCGACATGCGGTAGGAAAACTGCCAATCGATGTCAATTAAGATTGGAGTCGAGTACACTCTGTCTGCAGCGAGAATTGAGCCCGCATTCTCAGTTTTGGCAGACCACGTGATCTATAGTAGATGAACTACCTTATACCTTAACCACTCAGCCACCGAGCCCCCCACCCCCACCAGTTATTGTATTGTTTGTTAACTTGTTCTCAGCTGAAGCATTATCCAACTATCATCCACTCAATCAATGAATCTTGAATTTGAAATGCTATTCAGTCCCCTTAACATATAATGGTAGCGCGTTCGGTAGAATTTATATCTCCGACTGACATGGCCTGTATGAAAAATCATATTGAAATTTACATATACTTTGGTGTGCACACAGGTATTGTTAATTTGAATATTTCATAGAAAAATCGGTACATAAGTGAAATAAACAATTTTTATTCATTTATGGTACCCCTTATAAGTATTTTTTAATTAAACTTAGACTTTACATATAATACTTGTTAATTATACCTACCAACACAGAAGTACAAAACATGTTGTATATGTAGTTTTATTGTTTCTAAGGAGTTTAACCAAAGCATCGGGTGTTCTTCCATGACCTTCAGTTGACCTGAATGACGTAATAGACTGTTGACTGTCATCTATGTCAACATTCTCCAGAGTGTCCTGTTGATGTGCCAACCAAACAAGAAAAGACCGGATAAGCAGCTGTTCTTGGTCAGAATTTCCTTGTAACGGCTCGTTGAAATAATCAATAAGCTCTTTAAAACTATTTAGAGCGGAGAGCGGCACCTGTAAATAAAGATATTTTATACATTGTATATTCTGTTCTGTGATTTTTTCTATTAATCATTCAAAGTCAGGTAAAGTGTGCCAATTACAAATATTGTGGTCACAGACGTTTTTTGTTGACCAATAGTATAATTGTTATGGGAATTTGACTTTAATTTAACTCTTAGGTAATTACGTGTTGAAAAAAATAACAATAATGTTCTGTTTGACTCATTTATTGGTCAACACTGACTAATTTTGAAGCCTACATAGTAAAAACCACTGTCATAAATTTGGAGTACTAAATTTATTTACAAAGAAAGAAAATTTATAGCGAAATAAATAAGTGAAATATGTTTTCTATGATGGAGAATTGTCAGAATTTGGATAAAACACTCTGTTTTTATGTCAGTATATTTGGAAATAAAAAAAAACCAACAAATTATTTGTGTCCCATAAAATGCTGTGAATTACGTTACAATTTCATGATTGTCGTATTGCAAACATATTTGATTAATACAGTAATGATTCGTGAACGAATATGTACAAAAATGCTTAAAATATTTATAAATTATGATTAAAAGGTGTATGAATAATTTTGGCCCAAAAACTAGTCTTTGATTTCAATTTTTAATATTTGGCATTTAATTGTGAATTACGTTACGGTACCTTCCTCATAATAAGTATATGCTATAAGCGTCAAACACTGTGAGTAATAAACACACTGATGTTAACCATAATTGCCATATAAACATTGTTTTTAGGTGTTAAAGCATTTCTCATATATTTGCAAATGCTTATGTCCGTAAATTACGTTGCGGTGAATTACGTTATGGTATATTCAGTAAACATGCTTTAAAACTTATGTCCTAGGAACAAATTACCTGGAAACATTATTTTTTGACACCGCCTAAAATAAGGGCGTTTATTGAAAACTAAGTTGCCAAGCGGGAGACATTTAGAACATTTTCTTGTGTAAACATTACCATCACTCGTAAGTACACATTTATTTAACAAGAACACATATTATATAGCATTAATAGTCAGCGAAAATTATTATTAAACGACACAAGATATAATATACTGCAGAACTGTGAATATGGAATATTGATTCCATTTGTATTTACGTCACGTGAGGGCACAAAGTTTAGTGTAACGTAATTTACGTTTTGTAACGTAAATCACATGCACATTTATATTATAGTTTGTTTCCAAAAAATGGTAAAAGTTGATGTGAAAAAAATGTTTAAACATTAACCGAAGATAGGCATACAATTAAGAAGGAGTTAGGCATTTGGAAACTTTGACATTTCCTTATCGATACTACCAAACACCAGTTGGATATATCATTTTGTTTTAAAATGGCACTTTCATTTTAAATTTTATCTTGCTATAATTGAAAGCATTTGCAAAAAATAAGTATAAATTATAATACAACACCATGACAATAAATAGTTTAGAAAATCATGTAGTAGAGATCTATCACTCTTACTTTCTTGTGTAACGTAATTCACTATTGTGTAAAAAGACAATTGGCAATACAACAGTACTGAAAACACAGCCATTTGTTCCAAAACATTTAATGGTGTTAAATGATCATAGCCCATTGTTTATCTTTAATCAAACCGTTGTGAACAGCACAATTTCATTTGTGTAACTGGGGATTTTTTTTAATATTTCTTCGCATTGGGAATTTAATGTGACATTTTAAAAGATTTTATGTTTTATGTGTTAATATCGTTGCAAAGATATTGCAAATCATTGTACCAAAAAAAAATCATAACCCAAAAGCTCTTTTTCTATAATGGTTCCAATTTAAACATAAGATAACAAGATAGTATATATTTTATTGACTTCTGTGAATTACGTTACACATAGTACTACTACTGTAAAGTGTAATAAATATCTGTTTTGTAAAATTTCAAGTCTTTTAAATTTGTTAAATATTATCTTAAATGGTCAACAAATGAACAGATTTATTTAAATGGTCTTTAGACTTTGAAAATAAAAGAGTATCAACATTGAAAAATAGACACATTTTCTTTTTCCTTTGTATTGTTCAAGTATCAAGGAGTTGACCGATATCTTTTAGAGTTGGTTAATGTAGGGTTTCATAAATGTTTTATTTGGTAAATCAATCATATATCTATCATATAAATGTGTTTTATATGCAATTGTGGTTCTTTTTACGATAAAATATGTTTGATATAGTTATAGTAGACAGAAGTAACGTAATTCACCATCCAAAATACCCCACATGTATATTCATGTTTTTCTTGATGTGAATTTGTTTTTCAAGAGCTACCTTTTTGTTTTCTAATTTTTTAAATATAGTTCTTACAAAATAAATTCATTTGTCTTGTTTTCAAAGCCGAAAATCTTCAGCCGTTTTTCCTGTGCAAATGGCGCACTTTAACTGACTTTGAACCTAATGCTGGGTCAAATGTTGCTGTAACGAACTGTTGGATACAAGCGTACACAATTCAGGCTGTTGACTCTATCTCATTTTTAATTAGAAATGGTATATAAAACTTAAATCTAATATTGATCTTTGTCATTACAAGACATACTTTATACGAGGAAACATAAAATCGTTATTATAGATTGTGTTTTCCTCGCGAAAGATTTGGGATTTTTATTTACTTCCGTTACCTTATATAGCTTGACGCCTGAATATAAATGAGGCTGAAGTAGCGTTTAACATTATTCAAACAAACACACACATTTTAATGGAATTTTTTATTTCATGGCCATATATGAGCTTTATTTGATTAAATTGACTGTATATCCCACATGTTCGCCACAACTTGTACTATTTCATTCATTATTTTTTTAATAAACGCAATTTAATTTAGTATTGATATAAAGTTTTAACAATCCATGTGTGGTAAAATTTAAGTACACTGATGATATTTACAGTAATATATAACCTTAGCAGATTCACATTGATAAAGATCATATGCATGTTTTTCAAGGAACAGATTTTGAAAAAAACTTTGGGAATTGTACTGTCTATCACAAAAAAATTACCCTTGCTGCATGTTGGTCGATTTCTTTCAATTCTTCCTCTGTAGAAGTAACGTTATTCCCTAATTTTAATCTGTGATTCTTTTGTAATTTGCTCCTGGCCATTTTGCTTTGTTGTTCTAGCGTCGCCACCGGATTTGGCTCGGTGGTTAGAGACACTGATGGTATAATTTTTACCTTAACATAAAGAAAAAAATATATAAGTAATGTATTATTTCGGGTAAAAATTAAATTTTATCACAAGCGTGTAAATAGAAAAGAGATCATTTTATTATTGATACTATCAGATTGATGAGATGGAAAACTTTCGATTATATAATAGCATTCAATATTCCGGGAAATAATTGTATCCTCCAAAGTTATGCATGTCCCTGTGGTTGTGTTATATTTGTCACCTGTTGGTATAACTGTCCACGATTAAACATGTCACCTGTAATTAGTGACCGTTCAGGGTTATGCGTGTCATTTGTTCATATAACAGTCCACCATTATGCATGTCACTTGTAGTTGAGACCCTCCACGGTGATACATGTCACCTGTAGTTGTGACCCTCCTCGGTGATACATGTCACCTGTAGTTGTGACCCTCCACGGCGATACATGTCACCTGTAGTTGTGACTCTCCAAGGTGATAAATGTCACCTTTATATGTAACCGTTATGCGTGACATCTGCAGTTGTCACAGTCCACGATTATGCATGTCACCTGAGGTTGTGACTGCCCACGCATATCATGAATGTCATCTGTAGTTGTGACCATCCACGGCTATGCAAGTCACCTGTTGATACAACACACCAATGTTATGAATGTCATCTGTAGTCGTGGCCGTCCATTGTTATGCATTTTACCCGTTGTTGTGACCGTCCACGGATATGTATGTCATTTTCATATTCAGAACAGTATTAAGTTAACAAGCTAAAGCCTATAAGTAAAGGTGGAAAAGACTGATGGAAAGAAACTTTGGACTGCCACTGGAAAATTTTAGGATGTTGTGACGGCCGCAATTCGTTCTTCTCCGTTTTTTATTTATGAAATATTATAACTTCATAACGCACCAACGAAATGACAATCCGTATCCGCAAAACGAAGATGTGCTGAGCATCTCTGTGTTTGGAGCCTGGAAACCATTCCAGTACATATGATAGTAAATGAATTTTAACTGGTTATAGAACACACCCACTTATAGAGGAACTAACACGCAATCTGATAAAGCGATAACTCAACTTCATCATAGAATATAATGAAACTAAATCTAAATGTCAGAGCTAGCTCCGAATGAAGCCTAAACTTTAAATGTCAGGGTTGACTCTTAATGAAGCATGAACTAGTGTAGAAATTAAAATTGAAAAAAACATAAAGGTACAGTTATATAGCGCTTTAAGATTACCGATAGATGATAAATAATTAATGTAACTCGACAACAACTTATGACTGGGATATCGACCAATTTTGTCTCTAAGCGATGCATTTAAGGATTAAAGAATTAATTAAGAAATATACTAATATTAAACGATGATTAAAACACATTATCCCTTAAAACAGTTTTGCTTAAGTTTTGACACACACAAAATCATCAATAATATGGACTGGACAAAAACCCCTTAAATATTAAATTTACAACTGTCAGAAATATAGAAAAGGAAATAACAGAAAAAATGAAGTTATTTACAAATCCAAATGTCCGAAATTATTGAATTAACAAACATTTATAAAAAAAAAATTTAAATTTGCTGACATATTTGAATATATAAAACTAGGCACTATTATTGTGCGGAACAGGCTCATAAACATTTCATAAATTTTGGAAACAAAACCCTTTGATGCCCCTGACTATTTAAAGAAAAACGACGCAAAGAATTATTATGTTGATTTTTAATTAGAAACAATTATGTAAAATCTAGTGTTTGTTCAACAGTGAAATCACTGAATCAGAAAGAATAAAAGTAAAAAATTAACTTCGGCATTTTGTCACCGAAAAAGCTGACACAAATTTGTTCCCGGGGGGTTTGAAAGCTGAAAATTGGACCGAAGACGTAATATTATAATTGATTTAATAATTTATAGGTCGCGATTTGTCACCATTACTATTTATATTTTTAATTTAGAGTTTTCTGTACGGCGAGTGCCGAGTTCAGATCAAAACATGCCACTTCAAAGGGCTTTTTAAACTAGTAAATTAAAACTATACAGTACAAAATTTCTATAAATGACAGGTAATTGTCTTAGGACTTAGCTGTATTTTATTTTATTGATGTATGTTACGACAGTGCTACGTACGATAACGAAAACTGAGACACTATCACGCTTACAAAAAACCGACAAAAAGTTGACCTTTAGTCACGTGACTGAAGTCGTTAAAAATCGGCCATTACAGGCGTTTGCTTTCCTACTGTTAACAATAAATGACCTCATGGTATGATCTCATTTTGTTTAATGAGGCCCACAAATCGTCTTAGATACGGGGATTATATGGCTAGACAAATGGATTACACGTGTACCAGAATAAAGGTAAATGTCTCCAGATAACTTCCGACTTTCATTAGCCGTTAGGGAAAACTAATCACTTATGTCTTGAATAATAGATATATTTTTACGAAACGTTCTATTGATTTTCATAAGACATGTAGACATTATGTTGAGGACAAAACTGAGGCAAGAAGACAACAGAAGAGAAAATATTACAATTGTAAATAGATTTATGATAATAAAAAATCGTATGTCCAAAACAACAGTGAACAATTAGTAATTTCACATGCTCAACAGCTACAAGACAATCGGATTGAAATTATACACGTTTTTTTACTATTCTCTATACTATAACATTATACAGTTGGTGCGCCCATTCGTTTAAAATAAACACACTTTCGTATAAGAACTTGTTGTCTGTTTCTGAATCCTTGTATATGTTGTTATACTATTCATGTTCATTTCTGTTTGAATAAATGAAGGAGCTTAAATTGAACCAATTAACAAAAATATTTAAAAATGGTGGTATTGGTTTTTTTTTTTTGTTTAGATGTTGTTTAACGCCACTTTCAGTCATTTTCGGGTATATCATGGCGTCCAGTTTGTGTTGGGGGGAGGGAGAGAGCCATAGAATATTCCTGACCTTCGGTAGGAAAACCTTGACAATTAAGATTGAATTCGAGCACAGCCTGCCTTCAGTGAGACTCGAACCCGCAACCTCAGTGTTGACAGACACATGATCAATAGTAGACGAACTACCTTAACCAATCTGCCACAGAAAACCCTACGAATACGTGAAGGTATAATAGTGTCATCCTACTCATTTCGTCATGTGTGGATTATATTTTTATATCTATACATTATACATTGTGTGCGTTATTTAATAAACATTAAAATCCTTGATGCGAAATTACCGATTGCACCTGATAAGCATATATACATAAGCATACACGTTTTATTTAAAGTCGGATATAAGGAACAAATCTAATCTAAGCTCTGTAGAGCTTTTAACCGACAGATATTACTTTGGGGGATTAGTTTGAATGACGAGAATATGTCATTACTTAGCGATTCCAACTTTTTCGAAAGTAAATATATGTCCATATATATTTTCAAGTTGTAATACCCTTACATTGACGTTATCATGGTGTTTTATTGGTTGATGTACAGTAAGGGCGAGAATGTGTTGTAATCGTGTATAATTTGTATCGATTTATTTTGCAAATGTTTATTTGTTTTGTTTTGTTTTTGTTTTGTTTTTGTTTTTCTTCCTTTTTTTAAAGCTATGAATCAAAAAGTGATATAAATCTACGCAAAGGCTTATAATAAAAAATGAAAAACTAGAAATATTTTTTCAAAGTTTTATTTATGTCTTACCTTATCATTTATGTAATATTCCGTTTCTGTATCAGATGGCGGCGGTATCTTATCCTCCGATATTTCCTCATCACGCTGGACTGGAACCGCTCTCCTGCTGGGACTAGGACTATTTCCCATTCCAATTTAATGATAACACCTTTCGCTAAATAATCCTTTCCATATCCGAATAAATTGTATTACCTTCGTCAATTGTCTAGTGATCGATACATCTACCTGGTACATCAAAAATTCAGGTTGAAAATATAAAATTTCAATTTAAATGTCTTCTATATACGGATACATTAAACTCTTTGTAATACAAAATCTTAAATTTCAAGCGTTAAGTTGATATTTAAATAAGGAAAAAAACGCACACACGACGTAACACACACTAATAAAACCCAATAAGATGAGAAAAGGAACAGAAATTAAGTTAAAAATCCTTTCTAATTAGCACGAAAGGTGTTCTGAACACGCGATGTAACGAACGTAGGAACAAATATTATTAGTTTTACACGAACTCCTTATTAATTGTAAAGTAATAAGAGTGTTATGTAGGTAATTGTTGTCTACGACTACTTGACTATTTTTATTAATATTATTACTGTATGAATATACTTAATTGTGAAATAAAGTATATAGTTTTTGTCTGCTCGACATCTAATGTTTGCATTTTTTTACGTACAATGCTTGTATTTTGGCATGTTTTAATCAACATGCTTACAATGAAGATCAACTGTCTTACAAACGGATATAATGGTGTTATTTAAATATAAGATACATACACAAGCAAATGTTGTGCATACTAAAGTTACGTGGTCCCTTATGTGCTCAGTATATTTTAGCCTGATAAGACAATCGACCGGGTAAGATTATCTATAGATAAATATATAATAGTTTTTGATTCATATGTAATTATACACATATTTATAAATTTAATGTAGGCAGTTTCAGTTTACAATACTTGGGTGTTAAACAATTGAATTAAGTTTGTTGATGCCGTGCACACATACGTACACGTTTTCGCGATGTCTTTTATCTCAGAAGAAAGTAATTGTATCATTTTAACCATGATTGATTCTTTATCCGAATGGCTTATTTTAAAGCATTTTTCTAAATTATTTAATTTTATTTGCGGTTATTTTTCAAATGATGTTTCCACACCACTTAAAAATAATTAAGATATATTTTAGTGCATTACATGTAGCCAACCGATAATTTCGCTCACTGCTCCAGCTATCCGATCAAAGCAAAATCCTTTACTTGCTATTAACTGGATGTTAAAACTGAAATTTTATTTTAAATAAATAATAGTTTCAATTTTTGTATGTTTTATAACTGTTTAGTTTTTGCTAAGAGTGTTATTAAAGATATTGTGTGTTATCGTATCTCAGGCCATTGATTTTAATGTTGTATTTGGTTTATATTGTGTGTTTTTTCGGGTTGGGAATTTAACGCCACGTCAGTAATTTTTCAGCTATAATATGTCGTCTAGTTTTAATTAAAATGGGGGATCAATGTCCAGTGTAAAAACTCGAAATTTGGAAGGTAAACTGGCAATACTGTTCAATGATTGTTAGAACGAGTACTTGAAACGAATTCGGGCTAAACACAGCTCCACACAACAGACACGCTAGGTGGCTAACTTTCCAGGCCACTCGGACACAGAGGCCCACGACATGTACTGAAGAAATGCTCCATGTTCTATATAAACACTATCAATATACATAATGTTAAGATAACGAGCACCTTACAATCAGTTTATATAGAGAGGAAACTTTAATAAATTTTTAAGCATACGGTTAAGATTTATGTTTAGAAATCTCTAGTACAGCGTGACATCCGGGTTCACAATAATATCACTACAAGAAATGTTTGTATATTTTATTTTTCAATTTAAAAGAAAATTGTGTTTATTCGAAAAGTACAAAAAGTCAATTAGCCGTTAAGTCACTAATATCTATCCTGTCTTGACATGTACAGTTGTGTACAATAGTTTTCTTTGTCCGCATTTCTGTTTACTACATATTAAGACTTTTTAAGTTTATTTTAAAAGATTTTATATTTGTTGTACTTGTAAATATTTATGTTTTGAACAACAAAATCTTTAATTGAATCTAACTTTTTGTGGTTCATTTGTGTGTATTATTGGTATTAGGATAAGTGAACTCAAATGGATAAATAAATAAAAATAGTCTTTTGCCCCAGGAACAGAAGATATAAGTACAACAACAAAATAGGATTCATCCATGTAAGAAATGTGTCGTCTGGAGATATAAATCAATATAAATCAATTCAAAACAATTTAAAGAAGACCCGCTTTGTAGTTTTGACGCTTTGTACTCCATAAAACTTTGTCCAGTGGCTGTTATAATTGTCAGACTATTATGCCGTCCATACATAGAATTGATTTATTTTTCGTCTGAATATAGCCTTAGTAATGTTACATGACGTTAAAAAACAATTCAATAAATTAATTCGGGGAATTAAAACATGTGTCGTCTGCGGATGTAGCGAAGGAGTCTGCCAAGGAAGATAAAATACCACGTGGAACAAACTAACAGTTAAGAAGAGTTAAACTCCATAAATGATAGAGCAACAACAAAAAAGTCGACTCCATTGCTGTTTCAAGTGAAATCTTCACGAGGACACAATAACATTACACCCGATGACACAATAACATTACACCCGATGACACAATAACATTACACCCGATGACACAATAACATTACACCCGATGACACAATAACATTATACCCGATGACACAATAACATTACACCCGATGACACAATAACATTATACCCGATGACACAATAACATTACACCCGATGACACAATAAAATTACACCCGATGACACAATAACATTATACCCGATGACACAATAACATTACACCCGATGAAACAATAACATTACACCCGATGACACAATAACATTACACCCGATGACACAATAACATTACACCCGATGACACAATAACATTACACCCGATGACACAATAACATTACACCCGATGACACAATAACATTATACCCGATGACACAATAACATTACACCCGATGACACAATAACATTACACCCGATGACACAATAACATTACACCCGATGACACAATAACATTACACCCGATGACACAATAACATTACACCCGATGACACAATAACATTACACCCGATGAAACAATAACATTACACCCGATGACACAATAACATTATACCCGATGACACAATAACATTACACCCGATGACACAATAACATTACACCCGATGACACAATAACATTACACCCGATGACACAATAACATTACACCCGATGACACAATAACATTACACCCGATGACACAATAACATTACACCCGATAAAACAATAACATTATACCCGATGAAACAATAACATTACACCCGATGACACAATAACATTATACCCGATGAAACAATAACAATACACCCGATGACACAATAACATTACACCCGATGACACAATAACATTACACCCGATGACACAATAACATTACACCCGATGACACAATAACATTATACCCGATGACACAATAACATTACACCCGATGACACAATAACATTACACCCGATGACACAATAACATTACACCCGATGACACAATAACATTACACCCGATGACACAATAACATTACACCCGATGACACAATAACATTATACCCGATGACACAATAACATTACACCCGATGACACAATAACATTACACCCGATGACACAATAACATTACACCCGATGACACAATAACATTACACCCGATGACACAATAACATTACACCCGATGACACAATAATATTACACCCGATGACACAATAACATTACACCCGATGACACAATAACAATACACCCGATGACACAATAACATTACACCCGATGACACAATAACATTACACCCGATGACACAATAACAATACACCCGATGACACAATAACATTACACCCGATGAAACAATAACATTACACCCGATAAAACAATAACAATACACCCGATGACACAATAACATTACACCCGATGACACAATAACATTACACCCGATGACACAATAACATTACGCCCGATGACACAATAACATTACACCCGATGACACAATAACATTACACCCGATGACACAATAACATTACACCCGATGACACAATAACATTACACCCGATGACACAATAACAATACACCCGATGACACAATAACAATACACCCGATGACACAATAACATTACACCCGATGACACAATAACATTACACCCGATGAAACAATAACATTACACCCGATGACACAATAACATTACACCCGATGACACAATAACATTACACCCGATGACACAATAACATTACACCCGATGACACAATAACATTACACCCGATGACACAATAACATTACACCCGATGACACAATAACATTACACCCGATGACACAATAACATTATACCCGATGAAACAATAACAATACACCCGATGACACAATAACATTACACCCGATGACACAATAACATTATACCCGATGAAACAATAACAATACACCCGATGACACAATAACATTACACCCGATGACACAATAACATTACACCCGATGACACAATAACATTACACCCGATGACACAATAACATTATACCCGATGACACAATAACATTACACCCGATGACACAATAACATTACACCCGATGACACAATAACATTATACCCGATGACACAATAACATTACACCCGATGACACAATAACATTACACCCGATGACACAATAACATTACACCCGATGACACAATAACATTACACCCGATGACACAATAACATTACACCCGATGACACAATAACATTACACCCGATGAAACAATAACATTACACCCGATGACACAATAACATTACACCCGATGAAACAATAACATTATACCCGATGACACAATAACATTACACCCGATGAAACAATAACATTATACCCGATGACACAATAACATTACACCCGATGACACAATAACATTATACCCGATGACACAATAACATTACACCCGATGACACAATAACATTACACCCGATGACACAATAACATTACACCCGATGACACAATAACATTACACCCGATGACACAATAACATTACACCCGATGACACAATAACATTACACCCGATGACACAATAACATTACACCCGATGACACGATAACATTACACCCGATGACACAATAACATTACACCCGATGAAACAATAACAATACACCCGATGACACAATAACAATACACCCGATGACACAATAACATTACACCCGATGAAACAATAACATTACACCCGATGACACAATAACATTACACCCGATGACACAATAACATTACACCCGATGACACAATAACATTACACCCGATGACACAATAACATTACACCCGATGACACAATAACATTACACCCGATGACACAATAACATTACACCCGATGACACAATAACATTACACCCGATGACACAATAACATTACACCCGATGAAACAATAACATTACACCCGATGACACAATAACATTACACCCGATGACACAATAACATTACACCCGATGACACAATAACATTACACCCGATGAAACAATAACATTACACCCGATGACACAATAACAATACACCCGATGACACAATAACATTACACCCGATGACACAATAACATTACACCCGATGACACAATAACATTACACCCGATGAAACAATAACAATACACCCGATGACACAATAACATTACACCCAATGACACAATAACATTACACCCGATGAAACAATAACATTACACCCGATGACACAATAACATTACACCCGATGAAACAATAACAATACACCCGATGACACAATAACATTACACCCGATGACACAATAACATTACACCCGATGAAACAATAACATTACACCCGATGACACAATAACATTACACCCGATGAAACAATAACAATACACCCGATGACACAATAACAATACACCCGATGACACAATAACATTACACCCGATGAAACAATAACATTACACCCGATAAAACAATAACGTTACACCCGATGACACAATAACATTACACCCGATGACACAATAACATTACACCCGATGAAACAATAACAATACACCCGATGACACAATAACATTACACCCGATGACACAATAACATTACACCCGATGACACAATAACATTACACCCGATGAAACAATAACAATACACCCGATGACACAATAACATTACACCCGATGACACAATAACATTACACCCGATGAAACAATAACATTACACCCGATGACACAATAACATTACACCCGATGAAACAATAACAATACACCCGATGACACAATAACAATACACCCGATGACACAATAACATTACACCCGATGAAACAATAACATTACACCCGATAAAACAATAACGTTACACCCGATGACACAATAACATTACACCCGATGACACAATAACATTACACCCGATGAAACAATAACAATACACCCGATGACACAATAACATTACACCCGATGACACAATAACATTACACCCGATGACACAATAACATTACACCCGATGAAACAATAACATTACACCCGATGAAACAATAACATTACACCCGATGACATACGGTAAGAGGTTCACAAATGTGTGTTCTTTTATTTCTTTGAAACAGGAGGAAAAAAGAGGACATAAGCTTCAGACATGGAGGTGTCACATAAATAATAATTTGGTTATTTTGGACATGTTAAATGTAAAAGTAAGTCCAGCCGCCCCTCATGTAACTTTTGTTAAAACAACAGAGAAACGTACTTAAGACACAAAGCTAAGACCGTAAAAAAACTACATAAATGTCAGTACATCAGTTCAAACACAACGCTAACAATTAAAAACCAATACACAACTAGAACAAATGTGAGCACTGCTTCCCTATTACACAGATCAACATGTAAAATATCAGATGCAAAATGGCACTATTTGACAAAGTTTCTGTGGAAGCTGAATCAAATTCCATTAAGCGGCGAAGGTGGAGTGGAGGATATGAGATACCCCATCACTATATAGCCCCACCTTTTTAAGCGGGGTATAATGTGACAACTGATGCTTTTAACACAGAGTTGGGACTCTTATAGCATATGTTGTTTGATTTATATGTGTCCCCAAACGGTTTTCAAGAGAAACACCATGAAATCAATATAGATGATTTTTACAATTAAGAGACAAGACTGAAAAACACATAAATACTTGAATGCAAATAAATGTATGTTTAGAATGAATTAAAATTGCCTCCCCCAACTCCCACCCCACTTAGGCAGACATTGAGCGATGGATGAGAACCATTTCAAGAACGAACTACAACATTTCACATAAGGTCATAAAGTACGGCATAGTACAAATATTCAAATTTTTTTATGTTTTAAATTTACTGTAGCGAATAAAATATATTAAAACACGATTTAGCATAGATTTGGCAATAGATATATTCAGTTCTTTAAGCACCTACTTTTATTTTTGTTCAACTTATCTTATAAAATAAACGAAAAAATGCAGATATAGTTATTAAAATGCTAAAATGACCTTTTATGATATAATTTTATTTCAAATCGGCCGTTTAAATATAAAGAATATTCCCTTGGCTTTTGCCTGATGCCAAAAATGTATCTTTAACATAATGAATTATCAAATCAAATTTGATTTGATATAATTGCACTGTCAGAGAAATTACGATACGATGTAAATCAGTTCAATGATATGATTAAAACAAGAAATATGACTTTGTATAAGCTATTAAATTCTGCTAACCGATTGAATAAGTATGCACTTTAAGAGTTCGTAACGTAATAATATATGTATTTTTTCATTTTCTTGTCAATATCAAGCATGAAGAGGAGGATGGGGAAAATTAATTTTGATTACTGTGCATAAAATATGAAATGAACAAATTGTGACACACAATAACATTTGCAGAAAAGCTTTCAAACTATCTTTGTATTTGTATGCAACTCTTATTTTATTATCTATACCAAACAAAGATAAATGGGAGACATATTGTTTTTGTCTGGTAATTTACATCATCTTCTTTTTTTCTTTTCTTCTCCTTTAAGACTGATGTTTTCATCCAAATTTATTTGACACTGCAAATCGCTTACTAATACACGTTTAGGATATGTAAGATAGCTTTATCTACTGTTACATAACACTTTTAATTTTTAGGAGGTTTATATTGGGTTTTTGGTAAAAGAGGCAAAAGAAGGTCGACATATTGTGTGTTCGTCCGTGCAGCCATTACGAATCTTGTACGGGATATAACTATTTTAGGTAGGCTTTTTGATATTTGGCATGTGGGTAGATTATAACTTATCAATGTTTCGCATGCCATAGATGTTGATATTTAATTTAAAATTTGACCCCCAATGTCACATCATTGCCTTTTGAGTGACTGCTTCGTGTCAGGGATATTTAACTTCGAAATTTGACTCCCCCCCACCCACCCAGGATAACATCAATGCCTTTTTGGTCATTGCTTCGCGCCCGGTATAACTTTTAAAATAATTGTTTGACTGTTTGTTTGCTTGTATGAATGGTTTTTAATTTTAAAGAAGTAGGGTTCTGTCGGATAACGGCCTATAACGTACTATTTGTTTGCACAAATCGCCATATCAATCATCAAACTATTTTGATTGAAGAAAACCCAAAAGAGTGACAAAATAAATGTCGACGTTCGTACTTTCTGCAAAACTGAATTTTTATGTCACCGTCTAAAGGCGAAGGTGGCCTTCGCATTTGGGGCGTTGACATAAAAATAAAGACAATATTATATGACATCGTTAAAGGCAGGGTGTTTTGATTTGTGTTTGTTTTATTGTTTATCATTATTTATTATTCATTTATTAGAATTAACAATGAAAGAAAACGGGTAATTAAACCATAAATATAAATAATTGTAATAAAACAGTGTACATTTGTGTAAGTATTCTCTAACCAGTTTGGTAGATTCTTTTCTGTGTATCTTTAGGTGTCTACAGGGGTAATAAGCGATGAAAATTGTGTATAATTCGGTCAATGAAGGTAAATCTCGAGATCTGTTTGAATGATATAATATTGTCCTTAGTAACTACAAGTCTTACACGTTTTCCTTTTCTGTTTTTATGTAAAAGATTACTGTGGAATTTTCAAAATATTTGCAACCGATAATGTTAAAAATTATTAGACATAGGCAGTATTCGTGTTACAGTTATATATGATGTATTAATTCTTGAGATTTAACTCTCATTTGTACGCTAATTAACCTTAAATTTCTCGCTCTTAGTCTTTATTATAAATTAAAGCTGGACTAGTATATAGGTTCCTGATTGTAGGCAGCACATTTGATAATGTTTGCCTAAATACATACCTTATAATTTGTTTAAAAAAGTTTGACATCAATATAATGACTTACCAAGTAGATGGATTCGTTATATACTATTTAATTTCGACATGGTAGGAAATATTTGTACAAAATCTTGTTCGTTATGTGTTATTTGTTGATAGGTGAGAACTCATATGTAGAGCGTTATCGACATATAACACTGATTTCCGCTTAAGCCCTGCTCTGGGATTGTCTAAATGAGAGCATTTACTCTATGTTTAATTCCTCACTGACTATGGTTTTAAGATGAATTACAAAGCTGCTCCGCTGCTTGTTACCTTTTTCCACGTCTAGTAATAAGTGTCAAGAATGTATATATCATAGTCCTATTGTATTAACAATTGTAGACTTTTTGTATAATATTCAATGATATACAGACATTAGTTGTAAAATGTTATTGAAATGCCCCATGTGGAAGTATAAAACTAATCACTTAAGAAATACGTGGCTGTTTTCAATCGTGTCAAGGAACTTTTATTCATCGTGTCATTATAAAAAGATGAGCTGATTTTTTCCGTATCATTTTTTCAGTAAATGCGTAAAGAAAAATGATTCAAACTCCTAATAAATTGCAATTGAAAGAATAATTTTGGGGTCAGAAAAAACGTTGGATATATGTCCTTTGGAACAAAAACACTTCATACAGAAATATATTGTGCAGAAGCGTAAATTTTGCATTTATTTGTTCAAATTTGTGATGCCAGTACCTTTGGAACCTATTTTCAGATAACAAATGAAAACATTAGTTAAAACGATTGAATGTGTTAATGGACAAATATATGCCAAATAATGTTTTACTACACTATATTTGATACAGTGAGTTTTAAACGTAGCGATTTGGAAAAAGTCATCTGTATACGTATAGGTCTTAACTTGTTGATATCTTTTTTCATCGTGTCATACTTCTTCTCACCAAAATGATAGAAGTCGGTTGATCGGTGTGTAGTAGTTTATTGTACGTTGGTTAAACGATAAAAGATTTCCAGAATAATCCGATGAAAATATCCATTAAGTTAATGCACACGATACTAATCACGAGAGATTAAATCGAAGTGATAGGCTATTAATAATTAATTAAAGAAAGTTCATAGACATGAAGACCGATATATCCATGCAGAGGCGTGGCTAGCCCAAAATGAAGTGTAAGCTATATACTAGTATTATGATTGGCTGGAAAGGGATCGTGAAGCAAAACTCTCCACCTGGTAAGAGGTGGTTCTACAGCAGTGAGTAATTAAGAGGGCCGCTCAAGCCCCCCCCCCCCCCTCACACACACACAAAATAAAAGCTCTGTTATTAATCACACCGAATTCGGTATTTTGGTCCGTTACTGACAATTAAACCCCGTAGGGAAAAAAACTGATTTCCATAAGTAACACTTTGATGTTTGAATATTTTTTTTTCATAGAAAGTAGATTGTCACTTTTTGGGCCACGCTGTGTACGGGTTGCCACTCCTCTGACATGCGTATATGTATGCAATTCTGTTAAGTAATTTTAGGTATTTTAAGTCTTGCATTATTAAGCCGAAACCTTTTATATGTCAGAAGAAACAGTTTCTATAACAATTTACAGAAGAAGACATTAGAATGAAGTTTTTTATTCCAAAAGCCTCAAATTATGCGATGTTTGTTTTTGACAGTCTGCATCTTTTGAACACAGTGTTTAGAATGTCTTAATATGGCCAGTTTGTAAAAATATATCAATTATTGGCTTTAATTACATGTAGTAGAAAGGCAATTAATAGGGTGTTCTAATAATATCTTCTATACCTCATACACAGTTTATATAACGTAGATTTATTTCAAACACTTACTGCTTAAACAACTTTCCAGTTAACGTTAAACTTTGACAATTCAATAATTTTAAGAACGCTAACCTAAGATGGTCTTGTTGGTGGAAAAATTGGGGTTGGAAAGTTTGTTTTCGTATGCTTTCGGAATATTAATATCACGTGATTCGATATGATAGACCGGGTACCAGACTAGTGTTATAATTAGGATCTTGTTTATTCACGTGATCCTATCTTGACTGATTAAACTTCCTGGTGGCCATGTTAACTAGTTTAGGTATGAATCAATATTTTTTAAAGACGTTTAATAATTTTAATTTAACACACTATCCCTCCTTTCCACGCCATATAAACGTTAGGCGACCGCGGATGCCCTGCGAAAAATATATGGTCCATGATTTAGATCGTTTACTGTAATCTGCTTTGTTCGCTGACGTTATAATTTTTCTATGTAATTTAAAATCACAATGGCTTGACTTTTAAGGTGAGTAAGATGTTGGTACAATTAGCATTGAAGTCGGGCTCTTGTGTTTACAGTTTAACTTGATAAATATCATTTAAACAAAGACAGTTGATACGAAAATGTTGCACAAAAAAGAGAACATGTCTATGAGAAAACCATGCAAATATCAAAATTTTGTCCGGGAGCAACGTTTTAAAAATAACAAAATGTGTTATGTGTTTGAAAGATATCTACATAAAAAGTCATAAACCACATGTAAAAACCAATTCTTCCGACTGTTCTATATTTAGAATCAATGCTTTCTATTTTTAGAATAAATTTTCCCAGAATAACGTGGTTTTAATACTGTAAAAATCACCTTGTCTGTAGCATTTTTCAAGAAATATAGTTAATATATTGTCATAAATCTCATTGAAATGGACAGTTTAGAGTTGTATTAAACTGTATAAATGTTGACTTAATTAAAATCAAAGAAATTGGCACCGTGCCAAGTCCTTGATATATTAACTTAAAAATGGATTCGGCAAGACCCCGTTTTTATAAAGCTATAGTCTGAAAGTGAACACCTAAAAGTATCTGTTGTTTGCTGCAAACTGTCTACCTAGGACCCAATTCTCATGAATTTAATTATCTAGCTTTACAATTTACTATTCGATGTTCTTTTTATTGCTTTGTAACAGGAGGTCTGAGTAACTATGCGCGTTGCTCATTCCTGCTGAATACAAAATGGTCCTATTTAGCCCAAAAATCACCAACAACAAAAAGAAACACAAATTTGACGTCGGATGCTGAGTAATGGCTTCAGTAAGGCAAAGCCTCAATTATGCTTTTAGACCATTTGTATTTGCATACCAAGTTCGTTCCTCAGGGATTTGAGCTTGTAGGATGTTGGCATTGGAAATGAAAATGCAAGCAGGTTTAACTTTTAATAGTGTGATAACATAACAATTGTAAATAAATAGCAAAAATATAAGTAGCAGGTATCAAAGAACAAAAATTATTCCCCGTACTGACATCGGAAGTTTAAGTTTATCAGTCAAAAATGATATTGAAAAATTTAAATAAAAAAATCTTTTGACTTTCCAAAATAATTTTAAAGATCTCCAAAAATAGAAATGACAGTCATTTTCTAGGACAAATTAGTTGTCCTATATTATGACTCCAGAAAGCAGAATTTATGTGGTCGTACCTTACTAATTAGTAACAAGATTATCGACAATTAATAACAAATCTGAAATAACACTTATTCAAAAATAAAAATTATCTTTTCAAAGGTGCGAATCAAGATCTAACTTTACTAATTTAATCAAAAATGAATATAAAAACTGTAAACAAATGAAAAATTTCAAAACATGTCTTTTATCTTACTCAAATGTAAACTTACTTGAGACTTGAAATGCATAAGCACTTTTAAAACAGGAAATATGGAAATTAAAGGGAGACAATTGAAAATAAAACAGAAAATTAAACAATCCCGCTACAGCTTGAAGTTGGTTAAATTTTTAATGGAATATTGACTAATTTTCATACTTATGTCGAACAAAAACTGACTGTAAATAGTTAGAATGTTGTTATTTTTTATATAAATACTTTAAAAATAAATAATTTTCATCAGAAGCATCTTCAAAATTCAAGTCCTTTAGCCAAATTATACAGAAAAAAGAAACTTATACATATGTTCCTGGTAGAAAATACTTTCTGAATATAATTTTATTTGCTTTTCATAGCAAATTATTTCCCTACACGTAAGTTAACAATAATTTTTTATCCAAAATGTTGGAATTTACATCGTTTATTTAACTATCCTTTTTGGAACCGCAAACCTGTATTACTGTGGTTATCTCCCTTGTCTGTACTCTCTATTGTTTTCATTGGATACAAATGATGGCGGTGTCGTATTAATATCAAGCTACCCATGAAAATTAGCTACCGGAAGTAATTGGTAGTAAATTTTAATACCGCGAAGATATTAAAAATTGACTACCTATGAAAACAAGCTACCGTATACATAAACGTATAACATTTATCTCCCTTATACCGTGAGAAGAAGTTAGATTGGTCGAGGTATTACAAAATTTATTTTAAAATATTTATTTCAACAAATATTTTCAGCAACCTTATGTATTTTTATTAATAAATTTAATAACAAAGTTAAGGTTTACATAGTATGGTCACCCAAATTTTACATGCCGAGAAATAACTCAAAGTTTTTATACCCCTGCAAACTTGTTTTTTTTTAGTTTTTTTTTGGGGGGGGTATATAGGAATCACCCTGTCTGTCTGTCTGTCTGTCTGTCTGTCTGTCTTGATAAAATTTAATGAAACTTAGCATAAAGGAAGTACATTATATGTAGATGTGCATGAAGGATTTTTGGGGTCATTATCCTATTCATGGAATGAATTTCCGGTGCATGTCAAAAGATGGCAGGAAGAAAAAATAGTCCCAATTTTCTCTTTTGTTTCTGCTTTTGCTTATAACTGCTATTGCTTAAGAGTTGGATATTTTGAAAGGTATGGCATTACTGTAGAACAAGAATATATTTTTTGCCAGTCAATGTCTTTACAGTGGAAGTACTTCCTAAAGTGTGTAATGTGTTACAATGACCACAACATTGAAATGAAAGTAGAAAAACCATTCTTAAACTTTAAGGTAAAATTCCCGAAAAAAGTCCGTGGACAGGTATACTTTTCTCTCCATTTTTATGTAATTTAGCATTATAGGTGTTATGCCCCATATATGAAATTTTAAGTGAAAGAAAGATGTTTTTAATAAACAATTTTGATGTCTCGCCCGTTCAGTTACTTTTGCTCAGGCCATCCAAAAGGATAATGACCTCTTTTATTGACCTCGGATATCATTAAGGGGAGATAATTGGAAATTGGAATTGGAAAAGCAAAGCGGGGGTTATCGCTTTGTGAGCGTGCTCAGTCCACACTTGTTTTATTAAAAGTTATCCCGCCGTGTAATTAGTATTAATTATCATGCAAATGGCTTATCTGTAGCAAGACATAAGAGTTCGTTACGCCTAAGGGCAATATATTTTACCCCGATGCACTTCTTTTTATGGGTTAATTGATTATTAAAAATAGCAAGACAAAGATGACTTTCATAATGCGAAAGCTAGATTTTCGTACTCTTTATGTATATTTTTTAGTTTTGACTAAACTAAAAGGGAAATAAAACATAGTACAAAATTTTGGGTGTATATTTTTTTCAGTGATAATATTGTTAGAGTTTTAATTAACTTACAAATATTTTTATGAGGTTTTAGTTAAACAGCCATCATTTTACACGAAATGTTCTTTATAGGTCATGGTCTGCTTTTGGCCTCCTGAATTATGGTAGGTCATGTTTTATATTTATTCTCATTAGAAAGTTAACATTATGTATAATACATTTTGATAAAATGCGTTTTAATCTATTTGCGATTGTAATAATATTTACTTGTAGCCTATATCTCTGGAAATAGGAATTAAAGAATGTATATATATGTATTTAGTATACTTTACATGATACATTAAAAAGTTTTGACATCATGTACACTTTCTAAGAAATGAAATAAACTATAGTATAACTTAAAAATAAGTACTATCTTTAAAAGATAGTCGACGCATTAATTCTTAGACAGGACATATAAAGTAGAAAATCAACTATAAGTAAACACTTTAAAAAAGTATCGAAAAAAAAAGAAACATTAATTAATGTACTATTCCTGATACTTGAATATAATGGAGAATAATTTATGTCAGTTTATTAAAGATTCATTAATGTATGGAGGGGTCAATAAATAATTAAAGGCTGCGAATTGTATCCAAAAAATATAACATTTTACTATAATATAACCAGGTATCTTCTTTATGAATTTATCTTGAACTTTTCAAACATGATATTTTTTCAGTTATGTGTGTATAAATATTAGCCTTGACATAAACAAGAAGAAATTAGAGATACATGTATTTTGTTTTGTTAAAATTTTATTTATAACAGTGATGCGGTTTATAGTTTATGCAAATAAAAAAATAAAACAAAGACAAAATTATTTGTAAATATGTGAAAATGTTGTGTGCCTTTTCTATAATATTCAACATATTAAAGTTAAGAAGGATCTGATATCGAAACTAATTATGTTAGTAACAAAATGAGTTTTTGTAATTAGAGCTTCATCTCCTGACTGCACGAGAATGGCGACGTGCGCAATGAAGGCTGTTTCAGAAGTTGAAAAAAAAACAATGTGAATATATACAAACATGTATTTAAAAAAATACTCACCCGTCTATATAAATATATATGTATTTCATGTGTCTTATTTCTTTTCTTGCAACAATTTACGCACTTCATATATGCTATTTTTACTCGAAAACAAAGTTACTTAATTACCAAGTTAAAATTTAAAAACGCCAATCAGCTTAGTTTCATATGTAGAAAAACTTTTTAAAATAATTTACTACTTTTGAAATGAGAACTTCTATGTAAGATATTTTAATTAGAATGGAGACAGGAACATAAATTGTCAACTGAATCTTTCAACTGACCACATGTAGGCTATTCCCCACAAAAAGGCCCGGGGGTGCGAAACTGTATGCACATTGTATAGGTGAATGAGGTCCCACTAAATAATTGTAATTTAACCATAAATAAATTTTTCTTTTAATACTATTGGCCGAATCCGTACAGTTACAAAAAATGTGTAATCAAATATCCGAGTCTCGTTCGCTGCCAATTACCAATTACCCATATAAATACTTTTGTGTTACATCACTGGCTTGAGGGTAGTTACATTGCCGACGGTTAACGAAACATATACTTATAATACTGGGACCATACTGGGAGGGTTCCCAGTGCTCGACCCACATAGCAGCCCAGCGCGTCCCCGGGTTGGGGAGACTCGTTGGGGGGGGGGGGTTTGTCAGGTCATAATACGGAAAGCCTGACCGCGGACCGTGGTGGGAAACGTGTTTGGAGAGTGCCACGCTCCTTGCACGATAAAGACCCCTTTTGTAGATTTCGAAAAAGAGTAGGCTCATTGTAGCCGCTACAAAAGGCTAAATTTTCCGCCCCTACCCAAAAATCCATACTTTTCCAGTGGCAGTAAAATTGTATTTCCTGTGACCTATCCCACCCCCATTTTCCATTGATTTATTGTTTGTTAACTTGTTCCCGTCCTGAATATAGCTGAAATACTGCTCGCTGGACGTAAAGCAGACATCCAATCAATATAATACTGTGTTTGTAAATTGAAATAAAGGAAAAAAAAAAGAAAAAAAAAGACCTAAATAAAGTGCGCAAAAATTACACGACGTATGGGTTTTATCATGTAATTATCATATATTTATTCTAAATTGGATTCCCTAGTTTAAACCAATCCCCCCCAATTAAGGCCACCAGTTGTTTTAATAATTGAGAAATGCATATGAGGATGCTTTCAGATCAGTGATCACACAGTAGACTTTTTTAGTATTTTAGTCCAATCAGAATGCAAGTGCAACTTGTGTTCAATAAGAAGTTAGTGTCATTTAGTTCAATGGTCACAATACAAAAATTTATCGACTGCTTCGGAAAAACTCTATATCATGATTATTAAAAAAAGAATAAGATATCTAATTAAGTTAATAATATCTATTGTCATTGGATACTAAACAACTAAAGATACGTAACATTTTGGAATATTTCTTAAAATATCTTAAAATATATATATTTATTTGACACTGAACATCTTTGTATCGTTACATAATCCTCTAGACTTATATAACACTAGAAATGGCCAACAAGTCGGCATCTAACTTAACATATTGTCGCCTGAAGAGCTGCAGGAAGCTATGAAAGCATTAGCGACAAGACAGAGGACAGATTTTTTTCACGGTTTTTTAGACTTGGAGAGCGCGTGGGTCGGAGCGTGGGACCCACGCTCACATTAATTTCTACAAAAGCTTTGGACGGCAGGTGATTCTCGGGCTAGAAATAGACATAGTACATGTGTACTAGCGTATACTATATAGTCTGTCCCTGGCCAATACATACTAATCAGACGGTAATCTAACTCGACATTTTATTAATATACAAACGACTGAGTCTTGTGACAACTTTATAAGCGGATTTCTGAAGAATCAGAAATACAGGGTTAATACCAAATATTTATATACGTCTACAATATAAATATATATTATTTATATATTTCAATAAAATTTTTGCTTCAATGATTTTTCACTGTAAAGAACGTCTAAACCTTGGGTGCTCGTGGGAAACACTTAGTGGTAAAAATTTTGAAAAACTAAATATTCATTTTTGTGTTTCGGCATGGGTATAAAAAGTCTTCAAATTTAATGAGTCCCCAACTGAGAGAACAGGCCATTGGTAGACTGCAAGATGGGGAGTCCGCTAGAGTTGTAGCCAACGCCTTGAACTCTACTACTAGGACTATTTACTACAAACACCACGAATAATCGGCCACAAGTTACTACGCCTCGCCAGAAAACAGAAATTTTGTTCACCATTTGATGAGTCGGTTCACCACAGCTTCCGAAACTGTAAGACATTATCTCGGAACAAACTAGCGACCAATTAGTGCTAATACTGTTCATCTTCGAATACACCGCAGCTGTCGTCAACACCAGATGTCATCGTCCAAATACAGGGCCTGTTGTAACACCCTGACACGGACATGCACGCTTTTAATTGGTTTGCAGCAACAAAATTGACATAATTAGAAATGACGTTACATCATCTTTTCTTATAAAACCTTTAGTGCATATCTAAAAAGCAGATGATTGCTAAGGGGTTTTTGAGAGAGAGAAGTGTAAAGATGGGAGAGACACAGCAGCTGAGGGGAGGGAGAAAGGAGTAGATGGAAGGGCGAAAGAAGCAGAGGGGAGGGAGAAGGAATTCCCTGTTAAGGTGGAATCGTAAAACTTGGTACAGCTATCTTTCAGAACTTTGACTCAGAAAGATGCAGTCTAACAGCTGCTAGATAAATCGACCAACATATCATGCCACATTTCGCACGTCATCAAAACAAGACATATTGGCATGATAACGCACGTGCGCATACAGCAGGGGCAACAAGGGATCTCTTACAATATATTACCCAAGAAAATATAGATGCATTTCATCTCGTTGTCGGATAACTGTTGTTTTTGTTTGTTTTATGTTTTGTCACAAACACCAGTTTAATGACAATAAAAATGAATTTAACTAAAATTATAATGATAACAAAAGTGATTAATGAAAAGAAGATGCTTCATAATATTTATGAAATATTTCAAATCAAAATCAGCTACCTTATATCCCTTATTGCCACAATATATCTCATTGTATGACGAACGTATTGGAAATTTTATCTATAAAAATCGACTACGATCATTTGATTAGTCGACCTTACATCTCTTGATTGTATGATACAGATATCAGAAACAGGCTGCGAGTCTAGGGTATGATATAGGTTGTGTGATATCAAAATAGTTGAGCCGTCTCTTAAACGTCTCATCAGGCTAGAAATGTAAAATCAGCTACAAGTAGACATATTGTCTGATAGATGTATCAGAAAGACGTCCCATGAAAATCATCGTTTCACAGAAATATCAGAAAGATGTCCATGAAAATCAGCTACTTTACATCTATACGTTGTATTACAAAGATATCAGAAAGATGGCCCATGAAAATCAGCTACCTTACATCTTTACATAGGATAACAGAGATACCTGAAAGATGTCCCATGAAAAACAGCTACTCTACATCTATACATTGTATAACAGAGGTATCACACAGATTACTCATGAACTTCAGCTACCTTACATCTATTTATTTGCATAACAAACGTATTACAAAGATGACCCAAGAAAACAGCTACCTTACCATGTATAACAGAGGTATCAGAAAAATGCCCCATGAAAACCAGCAACATTAAATCTGTACACAGAATACCAGAGGTATCAGAAAGGGGTCCCATAAAAAAAAACTACCCAACATGTATGCATTGTATTACAGAGACATCAGAAAGATGACCCATGGAAATTTGCTACTTTACATCTTTGCACAGCATAACAGAGTTATCAGAAAGATGTCCCATAACAAACAGCAACCATACATCAAAAACTTGTATTACAGTGGTATTACAAAGATTAGTCATGAAAATCTTCTACCCTACATCTATATATTTGCGTTACAAATGTATTGGAAACATGATCCATGAAAATCAACTACTTTACATCTATACAATGTAAACAGAGGTATCAGAAATATGACCCATGAAAACCAGCTACCTTACACCTAAACATTGCACAACAGAGAAATCAGAAAAATGACTACTGAAAATCAGCTACCTTACATCTTTGTATTACATAACAGAGGTACCAGAAGGACGTTGCATGAAAAACAGCTACCTTACTTCTTTGTATAGCATAATAAGAGTTATCGGAAAGATGTCCGGTTAAGAATCCGCCACCCTGCATCTTTATATTGTATTACAAATGGAGTACAAAGATGACCCATGAAAATTAGCTACTTTACATCTATACAATGTATAACATAGGCATCAGAAAGATGACCCATGAAAATCTGCTATCTGACATTTTTGCATAGCATAACAGAGATATCAGAAAGATGACCCATGAATAACAGCTACGCTACACCTATACATTGTCTAACAGAGGTATCACCAAGATGACTCATAAAAAACGGCTTCAATGCCCCAATACATTGTATACAAGAGTCTCAGATAGATGACACATGAAAACCACCTACCTAACACCTATACATTGTACAACAGAGATATAAGAGAGATTACCATGAAAATCAGCTACCTTAAATCAATACAATGTGTAACAGAGGCATCAGAAAGATGACCCATGAAAATCAGCTACATAACATCTTTTAATAACATAATAGAGGTATCAGAAAGATGTCCTATGAAAAATAGCTACCCTACATCTATACATTGTATTAAAGAGGCATCAGAAAGATAACCAATGAAAATCAGCTACCTTACATTTGTGCACAATATAAGAGAGGTATCAGAAATATGACCCATAAAACAGTTACCCTATATCAAGACGTTATATTACAGAGGTACGTGATACCTCTGTAATATAACGTCTTGATATAGGGTAACTGTTTTTATGGATCACAAAGAATATTCATTAAAATCAGCTCCCTTCAAACTATTCAATGTATCACAAGAGTATCATAAAGATGTCCTATGAAAAACAGCTACCCTATATCTATACATGGTATTATATAGGTATCACACAGATGACTTGCAAATCTGCTAC
This sequence comes from Limnoperna fortunei, assembly GCA_944474755.1. Taxonomy (NCBI): domain Eukaryota; kingdom Metazoa; phylum Mollusca; class Bivalvia; order Mytilida; family Modiolidae; genus Limnoperna; species Limnoperna fortunei. The sequence continues at coordinate 59,856,993 of OX104122.1, read as the reverse complement.
CCTACATTGATATATTGCATTACAAATTTAGTAGAAAGATTGCTTATGAAATCAGTGTATAACGGAGGCATCAAAAAGATGATCCACGAAAATCAGCCACCTTGCATCTTTTCATAGCATAACAGAGGTATCAGGAAGTTGTCCGATGAAAAACAGCTGCCTTGCATCTGAGGAATAACAAAGGTTACTAGTGAAAATCAACTACCTTTCAGCTATTTAATGGTTCACAGAGGTATCATATAAAGATGTCCCATAAAACAGCTACTCTACATCAAAACTTTATATTACAGAGGTATCACACCGATGACTCATGAAAAACAGCTTCATTGCCACTATACATTATATTCAAGAGTTTCAGATAGACGATAAAACCACCTGCCTAACACTTATATTGTACAACAGAGATACAAGAGAGATGACCATAAGAAACAGCTACCTTACATCTTTGCATAGCAAAATAGAGGTATCAGAAAGATGTCCTACGAAAAACAGACAACCTACATCTATATATTATATTACAGATGCATCAGAAAGATGACCCATGAAAATCTGCTACCGTACATTTTTGCATAGTATAACAGAGGTATCAGAAAGATGTACTATAAAAAACAGCTACCCTACATCAAACAGATGTTTTGAAAAATGAACCATGTAAATCTGCTACCTTACATCTATAAATTGAACAAGATATATGAATGAGATGATCATGAAAATCAACTACCTTACATCTATACAATATACAACATAACATAGGTACCAGAAAGATTATCGATGAAAATCAGCTAACTTGCATCTTTGCATAGCATAATAAAGGAATCAGAAAGATGTCCTATTAAAACAGCTACCATCCATTTATACATTGTATTAAAGAGGTTTCACCAGGATTACTTCAGCTACCCTAAGATATAAGAAAGATGACCAAGAAAACCAGCATCCTTGCGCCTATAAATTGTATAAAATTCTCCCAGAAAGATGTCCCATGACAATCAGATAACTTAAATTAATACATTGTATGAAAGAGGTATCACAAAGATAACCCATTAAAACCAGTTACCTTAAATATTTACATAGCGTATCAGAGGTATCAGACAGACTAGTCATGAAAATCAGCTACCATACATCTATATACAGGGGCTGATCCAGGAATTTGTGTTAGGGGAGGCGTAAAAGTTCGGCGAGGGGCATGGGGGCCGCTCAACAGCTCCGGGAATCTAAGCATTTGGTAGCCATCCAGACAAAGGTTTCTAGACTAGTTTTTTTTAAACTTTTGCCCCTTCTTTTAGCTGGCTTTATTTTTCAACTATGACCATAAAAAATGAACTCCAGTTGAAAACCGAAAAAGGAATAAAGGAATGAAGGTGTCCCCGGGAAGGAACTCCGGTTTATTCGACGCGTTTACTCGTTTTCTCATTCCTCCTTTTCCTTTTCTCTCGTTTTACCCACTCGTTCTCTCGCTCTCTCTCTCTCTCTTTATTTAGGGGGGGGGGCGTACGCCCGATACGACTTTCCTTGGATCCGCGCCTGATATATTTGCATTACAATTGTTTTGGAAACATGAAACATGGAAATCAGTTACCTTACATCTATACGATGTATAGCAGAGGCATCAACAAGATGACACATGGAAAGCAGCAACCTTGCATCGTTGCATAGCATAATAGATGTATCAGAAAGATGTCCTATTAAAAACAACTACCGTTCATCTTTACCTTTTACAACAGAGATGTCAGAGAGATGACATTGAAAATAAGCTACCATACATCTATACAATGTATAACAGAGCCATCAGAAAAATGACACAAGAAATAAGCTCCCTTACATCTTTGCATTGAATAATAGAGGTATCAGAAAGATGTCCTATGAAAAACAGCTACTTCACACCTATACATTTTACTATAGAGGTATCAGAGAGATGACCATAAAAATCACCTACCTTACATCTATACAATGTGTAACAGAGGCATAGGAATTATGACCCATTAAACCTTAAATCTTTACATAGCATATCAGAGGTATCAGATAGATGTCCCGAGAAAAAAGTTATCTTACATGTATACATTGTATTACAGAGGCATCAGAAATATGACCTATGAAAATCAGCTACCTTAAATCTTTACACAGCATATCAGAGGTATCAGAAAGATGTCCCATGAAAAACAGCTACCCTACATCTACATATATTTTTATTACAGAGGTATAATAAAGATGTCCATTGAAAATCAGCATCCTTACATCTATACAATTTACACCAGAGGTATCAGAAACACTACCCATGAAAAACCGCTACCCTATATCTATACATTGTATTACAGACGTATCACAAAAATGATTCATGAAAATCAGTTTCTTTACACCTATACATTGTACAACAGAGATACAAGAGAGGTGACCATGAAAATCAGCTACAATAAATCTATAGAACGTGTAACAGAGGCATCAGAATATGTCCCATACAAACAGCTATCCTACATCTATGCATTGTAATACAGAGATATCACATGGATTACTCAATAAAATCAGCTACCATAAAGCTATACAATGTATAACAGAGGCATCAGAAAGATGACCCATGAAAACAATCTACCTTAAAACTTTACACAACATATCAGGGGTATGAGAAAGATGTCCCATGAAAAACAGCTACCCTACATCAAAACATTGTATTATAGATGTATCACATGGATGGCTTATGAAAATCATCTACAGTCATATATTTGCATTACAAATGTATTAAAAAGGTGACCAATAAAATATCAACTACCTGACATCTATACCTTGAATAACAAAGATATAAGAAAGATGAAAACCAGCTTCCTTGCGCCTATGAATTAGATAACAGAGTCTCAGAAAGATGTTTCATGACAATCCTTGTTCTTTAGGATGGCGTCAAAGTGGACTTGGGACCCATGAACAACATTTTTTACTTTTTTAATACAAACATAGAACGTTTACCTGATATGTTAACAGTATATTTTGACGCCTTCCTTCGAAAATTCTGTCGCTTAGCCTAAGTCCTTTTCCAGTTAGTCTATTTGGCAATGTTTGTTCGTCATAAAAATGCAGTTCTTCGTGTTCAGTTGGATCCATTGTTAATAGTGATACATTTTACCGATTCGATTTAAAATTGGACTTTATTGTGTTCAGCATGATAACGGTGCATCTCATTGGATAATTCCATATACTAAAGTGTTTAGATTGACACTAATGGTTTGAGGTGGAGCTAAAAGTATCCGCAAATTGAAAACAAATCCTTCCCTGCATTCAAATATGATGATTGCATATATGAAACAATATAAAAAAAATCATAATACATTGGGCGGGGTGAAGATATTGATCACCTCCAAGAACTAGAAATGAATTAGAACCCCTAAAATCTACAACACAAAATTTTCTGCAAAAAACGTTGATAAATTTATTAGATTTCATTAATACAAATGTTTATGAATTTTTTAAGAAAAAAATGTATCCTTTAGTCAGATTTTACCTTTAAATAGATAAAACAACTAATTAAGGTAAACAACGGAAACTAAAACAAAATATATATTTAACCATATCGAATAATTTTCAGTTTGTTGCTCAATTCCTTAAAAAGTCTTCAATATAAAGGAAAGTGGACTAACATTTTAGTTAATTTAATTTAAACATATTTTAGTTGTTAATAACAAAATGGATTGGACACACGTAAATACATACTTATAAAGTTCTCTCCGCATTACAAGTATATACATATACTAAAACAAAGTAGATCACAAGATAGAAAAACTTGTACACAATTTCAAATAAACAAACGTGAGAAATAATTACAAAAAAATCAAAATCAAAGTCAATGTCAATAGTGGCTGAAGATGTTTCCGTTTGACTCTGATCACTACATCGCACAATTAAAAATCTTTTGGATCTCTTAACATATTCAAACACGTCTCCTAAAATACTTAAATGTTTTTCATAAGAAAGTTCTAAATTGCCACTAGTAAGCGTATGCAAATCAATATTAGTTTCCATTTGGTAGTCATCTTAGACAACCCGCATAAGATCTAAACTGTGGTTGTTATATATGGGACAATCAAAGAAATAGTGGTTTGCATCTTCAATACGAAGACCGCATAAACAGGATGGATTTGAAATAAGGTTTGATCTGAATAAATCGTAATAAAGAAAGGATGTTGAGCATCTTAGTGTGTTAATACATGTATTATGTTTAATTTTCGGGGGCCATATGCATAGTGTCTTGGCACTACCCACAAAAAAGAATCTTTTCTGAAAGCATTTTTGAAGGTACAAATAGAGTTAACATTTCAGATCAATTCTATTCCATTACCAAATTGTTTTTGGAATAAATGATTGATTAGTGAGGGAAGTCTACAGTACGGTAATATTATGTCATCACCATTTCGCAATGGTTAAGGACTTAAACTTTGAACTTTAGTGGGAACGATTCTCCTTACGTATTGAAGGACATTTCAAAAATGGTTTTGTATTGTATGAAACATTTGTAATCTTTTAAAATTTTAGTAAACAGACCCAAGCCAGGTTATAGAGTATAACCTGTTTAGAAATGTGCAATGTTCCTTGCAATTTAATTTTAACTATAAATCTAAACAATTCTAATGGTAAAAAGATCGACGACGTCGTGAGACTATTTGAATTTTAACGGCGTAAGAATTTGTCATGTTATATCGTATATGGGTTGCTCCATTTGAATCAGATAATCATATTTCAGCTTACAAAGCAACTTTTAAAAATAATATTCTAAAAAAACTTAAATAAAAATAAATATAATCTTTATCAATAGTATGAATCAAACATGCCGTGAATGATGGCAGGCTCCTTCCAAACAATATATCCGGTATACACTACAACTAAAACAGCCGTCAATACTGTCGGTTAACAGGAAGTCGGTGAGCGAAAGAACTGAAATCGAATCCCACGTTATGGGAGGCCATGCTGATGCTGCATACCAAATTTCAAGAAAATGTGATTAGTAGTTGCTGAGAAAACTGTAACGAAAATTTTTTTCCCCGCACGCCCGCCCGCCCGCACGCCGCCCGCCCAACATTCACGATACTATAACCCGGATTTTCACTGTGTGAAATCCGGTCAAAAATCAAACATTCTGCAGATTTATATTTCGTCGTAACGTGTAGTTCAGGAGCGTGAAGACAGGTTCCTGTTGGGTAGGGATCTGAATTCTTACCATTTCATAATATAAAATGCAACCACATTATGTTTACAAATACAATCCGTCCTATTTTACACACCACTCTTTGACACAATGTTATCACAGGACCTACAATATTGTAATTACATTATATGTGGCATTATTGTATTATATAGCTCTTGGTTTACACTCAGGAATGTCAATCCATATCATTTCAGGCCAGAAAACAAGAAAACAAGAGGTCGCGAACAAACTGAAGACCATATTTCCGCCCCAAATTATGCGTCCAAATTAGATGTTTACTCTTTGTGATATGACTCTATTACTTTGATATAATAAACAGGTCCATATTCCGATCTATCCTTTTCAGATAGATGACATGGCTTACAAAGTCTTTTTATTACTAAAATATGGTACTTTATTTTAATTTCATTTTCTCGCTAGACGTTAGACGAAAATAAATCAATCTAATAACATTTTTCTGTCTCAAAACGGAGAAGGGTGCGTTGAATGCCTCATCTTAATATGACGTTGATGTTTGAAGATTAGAGATGTTTTGCTACATGAAATATTGACAAAGTCGTTGTTATACATGTTTATAGTTGTTTTAGTTTTACCAATATTTCGAATGAGGGTAAAAGAAATTAAAGAATTCATTATACTCCTCATATAATTGTTGCACTGAAAACTTAAGACAGTTATCAATCAGATTTAACCTGTTGTATGGGGTCATATAAATATCTGGAACAGGAGATTTTATTGAAATATTCATGGCACACTGACACTACAAATGCGAATTTTATTGGCTTACTGCTATAAACATGTAGATAAATCCTAACACATCTAGTATAATGACAAATCCGTTACTTCTGGTGGATACTTTTACTACCTTCATCAATAGATTTAATTAAGTTACATTTGGTTTGGATTTCACAATGACTCTAGATAAGAAGTCATTAGATAACACTATTATCCGTCACAGTCAATATTTAATTTTAAAAGATCAGCAATGTATCAAACCTGGAATCGGGTTAAATAAGGTCAGATTAAAGCAATTATTGGTGGAATTATTTGTTTATAATTATAAAATATGTGTTGAGGATATACTTTAAATACAAATTAACGACACTGTATTATACAACTCTTAAACGTAGAATTATGATTTTGATAAATCTGTCTATAATGTTTTATTCAAGAATAACATAATATCTGTGGAAGGAGTTGAATATATGTTAATCTAAAAAATGGGTAGGTGTATTCTACCAATCCAATTAAAATTAAATCTTTCACCTGCTCCATCCTTTTTGCTGTGTCGCTGTACAGCGACCAACAACATAAAGGGGGGGAGCAAGTGAAGATTTAATTTTAGTTAGATTTTGTATTCTATGTAATTTTTGCTTGTCGTATATTATATATAGTGGGTGTAACACTTCCCATTCAAATAAAAAACAAAAACAAATTCCAAACATGCACTTGCATTGCTAAAATCTAATTACAGGTATTCCATTAATTGACAAATGAATTTTTATCTAACATGTATTGCAAAAAACGTTAAAAGCTAGATTCGAATTTAAGATGATTAGAAAATATGCTTTTTAATATCACGCAAAGCGTAAATCTGTTTTTAATTAAAATTTCTCTTTATCTCATTGTGGAAAAGAACTAAAACCTATAGCCCCTTTATAAGAACTACGCAGTTTCACGGAGACTAAAAAAACACCACATTAAAATATCTGAATTTATTATTGGTCAGTAGAAAATTCTGAACACCACGGATGAATTTGGTGTATATAAAGGCGAATTGAATGCATGTTTTAAAAATTTGACGCTTGTATTCTAAATTTCTTCTCATTTCCAATTTATTTTATTTCGGCTATTTTAGAAGCTACTGTTTCCAACATAAGGCATTGAAAAAGAAAGGGGCATAACATTTTCAAGTTTCGCAACAAATTTGGGTCAGGCAAGATTATTTTGAATTGTGCAATAAGATCGAAGCAGTCTTCCCAATTACAGGATAATGTTCGTATTAAATATCTTAATAAATATATTGCGGAAAAGTAAAATTACAATATAAATTTTATTATACTTAACATCAAAGATAAGAAAAAACATATCGCATCAGGGGGTCTCAGCTCCCTAGAAGCTGGGCACAATTGTTTTAGCCACTGCCATGATCAAAAGCAGATGACTTACTACCTTAACCCCTTAGTTTATAAAGTTGACATATACTGTACTATTTAAATAAAACATTTCCTTTACTGTACATATATAGATAAATGTTTGATAGTTAAAATGCAAAGCAATTTAAAAAACACGCATATAGATTTGTTTTGTCAATACGATGATAAAACAGCGATCCAGCTTTATTAGAAATCTTAAAATCAGCTTGCGATGATGTGAAAGATATTAATTAAGTCGAAATTCATTACATGTCTATATTTACTCTGCAAAATTACAGTACTAAGCGTGTACATTTGAAATTGTATAAGCTCCTCTGTTTCTGTGCTGTGAATTACGTTACATTAGTTTCTACATTTCTACAGTATAGTCTATTAGTAACGTTGAATGAGGAAGGCAAAAATCACGGATTTCATCATATCAGCACAGCACAAAATGAACCACCTAGACCTTTAATAGTCGTTTCCATGAACTTTTGACATCGAGACGATATCATTGGAAAAAAACAATAAACAATTCAAATGGATTGAGTTATTTAACTATTAAAATGCAATCGTTTCATGCAAATGTCGTGAAATGAATTTGTGTTCAGTCAAATCAATACATGTATCTTTTTATTTTTGTGTAAGTGTGTATTTTGCAGAAATATTAATAAACATTTCAGATCTTAATCAAATACTGCTACAAAGTAAGTAAACGTAACTCACGCAACCAGGGGCCGTGTCAACGAAAGAATCATAAGATACGTCTTAGGATATTAAGTATAGGATGGTCTTAGGACATGTCCTAAGTCTGACTTAAGGCGTTCATCAAATCAAAGCTATTACAGAATAGTCCTAACTAAGATTATCTTACGACCATCCTAAGACAATCTTTAATAAATATTTTAAGATGAAAGTAAAAATATATGTAAAATTTAAATGATTTAAAATAATTGTAAGAAATATATAATTCATTTAATTCATTTCCATATTCTGCCATAGTAAAGGTAAGATATTTTCTTTGTATTTCAAATGAATTTAAAACATCTCTTTCATAAAAAGCATGCCAATATACAAGTTTACTTTCAATGAATATATTATTTCAAGCCAAAGAATCTAAATTGCTTTTAAATGTTGACAATCTAATTTTTAGTTAGATTTAAAACGGCATTTTAATGTGGCGGTAAATGTTTTACAAATGAGTTAATTTCATCACTACCCTTAAATACAAAAATCATAAGTTATATTTAGTTGGACCATCTCAAGAGCAACAGAAGATGATCCTTATATATTTGTTCTCAAACTAATATTTAAGGGTTAATAAAATTTAAAATATGAATATATTTCGGAGTTTGAGATAATTTTGTGAAGAAATCCATATATTTGTATTAAAAATTTTAACACAAAAAGTTAATTATTTCAAATTTATCTATTATAAACCGGCAACCTATATATAGAACCGTTGCTATAAGGTCCCACTCGATATCTACACGTGTACACATTGTCATTAGTTAAGCCATCTATCGATGGATGGATGGATGGATGAGAAGTCCCAACTTTTCCGGGACTGAACTTGAAGTTTTGGTCGCCGAAGTGAATGCGGACAAAAATATTCTATTAAGCAAAACTTACTTATGTAAAAATTAAAAAGTGCTGAAAAGAAGACATGGAAAAAATATGCATCAAGGTCAACTCCATAAAATGACTACCAGAGGACAGCGGAGGAAATACGAAAAAATGGTCAACCTCAAGCAAGCAAGCTAGCCTGTTGTCTATATCCCTAAACATTTTGTTTCGACGAATATTACATGTATATCCGCGTCGTCTGATGTGTCGGAAAAGCAGCCATATTTGTGTTTGTTTGGCAAAGTTAGGGCATCCTAATTGTTTTAGGATGAAAATTAGGAGATCTTCTAACATAGGACGCATTCGTTGACACGACTTAGGACTAAGATGTGTCCTAAGACCATCCTAAGACATATCCTAGTCCTAAGATAGCTTCATTGACATGGCCCCAGAATTTATCGCGGTGACCGTTAAATCTAATAATTTTTCACCTGTTGATTACCAAACAATGAAGTTCTTACAACTTATAATTATCTGTTTAAGCCACTTTATTTTGATTGTATTGGTAGAGTATCCGTTGTAATCTTATGAGATAAATAATTGCATTGAATAAACATTAATAATTATAAACTAATAAGCAATGCAAGTACATTAAAACTCTCGAAATACACAAAAAACTAGCATGTCCATTATTTTATGTATTGTGACACATATTAATCAAAAATAAAGTCCATTAATAACGTAGTTTACTTAGAATAAATGTTTCCATATCTTTTATTACACAATACATATGTAATAAGAAAGGTCAAAATTTATTGTTGATGTATATTACAACAAGATCTTTTTTGCGAGATAAAGAAATGATTTCAAAAATTTGGGTAACGTCGATTACATTACGTTATTCGATTTTGCAGGTTTATTTTGTTATGACTGTGAATAATTCGCAAACTGAAAATAAAATATTACGTGTTTATCGTGATAACCCATTTAGTTTACCAGTTATAATTGGCTCGTAGTTCTAATTTCTTAATTAGTTTGAGGGCTCAAATTTAATTCAATCCTGATACAGCGGTCCTGGGGTGGTTGTTTTAGCCTTCTTACTTATCACCTGAATGATTTGATAGTAATGTAGTTCACAAAATATCACATGCCAACCAACAAATACATTTTTAAAATTTGAGATAAATACATACGTTGCTATTACTACCATGGAAGACTCGACACAGGAGAGCAGATTTTTTAAGTTCATGCCGAGAAATAACCCCAAGTTTTGTATTTAAAGGTATCGCTGTGGTCCTCATTATTAATTAACATACATAAGGCTTATCTGTAGCAAGACTAGAAGTGTTCGTTACGCCACGGGCAATAAATTTTCTATCTGTCCTTTTTATGAGTTGTGAAAGTTTAAAGAAAGAAAAGGTCTTGTAAGAAAACATTTAACACATGGAAGCGTGATGTATACGATAATGACCATACATAATACGAAAACTTGGTTTTCGGAATGTTATTTTCTCATTTCCAAATCATAAGGTTATACATTTCATGTTTCTGAACTCTTGAAATTTTCCCTTTTCTTTTGAAAGTAAACAGCTTCAACTTCTTTTTCAACTTCAAAATTATTAAAGTGGCAGTTTTGTCAGAAGTCTTCGGACAATCATTTTCACATTGGTCCCTTTCAACTAATTTTGGCTGGAAAATATCTGATTATGAATGTATTATCATAGTCTTACGGTGAAAGGGAGATAATGCAAACTTTGTATTATTGTGGTAGCAAATTTTCATATAGACATTCGGAACACATCGTTGTTGTACCGAATGTGTATTCCGAAATATAAAAAGAAGCTCGATTATCATGGTAGCAAATATTAATACCACACCGGCAAAACAACAGGAGCAAGATCTCTTGCAGTTTTACCTTTAACATGACTTAATAAAACAGAAAGATGCTAAAACTTTAGTTCAAAGTATGGAGAAATCGTGGATAAATTGTGCCTTTTTATTTCAATCGGAATATGAAAAATCTGCAAGGTATTTATCAGAGACAAACTGTATTCCAATTTTGGAGTGTAGTAATGACTCACAAGACTTACAGATTGATTTACCAGAATCCTTACTGATATTAAATAGAAGTGGTATATTTAACATTGATCAGTCCGCATTATCTTTAAACATTATCCCTAAACATCGTGATGAATTATTGGAGACTCCAGAAAAGGGCATGCCAGTCACCATATGATTCAGAAAACAGTAAAGCCAAAGCTTACAGAGTACTATACTATAGCCAGCTTACTGCAAACACTTATGGATTACACGGCGAAAATTTCTTCCTTTAGGAGCAGGTAATGAAACCTAACATACAAGCTAGCTAGAGTTACCCCATACTGTAAAATGTGACAATAATATAGTTTTGTTCTTAATCTTACACTTAAAATTATTGTGTGTCCAAGCAGGCTTTGTTTTACTGTACTTTATATTTTATTATTAAAAATAAATGGAAAAATGTCGTACTTTTTTTATACATCAGTAGTGGTTACTGAAAACCTTCTTTTTTCCCTGCTGCAGTAAATATCCGCTACATTTGTATTTTTTTAGCTCTGAATCCACTTTTTACAGGTGAAAATTATTTTATTTATTGACTGGTACTTCAATTATGAATTTAGTTTAATATTAGTCTTTTAACTTTTTATGAACAACCAATGAAGCTGGAGGATAAATAGTTTTTGGTCTGTTGTTCGTTTGTCTGTCCCTCCCACCTCAGGTTTACCTTTAAGTTGAAGTGATTTTTTTATAAGGATAACTGCACAACTTCAAGAAACTTGATACACAGTTACAACATGATAAGATCTCTTCACTGACAAAATTATGCAGGGCTTTGCCAAATATTTCACACTTGATTGAACATAGAAAAGGATTGTTTTTTTTACTTTTTACACATGTATATGTGCCTCTAGCGGGACATCAGTGTCACAGAGACATATTTTCTTGTTCTAAAATCTCTTCTGAAACCACTTAGCCAGTTGTAACAAAATAGGCAAAAATAGTTCTTAGGGTACGTTTATCTAAATAAAAAAGAACACTCCAGATTGCATTTTCCTTCTCATATTTTCTCTGTAAAATCCTTATGAACAATATTAAGGCCTCTTTTTAAAACAATATGTTATTTAGAAAGTTAATGTACATGTAGACCTAAAAATCTATTTGTTGTGCATTACTTAAAATTTTTAAAAACTTTTAAAACTTCTATTTCAGATAGATGAATCTTTTTCCCGCACACAAATAGCGGCAAGCTAAATGTTATTGTTGAAAAACCAAGGCAAGATGATGGGGCTGATCAAATACAACAACTACATGTAAATGAACAAACCACCTAAGAAAACAACCCTCTGAATGTATATCCTTCTCCAGTTCAGCCATGTACCAAAGTGTATACAAAAGTTCGGTTTTTAGATAATCATTTGTGTCTTGGAAATCATAATTATAAGGATAACGAGGATCCATTAGACATCATAAAAAAGTTTGATTGACAAATGCATTTCTGTTGAGAGGGAGCACAAAATAAATGTACTAGTACTCATTCATCTAACTCAGTTTTGAGTACATTTGTAAATGCTGCAAAGGATGGGCTTTGAAATCAATTAAAACTATTAAGCGCTCATCTAGCAATGTTAAGAATTATATAGGATCCATATTTGAATACTATGAAACAGCCGGTAAAAGATCAAATTTTGAAGACATTTCTGAGGAACTGAAAACAAAGAGGAATGAATATATGGTTGAGGATGAATGGTTGTCTCCATCACAGATTAGAAGTTTATTTAGCGAGAAAAAACACCACATTGAAACCATTAGATATTAGCTATAGATTTTGTCTTGTACAGTGGAACATTTAAATGTTATTGTTGAAAAACGACAGCAAACATTAAAGTACTATTTTTCATTCAAGCACTAAAAAGTATTTTTTAACAAATAACAAAAGATTTAAAAAAATATTCTTCATTTTTTGCGTTATATTCAAACCGCTTGACAGGGTGTGGAAAAAATAGTTCTCGTCACTATTGAAGATGAAGTTCTCAGCAGTTGTTTGGCTTTAAATAATAATGTAATAATAAAAACTAATGACGTCTCAAAACAGAGACGAATTGAAGAATTGGAGAAACAGAAGCTTACATTAGTATTCATGGATTAACAGATTTCTCCAAATCGTAATAGTTAAATTATGGAATTCTAAGTCCTTGACAAGGCTTGGACCTAAAATTCCATAAGTTAACTATCTCGATTTGAGACATCTGATAAGCTACTCGTACCAATGTGAGATCCTATATTTAAATGCTGAAAACATCATATGTAAATGTAGTTACTGTTTGAATAATATTGTTTTAAGCAGTTTATTATTAAAGAATTATTATTTTTATCTAAGAATATAAAACATTACATGAAACCAGAATTTATTTATTATTTATTTCTGTAAGCATACTTCCACTTGCATCAAGCAGTGTTGAAATCAAACTGCTTCAATGAATATTCATCTACAGTAGTTATGATCATTAATAACTAGTTATTGTTTTTTGATCAATTTTAGCTTATACGTTTATCTAAAACTATGATCAAAATAAAATATACTTATAAAGAACATATATTTTCATTTATGGCCGTCTTTTTTCTCGTAAGAGAGGGGGGCTATGTTGCAATCATCTTGTCCGTCTGTCTGTCAGTCTGGTGAAAACTTTTGTAATAGATTTCTCGGCTTCTTCTAAAGGGATTGATTTCAAATTTAGGGCACAGCTTAAGCATGATGAGTTGTACCGTGCCTCCCCTTTCCAGGTCAGTCAGTTATCTACTTACTGTTTTCTGATCCAAAAAAATGGTCGAGTGGGGTATACTTAGCACGACATAGTGCTGGTCCATGTTGTGTATAAAGTAAAGGATATTAAATTTTTATACCCCCGCAAACTTGTTTCGGGGGGTATAAAAATGTATGTTTCCGCTTCTCCTCCTAAACCACTTGACAGATTTTGATGAAACTTTACTTGAAGGAAGTACATCATATGTAGATGTTTATGAAGAAATTTGGTCGCTGTGGGAAATTATTCAGGGGAGTTAATTGGACTTAGACTTAAATATAGTTCTCAGTGCGAGACCTCGTAAGCGCAACTCCTCCTAAACCGTTTGACAGATTTTGATGAAACATTACATTGAGGAAGTACATCATATGTAGATGTGCATGAAAAATTTTGCGTCGCTGTCTGATGTTATTCAAGGGAGATAATTGGACTTGAAGCCAAGCTGGGGGTATCCCTTTGTGAGCGTGCTCACAGTCCACACTTGTTTGGCTCTTAATACCTTCAATAGTAAATGAATTTTATTGTTGGGTGTTTGACTGTGTATGATCAAGATCTACCCATAGATGTTGACAATAGAGAGGAAGAAATGCAAATACACATAACATTGTCTGGTAAAAATAAAACCAAATTTTCGCCAAAATTGGTAAACTTTCAAAGCCTGCAAAATCTTAACCAGTTATTTGCAAAGCTAGACCACTCATGTATAATTTATTTCATTCAAGTACAACATGGTATTAATATATTCAATTAAATTTAGGTGTTCACTTTGACGATATAGACCCCCAAGTATAAGCAGTCAAGCTATATGCATAATTTAGTATATTTTTAAAATTCTTGGCAAGGTGCCAATTCCTATGATTTTCCTTTGATGATCAAATATTTCTGAAAAATGTGGCCAATTGATTATCGTCATATTATATGACAACAGTACCTATTCACATTTTTCCAGAATGACACCAAGAAAAGTGGATAAAATTAGGCTGAAAATCAGAAAATCTTACCATTTAAACGATGCTAAAAATAGAATTCTCGTTTCTAAAAATAGAAACAGTGCAGACATTTTTTAATGGTGTTAAACAACTTTGTATGTATATACCTTTTAAGTAAACATAATTATTTGACCGTTTTCAAAAGTGTCCCCTGGACCACTTTGCATGGTTTTCTCGTAGATAAGCTCTTAATTGTTATTTTAACTTGTGTACAAATAGTCTCAGTACCTTCAGAATAAATGAGTTTATTAGTGTCGTCTAATTCGAACTTCATAAAAGATGCTAAAGCATAATGTGGTACCCACTCCAACAGACATTAATTAGTACATTCAGAACAACAATGGCGAACAGTGTTTTTCTGCTTTCCAATGCAAATGATCAATTATACACAAATTGTTTTTATTATTGGTAATCATTGGTATTATTTTCCGCGTGTTAGTCCATATTTAATAGATTAATACAGTTTGAGCTGACCTGACTCAAAGGGGCATGTGAGCAATTCTCATTACTGGGTGTCGTCTTCGTAAACTTCCACTAAAATCTTTCACATTTCGTTCTCCTTTGCCATTTGGAAAGTTCTTTGGTTGTTTCCTAACAAAATTTGAGTTTTTGATGTAGATCAAATATTGCACATAGCTATCAGGGCCATCAATCGTTTTAATTGACATTTCATAAATCTTTTAGACAGATGGATTTGTGATATTGTAACTCAGATGGTCTTCTACAAAGTTTTTGTGCCGATAATCCAAATTCCAAGCTGGCCCCTACTGTGGAACATATCTAAAAACTGGGCTCTAAATTCAACCAACTTCCAAACATTTAAACCAAATTATGCAGAAATAAAGCCATCATAGTTCTTTTATTATTTTATGATTATTGATTTTTAAGAGCCCAATTGAAATTCAATATAATTGCCGGGGTTGCTATACGTTTTACTTGACTGAAACAGACAAAAAGCTTGACATAAAAATAAATGATATTGTAGAAATATACCTCCTAAATTTAAGACGAACACCGCCGTGAATGATAGCTTAACATAGGGGCTTACAAACACCTTTTTCGATCAGAGGCAATTCCAATCATTTAAACAAATTATGCATTATGAAGCTGGGACATGTCTCATTGTGAAATATTGACCTCAGAAAAATAATAATTTTTTCTTTATTATATAAGAATTTTTTTTATTTTTCTGAGGTCAATATTTCACAATGAGACATGTCAGACTAGTTACCAAACGAGTGAATACACACTGCAAACTCATTTATTGGCTTTTTATTCCATAAAAAAAATTATCCTGACCCCAAGTGCCTGTGGATTCTGCATAAGATTCTTTAAAAATAATTCAAAAAACTAAAACTCAGAGTAAAGATATTAAGGGAAAGTTTTAGCAGAGGGCCCCGGGCATTCGACAATTGTACAATTATTTGTTTTACATAATATAAATATATAAACATAATATAAAGATATCAAATATCGCATTTTACGGAATCTATCGAGTTGTCTTGAAATTAACAAGGGAGATAACTGATAACTTGACGTCTTCAAAAATGACAAACAAAAGCATTTGCATCGCACTTCAAAAGTGAAATTTATCATTAAAAGTTTTGCTGGGAAAAAAAGTCTTCAAAATATCAAGGTTGTAAAATTTAAAATACCATAACAAGTTTCGTTGGAAGCTTAAATGTGTTGAATGGTAGGTTCTCCAATAGTGGTGGTCCAAACTAAGTTTGTTCTTCAAGCATGAGAAATGTCTAATCTAATTTTATTCTCTATATTAGTACAAGAAGACTTCAACAGAATATAATTGTTATTCGGGCTTCACAGGGGATACGGGTTCATATTCCCTTAGAAGATCCCGAATAACATATAATATTACAACCTTGTACATGTTGTATGTGATATTCTGGTATCATATTGAGTTACAAACTTCCAATCTTGCACTTGTGCTGCATGATAGTTATTCAATTACCTGCATCGATATAGTCAAACAAAGTTGAATTTCTTTAATCACTCTAGATAATGTCCTTTATTCTCTTTAGTATTTGTATTATTTATTTTATAGCTGTTTAAGCAATAATGTCTTGCTAGCCGAGTCTTACGCCATGGCGAATTGGACCGGAAATAAGAATTTCTGCGATGTATGTCTACATAAGGACATTACCAAACCTGCAGTAGAATTTTGTCCTCAGTGTACGGAGGCATTGTGTATCGATTGTACAGATCACCATAAATTTTCTAAAGCAACAAAGTCGCATAAATCGATAACAGTTGATGAGTACATGAAACTACCGGAAGTTATTCGAAATCTTGATCAACATTGTGCCGAGCATGACGACATATTAGAATTCTACTGTGGGTTGCATGAAGAACTATGCTGTAAACGATGTATAACGTCTATGCATAGTACGTGCGGCGACACAAAAGTCATTCAAGATTTAATAACTGGTTCAAATTCATCTTCAGCATTAGATGGTCTGGAAAGGACACTTCAACACATAGAAAGAAACATAAAAACAGCAATAGATGACAGGAGACAGAATTTGAAAGAATTAAAGTCTCAATGCCAAATAGCTACAGATGAAATAAACAAAATGCGGTGTAAAATAAATAGTTATTTAGATAAATTGGAACAAGAGCTCTCAAGGAACCTTTCCTCTGTGGAGAATGAACAAAATAGTGCTATACGTGTACTACTCCAAGAACTTGATGCTAAGCAGAAACAGATTAGTGAGATTAAAAGTCACCTGGAATTAATGAAGATCCACGCATCTAGTGTACAGATTTTCTTGGGAACACGTGAACTCCAGAAAAAAGTTTCTAAAGAAGAAGAAGCAATGAAGGCAATGTATAACAATGGAGTATTCAACCAAACAAGAATAGTATGCCAATTAGATGCTAAAATAGAAGGACTAACAAACGAAGTAAAGATGTTTGGCGATGTAGCTGTGAAGAAAGAACCTGCTCGGATATCCATCAACCGACAGACAGATATGACAGCACAAATTTATACTGCGCACAGAAGAACATTCAATAGTTCACACGCAGTATTAAGACGGAGAATTGATATTAAAAATATGAAAAAGGATATTGAAATAACAGGTTGTGCGATTTCAAGAGACGGGGATACCTTGCTATTTGCTAATACTCGTGGATATAATTTGGATCACAATTGTGTTTTAAAATTTCAATCTGGGCAATTAATTCAAGAAAAGTTGATGAAGTCGAACAACGTATTCGATATTAGATATATCAACGATAAAAATGTAGCAATAACAACAGGCATAAGGGGATGCAAAATAGTTGTTTTTAATGAAGATAACTTAACAACACAAAACGAATTTGACACTAATGATTTTTGTTATGGTGTAACATACCATAATGGTTCGTTGATTTTTTGTTCTACCAGTGGCGGTATAAGGATTTTATCTATGACAGATGGAAAAATTTCTGATTTTCCTTGTGTTCGATCACAATCTAATCAAATGTACATCACATCATCAGAAAAGAACATATACCATAGCAATTTTAAGACACATCAGGTTACCTGCTACGACTTCAGTGGAAAAACCATATGGACGTTCTGTGACCAAACTATACTGAAAGAACCGCGCGGTATAACAGTAGATTCTAGCAGCAATGTGTATGTAGCCGGTACCAAGACAAACAACGTTGTGGTTATATCACCTGATGGTGAGGAGGCTAAACAGCTTCTTGGTCACGATGACGGCATTGATAAGCCACATGCCATAGACTTCAATATAGCTGCAAATATATTGCTTGTGACCAATTCCAAGGGTCTGGCTTTCCTGTATGAAATTCAATAAGTAATACAATGGATGCCTACCGATTATTTTGTGCATTTCAAATCACATCGATTATGTTTTGATAGCAAAAATGATTTAAATGATGCAAACAGAAACTGCACACTGATTTATCTATTATGATCTATGTTGTTTTTTCATTATTAAAACTAAATTTTTTCATATGGCTTGCATTAAATGTTCAGTGCATAAAACCATTTAGAAACTCTTAATAAATTTATCAACATTGCCCCATTGTTATAACCCCCAATGAACACAATTCCGTTTTTTTTTTAAACGAAATGTCTTTTTTTGTTATAATAAAAGATTTCAATATAACAGCGCAATGTATAATACACAATATAACTAGTTTTAGGGAGGAAGGTGTTGGTGCATCATTTAAACGTAAAAGTGCATTTGTATAATTCTAAAAATTTAATGATACGCTATAATGAGCTATAAATAAACAACCAACACGTGTTTCATTCAAAAAAGCACAATGCAGCAGTTTGCTTTTAATCAATCAGGAATGAATATTAACTAGTTTGGTGAAAATACATTGAGTCAAGTTCAATAGAAAATAGAACATTATAAGGTGAGCTAAAACCCGGTAAATGTAGTTTCTCCTCCGAAAACGGTTAATTTGTAACTACATTTACAATAAATAAATATTATGCAGTTTTAGTATATAATTTGGCATAAATATTCAAATTTTGTAACTGAACTTGTTTATATTTACATGGATATATCACATGTGGCCTTTTGAAGGCACCTTAGATTTCAGATCCGCAAAAAGCATGAACAACAGATCAGATAAGCATTTATTCACAAATTAAAGCCAGTTGTATGCATTTACAAGTACCTAAGTGTTCTGATCTATTGCAAGAGTTGATGTTGACAATATCTCGGCTATATTCAAGAGAACAACTTAACAAACATGTAAATAGAAATTTTTTGACTCAACTATAAAACTATGGAGAGTTTTACATCTGGGAAGTCTCGTACATGTATAAGAAGCATAGCAGTCGTCAAATACGTCACAAACTTTATCTTCGGGTTGTTGTTAACTGTCCTGCTTTATAGATAATACAGAGCAGACTGTCTCCCTATGTAGGCCTAACATACATTTTAAGAAGTTGAATGCGATGTTCTGTGATGGTCCCGTCTCATTATCAGTTAACATTCAAATTATAAAATCTGTTGAAGGGGAAATTTTGTATCTAATATACTTTCCGACATCGGATCATAACTTTATAAAATAACCACGTAGGTAGAAAAATCCTATTATTTCAGTGAATAACCCATAGGACCTCTTAATAGCGTTTGATATTTAAGTTATTGTCCCGTATAAAGGGGTTATTGGTAGTTCCAGTGAAGAATATATCAATTTGATTGGATTAATGGTCAGATGCATTTGAAAATACTTATAAATGTTCAGAGAGACAACAGTCTGACAGTTGTGAAAATAACTTCAGATAATAGACATGTGTCTTCGTGGATTAACATTCAACACTTAGTGATAGTCAAAGAAAACTTTGATGAGGAGTATATGTACACTACTAACCAACATTTTGTTGAATTTCTCTACCTGTTCTGTATAAGGAATAGTTATGGACCTCACCCTCGGGTAATATAAAAAAATTGTATACATCAGTAGGGTTATTTCACTTGAGCAAAAAAACCCTCCATAAATGAATAGCTTTATTTGCAGAAAGCATATACATGCTATAGCAACAAAATATATCTACATTTAGTGACAATAGCGAATACAGAGAACAAATACATATCAGTATAAACATTATTGTATCAATACAGAAGAAGACACACACACAATGAAGTCTAAATAATATTCTCGGCTCTAACTTGCCAAGGCAGAATTTAAGAACATACAATTGGTTTGTTAATTTTTTGTTCGAGCATTTTAACAACTTGTAGAGTTTTTGTAGATTTGGCCAAGAACAATAATACTTTGGCACATACAGATTTCTTAAATATCTATCAATTGGACACACCAATACAAAATGGTACTCATCTTCGACAACATTCATATTACATAGAACACAAATTATGTTAACCCTTTCAACATTATGGTATCTACCAGTTTCTACAAGCAATTGTAACGTTCCACTTCTCAGTTTAGTTTAAAAGTTGTACATTTACATGGAAATCTAAATAATTCTCAAGACAAAATTCTTTTTTAAACTGTTTATAAATAACTAGCTTAGTACATTCTTCAAGACTAGCAAACCAAGACTGTAAAAATTGGTCTTTAATACGTTGTTGTATAATTTCCAAAGAAAAGAGTTCAGTGTCTTGTAAAACCCATTCATTATAAAAACCTAAGTTACAGATCAAGTCTTTAACATTAGAAACCCAATTCTTTTTACCATTATTTGCATCATTAAGTAACATTTTATACACATCATATACAAGTGGAGGTTTTCAGGTTAAATGCTGTACCAATATTTAATAATCTTGATATGTCTATGAACATACATAGGACAATGACCATGTTAACCATATAAAAATGCGGTACGTTTTTACTCGGTTTAAGTACAAATCTACAAAAACGGTTTAATAAAATATCTCTCTAGCACTATAGAAACCCCAGATCTCTGATCCATAACTTAGCACCGATCCAACCATACTGTCAAATAAGTTCACCTTTTGTTCCGTGGTAATGTACAGTTGTTGGAATGAATACAGTTATGATGACATAGCCCTTCCACCGTGCTGAGCGAGGCGCTTCTGAGTTTGTAAAAATTGTCCACTCGAACCATATAAACGTACGAATTGACAATTTCTAGCATAGTACCATTGAAATAAAAGTGTTCAACGATGGGTCTCCAGCCATTTCGAAATACAACAATTTTTGTCTTATCCGAGTTGACTTCAATATTCCATTTACTACAGTAAAGCGAAAGTTTGTCTAGAAGCTGTTGAAGGACGTCGGAAGATTTTCCAAAAAGAACTGTATCGTCGGCAAATAGAATGAGATAGATTAGAAGACCATTTAAAGATCTGCTCCAATGGTCATATCACTTAAAATGTCATTTATGAAGAATAAAAATAAAAGAGAAGAGGGGAAAGGGGTTCTCCTTGTTTAACACCCAGATGGTTTTCAAAAGAGTCAGATAGTTTTCCACCAGAACGGATTCGTAACGTTACTGAGTCATAAATAGACTTTACAACGGATATAAATTTGCTACTGGTACCAGAGTTTATAAGTTTGTATATCAAAATATTTATGTCCACTTTATCAAATGCTTTGCGGAAGTCCACGAAGGCACAAGCCTTTTTTTTTAATTCCAAGCTGGTGCGAGATAAGTCCATGTAGGGTAAATATCGCATCACTGAAAGGTTGATTTATTCGGACGGAAATCAAATTGATTGTCTATTAACTTTGACTCCTCCTCAGACCACGAAAGTAAGCGTTTAGTCAATATACTTGTAAAAAGTTTGGATAGAATACTTCCTAAAACTATCGGTCGATAATTGTTCGGGTCGCTTAGATCTCCGTTCTTAGGAACCAGAATAACGATACCCTCAGTCCACCTTTCGGATATACACCAAGAAGAAATAATGCATTAAACAGTTTATTTAGGATTGGCACAAAAATTGGAGGATAAGATGTAATCATTTCACTTATAATGTTGTCATTTCCTCCACTTTTACCGGATTTTAAATTCTTGATTGCAGCTACAATTTCCTCTTTTGTTATCTCAGAATCAAGTTCATCAATAATAGTATCTGGTGTAAAGTTTGTGTTATCTAACAGATTTGTCTTGATTTGACCTTACTGCTGACAAAAACTTTCTCGGTTCAGTCTTTGCAACACTACAAAGTTCTAATCCTCTTCTTTTCTTGTATTGAAATTTGGCTCTTCTTTTGTTAAATTGATTTCGAGCGGCTATAGATAAATGTCTAATACAATCTGTAGGGTGCCGGTAATAAAAATTTCTAGCACAGTGAAACGCATGTCTGGCTTTTGCACACTTCGCGCCAAACCAATCGTTTTGCGGAACCTCGCGGACCGGAACTTAGGACATTCCCCTCTTCAGTGCGCAGTAACTGTATAACATCCAAATAATAACACTTGTTGACTTTCAAAACAAAATTTGCAAAGAACCATTAACATATTACAAACATAATATCAGTTCAATCTGTCAGTTACTTCAAAACAAAGATCCCTTTGTCTTTAAATGTCTTTATTTATGGTTAGTTCTGTTGTTGATAGGAAAAAGGTAAGGGCTAAAAATAATTAATTTAAGAGCTCGTGCAATAATTTCATCTTAAACATCCAAGCATAAATGTTATATTATATTTGTTCTTTCTGTGAAATCTTTCATATATTGATCCAATGCACCGTTTTTCGAACAATATTGCTGTCTGCTGGTCCTTACTGATGATATAATTTTATACAAATCAATAGATTACGGAAAATGGTTACAAAAGGCTGAAAATTGATTGGTAAACAGGATTTAAGAGTCGGAAAGGTCTAAATATAAATCCCACAATATGGCAGGATCATTCAAAAGCTAGTGACCAATTTTTAGTAATGTATCATTTATTGTTGCTGAGAAAAATGTGGCGAAAATTGTTATGAAAACACAGACAGAAAATAGTACACCTGTATACCACTTACTTGTGGGAAGCCGGGTATAGTTACCAAATTTAACCTCTCGAGGTAAGTTCACAAATGGATATTGTTATTCATCATACTACAACTGCATTTGGGTGTCTAATTATAGAGTGATTGACATTCGATTTAAAGACTAGAGCCTTTACCAGACATAACCAATAAAAAGATTTTATTTGAAGATGCTGTTTCTATGAAAGTTACCATGCTGATCTGCAATCAGCAGCAATTTGTAGAACAGTTTCCGAGAAGAAGCTGTTTGTACGTTTTTTCCCCGTAAAGTCATATGTTAAGCTAATTTCCATATCGGCAGCCGTGCTGGGTTTTGAATCAGGCCTCAAAACTCAAATTTATGTAGAATATCATCCAAGCTACGCTTCTGCATAGTTTGGTTTAAATTTGTGGAAAAGTTTCAGAGAAGAAGTCGTTTTATGTTTTTCTCGTAGGTTCCTATGTTAATCGATGTTCCATGCATGGTGGCAGTAGTATTGTATTTTGGATAGAAACAAAAAACTGGCCAATTCCTTCTCTCAAGCGGCTTGTGACGAAACAAATTTTGGTTATTTTAGCCAATCAGAACGCATTTACAGCTCTGTCAGCCATGTTAAATTTCCTATTGACTGGAAATACTAAAATAATAAGTTAACTTTCCAAGCTTTACTTTTGCATTATTTGGTTTAATTGAATTAATAGTTTTTGAGAAGAAACTGTTTGTATGGTTTTCACGTAAGGTCCCTATGTTAAGCTGTTTCACGGTGGCGGCCATCATAGATTGTGGATCGGCACAAAAAACTCAAAAACTTTGTAGAGAAACATCTAAGCTAGATTTCTGCAACATTTCAAATCAATCTGCCAAGCAGTTTGTACGATTTTTTAAATTCAGCCAATCAGAAGGCAATAGTATCCTTCACAGCCATGTTGAATTCTACTTTGCTAAAAAATGTAAAAAATAATAAGATAACTAATCAAGCTTTATTTTTCCATAATTTCGTGTAATTGTGTGGAACAGTTTTGTAGAAGCTATTTGCGTTTTTCCCACTGGGTCCTTTGTTAAGGTGTGTTCTATATTTGCAGCCATCTTGGATTTTTTATCATCACAAAAATCAAAATTTGTAGAAACCATCAGACGATTTTAGCCAATCAACACGCAGTAATGATCCTGAAAGACATGTTGAATTTCCAATTGCTCAAAATCTCAAATCTCAAAATAATAACATAACCACCAAACTTTGCTCGAATTTGGCTTGATTGTATGGAACTATTTTTGAGAAGAAACTGTTTGCATGTTTTTTCCCATGATCATCTTGGAATCTGTATTGGCACATAAAACTCAAACTTTCTAGAGGGCTATCTAAGGTTCATTTTTGCAAATTTTCAAATCAATCTGCCAAGCAGTTTATGAGAAAAAGATTTTTAAAATTCAGCCATTTAGAACACACTAATGACCCTGGCAGTCATGTTTAATATTTGATTAGCTACAACAACTCAAAACTTTGTGAAGAACCCCAATAAACATTTCTGCCATGTTTGGTTCCAATTGGGGAAGGGTTTACTGAAAAAAACAACTACAACAAACACAAAGTGAATAGCTCACGTTTAACCTTTGGGGCAAGTGTACTAAAAATCGGTCTGGAGAGAGTAAAATCCTAAAATGCTATTAAGTTTCAAAAGGACCTAAAAGAAGGAAAGTGCCTTAAGTTTATATTATAATTGATATTTTTATATACATATATAGTACATACATACAAGTCAAATAATGTGTGTTAACAATATACAACAATATAACATTAAAAACAGCAAAACAAGCATGAACCACTTATTGGCCAGACCTTGTCTTGATGAGCCATGACAATAGAAATCAGCTCATACAAGTCAGTGGCTCTCTTAAAGCAGAATTGTAATCTTTTAGAACAAAAACATTAACTTGCACCTTAAAATTAAAATTAACTAGAAAATAGGGCATCTAATTGGACATTAAATGATACCCTGCCACGTTGATTTGTTTTTAATATTCATGAACACATTTTCATGAATTACAAATTAGCCTATAGGAACAGCTGAGCATGATAAGAATCCATCTCAAAACACAATTTTTACCTCTACCTATAAAAATTATTTTAATGTGGCCCAACTTGATCTTAATTTTATAGCACTTAACAGCTGTGCAAAGATTTAACAAAATCCGTATTTAAAGTAATTTCTTGAAAACTGCAAATTTGTAAAAGAAAATTTAATTGGCCTTGCTCAAAAACTACTTATGGGATTGTGCAGAAAAATTAAACTTCATCTTAATTTTATCGTACTTAACAGCTGTGCAATGTTTTAACAAAATATGTTGACATGTATATCACTTAGAAACCATTAACTGTTGACAAAAAAAAAAATGGTTATTTGCCTAAATCAAAAAATTGGATCGTGCTAAAAATTTATCTTGATCTTCATTTTATAGTACTTAACAGCTGTGTAAAATTTTAACAAAATCTGTTGACACGTTTTCAAGAAATCATCTAAAAACCCCCGGGGCATGACAGACAGGCAGATGGGTTGATACTCATACCCATAAGGAGGGTAGCACATAATACCCAGACACTTTGTGTGTATAAAAAGGATCAATTTCTGTTTGAATTATTGATATATTCATATTTAATATAACACTTTACAAGTTTTTGTAAATGATCACAAGACAGTTTCTTTTATACACAAATTATGTTTTTTTATTGAAATTTCATCTGGTGTAATGCATGTTTTGAGGTTAATTATGATGAAAATGAAGCTGTTATGTTAAAATAAATTAGTTATGCAAGTTAAGATCAATTCTGTTAAATAAGCATTATAAGGAAACAACATTTCCCAAAGGTTTCTGATTTGAAAAAGTACTTGGCAACGTTATTTTACACATAATAACTACATATAGATACAGCATTACTGAACAATCTTTTATAAGCAAAACTGGGTTATTTTACTTATAATTGTAGTAAATCATTGCATCTCCTCTACAGCAAGCTCCAATAATTTAAAAGGCATCCGTTACATCTTTTAAAATGACATGAACAGGATCCATAATGCTTTCTGTAGGTGGTATTTGATTGGATGTAGAGGCTTGCTCATGATCAACTAATATGTGTTGTTCAGCCAGGGAGAAATCATTAAATACAGCATTGCATTCACTACAGATATAAATAGCTAAGTCAGACGGTGCATCCTGAACTTGAACAAGATCACTCGGAACATCTGCCCTCATTTCTACGGTAGTTGCGACAGAGGCATCACCAGATTTCATTGGATTATTCCCCCTGTAAATAACATCTTCTACAAAATGTCTGTTTTGTAAACTAGATTCTCCAGTAGAAGCCTCGGATACAATATTTTGAGATGACAATATTATTATGTTGTTCGTTAGTTGCTGTACGGCCTGCAGACCCTTACACTTTCTCTTGTGCATCTTCAGAGTAGTAGCAGTTGTCAACATTTTGTCACAGCTGTCACACTTAAACCTACTTTCCCCTGTGTGAGTCGTCATGTGCTGTTTAAGGAGTCTCTTTATTTTAAATGACTTTTCACAAATGTCACATCTGTATGGAGTGAGGGTCGAATGACAAAATATTTTATGTTTAGATACACCTGTACGGTAGGCGAAACTTTTGCCACAGATTTCACACAGGAATGGACGATCGCCTGTGTGTTTATTCATATGTTCCAGTAGATTGGTCTTACTGTTGACTTTTTGTCCACAGTAACTGCACATGTACCGGTATGTACGGTCCTCCTTTTTCTTGTGAGTTTCTTTATGAGAGATCATATTTCCTCGCTTCCTGAATTTTCTTCCACATATTGGACATTCATGATTTCTGACATCAGAATGTGTTGACAAGTGGACTCTCAAATATCGACTGGTGGCAAAGGTTTTATGGCATACCTTGCATTTGAACTCTTTACCATCAGGGTGTACAGCATTGATATGTTGGCCGAGACGAGATGAATTTAAGAACGACTTTCCACATTCTTTGCACATTACCCCAACATGCTGATGAAAATGGTTATCCTGAACATGACTCTCAAGGTCGGATCTATCTTGACCAATAAAAGTACAATGTTTGCATGAAAATTTTGGCCGCTTCATATTTTGGTGTTTAGACTCAATATGGAGTTCTAAGGCATAGGCACTAATGTAACCTTTCTGACAGTACTTACACTGAAGGTGTTCTGCTTCCAAATGAGGACCGTGTTTTATTTCTAGATGTAATTTAAGATGGCTTTGCTTTTCAAAATGTCGTTCACAGACATCACATCTAAATATAGAATCTGTTGGGTGCTTATCTACCATGTGATCTGAACAATCAATGAATGACTCACAAGTAAAATCACATTTTTTACATCGATACTTATCCACTACTTTATAACTTTTCCTGACAATATATGAACCATTTCTAGCCTTGGGATTAATCAAATCAAAAGTTACCTTAGGAATTGTAGCACTGTTGCTTAGATTGTACTTTCTAACAAAGAATTCAGTGCTTCCAGAATTAACTGATGAATCGTTTACAGTTTTATCATCAGTCAAAGAAACATCCAGGTTTTCATTAAAATTTTCCTCTACATCTGTTTCTTCAGGTGAATTATCATACTCTTCAGTTTCCATGGAAATGTCATTCTGTTTGGACTCTATTGAAGCTATTTTTTCCCGTATTTTTGCTGCAGTGTCTTTTGGTACCTGTAAACTTATTCTTTCTTTGTTTTCATTTACAAGGACGATTTCTTCAGCTTCGTCTTGCTTTGTTACCTCCACTTCTCTGCACTCTTTTGTTCCAGTGCTTTCTGTATTTCTACCCAATAATTTAGCAAAATCAAGCTTGACTCCTCTTGTTGAATATCTTCTTGATGGAGTTTTTTGCATGGATTCTTTTGATGGAGATTTGTCCAACAATCCTTTTGACGTCAATTCTGTAGAAGGATCAGCATACTGATGTTCCTGCTTTATTTTCTTTATTACAGGGTCACATATTTTTTCTGTCGCAGTTCTCTTCCTTCTTGAAGCAGATTCTGATGTCTTTGGAGTATTATCTGCTATGTGGGACATGTCTGAAAATGAATGCAATGCAAATTTTAAAGACGTGTGGACACAGAAAAATGTTTTCCTTGCATTCTGCATCCGTAACAAAAAATTTTTATGTCATAAGCATCACATAAGTAGAATTAAATTGTTATCATTTAAAATAAACAATGCATGGTTACAGAGAGACTAACCAAATCCAAAATCTTTACTGTAGTCAGTGGACCGTTAAATTTAGGTCATGGTCAGGTGACACTTACCACAAAGTCATGTACTAATCATCAGCTACCTATATACCAAAATATTGCCATCCTACTATGCATGGTTACATAGGAACTGCCCTAATCCAAAACTTTAACAAACTAGCTTGATTTAAAATTGAGGTCAAGGTCAGGTGACACCTACCAGACATTCATGCACTATTCACCTACCAGACATTCATGCACTATTGATCAGCAACTTATATACCAAATAATGTCATCCTACCATGCATAGTTACAGAGGAACTTCCCTAATCCAAAACCTTTATATAGTCACTGGACCGTGAAATTGAGGTCAAGGTCAGGTGACACCTACCAAACAGTCATGTACCTGTATACCAAATATTGTTGTTGTACCATGCATAGTTACAGAGGAACTGCCCTAATCCAAAACCTTCTACATAGTCACTGGACGTGAAATTGAGGTCAAGGGCAGGTGACACCTACCAGACAGACATGTACTCTTCAGCAGCATCATGTATACCCAATATTGTCATCCTAACACTATATTCATAAATTTTTCAGTTATTCATGGCATCCAGTGAGGGAGGAAGCCTGATAACATGATAATTGGCAATCCTTGACAATTAAGGTTGGAGTCATGCATATCTTGCATGAAGTCAAGACTCAGACTCACATCCTTATATAAAAGTAACAAACAAGTGTGGACTGTGAGTGTGATCTATGTGTAAAAATCTGAGTATTCTGTAAACAGGAAGTAGATGACCAATGAGCATAAAATCACTATACATCATATGGTACTAAATGATAAAGCAATATATAAAATATTAGGCTTCTGCATCATATAGTTGCTTAGAAAATGGACAGATGGAGAGACAAGGGTAAAACTGTATACCCCTCTTGTTCGAAGCGGGGGTGGGGGTATAAAAATATGTTGGATATGTCTTGTACATTGTAATTGGCCAATGCCTGCTTCTATTAATTATAGCATTATACACTACCCTAAATAAACAATATTTATTTGTTTTCAACATATTTGAATGTTATCGAATTACAATTGTTTACAATATTATTACTTCATCATGCATATATCACAATAATTTTTGTATCAAATCGGCTATATAAGATACAGCAAAGAAATGATTACTTAAATTGTAATAGGTCATTAAACTTGTTTGTGTCTGGCATTCGGCCTGACCATTTTTTAAATGTTGCCCAACCAATTCAAAATTTGCTTCAAAGGTCCTGTGAGAAGGCAAAGTTTTGAAAAAAGGTATATGCAGAAACTAAATTATTTTTCTACAGAGAAAAAAAAGGTGGATCAAAATGGTGCAAATATCACATTGTCTGTCTCCTGTCAATTGTGCCAGACAGGTGTTCAATCAAGTATACATACATTGAGGGTAAATATGGCTACTAAATTCATGGGGGACAGACGAATGTTATATGTTCTTCCATAACAAGCCAATTTCTAGTACAGATGAGCTTGTTGTGTCAATTTTCCAATCAAAGTTATGGAAACAAGAACAATGATATGGTATAATAACAAAGTTCTTGTTTGATGTTGTTGGTTCAGTCATTTTTATTAACAATGGAGAGTCCATAGGATATTACGATGTGAAAGTTGTTGGTTTATGGAAGAACTAGTTATTACCATGCGAATTAGGTTTAATCCTGTGTGATCTTTCACTCGTGATAAAATTTTTTTGTCTTTTTGCCCATTCTGCTGGTCTCCACTGGGGACACGACAAAATATTTCTATCAATCATGGAAGATCTACTGATCTTTCCCAAAAACATGTTATAACCTATTAATCTCTTATCTGAGAGTTATGAAAAGTTAATCAAAAGGTGACAAAGGAAATCTTTTGGTTTGTGTTACTAGAAAAATATTTTTAAATATTGAGATATTAATACCCAATAGCCTCAATACTGGTATAAGAATTTAGTGTAAGCACAGAAAAAATCATAACAAAATTGAATGACAAACCTTCTAGTTGTTCATCCATATCTTCCGTGACCACATTTATGGAGGATGTATTATCAGTGTTAGTTGACTTCTCTTGTCTGTCCATGTCTACCAGGCCCAGTCTCTAGATAAATTATATATAATATGAATTGAAGAACAGGGAAATATGCTAAAATAGATCAATGTGATAAAGTGGTCGACCCAGAAAATGAACTGAAATTTCCTTGAAAGAAAGTATCCAGCTATCTAATTCCTTAACAATAAAGTTAAGGATAAGTTAATACAATCCTCAAATTTGAGATGTTTTATGAAACCATATTCAAAGTAAAGTCAAATTCATACAAAAAAGCCTCAATGATAAGTAAGACTTGGGATGGACAAACAAACGGACCAAAAGTCTATATGTCCCAAAACTTTTGTAAGTGGGATATAACAATTATACATTCTCCATTCCATATTATAGTATTTTTTTAATCAAATTTCAGTAATGTTTCAGCAGGATTACAAACTTTTTATGTTGGTATTCAGTTAACAATAAATGTTGATATAAATGTGATCACTTATCACTGTAGGTACCTCTCTAATCATATGTGTGGCCTTTGTTAAGGTTTTAAGACATCCCTGGAGACTGTGGACAGGGGAAGTAATTCCTGGTGAATAAAGGTAAGTAACTCCAGTCTGCATAGACACCTCATGGAACAAATCATCTAGTCCTTTGGATTCCAACACAGACAACAAACTCTTAGAAACTTCTGCTGTTACAGTACTAAATATCTGTAAAAGTAAAAAAAAAATTTCAAAAGTGAAATTTATGTCTACATCAATAAAACTAAGAACTTTTTTGTTGATAATTTTTTATTGTGCATGGTTTTATTTTGTATTGATCTTTTTACCAAACTGTCATAACTGTGAGTTTGCCCTGTTAACATTAATACATTAGCATTAAGTAGTTATAGAAAAAAGTAGTTCCGATATAACATAATTCTTAACCAATCCATGCCTGAGAAAAAAAAGGACCTCACGTTGATTATTGATTTTTTATCACATCAGGTGGGAAAATTTAGTAGAAAGACTGTAAAATTTAGTAACTGACTATAATATATCCATATATCACTACTATTGTGATACAGATATATTATAGTCAGTTACTAAGGACGTCATACTGTTACAAAAAATGTCTCACTGTGATGCCATAGGGACGAGAAAATGCATAGTGTTTTAAAACCTACAGAGGCTGCCAGTTTTACAGTTTAGTTTCATTCTAGTTGTTATAGCTTTTAACTTACTGGGAAAAACTAAACATTCCTTCAAAAGTTTTTGTTAAGTACAATAACTCCTATAAATTTTCAGTACAATAACTCCAATAAATTTTTAAGTACAATAACTCCTATAAGGTGCCATTAGACAATTTCTGAAAATTAAATGATTTTTTGGCCTTGTCCTTTAAGTTAATTAGTAATTTACAATTTTATTCTGGGTGTTTTTGACTAATTGATATTTTAAAAACAGATCTATGTGAGCTAAAAATGTAAATAATCTATAATTATTGAGTTTCAATAAACATAAATAATCTGTTTATTGCTGTTTTATTAGTTTGTTTTATTTCCTTGATCTCATTATCAATCTTACCACAAGATCAATGGATAAGTTTAAAATAAAACTAACATTAATCTATAATTCCACAGGCAAGAAAAGTCAATTAACTCAATGAACAGAGATGTCTGTGACAGAAAACACTGAATAATTTCATTACTACTTTTAACTACCGTAAAACAGCGTGTATAGTCCGCATTTATGTTTTGTCTGCACCCCTTTCTTGGACCAGAAAATTGAGGAAAAATTCTTATATGCATGTACGATCCGCATGTACAAGTTTTCACAAAACGTCTCTATATGAAGACATTCAAGTCCCATTTGGCCGCGCTTCTTAACAAGTTGGACGAATAAACAGATGGACAAATGTACATTAGGATCAATATATCCTGTCTCTTGTTAACAGGGGTATAAAACTTGTACTCTTACAGAGATGGTCACTACCGACGTCTAAACAAATGAGAGGGAAGTTTTCCTTGCCCATTTAGGTCAATTTCTCCACTAAAGAAATTACTAAATTACAGCGTAGTGGATATATTTGTTGTTTTGTTATGGGTTCCCACTATATGTGCATTGTGTAAAAAAAAAATAAATGAAGGAAGACATTCTCCTGCCTGAAACTTCTTTATTAAAAGGTGACATGTTGTCTATGACAACCGTATCTTGATGAACATCCAAAAGACATTTTCATTAACAGAATGTAGGTAGAATCACCACAATTGGGAACAGAATTGAATTTTAATGCTGGACCATACTTCTTATTATTATAATGAAAACAATTATTTTTGATGTCATCATTTCAACAGAATTTAATTGGAATTGGTTTTCTCCAGATAAACATATGTCTGCAGATTTATTGGCACATGTGTAGTGTACAATTTTTGACCACATGTGATTTTCATTACGATGTTATGTTTTTTTAGCAATATAACGCACAAACAAAATTCTATCTCAATTGATTGTTGTTGCAATAGCATGTTCTAAGAAATGGATGAAACAGATCTGTACTCGGACATAATTAGATGGTCACACGTCAACCTTATTACATAGTAACACTGACTGGTGTGAATGCGAACTCAATTAGCTATATGTACGTGTCAGTGACAGGAAATAGCCTTAGGGTTGATTTTTTATATCTAGCAGAAATTAAATGTATAAAAACCAACCAACCTCAGACTTTTTAGTGTTAATTTTACTCGTGTACGGCAAATATGACAGTTTCGAACCTTTGGTCTATACCCAACTAATATTATATTTCTATCGTGCAGAAATTAAATTTATAAACACCAACAAACCTTAGTAAGACATTTATTGTTAATTTTGGTCATGTCTGGCAAATGAAAGTTTCAGAACCCTTGGTCTGGTCTATACATTACCTTGACATTATCATATGACAGTTTCTGGACCTTTGGTCTATACATTACCTTGACATTATCAAATGACAGTTTCTGGACCCTTGGTCTATACATTACCTTGACATTATCAAACGACAGTTTCTGGACCCTTGGTCTATACATTACCTTGACATTATCAAACGACAGTTTCTGGACCCTTGGTCTATACATTACCTTGACATTATCAAATGACAGTTTCTGGACCCTTGGTCTATACATTACCTTGACATTATCATATGACAGTTTCTGGACCCTTGGTCTATACATTACCTTGACATCATCAAATGGCAGTTTCTGGACCCTTGGTCTATACATTACCTTGACATTATTAAATTTGACAGTTTCTGGACCCTTGGTCTATACATTACCTTGACATTATCAAATGACAGTTTCTGGACCCTTGGTCTATACATTACCTTGACATTATCAAATGACAGTTTCTGGACCCTTGGTCTATACATTACCTTGACATTATCAAATGGCAGTTTCTGGACCCTTGGTCTATACATTACCTTGACATTATCAAATGACAGTTTCTGGACCCTTGGTCTATACATTACCTTGACATTATCAAATGACAGTTTCTGGACCCTTGGTCTAAACATTACCTTGACATTATCAAATGACAGTTTCTGGACCCTTGGTCTATACATTACCTTGACATTATCAAATGACAGTTTCTGGACCCT
Organism: Limnoperna fortunei; assembly: GCA_944474755.1. NCBI lineage: Eukaryota > Metazoa > Mollusca > Bivalvia > Mytilida > Modiolidae > Limnoperna > Limnoperna fortunei. The sequence goes on along the minus strand of OX104122.1, from coordinate 59,822,926 downwards.
TGGTCTATACATTACCTTGACATTATCAAATGACAGTTTCTGGACCCTTGGTCTATACATTACCTTGACATTATCAAATGACAGTTTCTGGACCCTTGGTCTATACATTACCTTGACATTATCATATGACAGTTTCTGGACCCTTGGTCTATACATTACCTTGATATTATTAGAGTTGATATTCTCCTCTTCATACATCACAGCACTGTTATCATTCATGTTTTGTTTCGACACATCATTTGTTGTTTCAAATTCATCTATTTACAGAATAAAAAAGTTAATACAATTAAACCCATGAATGTTACTATATCAAATTTAATATCTGTGTAAGAACTGCAATGTTTATTGTCAGTATGGAAACTGTCTGCTATGTACCAACTGACACTTTTCTTGAAGAACGATTGTAAACCATGCTAATTTCTCTATTTCTTATTTTTACACTTGAAAATTATGTAATTGGTCATTGTCAGGTTTACTGTTTTATTTTATTGTCACTGTTGCACGATAACCTTAATGTAGAAAATTCACAAACAATTATTTTTCTGTTTTTTTTTAACCCATTCATAATAGGTTTATACATAACAATTGGTATACAGTTCACTGAATAGTACTGTATCAAGTAAGGGTGTAACAATTCCATTTTCTGACAATCCCATTAGTATTACAATTCTCTCGTAACAATTGATTCATATCATGACATGTTGTTGTTATAATAATGAACAAACATCATTCCAACACATTTTTTACATTTTTTTAACCACATCCTTTTTAATTTCTTGATAAGAAAGAGCACACAGCAGACTCAAAACAATACAATATGCCAGTGGAGCAACAAATTTTGCTTCCAACATGCTTTATTTTTCAAGAATCAAATTCTAACTGACAGATCGCTTCTGATATCGATTTACAGATTGTACATACATATTACATACATTATGTGTAAGTACAACTACATGTATCATGTTGAGACAGTTGTGTACATTCGTACCCTTCTAGACGCCTTGCGTAGAGTTGTGATGCAGAATGTATGCAACTGTCAAGACTTGACAGATGTAGTTGTACCTGCACTTAAATGTATGTACAGTCAAACCTGTGTTAGAGAACCCCTCCATATAACGACTTGCTGTGATAAGCGATTGTATTTATTCCTCCCCAGCATTTTCCCCTTCATTTTACCTTTATATAACGACTCCCTGCCTTACGCGACTAACAACCTTGTTTTCCATTCGTTTTCCATTAACAAAAACCTGTCTAAAATGACTTTCAAGGCTATTAAATTCATTAAACTTTAAATAAACCCTCAGACGAAAAGTAGATTTGTAAACCATTGTTTATTTTCAAGCTTTTTCGAAACGTAAAACTTTAAGTTTGAAGTGATAAAAAAAATGTTTTTGTCGTCTTAGAAGCAAAGTTCAGATTGCCCTGTCAATTTGAATAGTCGTTATTCGATTTTATTGCTATTTAGGTTGGAAATGGTGATGTTTGTCATAACGTCATGTTTTTTGCATATCTATGCCATTTTGTTTTACAAAGCGGAATAACCAATACGAACCGGTGTAAAACTGGTTCTAAACCGACCTGCACTTTCAGGATATAGCGTATTGTTAAAACACAAGGAAACCAGTAAAAATCCGGTACAAAGAAAAATACAACAACTGAATGAAGAATAAAGTTGACATGCTTTAATGCAATCGGAAATCAAAACACTCATAATTGTTATATATTTTGTACATTTCGTCATAACATGAAATAAATGTCATATTTTACATTTTACTTCATAATAATATAGGTCTAATTCACTCTTTCACAAGCTGACACAATGACTGTGCTGACTGGTATGCAAACATCATGACCTCTGTATAAAGACCCGCTGTCTTATATGACCATTTTTACAATTTCTCTTCAAAGGTAGCTTAAGAGAGGTTTGACTGTAATAAGTTTATCTAAAATTTAGAAGTATAAAAAATGCAGAACAAAACTGAATGTTTTTAGACTTTTAATATTCAATGAGGCATTTTTACATAAAATATAGTCCTTAACGTCACAAGCCTTATGATGTCACATGTCATTCATAGAATGATAGTCATTATCGCTGTCATATAAAATCATTCATTATGACGTCAAAAAGTAGGTCCGACAAACGTTCATCTTGTATCACATATATAGATGAGGTATTATCAATCGCTAATTTTTCAGATTTTGACAAAATACAAACTTAATTTTAAATAAATTAAAATATCAAAATGCAATGGTGGATCATTACACCCATATTTCCAGGTATTAAATCTCGTTAATGATAAGGTTGAAAAGTATGACAGATGATTATTTTATAAAGCTTCATACAAATTTCTAGACATTTCATTGGTTTAAAAGAGTGTATTATTCCAGTATAATCCCAAACTTAACCCCATTTCCTCCATAAACCACTTTTCCTTTATGAATACCAACCATCTGTGATGAGTGCCACCCTTATGTAAAGAATACCACAATCCATAGAATACCACCTGCTCAGACCAGAATGGATTATTTCCCTTTCCGTGTACAGTTTGATTTTGATTGAAGTTTACTTTCACCCAGCAAAAATGTTATAAGACGACAAAATGTCATTCGTTATTGTCAAAAAAGATGATTGGCGAATAAGGACACAAAAAACACTCATTTAGTTTATACTGTATTATTATAGCCGCCCTAGAGGGCAGCAATATATTTGTATCAACTTTCGTTGCTAAGGATGGATAAAGGAGAAAATATTTCGAAGTAAACTTAATTACCATAATGAAAAGATTTTTTCTACAAGAATATCAATCATTTAACTTTTGAGTGAAAAAGCAATATGATGTATGAGGTTCGACTGCAAAAATGCTTGGATGATATCATAGTTTCATGTAATAATACATTTTTTGGTATTCTATTTACAGAAGTTAATAATAGAGGGAGACCATTTTTATCCTGGTACTATGTCTTTAAGTGATAGCTCTATTGAAGAGCGTAGATTTGAAAATTCGGAAAAGGCTATTTCGAGTGTACAATTCCGACATGTGAAAGATACAATACATAAATGTAATGTCAATAATTAAATTGAACCACATGAATATTTGTTTTAATTCAAGTATATTTATGATTTAATATCTGACAAAGGATTACACGTGTTTAAATTTAGAAATCGGTAATTCAAACTAGCCACAATTGCATACTTGGCTTAACATAGAACCTTATGGGGAAAAAGTTCAAATGCCTACTATTTAGAAATTGCAATGCTGATTCTAAGAGAATGTTCATTAGATAGTCCGTAGAAAGTATGTGTTTTTAGTTCGATTGAAAATCCGAGGTGCCTGCTATGCAAGTTTTTATGTTATATAAAAACAAACTGATTATTTGGTCCTCTACACATACATTTTTTTATCATAATCAAATCTAAAATTGAGATTATCTTCTCTCGTAGTTGCCATATTTTTGAGATGATCTGTATTTTGCATTGAAGCCAATGCAAAAAGAAAAACACATATTCAAGGTTCGAAACGTTTCATTATAATACAGCCTCTAAGCCACGCATTAAAAGTACAGCTAATGACTACTGTGTCTGAAGTACATGTATGATTTAAACAAAATATTGACTTAAAGCTTTGACGTATTACAACATGTTATATTATAACTGCACAAAGCATAAATATAACCTCGGTAACATAGATATAAACATTGCTTTAAAATGCGTCCCGTAAAATTATTGTAAAATCATTTTGACAAACATGTGTAAAATGCAGAATAAAATGGCGGCAAACCGATGCTTTGCATCAAAATTTTTCTTGTGTATCATATAAAATATACATCCTGCAATTGAGGGTGGTATACTAGATCACCATACTCAGAAAAGAATACCACCTCAACAGTTGTAACAGTTTGGTATTTGATATTTGACGATTCCAAAGATTACTAGTACCGACTGGTAACATGAAGAGTGCGACGCATATCCCAATGACTGGTAACATTAGACAGCATTTCCCAATATATGATATTTTTGCTGACATAAAAGGGCTATTAATCGCAATCAAGTTGTAAAATACCCTCGTAAGAAACAAACCATTGTCATCTGCAGCGTCAAACATGTGATCATTGATCTCCTCCTCGACAAAATGGTCCACTTCCTCTAACTTGATGGGTCTCAAACTCGTGTCTTCTACATGCACCGAATCATCTTCAAATGGAACTCTAAAAATAGATACATAAATATATATTTATTTATTTACAGAATTACACATAGTATAAAAATGTATACCAATTAAATTATAATAATAAACAGAACCGTTACATTAAAACATTCATCCAGTGAATCCACTCTATAATCACTTTTATTACTGGTTGTCAACACCACATGAAAATAAGGGAAAAAACTAATTGAGTAGTCACACCATTTCCTTCCCTGAGTGCCTGTATGTTTGAATGAAACATTGCAATTATAAATTGCAGTAAAATTAGAGCAACTACATATTAAATATTATTATGAATTTGATGAATAATATACATTTATTTCCTTTGACATTTAACAAATTTTCATGTCTCAGATAAGAAAGGGAAATAACTGTTTTATTTAAGGAATACTTTAAATTTCTGAACAGGTTATACGATATAATATGGTTTGGGTCTGTTTACGCCTATGAATGGTGTAAACAGACCCAAACCATATTATTTCATATAACCTGTCCAGAAATTTGAAGTATTCCTTATAATTTAATTTTAACTATAAATCTTAACAATGGTAAAAACGTCTATGACGTCATGGAACTATTTCAACTTTAACGGCGTAAGAATAGGTCATAGGTCACGCAAGTTATTTCTTATAATATGTGTTGCTTGATTTGAATTAACCAATCAGATTTCAGCTTACAAAGCATATTAAATTATTGTACTATATGTCACATGTATTGTATTATCTACATACAAGAAGTTTCTTACAATTAAATTCAGTAAATTTTCAGGTTCCATGTTTGTCCATAAATGCGTCCATTTGTATTCCGATATTCCAATTTAACAGAAAGTTTACAATCCTCTGGTCTGCCAACAGAAGTTCAAAATGGAAATTTATCATTTCTGGTCATGTCAATTAGTGTGTAGATGTTGGTATAATAAACAACTTATTGCCTTCGATGTTAGGTGAATATCATAATAGTTCCCTCTTGTGATGTTGAAAACTTGGCATCAAAAATCGGAGGGGTGAGGAAGGGGGGCAATGTATATCTGCTACATGTCATGTTACAATGTAGCCAAACAAATCGCTCTATTAATTCAATTATTATTGTGGAATAACATTATATTTCATCTTACTTCAACATACACAACTATACTAATATGTGTATGAAATAATGATGATATACTGAATTTACTTTGCCAGAGGTTTTCCTTCCCCTTGACAGATAGTCAGATGGTGTTTGAAGTTATCCCTGCGTCTACGTGTATCCCCACATACTGGGCAGTGGAAATGGAAACCAGACAAAGAGGACTTCCCTTCTTTTTCCATACAATCACTGTAGCAAGGAAGACAAAAGTATCCTGAAAATAAAAAAAACATTTTCATTTTCAATAGTTACAAAGTACATCCTTTTTAAAAGTTTATCCAATAACCCACATGTCTGTTTGCTTCTGTATACTTATCAGAATTTTTTTTTTTTTGTTTCTTGTTCTTCTTGCCTGTTTAAAAATATCATGAATGAATTTTCTTTCAGTTGGACAATTAAATTTTGCAGTTATGTGTATTAATCTGGTTTCATTTTTTGTTTTCTTTCCTCTAGATCTGTTTTTTTATTGTTTATCCCTGTTTTTGTTATATATGTTGTGTAAGACTTTGCAAAGAATACACCCTTTGTTAATTCTTTAGTGTGTAAGTATTGTTTTTGAGAAACATTTTTTGCATGTCTGTTTTATTTCTAAATACATGTACGGATAAATTTTTCATATGAAATAAACCACAATTTAAAAGGCTGAAAGCCGAAATAATTATTCGTAACATCAACATTTTAAAGGCGCAAATTACATTGATCTACATATATATATTAAACTTTGATAACTCTATTGACATTTAAAACCTCATTCATAACTGAAAAAAATTAAATATATATTTAATGTGAGATAATTGAATTTATATTGAGGAAAATTTCAGCACCCTTTGAGGCTACATGTAAGCGACAGGATTTTTCAGAATGCCACAACAGAATCACCTAGGAACATGTGAGCTACTGCCCTCTCAGTATACCCCTGTTATTCACATCAAGTCGTTAAACAGGAAGTAGATATGTGACTGACCTGAAATAGGTACTTGCAATATAAGACCACATTGTAAGTTTATATATAAAAATTTCAAGTGGTTGTGATAAGTAGTTGCTGAGAAAACTGTTACAAAATTTATGAAAGAAGGACAGACGGACAGAAGGACTGATGGAAGGACAGACCAGTATATCCCCTCTTCTTCGAAGTGGGGGAATAATGATCCCAATCAAAAACTGGTATCACATAGGTAACAGGTCTATTGCACACTTCATCTTTCTTCAACAACTACTAACACCAGGTCGCCTCCAATATTAATTTTAAAGGATGCCACCAAAGGTCTAGGATTTTCTTTGGGTACTCTGGCTTCCTCCCCAATTAAAGCTGGATGCTATGATATACCTAACAAAATTTTTGAAAGTGGCATTGAACAACATTCAAACAAACTACCATGGATGTAGTAGTCTTACCTTTGTAAGGAACTCTTCTACACCAGTGACTGTAATGATGCATCTGTAATTTCTTTCTGTACGACGGTTTGTACTTCTCTGGTTTGCACAAAACACAATGCTTTTTACTTTTACAGCAATTTGGTACTTGACATTTTACCACGGGTATATCTGAGATAGTTCTAACAATGGATATATGTTCCTATGCAAATAAATAGAGCATACAGTATAATACAGTACAGTCAACGTGATGCTGTGATTTTCCCTGCATTTGCAAATGAGTGGAAAATGCGTGGTCATTTGTAGGTTTGATGCATTTGCGTGGAATCATGCAAACTGGATTCTGCCCACGATAATACCACAAATAATATGTCCACACAAAATTCGTGTATGAGGCAATGACCACGCAAATTATTCTATATAAAAATTCGCTGTGTAACATGGACGATGTTTTTACTTGACCTGCAAACGTAGTTGTTCAATCGTATTTACGTTATATACAATGTGTATATTTCTTTTCCAGGTACAACAGAATTGTTACTTGTCATATATTATAATAAAAATATCTATATATTCTTTCTTTATATTTTTGCTTTACTCGATTGATTTTTGTAGTCCGGACAATAGTAATTAGTGTAATTTTAACCTCGTTGTCTCAAAGTAAATTTTGTCTCAATATCGATGTCAAAACTAACAATTTCATTTGTATTTTGTATTGTTACTTAATTCGCGTCTGTTTATTTTAAACACCTGTCATACAGTAAACACGATTTTTGATTGGCTAGTACAATTTGTATTGGCAATTTAATAAAATGAATTGGTAATCCAAGCGCAGTACATGCATTATTAAAGATAATTGATGATCTGCTAAATACTGTCCGAATTATTTTGTCATGTTTAATTAAAAATGATAATTATTACAAATTTCTTTTGATCTGATCAATGATATATGTGGTCAATTTTCGTTTCTTTAAAGACATTCTGTTATTTTTGTTGACTTGTGTGTTGTCAATTACGTAAAAAACAATATGCCGGTTCGCCGGACCCGTCCGGTAAAATTGCCATTGGACCAGCAGTCTATTTAATTGTGTCTGACCAAATGACCGGCAGATAAATTTCATGAGACGCGGTCTGATGATTCTTTGTTTTTCGCCTGACAATCAGTTGGCCTTTTTATCTTCTTAATTTACTTAACTTAATCGAAAGGCACCACAAAATTAGTGTTAATTTTACTTGACACCGGTATTCCATTGTTATTCCCCTTTAATTATAATCGCGCATTTTGATTGGACAAAGCATCTATTCTAATATATAAACCGGTGTCATACAAAATCAGGACCGGAATCAAATTTTGATCTACAAATAAAATGAAGATAAAGAAGGCTGTTCTAATTTTCAAACTGAGTTTTTGAATTTTGAAAATATATTGAAAATAGTAGAGATTAACATTATTATTACCCTACTCAGAAACTCTTAAGGTAATTACATTGGTTGTTATATTTATTTTTAATACTTGCTTATGTTTCAAACAATATTGTTAACTGTGTTCTATGTTAAAAATTTTAATTGATAATAAGTAAAATGGATTTGATCGAAAACCCAAGTTGAAACATTGACTTTCTTATAATTTTGCCTAACATCAAACTCAAATGTAAATATATTGAGATTTTTATAAAAAATCTTTTATCTGTATCTGCACGCTACAAATACCATGACAAATACAAGCGATGCCAAAGTTCGAAACCAATATACATGAAATAAAAACCCTTAGATTTTTTTAAAATCACATAACGAAAATGACCTCACACCCTAAGCTCGGTTGACTCGAACTTCGGATAACTCGATATATTTTTTACAGTCTCACAAACTTCGACTTATCCAGGTTTGACTGTATTTTAATTTAATGATTAAACATAATGGATAAGTAATCTAATAACTAAATTTTTACCCAAAGATCAGAGTTACCTACCTTTATGTCTTCGTTGTCTTCTGCCGAGGGTAAATTGCTAGTTAGACTGTAGGCTTTCTCTATTTGTACGGTAAGAAGAGCTTGATGAGTGGCGTACTGAGGGTCTGGTGGTGGTTTATTCTGACTGGTCTGACATCTCCATAGGTGCATTATAATAGACTTCCTATCAGAATATATCGATGTACAGTTTGGGCAGTGGTAGTGTGCTTCGGACTTGGCTGATTCTTGGCATTCCTTGTTACAAAGGTCAACATTAAACCCTGCAGTTATAATGAAACATTACATAGTTCTACTAGTATTGTGAGGACTCAGTGAAGACTGTGCAAAATTATCAATAAGACTAATATGCATAAAATGTAAATATTTACTTTCAATATATACTTTGTATGCATGTTAGTATCAATATTATCACTTTGATAGTGTTCCACTGTTAAAGGACACAGCGCTGCTGTATTGATGGTGTGACATCCCTTGTATCACAGTGATAGGACCTTGATACAAGAGGAAGTCACAGCATGTCAATTCTAAACATATATCTTATTAATTTGTACTGTAGCAATAAAGATAATACTTTATATACAGAAGATTAATAAACAAACAAACAAAATCATTGGTGGGATGAGATGAACCAATGGGCAATAGAGATGGTATGGAGAGAGTACGTTAGACTTTAACAGCAGCTACAATGCGTCCACTATTTTATTAAACCTACAACAAGGGTAAAATAACAGGGTTCTACACATGGACTGTGTTCTAGATGTTCTAAAACAACATAGAACCAGGGTTTTAGCTAGGATTTGTTAACCATTAGTCACTTTTGTGTGTGACGATTTTTAAAATCTAATATGTGTGTATATTTATTTATATGTATAAATGCATGAAAAATCATTAATTAATGAATACAATAAACATCAATAAATATTTAATATTTTCTAGCATCATTTTATAATATTTATACTGTATCCAATGTAATATTTCCATAGAACATATATTTAAGCAGATTTAAATGAAGAAATTTAAAAGTGATTGCCAAAATATTCATATTTGTTTATTCATATTTGTTAAATTTTTCCATGTCATTTAAATTCTAGAAGCATCATATTTTGCAATCTCTATGCACCGAGTTCATATCCGCTCCAAAAACTGTTGGTACGTATTATCTTTGCTTTGAACTTGTTTCCGATAGTGTGGTAACCTACGCTTTATATACAAAGTACATGCACATGGGAACCAGCTTAAACAAATGGTGCATACATGATAAACATTAAACTATAACAAAAATATGACGATTTCTGACGATAATGGCAATAAAATTAAAAGGAGACATAAGACGACTTTTTTTAAAATGACAGAGCAATGATGAACAAGGTGATGTGGGACCACAAAAAGACCTCCAGAGTTACTATCCAATTGTCAATGCATGATCGGGTGTTACGATGTGTACACAGTAACTAAGTGATTAATTATAAAATAATATCTGGTGGCATGTCTATGACATAATTACTTTGATTGCCTTAGGTCATAAACTTGTACCTTAGGTAAGATGTTTAGATTGACCTGTTCAGATAATGGCAATTTTGACGATGAACATTTTGAAATTTCAAAATTTTAGTGGCGAATGACGTTCAAAATATTTTCATCATTTCTGAAAAGGATTCGTCAATTGAAAAAGTGGCGAACTGAATAAAACATTTACAGCAAGGTTAAAATAACAAAGGGTTCTTCACATGGATTGTGTTCTAGATATTCTAAAACCTAATAAAACATATACAGCCAGGGTAAAATAACACGGTTCTACACATGATTTGTGTTCTAGGTGTTCTTAAACAACATAAAACAGGCTTTTTTAGATTGGTTGTTCTGTAACAGATATGCTTTGGAGAGAAGTTGGTGGTTTGCTAAATTAATAAAACAAAGATTTACATGTGTTGTTAATCAAAAAATTATACAATTTCCAATCAAGCATTTTTATTTTGTTACTGCAGACAGAGGTGATTTGGTGGCATTTTTATATATGAAAGACAAAATTAGTTAGAAACATTTCTACATGTTAAAAGACAAAAATTATTTGTGGTATTTTTACATACCATTTACAGAGATTGAACGTGGCATTTTGAGGTCTGGAACTTTCACGATGTTTAATCCTTTTCCCTACAACAGAAGAAAGTCATCAATGAATACATTAATAAGCACAATTAAGCAAAACCAATACACATATTATCCACTCTAAGATATTAATACATAAGTGATCCGTGTGTCATTCCTGTTTATGAAGTTCTGTGAAAAGTTCAGAGCCTCGATTAAGAAAGTTACCCTGGCCTTACTAGAAAGAGGTAAATTTAATACTGAAGTATCAGCTTGGACATCTTCTTTGTCCATTATTCAAATTACAATTTAACTTGGTTTTTTTCTCTTAAAGTTTCTATAGTTTGCAGTGTAACAGTTTAGAAAGAATCGACTGTATATGGTGATATGTGACCAATCCACACCTAGTTAGCCCTTAGCGTCCACAGTTAATTACCTCATTTTCAATTAAAATCTGACTTCAATCAACGTGTCAAGAAAATAATAATTGTTTGTACCTTTAATTACCCAATTCAACACTGATTTTAAACCAAAGACCCATATAAATAAATGAAAATCCTGCCGTAATATGTTCGAACATTTTAAAGAAGAAATATAGAACTAATGACCATGGTTCATCAGGTGTTCCTTTGCTTGTATGATAACTATTTTACATGAAAATTAGAATGCTTAAATTAACTAACCTATTTAATATAGAAAACCAATGACATTTACATAGCAAACACATAGTTTCCTTATAAAACACAATTAACTTCCGGCAACCAAAATCACAAAGTTTAAAGATGAACATGTACAAGCATCATTCATTTTGTTTATTTATACAAAAATGAATGCAGTAACATCGCATATAGTATCCTTAGAAACCTACAAAAGACATCTGAATCATCAGTACACGAAAAAGACATTTTTGACATTCGACTTTTTCTGATTCAAGCCTTAGATAAGTTAATTAGGATGATATGTCGTGGCTAGGACTCTCAAGGAAAGTGTCCAAAAAATACGGTATTGTAGGCAAGCCACCTCTCTTATGTTTTGATGGTTGGTGGTTGTATTCTAACATTTGACTGAAAATGTTTATGCATTTTGGTTAAAAGAAAACAGTTCCAACTTCTCCCGTCCCCTTTACATTCATTCTGGAAAAACTGTTTTCAATTGTCTGTTAATACTTACCGCCCTTCGTGCATGTGAGATCAGATGTCGAATGAATGCAAATCGTTTAAGAAAGGTGCTGTTTTTACACTCTGGACAATGGTAGTGACAAACATTCCTTCCAAAGCATGTCTTGTAACACTTGATGATCAAAATGTCTGAAATAATAAACCAGATGACTAGCATAGAATAGTGGAATTATGACCTTAACAAATGAGATAATTGTATTTTATCACGATGGGAGATAACTCTGTGTTTATACAATATACCTGTATAAACAGTAACATATTATTCAAATAAACTGTCAACAAACAAGAAACAATCTCTTCTGACATAGTGTAATTATTTGGCCTTGTTGCACGAAGTGCAAACCCGGGTTATGTAGTATGTGAACTCCAGCGAGGGAATGGGAGGGCAGTGGGGCGGGTGGGGAAAATATCGTATCTATTTTGTGTAGTCAACTATTCCTCCAGTTTTTAACCCAGATCTCTTAAACTTCACAGAAAGATTGCACATGTATTGAAGTTGTGCACCTGCTATTATGGAAGTGCCCCGGATTTTGTTCCTATTTTTCCACCCTTTGGGAACTTTGCCATTTGTCAGAACATTTGCAGAAGACGATACCTATTTTGTTTAATTAACTTACTTTTATACTGTACACCATGTGAGAAGTGTTTGTATTCCATATGATCTCTGATCTTAGTAGGGATAGCTGGTTTGTGTTGTTTAGGATCACAGAACGGACAGTGTACATTGTTACAGCCACATTCTTTGTCTTCACATCTTTTTAGATTGATGGCTTTGTCCAGGTGTATAAAGGTGTCCACCATTTCATTCGGAAGTTCTAAGGAGTTGTCGCCCTGTTCAGGGTGGTTTTCTACTTCAATGTACTTGTCAGTTGTTGTCGTCATTTTATTATTACCGGAAAGCTTTGTGGATTTCTTATCTTTTGACTTAGTGATTTTTGGTTTCGACTTCTCAATAGAATTTGTAACCTTATTAATAATATTTTGCACTTTTGTAGATGGTTGATTTGCTGGACTTGTAAAAATTTTAGGACTAGGCTGTAGTGGACCCTGGTTTATCAAAAATATTAAATTAGGCTGCTGTGCACCTGGACTTCCTAAATCTTTCTGACCCTGTTGTTGAGCAACTTGAACAAAAACAGAAGCTTGACTGGTATGTTGTCCTGTTACACCTGTCAGAATAGTTTGTTTTCCAACTTGATTTGTCACCACTTTTGGACTTAGTTGCTCCACATTATTTTTTGCAGGTTTTGAAGAGGACTGTTGTTCATCAGGGTTGGATTTTTTCCTCCCAGGCTTTGCAAGCTGTTGTGCTTCCATTAACTTTTCTGCTCCCTTAAAGTTAGCAATAGGGGTTAGAACTTTCTTTGCTGCTTTAGTTGGTGTACTAGATATGCTGGAGCTGCCACTAGGAGTCTGGTCTTTACTTTTCTTACCATCCTTATCTTCTGAAATATTCTGAAATAAACAAATTTAGTTTTAAAGTGCAATCTGAAACAGTTCTTTATCACAATACTAGTAGAAAATGTATGGATTTACTTTGAAGTTACTTCTAACAATTGGGTGCTCTTCACATCTTTAAATCTGTAACTACAATATTTAATTACACAATCCTATTATATGATGTGTAAGGCGAGTTGTGGTGGAAAGTCAACCTGACTTGTGACTTGTTCTCATTTGCATTTTATTCACATGCATTTTTGTTAGGTTTGGCTAAAGCAAAATAAAGCTATAAATCAAAAGAAGTGCCTCAGAAGGTACTGGTCTCCACACTACACTATAACTAAGTGATACTTTTTTTAAGTCCTAGACATCATTTTAAAGAATGGTGCATCCCAGATTTATGTCTAACAATATTCATTATTAGTGGTTGATTTTGTCAGTCTTCCTTAGTATGATTGAACTACAATCATTACTAGAAACATACTGGTATTTCCCCATTTCAAATTGCACATCCCCCACACTGACCACCCCTCTCCTGTTACTTTTCTAATTTCGCGACCATACACTATGAGCAGTTTTAATTTGTCAGGAAAAAAAACTGCACCAAAACAGGCTGACTTTGAGGGGACGGATTAGGTATGTCCAGAAATGTGTCCTCTGGTCACATATGGGACAGATCGTCTGGGAACGGAACGAAATGACCTGCTACCTATGGTTTTTATTTTCTGGTTACTAACTTTGTTTCAGTGGTTTTTTTTTTGGTTTGTTTTGTGTTGTGATGAGAGAGGATCGTACTAGATCCCTTTTAACAACCAAGTATATGTTTGTCTATATCTAGAGTTATTGTGGTTTTTGGTCGGTTTCCTCAAAGTGCTATAATTTTTACTTTTCCTCATGTGAAATTTTGGTCAAGAAAAAGAGGGTGATTACCTTTAAAATGTAACTCGCTAGCATTGCTTTGGTGTTTTGTGACATATATTTTTTGTATATTCCCTTGAACCAAAATCAAGGTTTACAATGGTTCAAATAGAAAGTCTTCTGAAAAATAGTGGTTTCACAGCCGACAACCTTCCCAACATGGCGTTGGGTCCGAACCAAATGGCGATAATAATGTCAAAACTATAGTACGGATACGGGTAGAAATTAATACGTAACTCTCATAATTGGAATTTACCAAGACAAAGTTATTCGGGAACTTTGATATGTTTGGTATACAAGAATATTTTAGTACTGAATATAAAGAAATCGTTAGATTTTGAAGATGACTTGTGTGTCTTTTATTCACAAAGCACGTCATAAAGTTGAAGACATAAAAATTAAGATCCATAACCGACAATGGTTTGTTGTGTTAGACGACACTGACAGTATACTTATTTTGCTTTACACGATGCCTCCAAAGTCAAAGAACCAGCAGTCGCCTTCATTAGAAACTTCACCAGAAAATCATGTAATTCACTTTTAGAAAGAAGTTATATTCATTCAATCACAACTAGTCCTATTTATGTCGCAAAGTTACAGAATGTCATCAGAAACATGTACTGTATGGTCCACGGTGCCTACTTTGAAGTCCTAGCTGTCTGAATATTACCATTTAAAATTGTTTGTTTTGACCAAACTTTCCAATGATGGTCTTATTATATTTAGCAGTCATGATTAAATTTACTGTTCACGGTCCACATGACAAGTCCCAAAAATAGAAATCGCACTAAAAGTCATCAGATCGGGATAGATCATAATAAATATATAAAATAACATAAATTGAAAAATTGTAAGTAATACTGCAGGCATCACCAAGGGTTATTGATACAAATATAGGTAAAAAAAACGATTATCCCCATAATAATATTGACTCATATTTAATAACTATTCGCCACACTCAACAATGATTATTATTTGAAATTGAACAACAATATACAATTATAGCCTTTTGGTGAGGTCGATACATGTTTTTATCGACCTGAGGAAAATATATCGACCGAGGACTTCGTCCTCGGTCGATATATTTTCCTCAGGTCGATAAAAACATGTATCGACCTCACCAAAAGGCTATAATTGTTTTATTATAATACCATGGAAATGTTTTGTAGATTTTTCATTCTTTTAGTCAAATTGAATGAGTTGTTTGTAAGAACAGTTTTGATTGGCTCTTTGCAAATCTATACGCCCAATCAGAATGAGGTTTTTAAAGAATTGGGAAGCACATATTTATTTTTAGAAAGTCTTAGCCTGTCAACTTTCTAAGTTTAGAAACAGTTACTCATCAAACTTTTTAAAGTTTATTTTTGGAAAATCTTATTTTACCAACGATTTACAGTTTAATCATGTGACCTGATTTGACTAATCAAATCTTTTAAATTACACAGTATTATAATAAAAAGTATGATAATATGGTGAGAACTTACGATACACTAACTTAAGACAATTTTTTAAAACTATTTATTTCCAAATAAGATTTGAATTACTTCAGAAATTTTTGCCACAAAATTTCAGTGTTTAAAATATTTGCATCCATCAACATAACACCAGTACGTACACATATATGATCAAAGCAAGACAATCAAGTGAACATGATAAATAAAGCTTATTCTGTTCTTACACAGGATCTTGAAAACCAGTTTGAATCCGAGTTATTGTGGTGTATTCGTCAACTGGAGCTAGGACTGTGTAACCAGAACCCAGACTCTAGACAAGGTATTGTAACCAGACACGTCTCTGATGTAACAATTGTTTTTGTATCAATGATGTGAAGACCTCTGTTAGGACATTGGTATTAAACCATATGTTTGACAGGAAATCAGATTATTAAAGTTAGGAGTAAAAGATGTAAAGATTTGGGAAACTTTCTTTTGGTAGGAATTGAGGATTTGTTTATCATGTTTATATACCTTTATAGTCTTTTGTAGAGTTCAATATAAATTTTAATAGACTCAGAAATTAATATCAACTGATACATGTATATCAAGCTGTAGTTATTAGAGCTATTGTCAGCACTTATGGTCTGTTGTCGTTGACAGTGTTGTCTGTAAACTTATACATTTCAATTGTCTTCTCTGAAACCAATATGCTATATGTAATTGAAACCAAACTTGGTCAGAGTGTTCATTAGATGCAATCTCCAGGGCCTCAAGTCATATCCATTCCATAACACTACACAAGGATATCACATCTGCCACTCAAGCTTGAACTTTCCTTATAAAATAATTGAAACCAAACTTGGTCATAGTGTTCATTGGATGGTCCTAAACAAAGTTTTTGCTTTTTTTTTCTTTTTTTCTAATTAGAACAAAAATGGTCACCACTGCAAGACTTAGTTTAACATAGGATGCTAAAGAAAAATGTTTCAAAAGGCTTCTTCTCTAAAACTTAACCAGTAGAATCAAGACTTATCCTATTAAAAGTTCATTTTTTATGTCAATCCGAAATTTAAAATGTCCACCCCTGCAGGACTAAGACTTAGTTTAACATAGTACCCTATGAAAAAAGTTAAACAAGGCTTCTTCTTTGAAACTGGTTTACCAATTGAAGCAAAACATACAGGGCTTGTATTCCCCCCCACCATGATGCATTGGAGGGACAGGCTTGTATTCCCCCCCACCGTGATGCATTGGAGGGACAGGCTTGTATTCCCCCCCACCGTGATGCATTGGAGGGACAGGCTTGTATTCCCCCCCACCGTGATGCATTGGAGGGACAGGCTTGTATTCCCCCCACCATGATGCATTGGAGGGACATTGTTTTGCTCTTATTCTATCCACCCTTTTTGTCTGTCTATCCACAGCACTTTATAGACTCATCTCTTCTGAAACGAATTGATGGATTGCTTTGATATTTGGAAGGATTAATCATCATGATGTGCAGATGTGCATACTTTATGGTTATTCTGATATGTCAAATTTTGATGGAGTTATGGTACTATGACCATTTCAGCTTTATCATACAATGGTAGATCTGGTGGAAGCATCCTCTCAGAAACTGCTAAATGAATTGCTTCCATATTTGATAGAATTAATTGTTGTGCTGTGTAGATTTGGCTATTCTACCACCATTTTTATTAGTCAAATTTTGTTGGAGTTATGGGACTGGTCATTAAACAATATTGAAAGCAAATTTTAACAAGCACTCTACTAAAAGTTTGCAAATTTTGATAGAGTTTTATCATTTAAGTTGTTTAGCTCTTTCCCAAATATCAACCCAAATAATCATAATATTGCATGCTTAATATTTGTTTCATAACTAAATGTATTTAGCTGACTTTCAAAAATCTGCACAAACTGCTTGGCAGATTGATATGAAATATTGCAGAAATATACCATAAAAGGCCCTCTACTCTTTTTTTGCCGATCCAAAATCCAAGACGGCCACCACTGTGGAACACAGCTTCACATAGGACCCTATGGGAAAAACATACAAACAGCTTTTTTCTATGAAACTGTTCCAGACAATCCAACCAAATTAAGCAGAAATTAGGTCAAGAGTTCTCATACAATTTAACTTTTTGTTGCTGATTGGAAATTCAACATGGCAACATACATAAAAAAGCCTATTAGCAGAAAAGGCTTCCCTTAGTAACATTTTATATCAAAATTTGCAAGGAAAGTCATGTCTCCTCAAAATTTATTTTGGTATTTAAGGTGAGCCTCTAGTATTGCATAATAATTGAACAAAGGGATTATTGGTTTTCTCATTGACATTTGCAATGAAATCAAAATTAAAAGGTAGTCAATATTCATTTTAATCAAACAATATCAAATATCAAACATAAATCCAGCTAACCAAAATATCAGAATATATGGTCGAGAGATTTATCTGGTCTTAACAAAATATCAGAATATATGGTCCGGAGATTTATCTGGTCTTAACAAAATATCAGAATATATGGTCGGGAGATTTATCTGGTCTTAACAAAATATCAGAATATATGGTCGGGAGAATTATCTGGTCTTAACAAAATATCAGAATATATGGTCGGGAGATTTATCTGGTCTTAACAAAATATCAGAATATATGGTCGGGAGATTTATCTGATCTTAACAAAATATCAGACTATATGGTCGGGAGATTTATCTGGTCTTAACAAAATATCAGAATATATGGTCGGGAAATTTATCTGGTCTTAACAAAATATCAGAATATATGGTCGGGAAATTTATCTGGTCTTAACCAATAAAAATCAGTTGAAAATTTCATTATGTAATAATTTATTTTATGGGATTTGAGACCAGTCTTACCTCCCATCAGTAGCAACTATTATTGGCTGATGAGCAGATGGGAATATTTGATAGTTTAATTAAGAATATCATGGAATTTCTGCAATATTATTAGTCTAAATCAGATCACATGACTCAAATTTAGGATGTCAGTAAAAAAAAATAAGACATTATCTGAAGCATTCAGTATTTTTCCATTTCTGTTACTTGTTTTTCATTGATTTGTCTGTTATTTAGTGATTAATTGAACTGGGTTTTTGGTTTACATGTATATCTTCCTTATTTATGATTACCATAAGAGATAGACAGTGGTTAAGACCTGTACACTTTATGTGCTCTTTTATTTTTTAATTAGTCTTTGTAATTTTATAGCTGCAGAGGCCATTAAAGTTTTGAAGATATTAAAGAGTGACAAAGCACCGCTAGTAAAGAAGAGACAAGCCATGCGCAATACGTTTGGTGATTACAGACAGAAAATAAAAGAGGAAGAAAAAAAGTCTGCTGCAAGTAGGTTGTTGTAATAAGACAGTTAAATAAATCCTTAAAATATTGTCATGGATATATAAATTGGGTAAATAAGAAAAAAGTGTATAATATGCACTTTTACTTTCCTATATATATACTTCTTGGTGGCATCTGCCAGTGCATGCATACAAAGAGAGAGAGAGAGTGCAAGAGAACTTACTAATTATATGTAACAATACGTAACAAGATATCTACATGTATAAGCTGAACTATATTACAAATCAAGCTGGAATCACCGTCCGATTTACAATAACCTGTTTGGCATTTCTGACAACTATAATGTCGACAACATAACAATGTATATAGTTTTTTTTTTTTATTTTGCTATTTGTCTTAACTGCATTAACAAACCAGTGGGGTTTTGATCACTGAGTGAAAATGTGTACCAATATTATAAATTTAAAGACATATCCTACTATTGTTTCTGCACATTTTGATTTTAAACATTATTGTTTCGTAATTCGTTTATAACGTCATTGTCAATATTCCGCGAAATTTCCATTTCGATTACCCTACGCTTTATGGATCAAACTAAAATGTTATTTTATAAGTAAAAAAGCAGTACAACCTTTTAGAATTTGGGGAAGAACAAAATTAATCACTTTGCAATAGCAAACATACACACACAAAAAAACTAGAGTACTTTCGTGATTGTATTCTGCGCAACAAATCTAGAAAAGATATTGCAGCTTGTTCGAAGAAAAACGCTCCCTTTCCTTCCCACCAATTCTGGCCTATACACATTTTTTGCAAATATTTTTTCCCCTGATTCGGTGACCACATTTTTTTATTTCTTCAATTTGGATAGTAGGTTATCCTCTATCTTCTGTGAAAAAAATAGTTTTATTATCATAGGTCAATTTTTTGCGATCTGCGATTTTGTGTATTCAGAGTGCTTAATAAAAATGGCGGGAACGTTTTTAAT
This sequence comes from Limnoperna fortunei, assembly GCA_944474755.1. Classification (NCBI taxonomy): domain Eukaryota; kingdom Metazoa; phylum Mollusca; class Bivalvia; order Mytilida; family Modiolidae; genus Limnoperna; species Limnoperna fortunei. Next base: position 59,802,893 of record OX104122.1, on the reverse strand, counting down.
TCCATATTTATGCTCAAAACTTGCGTTTTTTCTACCCCCGCTCGACAGAGTCGGGGTTATATAGTGGTCCTCATGTCCGTCCGTCCGTCCGTTCGTCCGTCCACATTTGGTTTCCGGATGATAATTCAAAAAGTTTACATTCGATTTGAATGAAACTTTGGGATATTGTTATATATCAGGTTGGTAAGAAGCCTATTGATTTTGGGGGAAATCCGTCAAGTTTCAAGGTCACAGTCCACGAAAAACGTTAGCAATTTTAACAAAATAGTTGTTTCCGGACAATAACTCAAAAAGTTTACATCCGATTTGAATGAAACTTTGGGATATTGTCATATATCAGGTTGGTAAGAAGCCTATCGATCTTGGGGGAAATCCATCAAATTTCAAGGTCACAGTCCACGAAAAACGTTAGAAATTTTAACAAAAAAATTGTTTCCGGACAATAACTCAAAAAGTTTACATCCGATTTGAATGAAACTTTGGGATATTGTCATATATCAGGTTGGTAAGAAGCCTATTGATTTTGGGGGAAATCAGTCAAATTTCAAGGTCACAGTCCACGAAAAACATTAGAAATTTTAACATAAAAGTTGTTTCCGGACAATAACTCAAAAAGTTTGCATCCGATTTGAATGAAACTTTGGGATATTGTTATATATCAGGTTGGTAAAAAGCCTTTTGATTTTGGGGGAAATCCATCAAATTTCAAGGTCGCAGTCCACGAAAAACGTTAGAAATTTTTACAAAAAAGTTGTTTCCGGATGATAACTCAAAAAGTTTGCATGTGATTTGAATGAAACTTTGGGATATTGTTATATATAAGGTTGGTAAGAAGCCTATCGATTTTGGGGGAAATCTGTCAAATTTCAAGGTCACAGTCCATGAAAAATGTTAGAAATTTTTACAAAAAGTTGTTTCCGGAAAATAACTCAAAAAGTTTTCATCCGATTTTAATGAAACTGTAAAATATTCTTATATATTTTGTTGGTAAGAAGCCTATTGATTTTGGTGGAAATCCATCCAATTTCAAGGTCACAATCCACGAAAAAGGTTAGAAATTTTCACAAAAGCGGGGGTATCAGCGATCGCTAGATCGACTTTGTCTAGTTTAAATAGATTATGGCATAGTTGTGTTCAACATGCCACGAAGCCTTCAAAACAATCTAAGTTGATTCTAACAGGATACTATGGGTAAAATATATGTAAAATAACACATAATCCTAGTACCTTAAAAACAGGTTATAAAGATGACGTCATAACTTTTGAATGCGGTCGGTGACCCCAAATGTTTTTAAGCTTTATTTAAAGTTTTTGTCATAAGTAAAGTTAAGACAAAATATTAAGAAAATATCATATGGAGATCGAATAGTAGGATAAGTCCTTAATATGTTACAACAATTAGAGATTTTATTTAAATTGTTTATAGTACAGATATTAATAAATGAAACTTCAATTTGCTCTACTTTATGAAATTACAAAGAAATAATTCTATTCTTTTATTATTATATTATTATTATTTAAGCGTCAGATTTGCAATATTATACAATTATTGCCTTTAAATTAAATTGATTTTTATGAACATTTGTAATACTAGCTAGTAATGTAAAGGAATTTAGTTCAATGTTTCTTTTGTTTAGTTTACTGTTTTGATTGTTTGTTGTCTCATGTACGAAAATAAGCAACATATTAAAGTGTTTGAAATTTTTCAGAATGTACATACTTTCGAACTGGAAATAGACAGAAATCAATTCAATTTGGCTGTTTAAATGGGAATTCTTAATTGCAAATTATTTAAAGAAATTTTAAAATCGCTGTGTTTTGTTTGAATTGGGTTTAACGCCATTTTTTGCAATTTTTCAGTAAATAGCATCATGGATTCCAGTTGTAACTGGGATAGGAAGCCAGTTTACCAGTTTTAACCCTTGACCTTGTCCAGTTGTAACTGGGATAGAAAGCCAGTTTACCAGTTTTAACCCTTGACCTTGTCCAAGACGACCATGTTTGTTGGTGTAATCTGATATATGAGTAAACATGGAACCTGCTTTAAAGTTCACCATAGCTTACTTTGTTAATATTTTATTAAGTTGACATAGTAATAAGGCTGTTTTTATTGTGGTTTGCTCACTAGGGTAATAATATTTTTTTTAAATCCAGCTTTTCACATGGCCTTTAAATTTGGGAATAATAGTTTAATTTGGGATTTTGTGTAAAATGGAAAAATAAAGTTTAAGTGAAAAGAGAATTCGGAAATTTTAAATAATCACGATGTATGTGGAAAAAATGCAATTTGTGGAAAGAAGTTTAAGCAGAAATGTAATAATTATAGTTTTACTGTTTAAATGTTGCTTACAATATAAGTATTGGTTTGTGAGGATGTAGGTGTAACCATATGTCTTCATGTAATGTTTAGGGATGCATCATTGTTGTTTTTATACCCCGCTCGATAGAGTCAGGTTTATATAGTGGTCTTCATGTCCGTCCGTCCATCCTTCTGTTCCTCTGTCCTTCCGTCTGTCCGTCCGTCCTTCCGTCTGTCTGTTCGTCCGTCCACATTTGGTTTCTGGATGATAATTCAAAAAGTTAACATCCGATTTGAATGGAACTTTAGGATATTGTTATATATCAGGTTGGGAAGAAGACTATCGATATTGGGGGAAATTGGTCAAATTTCAAGGTTACATTCCACGAAAAACGTTAGAAATTTAAACAAAAAAGTTGTTTCCTGACAATAACTCAAAAAGTTTGCATCCGATTTGAATAAAACTTTGGGATATTATTATATATCAGGTTGGTAAAAAGCCTATTGATTTTGGGGAAAATCCGTCAAATTTCAAGGTCGCAGACTGCGACCTTGAAATTTGACAGATTTTCCCCAAAATCAATAGGATTCAAATCGATAGTCTTCTTCCCACCCTGATATATAACAATATCCTAAAGTTCCATTTATACAAAAAAGATGTTTCCGGACGATAACTCAAAAATTTTGCATGTGATTTGAATGAAACTGGGATATTGTTATATATTAGTTTGGTAAGAAGCCTATCGATTTTGGGGGAAATTGGTCAAATTTCAAGGTCACATTCCACGAAAAACGTTAGAAATTTAAACAAAAAAGTTGTTTCCTGACAATAACTCAAAAAGTTTGCATCCGATTTGAATGAAACTTTGGGATATTATTATATATCTGGTTGGTAAAAAGCCTATTAATTTTGGGGGAAATCGGTCAAATTTCAAGGTCGCAGTCCACGAAAAACGTTTAAAATTTTTACAAAAAGTTGCTTCTCATCAATAACTTAAAAAGTTTGCATCTGATTTGAATGAAACTTTGGGATATTGTTATATATTATGTTGGTAAGAAGCCTTTCTTATTTTGGGGGAAATTCATCAAATTTCAAGGTCAGAGTCCATGAAAAGCGTTAGAAATTTTCACAAAAGCGGGCTATCAGTGATCGCTAGATCGACTTTGTCTAGTTTTTTATTATTATTAAAAAAGCTAATGTTTAAATAATGCAACATCATAAGCAAGCAGGAAGTTAAATTTTAGTCCCAAAATACAGGTTTAAAGCATTATTCGCTTAGAAATGTCAAATATATGTATCTGACATTTTGTCTTTACAGAAATGAAGAAGGTTAAAGTGAAGCCAGTCAATACTGCCAGTCAAAGTAAATCAGTGTTCTACAAGAAATCCTTGAAAACAGCAGATAACTCATATGTCGCCATGATGGCATCTGTCAGTGTAAATGGAGTTTCTGATCAATCAACGGTGGACACACATTCTAAACAAGAAGTTCCATGTGGTTTCCAGTTTGGATTTCCTAATCCAGAGTCATGTGAAAATGAGGCAGCCAGAAAGGAAAGTGAAAGTAACGTTGAACCTTCATGTCTGTCACATGATATGGTGACATGTGATAACAGTAAACACATTGATGACCTGACTAAATTTGTGATGACTAAAACAGATAATAGCTTTAGATTTAATTTTGAAATTCCTCCTTAATAAACTATGTAGAAATGTCATTTGTTACATTTGTTTTCTGCTTGGAATGCTTTTAGCTCACCTGACCCAAAGGGTCAGGTGAGCTGGTCAGGTGAGCTATTGTTTGGAAGGACCTTTATAAAGTTTATGTTTTTTATGGTGATTGGAAATTCAAAATGGCCACCACCACAGGACTTAGTTTAACATAGGGCCCTATGGGAAAAAGTTTAAAAGGCTTCTTCTCTGAAATTGTTAACCAATCGAAACAAAACTTACTAGCAATATTGTTTGGATGGTCCTCTATAAAGTTCATGTTTTTTATCGGAAATTCAAAATGGCCGCCACCACAGGACTGTGTTTAACATTGGACCCTATGAGAAAATAGTTTAAAAAGGCTTCTTCGCTGAAACCATTTAACAAAACTTACTACCAATATTATTTTGGATGGTCATTTATAAAGTTTGTGTTTTTGATGCCAATTGGAAAATCTCAATGGCCACAACAGCAGGACTTAGTTTAACATAGGACCCTTTGGGAACAATTTTTAAAAGGCTTCTTCTCTAAAACCGGTTATCCAATGGAAACATAACTTACTAGCAATATTGTTTGGATGGTCCTCTTTGAATTTTATGTTTTTTTATGCCAATAGGAAAATCAAAATGACCACCACAGCATTACATAGATTAACAGTAGACTCTATGGGAAAAAGTTGTATTAGGTTTCTTTTCTGAAACTGATTAACCAATGGAAACAAAACTTTCTAGTAATATTGTTTGGATGGTCCTCTTTATAGTTTATTGAAAATTACAGGACTTACTTTAACATCAGGGAAATGCCATCTGCATTGCCTATAAAATCAGGTGAGCGATACTCGCTCTTAAGAGCCTCTGGTTCATATATATTTTACCTCATTTGGCAAATGCAAGGGGATATCTGAGCCGATCACAAAAAAAAAGCAGAAATCATTGGTACCACAATATAGAGGACAAACAAACCACAACATTACATAGATTAACAGTAGACTCTATGGGAAAAAGTTGTATTAGGTTTCTTTTCTGAAACTGATTAACCAATGGAAACAAAACTTTCTAGTAATATTGTTTGGATGGTCCTCTTTATAGTTTATTGAAAATTACAGGACTTACTTTAACATCAGGGAAATGCCATCTGCATTGCCTATAAAATCAGGTGAGCGATACTCGCTCTTAAGAGCCTCTGGTTCATATATATTTTACCTCATTTGGCAAATGCAAGGGGATATCTGAGCCGATCACAAAAAAAAGCAGAAATCATTGGTACCACAATATAGAGGACAAACAAACCACAACAAAAATGAAAGCTATTTGTAACTGTATTTAATGTTTATGCAACTTAAAAATTGGGCATAAACCTAAATACTACTTTTTATTTGTTGTTGTACTGTCAAAATTCTACAAAAGTTGCCTTTAAATTGAATTATTGACCTGAATGACCCATAGATGGTTACTTTTTATGATGATTAGGTGTCGTCACATCTTCAAATCCGGTGTTACTAGAACTTTTTCTGAATGATTTATGGCAGATTGATTTTCGTTCAGTTCAGAAATTCTGCATGGCCATCACTACAAAGCATTGTTTCAAATTGTAGTCTACATGAAATCATTGTATCTAAGTAATGAACTTATAGTGATCATAGAAACTTAGAGTAGGTTACTATCAATTTGTCCAGTTATATTTGTCTTAAACTTGTTGCTAATTCCTTTATGTTTCTCACCCCATTGCCTATGGGTTCATCCATGCCAGCGATTACAGTTAACCATGTTTAATGGTTGATATGCACAATGTATAAGATGAGATACTTTATTCACCTCGAAGAGCATCAACATACAATTTTCTTATCCAAAAAGGGAAATAAAATATTGATATATAATTCGAGACAATAACAACAACAAAATTGCAAAGTATAATAATACACTATAACAATTATTAAAAGAGTTGTTTATCTTAGCACGTGTGTAGTGTTTGTTTGTTTGTTTGAATGTTTAATCCTTGTCAATTAAGATTGGAGTCGAGTACACCCTGCCTGCAGTGAGAATCGAACCCGCAATCTCAGTGTTGACAGACCACATGATCGATAGTAGATGACCGGAGGTCCCACAAGTGAAAAGTGTATATTTTAGCTAATCACAGCTTTGATTATATTATATTGAATTGCATTAAGTAAAAGCTTCCGACAGCTGTTGGTCTCTTTTCTGTCTTACAGTTTCCCCCTCCCTTTTATATTTATTTATATATAATAAAATAAAATCTGCTGTCAACATTTATTTGTGGAAAAAGTTAGTGTTTGTACAAAACCTATGATGTTCGAAGAAGTTCTATGCTTAATAAGATAGGACATTTTTAATCCCTCGACTAGTATGTTTTACACAAACACCCCACCCAGACATGATATATCTGTTCAAAATGCTGCCACAATCTTAGAAGAAGTATATCTTGGCTCAGAGAGACGGTATGTATGTAGGTCTAACACTGAACCTATGTTCCATCAAAGACAGTCTGTACTAGTATCGACTTCCATGGTTCCATCAAAGACAGTCTGTATTAGTATCGACTTCCATGGTTCCAGCAAAGACAGTCTGTACTAGTATCGACTTCCATGGTTCCATCAAACACAGTCTGTACTAGTATCGACTTCCATGGTTCCATAGACCAATAGGAAACTCCAGTAGGCCAAGTCCGGGATACACATTTTTACAATTCGTGATATTCAAATTATTTTCAATCCAGATATTTTCGGGAATATCAAACATTAGAAACCATGTATCAACTACGAAATGATCCGGTGTTCAAGCAATCGGAGCCATGACACGACCCTTCGTGTGGCCAAATAGATAACTTGTACTTGTCGTATATAAGTCAATATTCTTAATTTGTCATATTTGACTATTTTTTATGATTTGGCGGTCATGACCTGTGTTAAACCCAAGTTAATACTGGATGTCGCCATCTTGAATAATATTTTAATTAGAAATAACTATTTGCTGCTTTATTCATTGGTATGGTATTACAATTTAATTATTAAAAAAAGACTTGTTTAATGAATGGGGTTTAGCGCCACTTTGAGCAATTTTCAGCTATATCGTGGCCTATAGTTTTTAGTTGGTATGTTATCGGAAGCCGACAAAAAACCTTGAACAATTATTTGTAAAGCTTCAAATTGTGAAATAGAGGAAATGATACAATACTCTTTTTTAGTATGATTTTTTTTAAATAAATTTTTGAAATTTATTTATTTTCATTTTATTTAATTATTTCTTTCACAATACTACATCTATTCTTGGGTTACACTAGACGCTGAAGAAACGAGTGCACCTGAATATGAATGTTTTTATAACATATGGAGGATGTTTTAATACAATTGTTTAATTTTTCGTAAGATATATTTGTTTTCAGAAGTACCGTAAACTAATGAATTCAGATATCTATCGGATATCACTATTTCATAAACAATAAAACCCGTTATATACATTTGCCCTAGATTAGAAGAATATTTTCTGTCAACTGTCAGTTGTTATACCGTCTTCAGACTAAAGTTTTTCAAAGTTCGCGAGTGAGGTTTTTTCCGATTCGTGGAATAAAACGTTTAAAAAAGCAATTTCCCGTAAAAATGTATTCTTTCTGGAGAATTGTTGTAATCGGTTAGTCCCAGTATAGGTACGTTTCTGTATAGCACATGTTGTTACAACATTGACAACTGAGTGGATTTCCCTGCCCTTATTTGTAGGACATGAAATAAGACCGTCGTCAACGTAGAAGTTTCTCGTTACGGCACAGGGGCTTGTAAAAACCAATTTACTTGAGCTTTGGAATGATACTGGGTCGATTACTATAACAAAATCATTCGAAAGCGCAAGTAAATAGATTTTTACAAGCCCGTGTGGTTACGGTATGTGTTATGTAACTACGAAAATAATTGCCCGATTGCTTGAGCCTTGTATTCTAAGTTCAGGCGTGGCTACTGCTAGTGGCAGACTATTACTGAAAACATTAACACTAATTCGGTATTCAGAAGATCATCGTAAACTCCGTTATTCGTATGCCAAAGAAAACTATTAATCAGGCATCCGAAAACCAGAGTGATCAGCACCACCAAGTCCACCTTTGTCCCTTCAGTAAGCTCAACTTGTACGGAAGTGTATAAGGACCCGAATAATTGGAAGTCTTGTGCTTAGATTCTCCCTGTTGACGTTTTCCATAAAGACAACCAAAACAAGATAATACGGATGTATGCTGTAGTTTCTGTTAGATGTGAATGAATATGGTCATTTAAACTGAGTGATTAGGCTACGGAGAATTCCATTCTGCAGATGTTTCGAAAAAGGTAAAAAAAAAAACATGCATTTTAAGTATTTTTTGTTCGATGTTATTTTGCGAAAAAGTTCAACGACCATCGTACCATTTTTGCAACGGCTTTAAAAACTCGCATTGATTTATGCTATCTTGAAATGTCTAAACCTATTCGTTCAGGCTGCAGCTTTCAAAATAACATTATTTACATTGAGGTCTATGAAAACGTCATTGCCATATTACGAGACATATATATGTTTGCCATTCAGGAAAGTTACGCTGATCCCGAAACAAATCACATCTCTTTGAGGGAACAAAAGAAGACGATAAATTTGTCATGTTCTATAAAGACAAGTTATTCATACAGAATATGGAAAAGTAATTTTGCCGAGAAGCTACTGGAAGCTGAGTACCTCTGTTTACCTTTCGCAGCCCTTGACTAACAACATACAAGCTCTTAGTCGCGCTAAACTGTTCGGTACTAGTCTAAAAAAGCCAGCAAAGACGGAACATTTTCGTATATCCTTGGGTGAGATTATGGACAACGACCACGCGAAGTTGCTCCGCCGCTCGACAATCAGCCAGTAATCTGTTATTTGACCTTATTTCTGTATTGGCGTAATATTACATAATTCATTACAACTCTTGTTAACAATTGTTTAAACTTGTACAATTGTTTGGTTTTTGTAAGTTGTTTTAGGTCCTTTTATTTTACTTTCCTGATATTTATAAGCAACGATTCTCGTGTTTTATTTTGTATTGGGTTGTAAAATAAATTGTGGGTGTTAGATTATACAGTTGTGAACACCCACTATTGTATTCGCTTCGCTGATTACACGGTTTGTGAACACCCAAAATGTATTCGCTTCGCGTATTATACAGTTGTGAACAACCAAAATTTATTCGCTTTCCGGGCTTTAACGTTGTGGTGAACAACCATAATATATTCCCTTCGCGGGTTATAGAGTTGTGAAGAATCAAAATTTATTGTACATCATAAGAACAAACAAAAAATGAAGTCATTCCTTAAATGGCAGCATCATTATTACACTTACTTTAAGTCGGTATGATGTTGTCGGTTAGCCACAGCTGCTTAATTTTGTATTTTGTTTGTTTGTGTGTGTGTGTGTGTGTTTTATTACATATCTGTATATTTAAATCTCTCAAACGAAGTTTGGAGACTTATTGTTTTTGTTGCGTTTCTTATTATTTTCTCGCGCCGCCAACTTTGTCCGGGGCATTTTTGTACTTGATACTTCACATGTTTTTGTTCAAATTTTGCACATTGATGGACCCCTATGAGATGTGGGTCGTAACCATTAAACAAGTGCAGGGGGCTCCCAGGGGCCGTGCCACGCTCCTCAGAATACTTCAAAAATTGGTATTTTTTTAATATGTCTAAAATAGTTAACATATCTACCCCATAACCATATTATTACTCCTTATGATTAGAAGAAACATTTGGTACCATAAGGAGGTCCAAGGGGGTCACGCCCCGCCCCCTAGAATGAAAAACTTCTTAATACTTTGAAAACCATTTGAATCCCCACCCTATAACATGATATATTCTTACTCCGTATGATAAGACGAACCATTTGGTACCATGGGAGGGTCGGAGGGGGTCATGCCCCGACCCCTTAAAATTACTTAATATCTTGAAAACCCAGAGCAATTTCAATGAAAATTGGTATACTGATACAGCTAACTATCCTGAACATTTTTGCCAAAAAAAATGGACGCGAACGACACCATTTTGTGATGGCAGCCGTTTCACCACACTCCCCCCAAACGTCAACTTAGTCCGATTGCAACGAAATTTCATTATGTAGGTAGATTTTAATGCACAAACTAAGCATATCATGTCTTTTTGGGGGTTTTCAACATGCTCAAGAATATAGTGGCTATGGGGGTTTGTTTGGGAGACATTCTGTGTTGGCATCCCAACATCAGCACTAGTTTAATTTACATTAGATCAAAAATATACATGACAAAATAATACTGCAAAAATCTCTCACTGCTTAGTTGCCTTTTCCGTTGTTTTTCCATCAGCTGTTCGCCTCCTTTTTGCGTTTGAATTGTTAATATTATTTTTTAGTTATTTACGACTTGTTATCTTGTTTACGTTTACATAGTTTTGTTACATTAGTGTTCTGAAAACGAAGTGTACAATTTTTCAATTTATGCCGCACTTCCAACATATTTTAGAGTTGTAAAAATTTTATTTTATGTGGGTTTAAATAATGTTGAAGTATTTTCAAATTGAAAATCCGTCCTTTTTCGAATTGTAAATGGTTTTTCATAAATTACGCTGTAGTCTGCCATCATTGGGAAAAAACACAAGTGGGAAAAAATTGGACCAATCAACAAACAGTTATCAGTTAAATAACTAAATATTAGCTTGATAATTAACAACAACATTACACAAAAAAATGGTCATAAGTCATTGTACGTCGTCAATAAATTTCCCTCAAGTAAGTCATACATTGATACCCCATTTTTCACGCGTGTTTACTTTTTATCAAAATAGTGATAAATAATTAAAACAACCGAATATCTGTCGTCATGTGAAATCGTCAAAATTCTAGTTCTGTATGATATATGAGATTTGGGGGTTGGAGGATGGTAGAGTCATTTGGGAGTGAGAGATAAGGCTCTAACTCTGATTGGTACGAAAGTTTACCATTTGGGTGGCAACTTATCTGATATTGACATCTCATAGAACACGTGGCTGAAATATAAATATAGCAATATATATTTACTTAATTACTGAAAACATTCATTATGATTCGTACTTGATTGGTAAACACATATTTTGTTTTTATTCATTCAAAAATGGAAAGTATGAAAATAAAACAAACCTTCAATGACAACATAACAGACCCGGATTTAGACTTTAAATTAAGACTTTACAGATCCGCTAAATCACAGTTCGGCGACAGTTTTATGGACGCAAAAATATGGAAGCCGAATATTTCTGAACATGTTAAATTTAGTGGAAAATGTGGCATTGCTGCAAGGATGGAGAACAGTGTTAAACAGTCGGACAATAAATCATCATCAAGTGACAAAGAAACGAGTCAGACGAAAGAAGAACCTAAAGAAACCAATCATAAACCGTCGAAAAAACCAGAGGAATATTCCGATCCGGATGTGAAACCGCCGTATTCTTATGTTGCTCTTATTGCTATGGCAATAAAAGAATGTGATGATAAAAGGTTGACTTTAAGTGGAATATATCAATTCATTATGAAAAAATTTCCATACTACGAAAAAAATAAGAAAGGATGGCAAAACAGCATTCGCCACAACCTTAGTCTGAATGAATGCTTTGTGAAAGTTCCGAGGGAAGGAGGCGGAGAGCGAAAAGGAAATTACTGGACCTTAGACCCAGCATTTGAAGACATGTTCGAGAAGGGCAACTACCGACGTCGGAGAAGAATGAGACGTCCATATCGTGCATCCATATCGTTGCCGAAACCTTTATTCGTGGACGGACACTGTTCTCCATATAACCAGTTTTCGTTGACAAAACCTTACTTTTCTCCACCTTCTTATTCGCAGTATTCTCAGTACTCTCCTTGGTCTCTTGCCCCGAGTTCCGGTTCCCCGATGTCACAAATAAACAGTTATAACAGTTGTAACCAGTCCCGGGTGCCCCCACCCGGCCCCAGTCTAGCGGCCTGCAGCTACAGTGCTATGCAGTCAGCCATGCAGATGAACAACCCAGGACCAACATTTCCACAGTTCAATGACTACAGTACCATGGGATCTAGTTCGTTCCCTTTCCCGTACAGACAGCAGGGCGAGGCGGTACATTATACTTACTGGAGTGAAAGGTGAGGAACGCCACAATGTATTATCATGTTTATATCAGTTATTTACTCTTGATTTTACTGTTGATTCACCAACGATTTATTCGTGATTAAAACAGTAAACCCCTAAAAAATACCTGAAAAATACTCGTGCATTATTTTCATAAACATGCATGTTACAGAGAAATAAAATATATAATTGTAATACAATAGTGCAAGGTCGAGCAAATAACAATAAATAGTTAAATAAACAATTTTATAAATTTCTATATCTTCCTGGTACACTAACATCTGTAAAACATAATAACAGTGTACATGCAATATACACTACACATCAGCGACGAACGCCTTCTCCAACATGTTTCATAACAAACTTGTTTTTGTATTAATTTTAAAATCCAACTTTCTCGGATTTTTACGTTTGTCTTTTCGCAAATCAGTTATTACACGTTTTGAACATAAAACAGACGTTTGCGCAAGTGTTATTTGTTTTCTTGGAATTTTTATAATGCCAGTAACATGTAATTTTGAAACAATCCACGTTCAAAATATTTTTTTACCTCAATCTAAGAAAATTTTTTCTCTGTCTCCAGTATTTTGTAGCGCTCTGATTTGCCTGGACAAGTACAACCAAATTAATAACAGGACATCTAATAACCTAGATGAGAGATGTACTTTTAATTTGATTGTAGGTTTTTTTCTTAACTTGATAATTTCTTTTCTGCTTTTTTCGCGTTCTCCATTTTGTTTCGTGAGTAATTTTTTAAAATTAAATTACAAAGAAAATATATAAATAAATAAATAAATAAATAAATAAATAAATAAATAAATAAATAAATAAATAAATAAATAAATACTGTTATGTTTTTCTTTGTATTTGGTATTTGATGAAAATTTGAAAATTAACTAAATAAAATAAATAAGGCTTTTGTTTTAACATCATCAACACCTTTGTTGTGAATAATCAAATAATGTTTTATTAGATTAAAACCGATGCAATAACACCAAGAAAAAAGAAACAAATGATCAAAAAGTGTGTTCTAAAATTAATTCAAGTCTTTCTCTGATTACAAAATCAAACAATAAATCTTTCAATAATTTTATCTGGAATATTTGTGGGGGTATTCACAACAGTCCCGTCAATTTGTACTTTTTGGGGGTATTCACAATGGTCCCGTCAATTTGTACTTTTTGGGGGTATTCACAATGGTCCTGTCAATTTGTACTTTTGGGGGTTTTCACAATGGTCCTGTCAATTTGTACTTTTTGGGGGTATTCATAATGGTCCTGTCAATTTGTACTTCAAGTCTTTCTCTGATTACAAAATCAAACAATAAATCTTTCAATAATTTTATCTGGAATGTTTTGGGGGGTATTCACAATACTCCTGTAAATTTGACTTTTTGGGGTATTCACAATAGTCTTGTCAATTTGAACTTTTTGGGGTATTCACAATAGTCTTGTCAATTTTATCAGGACTAGAATTGGATTTTAAATTGTCATGTGTTTCAGTTTCGCCCTTTTTTCGTAGTTAGACAAAATGTAGATAATACAAGTATTTAGTTTATTACTTACAACTACCAGTTTTCAGGATATTTGGGGTTGGTCTGTATACAAAACTACGAGTGCCTGTTTCTATATGATGTTCATTCGATCTTCTAATCTGGGATATTGAACAACAAATCGTACCCTCGCTGTTTTGCGAGGTTAATAAGAAAAATCACAAAACTAAATCGGATTATTACGGCAATAACATTCGGCCTACCTTAGTCATTTTTGCTTCTAATAACCAACTTTTTTTACTAGAACGATTGGTACATGAATAAAAGCACTATATAGTCTGCAAATTAAACCAATATTTATTAATAATTTAAAAAATATACACGCAAACTGACAGTATTAAAATACTGCTAGTTTGTGTGTCCCCTATCAGCTGGTTAAAAAACATGAAATTCAATTTTTTTAATTAATTTAAGAAATATTTCTGAACTACCGGCAAATAAAAACGGACAATCGGCAACATTTTATTTTGTATAAAAGGTGCATGTCAAACTAAAGGCGCTAGAAAAAAATAAATAAAAATTTGAGGCAACGATGACTTTACATTCTCAATTTGGCTAATTGTATCTAGAATAATACAACATACATCTATAATCCCCCTAATAACGATGTAATTAGTAACAGTCAGCAAGTCATATCTAATTATTTCATCTCGTTAGAGAAATACAAACATGTTATTTTCTCCCTAGGGACGAAGTATAAACTTAAGAAGGGAGAAATGTAATATAGGCACACGATCATTGTTTACTTAAGTTAGGTAATTGTTTATTTTGCACGTGTATGTTAAATAATCGTTAGAAGTATAGATACGCGCATTCAAGTATATATCAATATTTTGTCTTATTTAGTAAATATTTTATGTAATTCTTTGTTTTCGTTACTTAAAAACATAAACTCATAGAGATGCAATTAAAGAAGAAAAATAAACTGCGCCCCGTGAAGTTGTTCAAACAACTCCTAAGACATATTAATTTTTCTGGTATTTGTTTCGTGTTTTGGTGAAGTATGTAATAATTATTGCAGAGGAAAGAAAATAATTCAATGCTAATTAAGGTTTACCATCAGTTGCATCATAATTTTAATTAAAATATAGATTTTTTGTATCGCCACCTATTTGTCGTAATTTTAGTAGTATTCTCGTTGAGTGCAAGAGATCACACGTTGTCGTTTACAGGTTTTGACTTGGCATCAATCAAGAAATTGAAAGTCATTTAAAATAGTAAAGCTGTACGAATTATGTTTTGCTTTATGCGAACTCTTGTATCAATAATGTCTCCTTTAAAACTTTGTTCTCATTTTCAAAGGAATTTAGCATGAATCTTTATGATTCTATATTATTTAATGTCGTTTTACGCAGAAATGAGTTTTTAATGCTTTTTCAGAATAACTATATATTTTATCGTTCAAGGATAAAACTTATATCAAATTGCATACAGTATCAGAAAAAATATATTATTATATGTACTCGCCGCGAAACGGAAATGATTTAAGGTCTCTCGTATTTTAAACTAAGATTTCTACAAATGAATTTTCGCACTATGTATGAATATTTTATTTATTGTTTCTTCAAGTACTGAAACGACAAGTTTTAAAAGGATTGGACATAAGTATTAACGATTATTGATTTTAATTTTTTGTGTTTTCTATTGTAGGTAGAGACTTCTGATGTATACCACGTGACTTTACAATGTTATCAGACGACACTTCTGAAGATGTATACCAAGTGACCATGCCATGTTATCAAAAACGACACTATATTTATGCTTCTTTTATTTATTGTTATTTTCTTCAAATGAATTAAACGGTTTATTCCTTTGCACGATGTCTCTGTTCTTGCAAAAGAGATGAAAAACTGTTGAGATTTGTTTAACATTTAAGGCAATAAGATGGATAAAATGGATTGATTGATTTGATATTTGCTTAACGTCCAGCGAGCAGTAGTTCAGCTATATTCAGGATGAGAGCAGGTTAACAAACAATTAATCAAATGAAAAATGGATTGGAACACAATTTAGACTGCCACTGGAATAGTATGGAGATTAAAGGATAAATAAGTGTGTTTGTCATATACTTAAGTCAATATCTGCAACATACAAGGTCATATGAGTATGGCATTCAAGGGGAAAAATAGGGTTTATTTTTTGTGGAAATATTTGGACCTTATTTTTTCACAAGTTTAAATATTTAACGAACAGAAGGTTAAGTTAAGTTACGAGTGGACTAAAACATTTGATGTAGATTTAATTAGGTGACAAGTAGGGGCAGATATACGCCATCAGTAATCAGTAAAAAACATAAAACTCAACTAACACCGTAAGGTGACAAACAAATATAACGAGGGGCCATGCACGTTTTCTAAACTGTCTTAAATTAGATTGACACGTCTTAGGACATAATTAAGGACCGCCATGGGACAGTCTAAAGATGGTCTTAAACCTCACACCGAAGGTATCCTTAGACCACCCTAGCAAAGATGTTCTCCTTGTAAATACGTCTGAAGTATTTGTTTTTAAGAAACAGAATTTATACATGTGTGATTAATTAAGAAATTTATAAAGTCACTATAAGTTCGAAGTGGACTACACTTAAAAAGGTAAATCAACGTTTTATAAACATGTTTCATATATAATTATATTTTTTTAAATTGTTATAAATTGCAACATCGAATGTCCTTATATCTGTATTTCCATGTGGCATAAATTGACACGAGTTTATAATTGAACAGGGACGTAAACACATATTTTGATTACATAAATACAGATGTAGTATCAATATTTCCCGTGCAATTTAAAAATTCAAACTTTATAACGATCACGTTATACACTTTACTTAAAAGACAGCATTTTATGTGGTATAGGTAAATAAGAGAAGTTGTTAGGTTGTATGTTCCTAGTCAATCAATGATGATACTCCAGAGGCCAAGTTATCGAAGATGTCTTTGATGTCTTGGGAGTAAGACAATACTAGGACAAATCTGTGTCCTAAGTCTTGTCACCAAAGATGTCCTCATTTTTATCCCAACTTTAGGACAACGAAATAGGTGTCATTTTATGGCCTAATTTTAATTTGTTTTAATGTTCATATTTTTAAGTTTTAATTTTTAATATAACATTAGAAAGATTGCAAAAAGCACCAACTTATACTTTTTGACCTTTTCTAACAAAATTTGAAGCTCCGTTGTATAATTTGGACTCCTTTTCTTACCATTATAGTAAATCATATATCAAGTTAAATATTAGCAAAGTTGTAGGTTACAGCAAGAAATCAAACAAAGAAGAGTCTTTGCAGTCTAACTGGTTTTTGTTCACTTATAAACTAAATTATATCATTTTGAAATGCACATAATAGAGACATTTAACGTTTTAATTCATAATAATTTATTTAAAATAAATATAATTATATATTTATTGATACATGTTAATAAAACGTCGATTTTCTATTTTTAAGGAGTTTGAAATTTGGATGACTTATAAAGATCTTAATTACACATGTATATTACTATACTTAAGACAGTTAGGACATCTTTGCTAGAGTGGTCTTAGGATACCTAAGAACGTCGTAAGTCGGTCTTAAATAATGTCCTAAGACATGTCGTAAGACATATTTTAGGATAGTTTCGTCAGGATTCTGTATTTAGTGTTAAACTTCTAAGCAATGGCAATACATAATTAAACTTAAGATTTCACCTGTAACACGTGTAAACATGATGAGGAGAATGGTGGATGGTACATTGATGTCATTTATTGGAGATCACTGCAGGGTCACGTGTCATATCTGACATAACATACCAATGATTTTAATGAAGTAATAAAGAAAACATTTTTTTTTAAAGTATTACTGTCATGGGTTGTAGCTACATAGAAATTTGATGGAGATTTTGATCGCTTTATACCTAAAATAGCCTTTTATCAGAACAATGTCCTATTCTAGCCCTTTATCAGAAAAATGTTTTACACTAGCCCTTTATCGGAAAAATGTTTTACTCTAGCCATTTATCAGAAAAATATTTTACACTTGCCCTTTATCAGAAAAAATGTTTAATTCTAGCCCTTTATCGGAAAAATGTTTTACTCTAGCCATTTATCAGAAAAATATTTTACACTTGCCCTTTATCAGAAAAAATGTTTAATTCTAGCCCTTTATCGGAAAAATGTTTTACACTTGCCCTTTATCAGAAAAATGTTTTACAATTGCCCTTTATCAGAAAAATGTTTTACTCTAGCCCTTTATCAGAAAAATATTTTGCACTTGCCCTTTATCAGAAAAATATTTTACACTTGCCCTTTATCAGAAAAAACGTTTAATTCTAGCCCTTTATCGGAAAAATTGTTTTACACTTGCCCTTTATCAGAAAAATGTTTTACTCTAGCCCTTTATCAGAAAAATGTTTTTACCTCTAGCCCTTTATCAGAAAAATGTTTTACTCTAGCCCTTTATCAGAAAAATGTTTTATGCTAGCCCTTTATCAGAAAAATGTTTTACACTTGCCTTTATCAGAAAAATGTTTTACTCTAGCCCTTTATCAGAAAAATGTTAAACTCTAGCCCTTTATCATAAGCCCTTTGGCGAAATGTTTAACTCTAGCCCATTTATTAATATTAGTTTTTATTTATTTTTAACTGTCTTCAACTGCTTCGACGTCTTATTGCAAACAAGTGATCTCATTTTATTTTATATGTGACACACAGACTGCCAATACTGTATTCAGTACTACAGATTTCACTGGTCAAAGTAGTTAGTCATCTTTTATTAAAAAAAATGGACGCCACGAATTAGCTGACAAATTGCTGAAAGTGGCGTTAGAAACAAACAAATAAAATCAATTTCACTTTTACTATTTGAAATAATTAAACTGAATAAATTTTGTGGTAATTAACATCAGGGCGGAAAGTGATATCTTGTTGTCATATTAAAAACAGCTAAATAGTGCTGTCTGTGCGTTAAGTAACAATTCTGTCAATCAATTCCTTGTTGTTGTAAACCATTAGAGGAAATTCCTTACTGAGCAAGCTCATTTTCTTCTGCAGATAAACCGTGTTCTTTTTATAAACGGTGTAATACACGTGTGATGGGTTGTGTTTATTTTTTCTTCTTTTTTTTGGGGGGGGGGGGACGGGGGCGGGTGGTGGGTTGGTGTATCTAAATGACCTATAATTTTTATTGTGGTTATTATTTTTCCCCTGGTTCTTTTATGTTTTATTATATTCTGTTTGATCTGATTCCTACATGTTTTATTGTATGGTTCCAAAATTCTGTGATTATATTCTATTTTCTGGTTGAAATATGTTTAAAACCATTTTAATAAAAAACCATAGATTTTTTAACGTTTAATATTGTAATGTTGTGCTATCTTCAGATAGTTGCTTTACACATTTAGGGCAAAATCTGTTGTTGTAGCCGTCCTTCAATAACGCTCCTATCTTGAAACCGAAACCACTTTAAATTTTCTTCACAGATAATTAATGTGAAAACATTTGTGAATGATGTTACTCCATCAACTTACTGATAAGTTTAACAGATAACACATACTCCCGGTAATGTATGGCTACTTACTACGTTAGCCTTGGTACTCGTAGTCACCTTTCTTTGAAACATTTATTTTTTAAAACGTAGCTAAACTCCACTGTTTTGGCTTATTAAATCTAGTTAATCTAATGTAAGTGGTTTTATAAAATTGTGTTAAATGAGTAAAACAGATTTGATTCATTGAATTATTGGTTGCTTTGTCCTTATAAGGTATGTTGTGTTATTAAGATGGGTTTTGTCATTTTTCTGCTGTTTTTTCTTTTCTTTTCTTTCCTTTTTTTGTTTTTATTTTGTTTTTATTTTTATCCAGGAAGTCCATTTAACTGTTATGCTTGTGGTTTGGAACCACACATCAGTTTCCGCTTTAGATAACTCCTGTCTTGGTGTTAAGCATATATAACAAGAATACAATTTGTGGAAATGATACTTGAAACACTAAGCAAAGAAAACAATGTCAAGCTTTATAATGCCCACGTGCACGTGACGGCGACCACGAGACGAACATTTTGTATGTTAGTCTGAACCGACTTAACACTGTGCCGAATTGGTAAATAATATTATATACTGCTTTACACATAATGTTAGATAAATATAATTTGCGTTCTGGTCTACAGGTAGCTACATTATTGTAGCTAGTCTACAGGATGTCCCCATTGTAAATGAATAGCACGTTACAGTCACGGACAAACTCTATAGTACTAACGACAATAGTCGAATAAAACAAAATGTATTATAGTACTTTGACTGATATTGGTATCTTGGCGAGGATTTTGACATGTATTATTCTGAATCCTATACCTAACCGCCATTATCTTATATTTCTGACCTATCTGCTGTATATGTAATAATTATATTGTAGTGTTATATGTATAATTCTGAGTTGATTCTTTTTTTTAGAGTTGGTGTCCCTGGCTTTTGCTTGTGTATTGCTTTGTTCTGTGTGTCCCATGGTTTTGTATTGTTTTGGACTTGGAGATTTATTCGCCCCTTCTGTTGATTCAACAAAATGCTTTTTTACGAATAAAATTTATAAATTGTCAATATACCAGCCATTTCAAGAAACAAAACAACCATTTTTTAAGATCTTTTACTGCGATGTATATCACCAAAAGGTTAATGGAAGGTTGATTAATAGCAAACATAAAACGGACGAATTTTTAAATTTTCCGAAGTCGTTATTTTCATATAAAGAAAATAACAAAATCCAAGCAGGAAATTGGCAATATATGTTTATGTCGACTTATCTATTTATACATGCAACAATCAAAGAGAAAAATAATTTATGGTAGAAAAATGTAAGAAAAAATAAATGGTGCATATACAATGTGCATAATATGTTACATTTTATTTTCTAACCTTCAAAAAAGACGAGAAGATGGCAAAATGATTACTGTATTATAGTTTAATTTTGCTTCAAAAGAAAACATTGTCAAAAATTTATGAAAAATCATAAATGAAATAAGTGAGTCGTAACTTAGTAGATATGTATACGAATATTTACTTAACATTTCAGAAACCTAACAGCAATAATAATAATTACTTAAGAAATGAAAGTCTATAAAAACACCGTTATATGTTTGTAATAGAATTGACTGTTTGTTTCGTTTTCTTTTCTTTATTCAATTTATGTTTCGTTACTACTCTATTGCATTTCTCGTTAAAAGAAATACTGTCATTACAGTGATTCGTAAGCATGCGCAAAATCCGTTTAAGGCCTAGGGTTTGGACTAAATTTTCCGTGCATTAACACCAGTATAAAGAATGCTGAGCATTGCAAATTTAGGTCCATTTGTCGGTGTTTGTTTTTTACTCATTCATTCATACATTCATAACTTTATTTCCTCAAATACATGAGATATATGAACAATTAATTAATGTATATAATGCAAATAACTAAACCTAATTACATGGAAGAGAGAAAAGTTATTAAATATTTACAACAATCAGGTCATTTCATATAATATTTCAATCTGTGGTATTTGTATTAGTACAATCCTCAATAGGTGCTATCTCTCAGAATGAGTTTAATTTGACGGTTGTATTCTGTAGCGCGTTGTACAACGTGAGCGTGGCAGAGCTTCGTGAAATTGATTGTGTCATTCTCATTTCCGTATAAAGTGTTCGGTATTTTTCCAAGTAGAATATTGTAAAGCGCAACCTGTGAGTACGAGTCGAGTTCGACAAAAAGTTCTAAATCGAACCTCGATTTCGATTATCAAGTCCAACCAGATTTGTCTTAAGGTGGTAGTTGCAGAGCAGGTACAAGAAACATGTATGAAAAAGTCAACGTCGATCACAGATTGTGCATATCTTGGTTGAATTACTTGGTACATCGGTTATAAAGTATGACCTCCTAATTTCATTTTCTGTTTTTGAGTTCTGCCAGTATTTTGCCAATGTCACAGTATCATGTATTTCCCGAAATTTAACAAAGTCGCTACTGCTATTTATGCGGATAGACCATTCATTAGATTGTATGGAAGACACGCTCCGTTTCACTATCTTTTTCCATTCTAGCTTGGATGGGAAATGTCCGTCTTGAGTAAATCCAAGTAAGTATTCGTGTAGGTTATACTTATGAAGTAAAGTAATAATATCTCGAACGTAGCCTAGATGTTTTCGACTGGGATCCATTAAGTATGAAAATAGTCTATTTAAAAAGATAGCTTTAGATAAATGTTGCACAGTTGTTGAAGGAAAAATAACTTTCGTTTATCAATTTCACTTGTAATAGGATGAATGCCTAGAATACTCTCGCACATATCCTGCTGAGCATTGCAAATTTAGGTCCATTTGTCGGTGTTTGTTTTTTACTGCTATTTCTTAATAAGAGATATATATTTGAATTGAGTGAGTTAAAAGATAAAGCATTACTGTAGAACAAACTAGAATTTTGTCTTGTGAATGTTTTACACTAGAATCACTTTATAAAGTGTGTTGCGTGGTGACTGACATATTATAATGAAAGTAGAAAAACCATTTGTAAATAATAACTTCCGACTTCTAGAAAATCTTCCTGGACACCTCTATTTTTCCTCATTCTTATTAAATTGAACCTAATTTGTACCATGTCCCGCATGAAGTTTAAAACGAAAGAAGAATTTTTTTTATTGAACAAAATTATATGTATCGTCCTTGTGTTTCAATTGCACATGACCATCAAATTGAATTATGACCACTTTTATCTTTCTTTCAGACCAACTAGGAGAAAAGGGAAACGCAATTTAAGAATCGGAAACATTAAAACATTAACAAAATGACTTGTGCGGGAAATCAATTTATTAACTCACAACAAAATATAATTGTATAGATAAACCGCAAGTAAAAATGTACCAGATAGTGTACCATATACTTTAAGAATAACAGTGAATGCAAACGTCGTTTTCTGATTGGTCAATAGTGGTTACATGTGCACATTTTTTGTCTGTAATCTCCTGCATGAAATATTGAAAGCGGCAAAAAATTTTCTCGGATCTTGCCAGATGAAATTTGAGTATTTTAAAAAAAAAACAGTTTAGTATTTTTACAGTTACTGCAATAGAAATTTCATGTAGAAGTGGGATCGTCTTAAAATGTTCAAATTAATGAAAATAGGAATTGGTTTGTATTTGTTTGAATGGTGTTTAACGCCACTTTTAACCATTTTTCAGCTGTATCATGGAGTCCAGTTTTTATCAGGGGAGGGAGCCGGAGTACCAGGAGAAAACAGCCGACCTTTGGTTGGTAAACTGACAACCCCTGTCAATTAAGAATGGCGTCAAATGCACCATGACTGTAGTGAAAAAAGAAATTGGTCACGGATAAATATGGCTTTATATATTTTTGAATTTAAATTTGTAAATTTCCTAACCCTGGTACCTGATCAGATTTTAAATAGTGTGCAAATCACAGAAATGTTAGTATTTTCGACTTTGACCACAACATTTACTACCGTTCTACTTATATATGACCATCTAATATTTCTGTCTCTCTAGATATCGAGGACGGCATGGAACGGAACACCTTTAAAACGCACAAGAACTTCACTCGACAATTTTACGAGACTTGATACTTCAACAAATTAGTAATACAACCATAAAATTTTGTAGACATTAAAGAAATATGCATGCATAAACAAAGTAAATATGACGACCGTTAATGAAACGGGCTGCGTTAAGTATAAAAGTAAACATACAGCAAGGTTATGAGAAAAAATAATTATAAAATTGAT
Source organism: Limnoperna fortunei (assembly GCA_944474755.1). Lineage (NCBI taxonomy): Eukaryota > Metazoa > Mollusca > Bivalvia > Mytilida > Modiolidae > Limnoperna > Limnoperna fortunei. Next base: position 59,779,482 of record OX104122.1, on the reverse strand, counting down.
TCAAATCCTAATACGTTATCTTAAGTGCCAGGACGTTGTTGAGATATGCTTTAAAGTCAATTCTCACAGTAAAAAGCATAATTTCTGGAAAAGTTGTCATTTTGTAAGTTGACATTTGTTGTGATTTGATACCTAATTATATGTTAACTTTAACAAACAATGACAGCTCGAAGTATGTAAATGAAATCATTCTAATATTTCGCCGTCAAATCAACACTTAGGATCGTTTATGCCAAAACTGTGTGCTATTTGAATGGAGTTTGTTTTCAATTTCATGGTTATTGCCAAGCGACACGTTCACCAGAAAAGTAAACTTGACTTGATTCAATTTGCACACCGCGTGTCAAAATTACTACAGAGGGGGCACGAACGGCAAAACACATCATCCTCATCACTTTTGTGTTTTCTTTACTTGTATATTTGTATATAATTTGCAGAAATACAATAACACCGAACTGCGGTGTTCCGAGATAGGCGTTCTATTTGAAGGAAATGGAGTTTTGAAAGTGTGTTATTCTTTTTAATGTCTATTTTGTGTGTTTGGCAGAAAGTTATCAAAGTTTTATGATTAAAACACTTAAAACTAATTTGACAGTTTTTTATTTGTTTATTTCTGTCTATCAACAAAATATGCCTTAGACCAATCGGAATGAAAATGTTCGACTTTCAAATAAAAATATTTTTAGGTTACGGCAAAATATTTTGCTTTAGAATAGAATTAAACACACAATACGAGATAAGCTAAATACTTAAAGAAAAAAGAACCCATAAATATTGTATAAATGAGAAATACTTATACATAATACTATGTGTTGATTTCAATGTACATTTAAAAATTACGTCACAAGTTTAGTTCTAAGCCGTGACGTAGTGATAGGTTACGTCTTAGGATGGTTCTAGGACACATTTTAGTTCTAAGCCGTGACGTAGTGATAGGTTACGTCTTAGGATGGGTCTAGGACATATTTTAGTTCTAAGCCGTGATAAGTTAAGACAACTCCTCATTTTATTCTATTTAGGATAACTAGAATTAATCTTAGGATAGTCTTTAGAGTGTAAGGTGCCTCAGAATTGTACAACACAACACATTTGACAATAAATTGTTATGTGAAAAAATTTGAACAAAAAAATCAGAAATTTTAGATACAACATATTTCAGTTTTCTATATAATAAGAGGTAAACTGTTCTGAGAGTATTGATCCTGAATACTTTACTCAAGTTCGAAACAGAAAAATCATTTTGATAAAGTAAAGAAACATTGATGAAATCGTTTTTCAGTTTGAGTTTAAGTAAAAAAAGTCCCCTCTTTTTCTAAAAAAAGTTCCATAACTCTATAAACGAAATATCAGAATTTTATCAAAAAAGATAGGTTGCTATCATCTATAAAAAAAATTTTTTTTAAAAGTTAAGAGTCTGAAAACTAACCCCCCCCCCCTCCAAATAAATTTTGTTAAACAAATCCCAAAAATAAAGTCACAAAAAATTAGAGTCACCAAAAAGTATACAGACCACGATACTCACATAATGAACAACTGTGTGCAATGTGAAGAACATCTGCGAAAATTTCAAGACACAGTGCAACACGTGAGCGACGGACGAACGGACATTTGTATTCCATAAGGCAGCCTAAAAAAACAGAACAACAACAAAAACTCCTTCATCAACCGGTTTGCAATGTTAAAACATTACTTTTTGAGTTTACGTAGTAGACCATAGAAATCACTAAAGTTCTATCTTTATCATTGTTTTTACTTTATCCCACATCATAAAGAGACCCAATTTAGTTTGACTTAGATGTAAGTATAGAGATAAAATTATTAAGTTACTTGCGACAAATTTGTCGCTCGTTTAAAATGTCGTTTTAAACCTGAAAAAACGGTCCCACTACTGTTCCTTAAACAAATGTTTGTTTAACTCCGCTTGTTTAATTCTTCATTGTAAATATTATATAACTGTATATATGTTCTGTATAACATTTGCTGGTAATAATATTGTAGATAAGATATCTATGACACCATTAAATTCACTTGTTAATATATTATCACTAGTAATTCTGTGTTGGGATGCCAAAAGTCATCCAAAATTTTCATGAATAGCATCTTATTAAAATCAGTACATTAGAATAAGACAAGAAATAAATATTTAAGTTTAAAGTATACATTTTGGGGAAAGGGGAAGAGGATAAAATTGCAGCCTTTACAAAATATGTCAGATGTATTACCGTACCAATTTCTATTAAAATCGCTCTACCGTCCCAGTGATCTGAGAAATGTACTTTTATTTTCAACGGCGGTCATTTTAAAAATGGATGCCATCTAAGTTGATTGTACAACTGCATGTCAGCCACAAAACTCGCAAAGTTTGGTGTTGATCAGTCATCGCATCCATAAGAAAACGAGCGGACAAGATTCAACAAGGCAAGAACAAAGAAAATACGCACGAAGAAGAAGAAACCGGACAATAACATTAACGTCCAAACTTTGTTTAGGGCTAGTATATTTGATACATAATTATAATGGGAGAAGGGTTTAATAACTTTAAAGAACTCTTGTGCGACTCCTTATGTAAATCATTTCTATCAATAACTTTGCCTTTAATATCATGTGTAATGTATAGGAAGACGTTGACGCATTACTTCCTTGCGCGTAACGAACTAAATATTTCCAAATGGAGGCTGTCATAACAAAAATCGTTAATTTTCTTGAATTAATTTGCATCACAACATTTTAAACGACTACTTGGTTTAGCCACGCTTCACGCCACTCACCAGAATCTGTTAATGGTCATTTTTACGGTCAATTATCTGCCGACGGTCAGTAAGATAGTTTATAAATTATAACTCGTAAATGAAGAATCGAGATATGTAGATTAAAAAGCAGCCAGAAGGTTGGTTGATGACAACATCCCAGTTAACGTAATATGAGCTTAATACTTTCAACAAAAAAATGAGTTGCAATTTTACTTTTTTATGATTTTAATATTGGGACATTGTTACATACAAATTACTATTGTGACATAGTTACATACAAATTGCTATTCTTTTCGATTAAAATATTTTATATAAACCGATACTTGTATTTTCATTACTTCTTAATAACTTCTTAACTTTATAATGATAAATTTGTCAAATTTAATATGAGACATAAACATGAAATAAACATCATACAACGCTCAAATATTACGTAAAGAATTCTAGAAGATAGCGTTGTACAGCTCAACTAAGTATCATTTATCTTAATAAAGTTATCATTATTTATTTATTTATTTATTTATTTATTTATTTATTTATTTATTTATTTATTTATTTATTTATTTATTTATTTATTTATTTATTTATTTATTTATTTATTTATTTATTTATTTATTTATTTATTTATTTATTTTAACACAATATAATAAAATGTTGTCAGAATAATATTTGATATATTCAAATTCAATTTTAACTAACCCCGTTCAATATAGTTGTACTTTTAGTTGCCGTACCATATATAACTACACCTGGACATGAATTGTTTTGACAACATTTATAGATATTCAAATGTTATCATTCCTGATAATTATACTTCCAAAAAGTGCAGTGTCAAATGGGCCAGTTACATAATCTAAAAGTACATACGACTACGTGTTGAAACCATATTTATACTCTGTATATAGTTGATTTTTTCTGCTTCTTTAATTATTTCAATAATTTTAGTACATTCAAAATAAGTAACAGAATTATTTTTTGTTTAGCACCAAGTTGTATATTTCATTAAGTTATCACTGGGACAACAGTCCACAATCCACTCTCTAGTTCTTATATCCAATCAGCATTATTAACCAGAGGCCCCGGTTATCCACTCTCTGGTTCTTATATCCGATCGGCATTATTGACCAGAGGCCTTGGTTATCCACTATCTGGTTCCTATATCCGATCGGCATTATTGACCAGAGGCCTTGGTCAATAATGCCGATCGGATATATGAACCAGATAGTGGATAACCAAGGCCTCTGGTCAATAATGCAGATCGGATATATGAACCAGACAGTGGATAACCAAGTCCTCTTGTCAATAATGCTGATCGGATATAAGAACCAGACAGTGGATAACCAAGGCCTCTGGTCAGTAATGCTGATTGGATATAAGAACTAGAGAGTGGATAACAGAGGCCCTGGTTAATAATACCGATCGGATATAAGAATCAGACAGGGGGTAACCAAGGCCTCTGGTCAATAATGCAGATCGGATATAAGAACCAGACAGGGGGTAACCAAGGCCTCTGGTCAATAATGCAGATCGGATATAAGAACCAGACAAGGGGTAAACAAGGCCTCTGGTCAATAATTCCCTCTGATATAAGAACCAGACAGTGGATATCCGAGGCTCCTGGTCAATAATGCAGATCGAATATAAGAACCTATCAGTGAATAACAGAGGCCTCGGGTCAATAATGCCCATCGAATATAAGAACCAGGCAGTGGATAACCGAGGCCTCGGGTCAATACAGACAGTGTATATCTATTTTAGTGTCAGTTACTTACACTTCTTATTTATTCCAGAAAGTATAATCTTTAATTAAATCCGTCTTAAAAAAACCCTCTGTCAACTCAAATGCTTCGAAAATACCGAATAAATACGTAACTATGGACACCCGGGTGTACTCTGTTTAAAAACCTCAAGTGAAGGAATCTTTGTTTACTAGGGGTGAACATTGTGAAGGATGTACAAGATTAACTGTCCCCAGAATATACAGAAATAGTCAGGACGGACATCTATAAGCCTTTCTGTAAAATCGTCCCATCTTATTGATTTTCATGATGTCGTTATTAATCATGATTTTGCTGACGTGATACATTTTTGTCGGTCATTGTGTCATCATAATTTGGTCAATAATAGATGTAAATGTAAATACATGTATAAAATATTCAAGCAACTAAAGCAACGAACAAAATAAAATAAAATGCTTCTTGTTACAACTAATTTATAAAATTACACAACAATAAATATACATATTTTCTTTAATTAAAGATTTGTAATCATGGTAAATATTACTATCAGCGATTTATGGATGGATTTGTTGATTAAAAAACCAAGTGCAACAAAATTAACTAATTATTCTCAAGTATAAATACGATTTTTATATTAACATGTGTTTTACTAGCATGTCAACATTAACATATGGTATGTAAACACTTCAACAGAAAACCAACGAATTCTGAATCCTCACTTCCGCTACAAAAAATCTCATGTATCACCGGTAATGTTACGCGATTCTTCACAAGTTGTCATCTTGTTTCAACAAACATCTCTGTATATTTACTTTTCTACAAAACATAACCCTCTTGCGTGATTCCTAGCTATTAAGGGATTTTCAGATTATCTTTTAAGTTTCTATAGAGTTTGTAAAAAAATCTTAGAATGTTGGAAGAAAGCTAATATAATCCTGGACTAAACGTTTCAAAGGGAATATGACCCACAAAGCTGACGAATACCTCGGGCGTTTGTTATTATAACAACCTAGTGTGTTTTCTCTCCGAAGTCAAAATAACAAAATTCTGTGTAGAAAATATACTAGATAAAATGTTATAGTTTATTTGCCAAATTGTTTAGTAGTTTGACGGAGTTGTTGTCAACACACAACATAATTGTGGTTTTTTGTTTTAATATCATTTATATCTGTCCGATATGAAAATGATAAAAATTAAATAAAAAAGCATTTTTAAAATCACACACGTCTGCAATTAAAACAAAATAATGACTGTATAAATATCACACAAATACCATCATTATTGTAAACATGTTTACGACCTTTTACAAATTCAAATATTCCTTATAGACATATAAAAGACACCATCTCCACCTACCAATAATCGCGTTTTATGGAAACAAAAAATATGTATGAGGAAAATTAAACGAAGACGAAATTTTACAGGTTGTTCAATTGAAACTTGTTACGTGTGAAATACCTGAAACTTGAAGTGCAAATAAGAAATAATATTTATGTTCACTCCAAATAAACAGCGAAACCGTGTATGAATTGTGTAACAGTTCCAAACCAGATTATAGCGTATAACTTGTTCAGAAATTCGAAATATTCCTTTAATTTTAACTATAAATCTTAATAATTTTAATGGTAAAAACACCGATGAGGTAATGGGACTATTTAAACTTTAACGTAAGAATAGGTCGTCTTATATCGTATAGTATTGGTTGTTCCATTTAAATTAGCCAATCAGATTTCAGCTTACAAAGCAAATTAAATTATAATAAAATATAGTTATTATTTTGATCAGTATAATTATCTCACAACTTACAGGTCTATAAATAACTGAATAACGTTTATAGTCTTAGTCGATGTAAATCTTATGAAAAAGGACAAGATATAGAGCCCTGAAATGGACCAATAGCCCTTGCAGGATGGAGATTCCAACAGCTCCTTCAATGAAGGAGTTCCAAATATGCAGCAAAGTACAAACATGCGCTCATTACTTCACCTTTGAAATATGTTATACGGGTTATTTTGTGCTACAACATACGTCTTATATATGGCTTTATCTGGATTTCCAAAGCCAACAGATATCTAAAGCCACATGTCTTATTTAATTACACGCCAAAACATTTTTGTCTTCGTCAAATTTTTCGGCTCATTTCATCTAATAGCTGAATGTAGAAAAATCGCGGGTTGAATAACTTTACAGACGGTGAGGATATAATGAAATGTCGTGAATGTTTGTATAAATAACGCAAAACAAACAAAATTCTTTTCTCGCGTTAGTAACGGTTCACTGCCTATAGAAACAGAATTAAAAGTTATCTTCATATACGATTTTCATGGTTAATATGTAGAAGAAAATATACTTCGTCAAATCATTATGATTCTTTACGCCACAATATGAGCTTTTGAGTATCAATCCTGAAAATAATAATTTCACACAGGTTTAGTTTTACACGGCTGCGGATCACACACTTTGATTTTCTAGTCTGTCGCCAAGCTTTGGGTTTAAACATGGATAAGATTTCTGGACTTTGAGTAATTTCTGCTACTATATCAACACTTCCATGGGAGAGTATCAACAATATACAAAGGATATACACAACTTAATCACCTGTACCTCCTTTTTTTCGCAGGTTTTTTCCTTCCTTTTTGAAATTTCCGTATCGGATTTAAATTTTTAACGAACCACAGCTCAAAACACTCATACACCTGTTTTACATTTTGTTTACTTTGCATGGCTGATCTTTTCTTTTCTTTTGTTTTAATAAAAATATAAAAAAATAGATATAATTAATTTTTACACATCTAATTAAATATATAAATTCGATTATCGCATACGTTATATTAATATAAAACCTTACAAATGCTTCAAATGAAAACAATATTAGAAATGGCCAGTGCTTTATCTTCAGAGAACATATTGAGAAGCATCCCCATATATAGAAACTAGTATTACGGTGTCAAAACTGACTTAAGTCCGATGTCACAATGAAGTTATTAGTGATTTCCCTTCAACTAAACATGTACGTTTAAATCTTTACAGCATGCTCGGGTTCAACATTATGTAACCCCACCATCTTGTTCGTAGAATTACAAAAGGTGTTATGTATGAGAAAATTGTAACTCTCAATGAACATCAGCGATATACATGTTTCAACATGTAAGTAGAAACTTACATTAAGGGTGGTCTGTTTCCTTTACATAGTAGATGAAATAATAAGTGTTTGTATATATACAAATGTTTGTAATCTTTGGTAAACGTTTAAATACAAACACGCTTCAATATAATCATCTTATATTTCCATAGATAACGATATAAAAGGTCCCAAGAGAAAACAACAAGTAAGGAACACATTATCTCTGACGCGTGGTTTTGAAATTTGAATCGTTGTTTGCGCTTATGGTTCGCGATGATGTCAAAACGATTCTGATCACGAGGAAACAAGCTTGGCCGGGGTTCTGGTGCTGTAATTTGTGCTAATGAAGTATATACTTAATATTGATAACAAAGGAGGCTTGATTGATGACCCAATGATGCGATGTTGACTTGTCAAATATGAAACATTAGCTTCCTGTTATAAACTACATTTCTACGCTTCTAAAATGGTAAAGATGAAAAGTCTTGAGAAGGGTTGTTGCTTGCATTGGGTAAGGTTCTTGTTTACATTGAGTGGGTTCTTGTTTGCATTGAGTGGGTTCTTGTTTACATTGAGTGGGTTCTTGTTTGCATTGAGTGGGTTCTTGTTTGCATTGAGTGGGTTCTTGTTTACATTGAGTGGGTTCTTGTTTGCATTGAGTGGGTTCTTGTTTACATTGAATGGGTTCTTGTTTGCATTAAGTGGGTTCTTGTTTGCATTAAGTCGGGTTTTAAGGATGAAAGTCTTGAGAAGGGTTCTTGCTTGCATTTGGTAAGGTTCTTGTTTATATCGAGTGGTTTCTTGTTTGCATTGAGTGGGTTCTTGTTTGCATTGAGTGGGTTCTTGTTTACATTGAATGGGTTCTTGTTTACATTGAGTGGATTCTTGTTAGCATTGAGTGGGTTCTTGTTTGCATTGAGTGGGTTCTTGTTTGCATTGAGTGGGTTCTAGTTTGCATTGAGTGGGTTCTAGTTTTGCATTGAGTTGGTTCTTGTTATTTATTTATTTATTTATTTATTTATTTATTTTTATTTATTTATTTTTTTTTATTATTTATTTATTTATTTTCTTTGTAATTTAATTTCAAAAATGTACTCTCGAAACAAAATGAAGAAGGCAAAAACAGCAGAAAAGAAATTATAAAGTTAAAAAATCTCTAATCTATTTTATTATTTATTTTCACGTGAATCGTTGAAGAATCCTGAAGACTTATATATTATTAAATGGTTAGGCTGATCGGTCATATTTGTCGATCCGATACTTAGTAAGTGTGCTAATTGGTAGCGTTTTTAAGACTCACACTCTCTAGAATATATACACTTTTAAAAATACGTCTAGAAATTGGAATAATATTTTCGGGTTCCCTCTTCCAAAATTGGTGTCTCAAAACTCCACTACCTTTCAATTACAAAATAATCAAGGCAGTGATCCGGTGGTTGTATTAAATTATTTATTTTTCCCGTAAGTTGCTGTTTCTCCTTCGAATATGAACAATACTGGTACATAAATAATAAAACCCAATGTATATTTGGCATGTAGTAAAAGTGACAACTTACTGCATTTTGATCCTAGTTATAAGACTCATTGCTTTAATATTATTTTGTGAAGTACAGCAATAAACAGCTTTACACAAAGAAATTTAAAACGTCAAACGTAAGGTTGAAAATTTCGCTGGAAACGTTGCTTTTTACGTTTGTTCATGCATTTTTTCACCTGTTAATTTCCAAAAATACTTCACATTATACGACCATTTTATATGTCACATAATTGTACAAGATCTGAATATTATCTACTTTGAGAGAGAATTTCTACTCTACAATGGGCGCTCTGTTGTAGAATTTGTGTTTTATGTGACATTTCTGGTGAGGCTGAAATTAGGGTCATTAGAGAAAAGATTTTGTTGATAAGAAATGCACCACAACGGTAAAAAAAAAAATTAAGGTCTTCATAAACAAGTTTTTCTAAATATATAGATTTCATTCATTTTGTTTCTCTTCCGATTTTCTCATCAAAGTAGAATTTCAAAAAGTAAGATCAGAGACTATAAAAACAGTTATTATTATTATTATTATTATTATTATTATTATTATTATTATTATTATTATTATTATTATTATTATTATTATTATTATCAGTTTATTGACTAATCACACCCTTGATCTAAAAATATCTATAAATCAATCAATCATTCAAGTAAAATCAACCCTTTTAATGCAATGTATAATTACTAACATCTAAATGGTCAAAGAAATATGACTTCAACAATAAATATAAATTTTATTAGAAAACAATTGTAGACCTACAGTTATTAAGTTTATTTAGTTTCTGTATTATTCTTTCTTTTCTTTTGTTAGTTCAAATTATAAAACCTTATAAAGAGTTTGGTTCAGGTTATTAGCGTAGACCAACAAAAATTCTGTTATTTATTATAATCTAACAAACAACTGACTAAAATATGGGGAGACTATACCTAGCAACGAGTATTGTTAGATTTCACGCGGGATCCCTAAATTCCCGCGCTATATTATCGTCGACTTTCAGCAAGAATTGTCTCCCTTTAAGTTGTGTTATTGTGTTACGTACTAAAAACTCCCTCGGGAACAGCTTTCGGAACGGTAAAGTGCCCTTGCCTGTCGGGCACTATAGTAAAACAGTTCCCTTATAAGACATTAGACATAGACATTTTATTTCACTAAAGACCCCTCATGGGGTACGTTAGGACAATAACATAACAATAAACAAAAAGTGTGAACATATTTACATTAAAAAAACATAGTAAGTATGTAATGTGCATATACAATGTATGTAATCAGACATATTTTAGGAATTTATATAAAGCATAATTTTATTATATTAAGTTAAGTTGCAGGAAGTACAAAATGTGAAAATTTATGATAGATTATGGAAAACTTTAATAACAATCTTACAAAATTTTGCAATACCAATAAGTGTGTATAAATCTGATGTATTCATGAGCTCACTAAATTTTATAGCATTTGGATTATTACATATATTTCTTGGCAGATATTTAGATCTGGATGCATTAAAAAAATCACATTTGAACAAATAATGAAATTCATCACCAATCTCATTAACATTACAAAGATTACAATATCTTTCAGATCTATCAATACTATAAAACCTTCCAGCTTCTATAGGTAATTTGTTACTAAGACAACGAAATCTACATAAATACTGTCTTAAATCACATGGTAACAATGATAAATACTGTTCAAAACAGAAATTTGTTTTATAAATTCTATAATTAAGACATTTTGCAGAGTTCATAATATTATTTTGCCAAGATTGTATAAAAGTATCATATATATTAGTAGTAATGAATAAACCAAACTGGGTTGTCTTTCTTTATATGTGTAGTATTATTGATATAAATGGGTATAGGAGAATTTTCACTGATAGATGTCTATGGCCTATTAATACTCAATCAAACATTTTTATTGTTATAAGTGCACCATAAACGACATTGGACCCGCGGTTTGCATATGGAAAACAGTGCGACTTGTATTAAATGCTGAAAAAAATAGCTATTTTGGATAATCAGAACTACTAACATGTTTAATTTGAAAAAAAATGTAAAAATTGTTTATTTCAGAAATGATTTGACTTGTTTAACGTCCATGACTTGCATGTGATTTGATTGATTGATTGATTGATTGATTGATTGATTGATTGATTGATTGATTGATTGATTGATTGATTGATTGATTGATTGATTGATTGATTGATTGATTGATTGATTGATTGATTGATTGATTGATTGCAGGACCGGTCAATAGAATTTGCTGTCCTATTAAAATGTGGGTGTCCTAGGGTGTTACTAAAACGCGGAAACGGAACGCGGAACGGAAACGGAAAACGGAATAAGTAGTTTTATGAGGCTTGTTTAGGGCATATTGGGATATGGGATATTCACCTAATTTATTCATGGTATACAGGATATTTAAGGCAAAATTACTGGGATATGGATATTTAAATCCATTTTATTTACATTATATTGGATATTGGAAAACACTTTTTCTGATACGGGATATTTGATGAAAAATTTTAAGGAGATATGGGATACTGATATCTCCCCCCAAAATCAAGCCCTTGAACTTATCAACAAGATATTTAATATAAACTTTTAACGTAGGTGCATTAAAATAGACGGTTAAATGCACATTTCCTTGTTTCCATCAATAGCAAATCTTGATTTTTAAATTATAAAATGTTTCCGGCGTATTGTAAATTGCAATGCAAATAAGACATAGCGGTAATGTTTTCTCAGACTTCATTTTTGCCAATATAATTAGATCGATCCGTTACGTCTTTTTGCATATTTACATTAAGTGCAACCCTTCGCTGCATTCAATTTTAAAATAGCCTTTAATTATTTGTTATCATTTTCAAAAGCCTGAGCTAAGAAAATTTGATAACATTTACTGCTTACTTGTATTCTCATTTTGATAACTAAGAAGTCACTAAAAATTGATGCCTTCAAAATGCAGTAGAGAAAAAACTGAAAAAGGCAGGCACGCGAGAATTGACAAACCGAATGACTAAGAATTGAAACGAAAGCTCAAAAGAATTGGAAAATTCTGACGATAGCCGAAGACTTGGGTCCAGTTTTCATAGACATTTATAAAAACGCAAATAATTTTACATTTCTGTAGGCGTAGACAAAAGGTGCATTTGATGGATTTCATTGGACCAGAGTCAACATAAAAAATGACAATAAAACTACAAATTTATGACATTGTCACAAAATGTAACATTACTTTAAGCAGGTGCCCTACAAATATCAATATGAATATACAAAAGACTACGAAAAGGAATTTTAATGTAAAAAAGAAGATTTTGGAAGTGTTAGATATTAATATATAGCGTTATTAATTCATTGGCGTTTTTTTCAATAATTATGTTGGGAAAAAAAAATTTTCTCAAACGCGAAATTTTTCTATCAAAGATAAGATAAGATAATTTTAATTCCTAATCATAGTGGCCTTTATAGGGCATAACATACATGTATACAGTCCGTCCAAACATTTTTGTGAACGCCTTAACTTGAAATCTATCAAGGTTACCAATGATATGAAGTTTTAGACAATGATTTTGTATCATGCCAATTTATCAAATGATTTAAAATCTGCAAAAAAGAAAAAAAAACGAACAAAAACAAACTAAAAAAAACAACAAAAATAAAACTTATTACTATCCTTCGTCAGAGGAGCAATGCATTATCGCTGCTTAAATGGGGAGTATAGAAATTGGTTTCCGGGTCGTAACTTGTGATATCGGGATCAATACATGTAAGTCAAAGTTCGAAACAACAACGAAACATGCCCCAGTTGAATTTGCATCAAATGAAAATACAATATTTATTTTAATAGTATATATTACTAACTTCCCATGCATTCCAGTCATACAACTGAACAAGTCATACGTTTACGCATGCATTAACATGGCACCAAACTTGTTTTGATAATGTTACCTAGCAGTTTTATTGAAGTGACAATTAATATCACATACCTATATAAAAATATCAGACATGTTAATTAGGTCGAAATATCTATCTATTTATTCGTTTTTCCGTTTTCCGTTTCCGTTCCGCGTTCCGTTTCCGCGTTTTAGTAACACCCGGGTGTCCTATGAATAATTATATAGTTTTAATTCAGTATTCTGTTAAATTAAAACTTCAAAAAAAATGTTTTTCGTTTTTTTTCATCGATCTAAACAAAAATATGTTGTTCTATCATTTTGAAATAACAAAAACTTGGAGTCCTACTTATATGCAGGCATACACAATATGTGTCCTTAATATTGTATTTTGCACCAGTCCCAACCCTTACGTCCATCAAGCAATATTTTAATTAGCAATATCGGTATTCAGGACAAGAATATGTTAATCAGTTTATCTTCTTCAAATGGAAATGGAAAGGACCAGTTAACAGAACATTTTAACTGCCACCGTAAAAGCCGGAGTTCTTGGTAAGACCGACGATTAGCCTTGATACGGCAACAACTCGTTTACTCTATTCTAAAGCTACAAAAGGTCTTTATCGTGGCATGTTTCTAAGGGGTTTTGGGTTTTTTTATCTCCAACTCGGCAGAGCCCCGTTGGAAACCAAAATCCTTTCACTTGAATAATATTATTTTTGTTGATCTGGTAATAGTCAATGTTTTTTCGTATTTTAACCAAACAACTCTCCAAAAAGATGGCCTCCTCTACGCTCCATCTTGAGCTGAGTTTAAAGAACGTGTTCCCACTGCTCAAAGATACACCATTCAATGCACAATGTACGCACTAATGAACAACCTCTCCAAATTATGCTAATTAAAATTTGAACCAAGTAAATCGGGACTGAATGGCACGTTAATTTGCTTGATTAAAACAATATAAACATTTCCCTTTTAAAGCATCCCTTACCTCATTGAAAAGTCTGTGCTTACGGAGTTCGAGAGAAATTAAGCGTCACTTTTTAAACAGATATTCAAGAATTGTGTAGATGCCTTAGCCTGATTTAGTTTAAATGTTTGAAATTTTATCGATGAAAGTTGTTCGTCATCCAAGTTAATTCGCTGTCTAATCATTTTGTCTTTGGAGGTTACCGATTAGTCTATGCACATTAAATGGAGCTGAAACATTACTTGGTTTAATTTGCCACAGTTTACATCAATACTGAAAGTAAATAAATTTGTAGTATCCTTTGACTGCATATTATTTCTCCATAAACGGGACTGAGTTACATCTCATATCAAACAGCATAGATTTTCTTTATAGTATTATGATTCGAAATAATTTGGTTATATTCTCTATTGCAGCTAAGAGCACAACAGACTATGAACACGTATCACCAGTTTCCTATTTATCCATACCCCACTGTTGTATTTTTTTTCTATTCATATATCAGTATATTTACAAGAAAATACAGACAAGGATTTGGAAACCAGCTACAAAGCTTATATAAATCCTTCTCCTGAAAATAAAAGACAATTTGATGGAGTGATAGACTATCAGTTATTGATACAGGAGACGGGTTAATGATACAGGAGACGTGTTAACGATACAGGAGACGGCTTAATGATACAGGAGACGTGTTAATTATACGGGAGACGAGTTAATGATACAGGAGACGGCTTAATGATACAGGAGACTTGTTAATTATACGGGAGACGAGTTAATGATACAGGAGACGGGTTAATGATACAGAAGACACGTTTATGAACAGTTAATGATTCAAAAGCTGGATAATGATACGCGAGACTGGTAAATGATACGTGAGACGGATGAAAGATACAAGAGACGGGTTGATACGCGAGGCGTGCTTATGATACGGGAAACGGGTTAATGATACAGGAGACAGGTTAATGATACAGAAGACAGGGTCATGATACAGCAGATGGGTTAATGATACAAGAAACAATGATACATGGGTAATGATACGGGAAAATATTAAATTATTCAGAAGAGGTTTTTTATGATACAGGAGACGGGTTAATCATACATGAGACGGATCAATGATAAATGAGACGCTTTGTATTCAGATCGCTTGGTTCATGATACAGGAGACATTTCCTGATTCATGATACAGGAGACTAGTTAATGATACAGGAGACCTTTTTTCATTCGGACCGCCTGGTTCATTATACAGGAGACTGATTCATGATACAGGAGATGTTTTTTCATTCAGACCGCGTGGTTCATGATACAGGAGACTGATTGCATTCGGTGGATGAGATAGCGGGTGCCTCAAAGCATCAATGTATGACATAACCTGTTGTAGCGACAGAGAAAAACAAATGATATAATAAAATCAGCTCATGGTTGTTCCATTACTGAAAATAAGATGGAATCGCATGACGGCGCTAGTGAAGTAATTGGGGTAAAGTTATCAAACTTAGTACCAGCAAAGATTTCGTGAAAGAAATCAATCTTATTTTGACATAGTTTAATGTAATCGTTAAATATTTGGAAAATCAATTGTCGGCAATTACTTTTAAAGAGCATTTAAATACAAATATGAGTAAAGTGCAGTCTTAATATTATTGACAAACAAAGTTATTACCTTTTAGTTTGAAGTTTTGTGAGTTGACCTTTGAAAAGCACTTGATCTGTATTGACTAAACTACTCGATCCATTCTAACAATCATTTCACATAGTTTAGATAACTTTTACTGTGAGGTAAATAATATTGTTTCAGATAGATCACTCGGTGCTGTGTTTGTGAACTTTTGATTGTGATTGACTTAATTCATTCAAAAAAAGATTTGCTATAAGAAATATAATACCTTATTCCGGCAGCAATATAACTTATAGGATAAATGCAATCAATTCAATTGCCATTAGAAAAATATATACTAATTCCAGATTTATTATAAACAATTTAATATATTATTTAAGGAATACTTCAAATGTCTGAACAGGTTATACGATATAATATGGTGTGGGTCTGTTTACGCCTATATATATCCGCGAATCGGTTTATGAATGGTGTAAACAGACCCAAACCATATTATATCGTATAACCTGTTCAGAAATTTGAAATAAATATTCCTTATAATTTAATTTTAACTATTATCTTAACTATTTGTATGGTAAAAACGTCGATGACGTCATGGAACTATTTGAATTTTAACGGCGTAAGAATAGGTCATAGTTCACGCAAGGACTTCAGAGCTGATTGATGCCATACTCTGTATCATACATGTGATATCTCACGGCGTGAGACAAAAACTCACGCAATTCTGAAGGTCCCCACGCTCTCACGGCGTGAGACAACGATCTCACGCAAAACAAATAATGTAAAGTAAAAGAAAATTGATATTATTTCTGCACGAAGCATCTTGCTATTTCGTAAGCCGCCATCTTTGTTTACAATAGATTTTTCATTGAGTAGTAGATAAATCCCGAGATTATCGAAATTACACTATTATTTTGGGTGTTACTAAATTAAGGAATATAGTCAAAATTAATTGGAAATAAAGTGACAATGTTTTTTAGGGATAAATACAAGTTAATTAATTAATTAAGAATTAGTTCAAAGACAAAAATAATATTTTTAATAAATGAATTAAGAATTAGTTCAAAGAAAAAAATTATATTTTTAAAGTTTATTTTGTACAACAATTTCTACAATTAACTCATGATAGATTTGTAAGGTCAGCTAAATGGAAACATTCATGTACATAATGCTGGCTCTAATTTTTATATAACAAATATTACAAAATTCCACATTTACAACTTTCAAAGAGCTAAAACTTGCAGAAATATTTCAACTTTTATTCATTTCATGAGTGTCAGGAACAGTCCATTTAGAGAGGACAAACATATCCAATACAGGCTCAACCAAGAACAACAGAGAAGAATCATAAACATGGTTAAACAATAAGATGAAACAACAAAACAACAAACAAAATCAAAGAATGAAAACGCTAATAATAACGCAAAATCAGGGTCGACTAAAAATCTCACACAAAATCATCAAATCTCACACAAAATTAAGTCCAGTCTCACACATTGGGCTGAGAGAAATATCACATGTATGCTCTGTATACAGCCCTATTATCTATTTAATTCGGGTAAGAACTCTTCAGAATATCTGGTCTGTTTTAACAGTGAATTAAATTGTGACTTATGATATGCTGGTGGAACGGCTGTGTGCCGGAATGCCAACATTTTGAAAGATCAAAGAACATTGTAGGCTCTCATTAGTGAGGATTATGGGGTCCCCCATACAGGGTATTAATTAACTGTAAAGGTAAAATTGTGTAATATTGTACTGGTGTAATAAATTATATTGAGTGATAGTAATTGTATATTTGCATAGTGAATTTTAAAATTCTGCCTTCAGTCCATAAAAACTTTAAAAAATTATACATTTCTAAAACAGATTTTAAGAAATATAAGGTATAAAAATACTATAAATAATAAATAAATATTTGTATATGTTCAAAGAATATATTTTGAATATTTTTTTCATTATTTTATTTTATCATTATAAATACATTCATTTATAGCAAAATAAAACAAAGATGTAATAATAAGCAACACAACATTTCTCATTAAAATTATAAACACAGTGCAGCACAAGTGAAGTCTATTAAGTTTTTATCCCAGATGGAGAAGCTGTGACACGGCATCCACATAGTCCATGAGTCATTGCTGTTTGCAGTACAGGCGGAATATCTTCCGTAAGTTTGTTAGTCTTGCCTGATAGTACGGCATATACAACTGGACACATAGTACGTATGGATGTATGTAATAGTGGTGGGTTGAATGTCGGTATCTTCTCAACAACTTCTCTCGAATCGTCGCCCACATGTCATGGTTTGACTAAACTTCTTTTTTTTCTACAATTTTTGCTTGGTCTGCAGAGTGACTGTGATGGTGCTGTCCTAGTCCAGTAATAGTGTCGTTCTTAGTGTTGTTACTGGATGGGCATGCTGGTATATTTCATTTTTAGTAAGTTCTTTCACCACGGGTAGTTTTCACCCGGAAAAAATAACCATTGAAGGCGCAAAAGATAACCATTGAAGGCTAAATTGTTGCCTTCTAATCTGTTGCCTCCTAAAGTGTAAGCAATAGTCACATATTCATGAATTAAGCAGCTTGGTATACTTACTTACTATACTTATAATTATAGTAATCAATTTGTTAATTTTCACATTTTTAACAAAATTAAGTGTAATAATTAAAAAATTAATTTATTTATTATTCCTTTTTACCTAAATAACATAATAATAATAAGTTCTAAATACATGTAATTTTACAATTTTAAAATTAACCCTTTTCTGTAAAAAAAGGGTTATTTTACGTATGATTATACCTACACCCCTTGTTGTACCCCTTTGTAACCACTAAAACAACAAAACTTAATTATGTGATTTTAAAAATGTTGGCATTCCGGGAACACCTAAACAAGACCTAATTAAGAGTAAATTTCAGAGTAATACCGGTGCATGTCAAAACATGGAAGCATGAAAAATAGTCAAAATTTTCTGTTGTGTTTCTGCTTTTGCTTAAGATATCAGTTTTGACAGGTATGACAATACTGTAGAAGAAGAATATTTTTCAGTCAATGTCTTTACAGTGGAAGCACTTCCTAAAGTGTGTATTGTGGTACAATGTGACCACATCATTGAAATGAAAGTACAAAATCTCTATAAGGTGAAATTCCCATATAAAGTCCGTGGACACCTATACTTTTCCCATTTTTATGAAATTCGGCATTATATGAAGTTAACATTGAAAGGAATGTTTTTAAATAAAAAATGTAGAAGTCTCGTCCGTTCGAATACTTTTGCACGGGCCTTCTAATAAGATAATGACCTCTGTCAATATTTCCGTTTTAATATTAGAATTTTAAGCCTATTAACCAGTTCTTGATACAGGTTCGGTATATATACCTTTTATATCTTTTTTAAAGGCTGTAGTTAGATTATTTAAAACCAAGGTCATTGGTCATCCATATAGCGTAATGTGTTGTACAAACCATCTTAATTAAAGTTAAAGTAAACATCCATACATATGCATGTAACAGCAATATTAGATTGTCAAAATGAGTAGACTATACAAACAGATAAAACTGTTAAAGACCAAATGACAACACAACATGCAAACTTGTAAGTCCTATCAAACCGGATACATGTACGGGTCTCATAACTATGATCATTTCTTGTTTATTATCTGTTGTATATAAAATGGTTCATAACATTGTTTATATGTTACTGATTGTATATTACTAAAAGTAGTACCTATAGTTTCCTTTAGTGTTATCTCGCTTGTCGGCTCGTGCACTACTCCACAGACAACACTTTCGGAAATCAGCTCCCTCTTGAGAAGTCCATAATAGATAATTAGTACTATCTAGGAACTCGACAGAGCCTCACTTCTTTACCTTATTCTAAAACTGGTACTTATTTTGTACATACTGGACATACCCATAGTATTTACAAAGTATAGATTTACTAGTTAATAGGACATCGTTATTTAAATATGTTAAAAATATATATAATATAAATAATTACATAGCCTTTTTAAAATAAAAGGTCAAATCATCGTTTTGCCACGAAGTGTTTACTTGTTAGGTTCAATTCGTATATTTCAACAATTATTAAATAAGACCTACAGGTTTAAATTTCAAAATAACATAGTAAATTATCTTTTATACTAACAAACTTAAATTTCATATCGTTAAAGCAATTACCTCATACAAATTTTAATAATCACAGGTAGCTATGCTAATATGAAAATATTCTACATGATAACGGAAAATATGACAGTTTGACGTGTCTTTATAATTCATGTGTCCCATGTTCAAGATCAATCGATATTTAAAGTAGTTTGTTTTTCCATAAGATTCTATCAGAGCGATTATATGTGGGTTTTATATTTATAGATTGTCGGTTATTGAACATGGATGTAACGTTTTTTGTGCGCTCTGCTGAACTATAGAGTACTAAATATATTTTGTATGTAGTGCTATGGTTGAATAGTCATACCAGTATATATATAAAGTCCGGTTGTTACAATATGGAGTATAATTTTGACTCAGAAATGAATGGACATTCGAACACGGATACTACGTTTAATGGATTCTATGAAGTGAAAGAAATTGAAATTGATAAAGAAACTAGTTACTGGGCTAAGAATCGGCCGAAACCAAAAAAGCATGCGGAAAAACATCGAGTGGTAAGCACCTTTGTAAATAAACTGGTTGTGGCAATAATTGTAATTTAAATTTATTCAGTTTTGCTGTTTATAGAAATTAATATAATACGCATATCACGATAAGCTTTGGTTATTTACACCGTTACTAGTAAGAAAGGTATAAATTAATATCTTATAAAATTGTTGTTTTACCACAAAGATTGCTGCAATTAAAATAATTTTAGTTTTTTCTCTATTTCTACCTGTTTATTACGCTATAACACTTGATTTTCTGCTACAATATCCAGTATTTTTTGCTGCAATACCCAATATTTCCAATAAACTCTGTCAACATGCTTTGGATATTTCAACTATACATATCTGAGATAATGAACATGAATTAATTAACAGATTATTAGACGCCTTCGTGAAATGTAAAACGGAATTAAATAAATTTTTCCTACAACAATTGAAAATAAACAATTCAGAGCCTCTAAAATTCGGTGTGTATGTTTAGGGGGGATGGAATTTACGCACTGAAGGATATAGGTGGTAACATAATACAAACTAGATTTAATCGATATGTATATTTAACTTTGACATTTGCATTAATTTGGAAATATTATTCTATTTAAATTGCAATGTTTTCGTTATCTCTTAAAATGTATGTTTATTTTCCAAACAAACGTGGATGGTTTTAATTTAGGCTGAACCACGTCGCCAATAAAGTGTAAATTAAAAGCTATAAAAGTATTATTATTAAAACGAATGCGAATTTATATTTTAGAAGATGCCAAAAATAAAAATAAATTCGTTCAGTGTTAAATGACTTGTTTAAAAATCTAAGATAAAAGTTCGGAATTTTGTCGATATATTCAATTACCTACACCTTGTCTAATCTGTATTTTAAATCGAACGGTAATATATGCAATAGTCAATTCTGAACAACCGCCAATTTTGTAACAATTATTTAGATAGTTTAAATATGGATACCTTTTATCGTTATTGTAGTGAAGTATACATATTTCAATTCTACATAATGAGCAGGTGTAAAACAGTTTCTTATAATAAGCTTCTAACAGACAGGATTACTCTTTATTACACCTGGAAAATGAAATAAATAGAAAATTAAAAAAGAAAATAAACATAAAAATAAAACATTTCACCCTTGTTATTTTCAGTCCTGCAATATCAGCTCACTGCCATTGCAGGTCTCAACAGACTAACCTATGAAAGGTCCTTTAGATTTCATTTAAAAAGGGTAAACAGGGATTAACTTCCAACAGAATAAAACCGACTTGCAGTTGTCACCCGTGTAGGTGTCACTGCTATTTCTGTCAAAACAGAGGGTATAACTAATTTAATTGTCGCTCGGTGTTGTTTGTGCGAACAGAGCCCATAACCAATGCACGGATCATAGTATTTTCATGTGGGAATATAACCGATCAGAAATGTATTGGTCTGTCACTCGTAGTGTATGAGCAGATATGATACATAATAGTAGTCAATAGATGTCTCTGTATACCAAATATCTTAGTCACATGATGTTTTGTCCATAAGTACACTTTTGGCTCTACTGAGTTAGTTCAAATATAACCTATTAAGTGGCCATTTGTGTCTGAACAGAACCGTTAACTAATCCTTTAGTGGTAGCATGTTGTTCGTGTCCAAGCAGAACTCTTAACTAATGTAGTGATAGTTTGGTGATTATCACAGAAATGTGCATTAATTGATTTGGTTTTTGTTTGTGTATTTCAGAGAAAGTAAAGCAATTACATGTTGCTATTATTTATTACAGATATTATCTATATTGATTGAACAAGCTCATTAGATAATCCGGAAACACTGTTATTAATATTCGTCTGTTATTGGAAGTTTCATTTTCATTAAGATTCGCACGCAATCGAACGGAAATAGGCGAACTGAGGTATATTTGAAATCATTAAATACACAAAATTTCCCCCAAAATAATCCTCTTATAGCGAAGCAGCAATTAAAATAATTTTGACGTACCGATGTGTATTACAGTATTTGCTAGAGTTATGAACTAATCTTTCAGCAGAGCGAAAAACATACATCATTGTATGTGACATCATCTAATGTCAGTTTTGTACTATGTGGGGATTTTAATACAGTATTTGCTAGAGTTATGAACTAATCTTTCAGCAGAGCGAAAAACATACATCATTGTATGTGACATCATCTAATGTCAGTTTTGTACTATGTGGGTATTTTAATACAGTATTTGTCTAGTTGTTGTAGTGTATGCGGGGATATAGTCATTAGTATGTTAGTTTGGTATGTTTCTTATGTAAACTTTTTAAGTTTCTATATGGTAATAAATTATTGTATAATGTGTTTTTACTCCGCTCTCTGGACCTTAAACAATCCTATGCATTAAATGCCGCTAAGCTTATAAAAACAACTGCAGTAGACGCGCGTTACATCTGCGTGGGCTAAAGAGTGGGGTTAAAGCGGAATAATTCAAAACTTCAAAATTCCAAAAATTACTAGCTACTGGAAAAAGAACATAAAAATACAGCATTTGAACAAATGTTGCAATACCAGGCCAGTTTATTCACACAATGACCATATCAATAAATGGACTAATTAAATGGACATCTGACTGTGTCACTTGCATACGTTTTAATGAAACACTGGTATCTTGTTCCATGCCATTAAATATATATTCACCTGTTAGATATTGTGTTTTCCAATATTACGGAATCATAAAAAATGTTTAATGCATATATAATTGAAACTGGAACAGTTAAATGTCAGTTGACATATCTACTTCTGTGACAAACATATTAAGTAGTCAATATCTGGCTGTGTCGTATGAGAGAGATTTCCTTAATAAGTAATAAAATAAAATTACGATTCACTAATAGCAACAGTTTGAAACTAGTCTGGATCAAAGTTAAATGAAATATTGATTTTATATTCTGAGTTGTGGGTGCAACGTTCCTTCATGTTTTGCATCAGAATAACAACTCATAGATTGACAATATACAGTACAGCATCTTCCCATTGAAGCGGAAAGTGCAGTTAGACTTTTTTAGGTTACAAAAAATCTGTAGGAATTTTGTAGGTACTTTGAGTTAAAACTTGATTTGTTCAAATTTTGAGTAAAAAAAACTCACAGAACTACCTGCCATCATGTCATGCTTTATGTTGTATTTAAAAGTATTTCTACAAATATTAGTTTTACACATGTTTTAATGTAAATTACCTATAATACTTAATTAATTGTTAAACTAAAATTAAAATGTACTTAAAATAAAATGTCATGCCTTCGTGTCAATTCTTTAAAATACATAAGATAAAAACACCTTGGCCGCGTTTTAAACAATGAAAAAAAGTCTTAACATTCGAAGTGCTGACCCAAAACCTACTGCGGCATGCCAGACGCCCATACACTCTAACAGGACCATACAATTGTTTTAAATATGTTATTGTTTCATTTAAGGTGTTTAATGCTTGATATTGTTTAAATAGCAGACGGTTGGAGATGACATATATCAACATAAGTAATTTCAAGGCGTTCTTTGTCTATACAATTCTGAGGAGGGTTTCAGATCAC
Source organism: Limnoperna fortunei (assembly GCA_944474755.1). Lineage (NCBI taxonomy): Eukaryota > Metazoa > Mollusca > Bivalvia > Mytilida > Modiolidae > Limnoperna > Limnoperna fortunei. The sequence continues at coordinate 59,755,637 of OX104122.1, read as the reverse complement.
AATAACCGGTTCAACCCATCCACACAATATTGTATATGGTATGACTGTTCCAAGCCAGTATGCCCGTGTATTTATGTTACAAGTGTGTTTTGGTCAGTTTGTTGATTTCTGCCGCTTAGTGATTGATTATATTGAGAGGTTTGTGCTTTGTCGATCTTCTCTTTATATTATATATAAATAAAATCTGTTGAAAAATGAACTCTTATTGATGATATATAAGGGATGATGTCTTTTTTCTGTTACACACAGAGGATTGTATAGGAATGATGCTTTATAATTGTTTGTTTATATTTAACGTGGCGTTGGAGGAGGAAGCCGGAGTACCCGGAGAAAACGACCCGACCTTCGGTAGGAAAACTGGCAATCCTTGTCAATTAAGATTGGAGTCGAGCACACCCTACCCGCAGTGAGACCACGTGATCAATAGTAGACGCTACCTTAACCACTCGGCCACCATGGTCCCGCTTTATATTTAATATTATTTTGTAGACGTATTAACAATTTGCTGTTTGCGACTCGGTACTTGAATCGCTTTTTGTCCCAGTATTGAAAACATTTTTCTTTTCAATCATTTTGGGTAACAATAACATCATAGCAAGCCCAAAGTGTTATCTAGACCCTAACTATCACGACACACGTCATAACGTCCACGTATTCGTCGTTTCTATATACAGTTGATTACGTTTTAAATATAAATTTTAGAGCTGTGAATATATTTTACAGTTACATTGCAATCTTCCATAATATGTTTCGGTAGTTAATAAAAACAAGGTAATAATTTACATAATTGGTTTATAATGTGATGGGAAAATGCTGCAGAAAGATTTTGAATACACGTACACCAACTGTACACACAATATTCATCAACTTCAAAAAGTTCAAAGTCATATAAGACTAGCCTACTATCAAGTGCATATTGTAAAATAATTTGATTTATTTGTATAACAATATTTCTGGTTTTACCTTTGTCATTACGTCATAACTAAAAGTACGAATTCTCTTGGGAAGTATAAGTTATTTGAATTTGTAATCCTGCAAAAAATAAGATTTATAAATTTAAGTTTCATTAATTTTGACAAGTACTTGACTTGGGGAGTTTTTTACATCCTACACCGACAACTTAATGCCCTTGGTCGGACCGGTTTATAAGTAAATTATCACCCTGTCTTTATATATATTGTGTCTTTTCTTTTTTATACGTCAACTCCTTAAATGCATCAAACACATCCGGGGTATTTCGTTCTGTCTCATTTCGTCTTTTCTTAAATTGGAAAACTTTTACTGATCAGACGAGTCACATCCAGAATAATGCGAATTTCGTAACACAATGATATAAACAAAAGAAAGTAAATTACAGGGAAATTTAAACCAGTGGATCTTAATTACCAAGAGTTGCTAGACTTCATTTCGTTTAACCTGTAACGAGGGTCTGAAATCTACTATAAAATTTATTTTATATGAAAACATTGAGGATACATAATTTTAGTACCAGGTTTGATAAAATGATAGTGAAACTATTTACGCAGTCGGAGGTCGAACAAGACATATACTGAGTTTATTTGCTTACGTATTTCAATGTTCCACATAACTGTTTCGCAAAGATACAACAACTCGATATTTTTATTCGAACAAGTATTGAGATTTACGGCGTCGTCTTTTGATTTAATTAAATGAAAGGTAAACGTTATGGATAAAGCACTTCTATATTGAAAGCCCAATCTGAAAAGAAATATAAGCATGATTTAAGCTGTAAACGTAAGTCCATGATATTTATCAATAAGAGACTTTAGTTTGATGACATCTGCATTTTAACTGGATTACGTTCAAACTATCTTTTTTTCAAAACGATGTTTATAAGGTATATGACGTCACCTAGGAGAAATATTAGATTCAAAATAACCACATTCTTATCCAGAGACACGCAAATTGGAAGCAATTCATTTAGTTATTAGCACCCCGTATTTCGTTTATTTATCCGGTCACTGTATAACTATATCTTATGGCATTCACTGCTCTATGTAGCGCCTCTATTGTCCGAAATACTCGGATATAAGAAAAAATTTAGACAATTAAATTTAAAATAGTTTTGAAAATGATATAAATAAATATATAAACATGATGTCTTCTTGGAGTCATTTGCAGTTTGTTGTTCCATTAATTAAAAAGTCTTTAATACTGAGGAAAGTGGACTTGAAGATTGCATGATTCTACTATATGATCTGTTGTTAATTTTTGTTTATGTATGCCTTCAACCCCTCACGGGGTATAACTGTGCTTTATTTAAATAAATAAATAAAGAAATAAAGGTGTCCTGAGTAATATATTTATCAGCAAATGTATCATACCTAAAGTTGTAAATCGTAAATTTCAAGAACACGTATAGCTCATCTCAAACGATTTTCTAAAATGCGTTATAATATTCATATATTTTCGTAAAAAGCAGTATTTAGTTATCTTTTGTAATTTCTCCAAACACGTTACCCACTACGGTCCGCGGTCAGGCTTCCCGTAGTATGATCTGACAATCCCCCAACGAGAGTGTCTCCCCCTATCCGCCATCCGGAGACGCGCTGGGCTGCTCTGTGGGTCGAGCACTGGGAACCCTCCCAGTATGGTCCCAGATGTTATTGTTTAACATTACCAGTTTTCTAAACTGTGACATGTAATGAAGTGTCTTTTAAAACATACTTCATTTCAAACATTCATGTTTTGAGTTGGGGGTTTACCAAATTAATGGTCAATTTAATACCGGGGTCTATAGATAGGTCATATCGGACCTATATGTTGGAAATATATGTACTTGTATATTGAAGGTTGAATATTTCGATTATTTAACTTTGTTGTCAAAGCATAGAAAGCCTTTAGATCTAATACAAATAAGTTTTGACTTTTTGTGATTACATGACTTGTTGATAAAAACGTCAAGGTCTTGAGTATCTTTAACACAAATAAGATTTGACTTTATTAAATGAGATGTGTTTTGTGGATTATGATTTCACAGACACTTTTGTTACAAACCGAAGTAATGTAAGCTTAAAGTAAATTTAACCAATATGTATTATCCAATATTTCAAAAGAATTTGCTACTACATTAGAAAACCCGTCGGGAATACATTTAATTCGCTTAAGAAAACATCCTTAAGACTGTAGTCATTTTAAAGTACCAAGGAAGTTATTGGATACGTATATAAATACACGTTATGTTATCGTCTGCTTGACAAAAAGAACAAAATAAAAACATAAATTTGAATTAAAGGCTAACTAAATATTTAGTACACGACCTTTTAAATTTCGATTTCAGTAAACTAAATTATCTTACAAACATGTAGATTTCAGCCAACTGAATTAGTTTACTAACATGTAGATTACAATCAACTATAAGTTAACAAACATGTAGAATTTATTTGGAGGCCGTATTTTAAAATTAATAAATGGTGTTTTAGTAACTATTCCATTTTTTACAGTGCACATTAGTTATACGTTAACGAAATTCGTGTGGTTCTTACTTTTCGTTTGAATTATATAATGCCTATTATTCATATAATTGCTTATATTAAACACCATTATACCTTAATAAGGTGTAGCCAATTACCATCACTGAATTTTCTATTATCGTAACTGGTACCGTCCTCGTAAATGAAGTAGCATTAATTGTGGATTAATCGTTCATGCGAGTTGAATTCCTTTATTGCAGTATCCATTATGGTTGTAATTGTTACAGATATTATTATATTACTATTTTGTCGATGTTTATGGCATCGTTCGTGATTCAAATTTCCTTCTAGAGGCTTCGGTGGCCAAGTGGTTAAGGTAGTTCGTCTACTATCAATCACATGGTCTGTCAAAACTGAGGTTGTGAGTTCGAATCTCACTGCAGGCAGGGTTTACTCGACTGCAACTGACAATGATTGCCATTTTTTCCTGCAAAAGGTCGGGGGGTTTTCTCCGGCTCCCCCCCCCCGAAAAAAAAACTGGACGCCATGATATAGCTGAATAATTGCTGGAAGTGGCGTTAAAAACCATTCAAACAAATAAACAACAAATAAAAACATTTGTTTCTTGTCAAATAATCACAAATTTAAAAATTATAACACTGATATAAATTCTTTTTTCAATAATCAAAAGTAGAATGTTAGATAATATTTAGGTAGATCGTAACAAGTTTTGTTGCCATAAACCGATTGCTGTATATGTGAATATCGGTACCACTAAGCTATAAGACCTTCATACAAGACAGAATCATTTAAATACTTTCAACCAAATTTAAAGAAAAAATATATATAATTAAATCATGTATTTTTTCGCAACAACGCAGTATGCGAGTCAATTTGACATAAAGCAACAAATAAATTTTAGAGGAAACATATGAAAACAAATATATATATATATTTTTGAAGTCACTGATATTTTTGCTTTAGAGAAGTTTGGTATATTTTTGTATACTACTGAGATAAGCTACCAAAGTATAATTTGCGGATTTTAAACAGAATTATTTACAACTTGCCGTCACCTTGAACTAAACTGATTTGTAAGATAATAAATGGTATTTATACCTGATAGGGTTGTTGTAATCGTTCAGTAAATCTTTTAACTGTTTACAACTTTCTTATTTGTTTTGTGAAATTGATTTCTGCGTATTACGTATTTGACACCCGTAATCGTTAGTTCTCGGAACACAATATTATACAGCCAGTTAATATAATAGTTTCACAGTAATGTTATCGGCTTCTATGTACGCACGGATTTTCTTGAAGACGACGAAACGATACAAATTAAATTTCTGTGTTTTATTAATTAATAAAATGCAAATGAATATAGTAAAAATGGCTTAAGTCTGATAAGGTATTTTTATAAATGTGTTTTGTTTATTAAAATTATCGACAACAAATCCGATTGCTTTTCTTTTGTTTGCATTTTTAATACCACTGTCAATGACGTAATGACATCATTACAATCAATCGGATCACCTCGGTTATTTCCGCCTATGGTCGGAAAGTAACCTCGGAGGTAAGTGTATGGATATGGACCAAAATTCGGTCCAAATGTGATACGGTTAGCCTGTTTACACAGCAAAATTATTTTAGTACGATGAAATAGATTATCCTTTAATTATTCAACTGTACAGATCTTTATCGAAGCAGAACGAAAAATCGAATAGAAGATTGTATTTTTTAAATTTAAATTCACTAGCACTGCCAAAAAATTCCTTCTCCGACAACGTTTAAATGGATAAGTATTTGTTTACAATCTGACGTCATCAGTAACAATTAATGACAAGCCAATCAAGTGAATGAACTGAAACGTCACAAACGAACTTGTGACGTAACAAATTCTTTGAAATGACTGAAAATAGTTCAAAATGGAGATCACTTACCTCCGAGGTCACTTTCCCGACCCTTGACGGAAATGGCCGAGAGATGTTCCGATTGCATTACAATACCACTGTCAATGACGTCATGACATCATTATAATACCACTGTCAATGACGTCATGACATCATTATAATACCACTGTCAATGACGTCTTGACATCATTATAATACCACTGTCAATGACGTCATGACATCATTATAATACCACTGTCAATGACGTCTTGACATCATTATAATACCACTGTCAATGACGTCTTGACATCATTATAATACCACTGTCAATGACGTCTTGACATCATTATAATACCAATGTCAATGACGTCTTGACATCATTATGATACCACTGTCAATGACGTCATGCCATCATTATGATACCACTGTCAATGACGTCTTGACATCATTATAATACCACTGTCAATGACTTCATGACATCATTATAATACCACTGTCAATGACGTCATGACATCATTATAATACCACTGTCAATGACGTCTTGACATCATTATAATACCACTGTCAATGACGTCATGACATCATTATAATACCACTGTCAATGACGTCATGACATCATTATAATACCACTGTCAATGACGTCTTGACATCATTATAATACCACTGTCAATGACGTCATGACATCATTATAATACAACTGTCAACGACGTCTTGACATCATTATAATACCACTGTCAACGACGTCTTGACATCATTATAATACCACTGTCAACGACGTCTTGACATCATTATAATACCACTGTCAACGACGTCTTGACATCATTATAATACCACTGTCAACGACGTCATGACATCATTATAATACCACTGTCAATGACGTCATGACATCATTATAATACCACTGTCAATGACGTCATGACATCATTATAATACCACTGTCAATGACGTCATGACATCATTATAATACCACTGTCAACGACGTCTTGACATCATTATAATACCACTGTCAACGACGTCATGACATCATTATAATACCACTGTCAATGACGTCATGACATCATTATAATACAACTGTCAATGGCGTCATGACATCATTATAATACTTTATATCTCTATATGACAATTTTAATTTACATTATTTCTTTTCAGAGATTTAACTACCCAGAAAAAATAACAGACATCTTGTTAGAAGACGAAACACTGACGTTATGGCGTCCAGCCATCACCACCACACAGTACTGTCTTATACCGGAGACAATCTTAGAAGAACATTGGCCCAGTATTCTACAGATTTACTATACAAAGTTTGACTGTGTTAGTAGCGTTATGCCATTTGATGATGCAATTCAAATAATTGCTCACCAGGCAACAACAATTCTACCAACGCAGGATTATTCTGTTTTACGGGACTTTCCAAGAATTCGTGGCTTATGGTATAAACCCGATAAGTCCGAAAATATAGGATTGACGGACGAATCTAGAATAGGAAATGTTAAGTTTTCTTTTTCCTTTCCAAAATCTGAAAAAGAAAATTTGTTGAGTCAGTTAAATATGTATTATCTTGAAGTTATGGACTACCAATCAGAACACAGGTCCGTCTCCAGATTTCTGTTAACAAAGAACACATACAGTAATCTACCTCTGTACGACGTACACAAACCTGGCGGTCCTATATTTGTCAGGCACAATGAAACATTAGAGGGTATTACAGAGACATACTTTTTTCTGAAAACCTGTCGGAATTTTCAAGGTAAAATTATGGAACATATTGTGGAATTCATGCTGGAAGAAGATCCATGGCCTCTGTGTCAGCTTTCTACATCTACACATCATCCTTTCAAAAAACCGGAAGATTTTCTAGACTTCGATAGCATAAGAGATGCTGGTCGACTTCATACCCGTTACCTTGGCGCCACGTGGGACAGGGCTATGGCAGGAATGTTTGTGTGGGCGTTGCAATCAAAGGTACCATGGCTAGTGTATGAACGTTTACATGACAACATAAAAAGCACAGTGAATTTGGTGGCATGCGAAGCGCCTTTGCAAGACATATTTACATCGTCATCACCTATCTTATGCAAGAAACTACTTGATGTTTTAGTTGACTTGTATCCATTTATAATGAAATGTCACAATGACCAGGACTTGGCAGAACTCTTGCAATTATTCAAAACTATTCATACTTGTAGCGACGAGTGCACTATGGTCAGTTTGAAATACGTTGATATACCCATTACTAGAATACTGAACTCGTATCTTGCGCTACTTGAAAAGGTAATTGCGTCGTGCTCGCGTTCTTTAAAACAAGCTGTTATATCAACGCTTTTGCCCTGGTCAATATTAGCATACCATTACTATGACCATAAAATAGACAGTTGTCGCAAAATGGTAGCTTTTATTAGTCAAATAGATGAATTTAGCTGTAAGCTTCTACCTGTCTCTGGAGAAACACGTGACTTTCTTCATTCAGCTTCAACCGATCTCACCGGAAGGACTTCCGGTTTTGCTTCCATGTCTTCTTATTTCGACGAAGATGAAGATGAAGCATTAAAGTATTTACCCAGCTGATCAGTCTGTTGGTGTTGATAATTATATTGGGTACAAAAAGCTGATCTTAACTTTACAAGAGTAAATCTATCATATTATTAACATATTAATGCACAATTGTCATTTCGTGAATTTTACTAACGAACTAATTTGCATTAAACATCGTAACTGTATCATGTCTTATTCTTAGCTTTTGGATACACGAGATGCTTTTATAATATATTGTTGTTGTGCGGTAATCAGAGTAACGGGTATAATAAAAATGACTCATGTGGATGTTTTCCATTTATAACCAATTTAGTTGTAGATTGTGTTATAGTATGAGAACTACCAAAAAAAAACTTTAAATGTGCATTTATCGCTATTTTGTGTTTTTGTTTTGATTGATTGTTTTTTGGACACACAAAAATTGGGAAATTTATAGTACTGACGAATGTCACGATTGTATTAATAAATATACTCAAGTTGTAGAATAACATACGTATTTTGAGTTTGTTATTATTTTTTTTTGCCAATCTAAACGTAAAAAATATATGGATACTATGGGTTACAGAATATTAATTTGTTTTCAAACCGTATTGATGCCATCAAATCAAAACTCGATAAAATTTGTTAAACTCCATGCTTAACTAAAAAATTTATATAGAAGCAATGTGGATAAGTAAATAAATAATTTTTAAAGATCTTTAAATGTCAACGACACAAATTTATTCATTCATGAAACTTAATTAAGTGGAATACATATATTTATCCAATATAGTATGAACGGGTGTTGATTTACACTGCAAATATACAAAACCGTTGGTGTCAAATGGATGATTTGTAAAAGAAGATAAACTATCGCCGGGTTATCAAATAATGTTTAACGCGACCAAATCAGATACTGCGTCACTCTGACTACGTCACTCTGACTGCGTCACTCTGACTACGTCACTCTGACACCTTACAACAGTAATGATTGATGTTTGCTTTACGTCCAGCGAGCAGTATTTCAGCTATATTCAGGACGAGAACAAGTTAACAAACAATAAATCAACAAACAAGGGGTGGGATGGAACACAGGGAACTACGACGGCTTATTCGTTCCAAACAACAAACAGAGAAAAAAAATATTTCGTTTGTACAATTTATTAATTTGTTTGTACGATTTATAAATTCGTTTGTATGGTTTATTAATCTGTTTGAGCGGTTTATTAAATCGTTTAAACTATTTATTAATTTGTTTGTGCGGTTTATTAAATCGTTTGTACGGTTTATTAAATCGTTTGTAGGGTTTATTAAATCGTTTGTAGGATTTATCAAATCGTTTGTACGATTTATTAAATCGTTTGTACGGTTAATTAAATCGTTATTACGGTTTATTAAATCGTTTGTACATTAATCCGTTTGAACGGTTTATTAAATAGTTTAAACGGTTTATTAATTCGTTTGTACGGTTTATTAAATCGTTTGTTCTATTATCATGTACGATTTTTATCAGGGACCATATTGACCAAATCGAAGTAGTTGGCCATCTACTATTGATTATCGGGGACCAAATGGACCACATGGTCTAGGTAGTTGGTCATCTACATTTGATTGTTAGGGACCAAAGGGACCACATGGTCTAGGTAGTTGGCAATCTACTCTTTATTATCAGGGACCATAGGGACCACATCGTCTAAGTATAGTTGGCCATCTGCTATTGATTATCGGGGACCAAAGGGACCACATGGTGTACGTAGCTGGTCATCTACATTTGATATTCAGGGACCAAAGGGACCACATGGTCTAGGTAGTTGACGATCTACTTTTGATTATCATGGACTGTGGGGACTTTGTGGTCTAGGTAGTTGGCAATATACTATTGATTATCAGGGATCATAGGGACCACATGAATAAACCGTTCAAACGAATTAATAAACCGTTGAAACGATTTAATAAACCGTTCAAACGGATTATAAATCGTACAAAGGATTTAATAAATCGTGCAAACGATTTTATAAACTGTACAAACGATTTAATAAACCGTACAAACGATTTAATAAATCGTACAAACGAAATAAATTTTTTTTTTCTTTTTGTTGTTACGCACGAATAAGCCGTCGTAGGGAACACAATTTAGACTGTCACTGAAAAAGTATTTTAGCCTTTTGTAGCGGCTATAAATGCCCTACTCTTTTCGAAATCTACAAAAGGGGTCTTTATCGTGCAATGAGCGTGGCATTCTCCAAACTCGTTACCCACCGCGGTCCGCGGCCAGGCTTTCCGTGTAGCTTCACCGCCACGAGAGGAAGCACAAAAAAAGGAGCTAAGTAGCTATTTGACAAAAACAAAAACATTTCCATTGTAATGTACGTCAAAACTATTATTCTTTATCCCGCAATTAATGCTTTACATGTATTGTATATCACAAATATTGTTTAGCATTTTTCCTTGAATTACCAACAATTTGTCTGGAGTCGCATCTCCGGAGTTTCGTCCGATATTGTCATTTGTTAGAGATCGGATAGAAAAACGGCTAAATTTCTAATATAATTTATTTTACCGATACACAATGGCTTTTTCTACAGGCAATACAATTTTATTTAATTATAATCATCATTATATAGCTGGGATATATGGCGGATTGCATTAAAGTCCACCTACTATCCATGACGTTCTCGGAAACTCCGGTTTTCAGAAGAGTTGCAGTTTGTATTAATTTAATTTTCAATGCATTTTGTGCTTATTGACTGATTTGATGTGAATGACTTCAATGATTCTTTGATGTTACAGTCTCCGATAAACCTTTGAACCTTTGGTGCCAATATCATGGACTTGGAAGAATATGTGATCACTCCTGAAATGGCACAGAATTCAAATGTAGTGCAGACTAGTATATAAATTTGTTTAACCCTCTTTTATTTTTATTTTATTAATTTTTGCGTTTACTGTAGTTGTTTCTTATGTACTTCGAACTGCTTAGATGCTTTTTAAATTCTATTCTGCAAATGTGTGACACGCTGTATGGATATGAGTACCCACCCGTCTGTCTGTCCGTGCCTCGTTGGTTTCTAGATGATAAAAACGCGTCAACATATTTTGTTTAAACGTTGCTATTGTTTAACGGCACAGCTGTTAAGTACTATAAAATAAAGCTCAATTTAATTTTGAGCACAATCCTAATTTCAAGTTTTCGACAGGCAATTTTTTTGGTCAACAGTTGACGGTTTCTCAATTGACTTTTTTCAAAAGATTACTTTAAACACAGATTTTGTAAACACTTTAAAATGAAAATAAAGTTGTATTTTCAGCACAATCCCATTTGTAGTTTTTGAGTTGTGCCAATTTGAAATTTTTGTTTAATATAGGTCCAAGGTTAAGATAAAAATTGTCTTCTGAAATGGACTTGTTTCTATAGACTGATTTGTAATTCAGTAAAACGCGTTCATGAATAATAAAAACTGTGGCGGTGTATCATTGAACGTCCCATTAAATGCCCTATTTTTGACATCTTTCCATGGCTTTGCTTTCTTTATAACTGCTTCTGTGTTGTTTATGCAATGATTTTGTTTTCTGTGTATGTATATGTATTGTTTTGTTTAAATGATCTACAATCCAAAAGGACACAATAAGTAAGTTGTTTGAAATTGTTGCCGGACCAAATCTACGTCAACTTGAGGTTTGTTCGCTCTGATATTTTGACGTCGTCAAATAAATAAATACGGTCATTATTTCCGATCGAACACAGAAACAGATATATTAAACATGTTAAATAATTTGTATTAATCTACATATTGCAATCTTTATGTGAAGCCTTTATAGTGGTAATTTTATTGAAAGACTAAAACAGAAGTCAGTGTAATACAATTTCACGTTGATATAAAATGCATCCGATGTCATTAGAACGTGATTTGTGAGGAACCTCTGTTTATCCATAGACTGTTGTTTATTTTATTTTTATTGACATTCTTTGCGTGATTTAGTTCCAGGTTTTTTTTTCTGTTCGTTATTTTACAACCGACCTCTTTATAATGCAAACAGTATGAAATAAATTTGAATTGACCGCACAGAATCGGGTAATGTTGAATCAATTTCTTTGCGGGACTCTATGATATTGATCAATGGGTTAATCAGAAAATTAAGTGTAAATATAAAACTAAATACTTTATTTTATACTTCTTATCAAAATACTCTAAATATATAATCATGTATGTGTTTGACGCCAGCAGGAAGTCATCATTAATGGATTAATGTCTTTCAGTGTGATAGTACGGTGCAAAAATATTAATGAAAATATCAGAATTGTCAGGCAGACATTAATTGTGATAATCTGTAAGCGTTTATGACTTTCTAATTTACTTACTAACATAGATTTATTAATATTACGCGGATTGACACCTGTTATCGTATACTTTATACTTATATTACCAAGCAATGGGGTCATTTATCTAAATCAATTTAACAGAATAAATATTTACATTAACACATAAACTAGCTGCTTTACATTACAGTGTACAGAAACAAACAATAGATTTTATTATACATTCGGACTGTCAGTTACTCCGTAATAACTGGAGGTATACAATAGGTTTAGTACCAGTTTGCCGAATCCCAATTTGCCGATTCCCAGATTGCCGCGTCCAATTTGCCGATTCCCAGTTTGCCGATTCCCTGATATTTGACAAATTAAGAAGAATCTACAAGGTGTATACATGAATGTTTGTAGGTTTATGTATGCGTCCTCTGTAATAATGATGGGAAAGATGTGAAATTGGTTGGTTAACTTCAGTAACTTAAATGCAATTCTTTGTGAAATTTTCTTTTTGTATGCATTAATTTTTCTCAATCACTAGTCAATCTTTTCACCCATACAATACAATAATAGGGCCTCACTTGGCTGAGTGGACCAGACTGGAGGTATACACAATACAATAATGGGACCTCCGTGGCCGAGTGGTCCAAACTGGAGGTATACACAATACAATAATGGGACCTCGGTGGCCGAGTGGTCTAGACTGGAGGTATACACAATACAATAATGTGGCCTCGGTGGCCTAGTGGTCTAGACTGGAGGTATACACAATACAATAATGGGACCTCGGTGGCTGAGTGGTCCAGACTGGAGGTATACACAATACAATAATGTGGCCTCGGTGGCCTAGTGGTCCAGACTGGAGGTATACACAATACAATAATGGGACCTCGGTGGCCGAGTGGTCCAAACTGGAGGTATACACAATACAATAATGGGACCTCGGTGGCCGAGTGGTCCAAACTGGAGGTATACACAATACAATAATGTGGCCTCGGTGGCCGAATGGTCTAGACTGGAGGTATACACAATACAATAATGGGACCTCGGTGGCCGAGTGGTCTAGACTGGAGGTATACACAATAGAATAATGGGACCTCGGTGGCTGAGTGGTCTAGACTGGAGGTATACACAATACAATAATGGGACATCGATGGCCTAGTGGTCTAGACTGGAGGTATACACAATACAATAATGGGACCTCGGTGGCCGAGTGGTCTAGACTGGAGGTATACACAATACCATATTGGGGCCTCGGTGGCCTAGTGGTCTAGACTGGAGGTATAAACAATACAATAATGGGACCTCGGTGGCCGAGTGGTCTAGACTGGAGATATACACAATACAATAATGGTACCTCGGTGGCTGATTGGTCCAGACTAGAGGTATACACAATACAATAATGGGGCCTCAGTTGGCCGAGTGGTCTAGACTGGAGGTATACACAATACAATAATGGGGCCTCAGTTGGCCGAGTGGTCTAGACTGGAGGTATACACAATAAAATAATGGGGCCTCAGTTGGCTGAATGGTCCAGACTGGAGGTAAACACAATACAATAAAGTGGCCTCGGTGGCCTAGTGGTCTAGACTGGAGGTATACACAATACAATAATGGGACCTCGGTGGCCTAGTGGTCTAGACTGGAGGTACATGTATACACAATACAATAATGGGGCCTCAGTTAGCTGGGTGGTCCAGACTGGAGGTATACACAATACAAAATGGGGCCTCAGTTAGCTGGGTGGTCTAGACTCGAGGTATACACAATACAATAATGTGGCCTCTGTGGCCTAGTGGTCTAGACTGGAGGTATACACAATACAATAATGGGACCTCGGTGGCCGAGTGGTCCAGACTGGAGGTGTACACAATACAATAATGGGACCTCAGTGGCCGAGTGGTCCAGACTGGAGGTATACACAATACAATAATGGGGCCTCACTTGGCTGATTGGTCCAGACTGGAGGTATACACAATACAATAATGGGACCTCGCTTGCCGAGTGGTCCAGACTGGAGGTATACACAATACAATAATGGGGCCTCACTTGGCTGATTGGTCCAGACTGGAGGTATACACAATACAATAATGGGGCCTCACTTGGCTGATTGGTCCAGACTGGAGGTATACACAATACAATAATGGGACCTCGGTGGCTGAGTGGTCCAGACTGGAGGTATACACAATACAATAATGGGACCTCGGTTGCCTAGTGGTCCAGACTGGAGGTATACACAATACAATAATTGGGCCTCAGTTGGCTGAGTGGTCCAGACTGGAGGTATACACAATACAATAATGGGACCTCGGTGGCCGAGTGGTCCAGACTGGAGGTATACACAATACAATAATGGGGCCTCACTTGGCTGATTGGTCCAGACTGGAGGTATACACAATACAATAATGGGACCTCGCTTGCCGAGTGGTCCAGACTGGAGGTATACACAATACAATAATGGGGCCTCACTTGGCTGATTGGTCCAGACTGGAGGTATACACAATACAATAATGGGACCTCGGTGGCCTAGTGGTCCAGACTGGAGGTATACACAATACAATAATGGGGCCTCGGTGGCCGAGTGGTCCAGACTGGAGGTATACACAATACAATATTGGGGCCTCGGTGGCCGAGTGGTCTAGACTGGAGGTATACACAATACAATAATTGGGCCTCAGTTGGCTGAGTGGTCCAGACTGGAGGTATACACAATACAATAATGGGACCTCGGTGGCCGAGTGGTCTAGATTGGAGGTATACACAATACAATAATGGGACCTCGGTGGCCGATTGGTCTAGACTGGAGGTATACACAATACAATAGTGGGACCTCGGTGGCCTAGTGGTCTAGACTGGAGGTATACACAATACAATAATGTGGCCTCAGTTGGCTGAGTGGTCCAGACTGGAGGTATACACAATACAATAATGGGGCCTCACTTGGCTGATTGGTCCAGACTGGAGGTATACACAATACAATAATGGGACCTCGGTGGCTGAGTGGTCCAGACTGGAGGTATACACAATACAATAATGGGACCTCGGTGGCCTAGTGGTCCAGACTGGAGGTATACACAATACAATAATGGGGCCTCGGTGGCCGAGTGGTCCAGACTGGAGGTATACACAATACAATATTGGGGCCTCGGTGGCCGAGTGGTCTAGACTGGAGGTATACACAATACAATAATTGGGCCTCAGTTGGCTGAGTGGTCCAGACTGGAGGTATACACAATACAATAATGGGACCTCGGTGGCCGAGTGGTCTAGGTTGGAGGTATACACAATACAATAATGGGACCTCGGTGGCCGATTGGTCTAGACTGGAGGTATACACAATACAATAATGGGACCTCGGTGGCCTAGTGGTCTAGACTGGAGGTATACACAATACAATAATGTGGCCTCAGTTGGCTGAGTGGTCCAGACTGGAGGTATACACAATACAATAATGGGGCCTCAGTTGGCTGAATGGTCCAGACTGGAGGTATACACAATACAATATTGGGCATCGGTGGCCTAGTGGTCTAGACTGGAGGTATCCACAATACAATAATGTGGCCTCGGTGGCCGAGTGGTCCTGACTGGAGGTATACACAATACAATAATGTGGCCTCGGTGGCCTAGTGGTCTAGACTGGAGGTATACACAATACAATAATGGGACTCGGTGGCCTAGTGGTCTAGACTGGAGGTATACACAATACAATAATGGGACCTCAGTTGGCTGAATGGTCCAGACTGGAGGTAAACACAATACAATAATGTGGCCTCGGTGGCCTAGTGGTCTAGACTGGAGGTATACACAATACAATAATGGGACCTCGGTGGCCTAGTGGTCTAGACTGGAGGTACATGTATACACAATACAATAATGGGGCCTCGATGGCCTAGTGGTCTAGACTTGGGGTATTATTAAATTAATAATGGGGCCTCTGTGGTCGAGTGGTCTAGGCAAAAAGTTATCTGCAAACAATCTCAGTGTGTCAAGGCTGAGGATTGGAGTTCAGACTTTGAGCAATATTTGCTTGACAACAACAATTAAATGTCAATGATTGTCAGTTTTCCTGGTTCTCACCTGGGCCTCTGGTTTCCTTCCAAAATAAAAACCGTAATATATATAGAATGTTCAAAACCCTATAATCGGCAAGCCATTCGTTATGTTTAACTTTCATGGATATCAACATTTAGTGGCATTCCATTGATTGCTCCCACATATGGCGAATTTCTCATGTGTTCTTAGAAAGACCGTTATTGTTATTACCATAAGAAATGCGGGTTGATTACATCAAGAGTTCAATTTTATATGACAAGCGTCTAAAAGAATGAATTTGACGTGAGATGAATTTGATAATAGAAACAGAAACTTACTTTGTTTAAATACTCGGCTCAAATTCTACTTCACCAACTTTACAACCGGAAATGGCCAAACTGTACGAATTTCGTGCATTTGGAATACAAGGTACTAGTTATCTAAAAATTGACTGTTCGTGTAAACAATATTAATTCAGAAAAAGATTTTACAACAATAACATACATACATGCATAAATACAATAAGAGGATATAAAAACATGGGGACAACCATTTACACAAATTTACCCTCCAAAGATGAAATTTGACTATGTTCGATATATGACAAGATTGATTAATTATATATATTTACATATACCAGTAATAAATACATTTCTGTCTGTTAATACACAGCAGATATATATCTTACGTGTATTCTTCACTTGTATATTTTTAATAATCGAATATTCACAAGCATTATTATCTACATACTAAGAGAAGTCTTTTACAATTACAAAATTGCGAATATGTTTTAAGAAAACACAATATTTTTCAAATTAAAAATGTACAATTTGGTCACGTTGATGTACTTTACATTTGACAACGCAATACCACCCATTGATTCCCATTTATATATGAAGGTGTAGTCAAATATTTTAAGTATAGATAATGTAGACATGTCATATAGATAAATCATACTCGACAAATCAACTTGATTTTATTCCAAACACTCCATATCATCAAAATAATTAAAGAATGTTTGCGGTGAATTTGCTTTCTGAATTGGACCTGCAAATACTAATTAGGTTATCATCTTATTAAATGCGTTGTTCAGTAACATCTGACCGTAAAGAAAGGACTCTAGGCCGACCTGTCAGGAGGAACCTGTTTGTTAGCAGTACTATGTTGAAAAGAAAATGGTTCCATAACCATGTGCTTACATCACGAACATTACCGATTAGACTCAAAGCTTACATCATGAACATTACCGAATAGACTCAAAGCTTACATCACGAACATTACCGAATAGACTCAAAGCTTACATCACGAACATTACCGAATAGACTCAAAGTTTACATCACGAACATTACCGAATAGACTCATAGCTTACATCACGAACATTACCGATTAGACTCAAGCTTACATCACGAACATAACCGATTAGACTCAAAGCTTACATCACGAACATTACCGAATAGACTCAAAGCTTACATCACTCAAAGCTGACATCACGAACATTACCGAATAGACTCAAAGCTTACATCACGAACATTACCGAATAGACTCAAAGCTTACATCACGAACATTACCGAATAGACTCAAAGCTTACATCACGAACATTACCGAATAGACTCAAAGTTTGCATCACGAACATTACCGAATAGACTCATAGCTTACATCACGAACATTACCGATTAGACTCAAGCTTACATCACGAACATAACCGATTAGACTCAAAGCTTACATCACGAACATTACCGAATAGACTCAAAGCTTACATCACTCAAAGCTGACATCACGAACATTACCGAATAGACTCAAAGCTTACATCACGAACATTACCGAATAGACTCAAAGCTTACATCACGAACATTACCGATTAGACTCAAAGCTGTAGGTTACCGTTCAAGACGTCCATTGCTCACACAGAGACCTTAAGCAGCACATGTGCTATAGTGCCAAGCCTGTCGTCAATGGAATTTAGCCTTTTGTTGATTAAACATAGCAAACAAATGATTTGTAATCTCGATGTTCTCTTGTTATGAATGACATATAAAAGAATAAATTGTATGATATGTGTTGAACTTATTGATCGGTATGAATACCGATGGCATTGCCAAAATATTTTATTTTGTAAGCACATTTTTAATAACGATATACTACTTGTTAAATGGCTGACAGGACATCGTGTGATAATCATGTTATTGACCATTAGTAACTATTCAATGATTACATATTTTGTTCAGTCTGAGAACAGAGATAAACCTGAAACTGTAGAGGTATTGTTTTCAACAACACCTTTGGCAAGCTTTTTAATTTAATACTTAACAACCGATTTGACAACTTTTTTTACTACTGATAAGATAATTCATGAGACACAAATTGCATTCTCAAAAAAGCTAGAACATCTTACCATATTTTTGTTAAGCAATGTATTGTTGAAAAATACTTACAATTAGGAAATACAAAAAAGGAATGTATGCTTTATTTATTTTATTGACGTAGTCATGTGCGGACCTAGCTTTGACGGCGGCCGTGCGACCCGCAGGGTGCACGAGCCAGCAGTCATGTGCGGACCTAGCTTTGACGGCGGCCGTGCGACCCGCAGGGTGCACGAGCCAGCAGTCATGTGCGGACCTAGCTTTGACGGCGGCCGTGCGACCCGCAGGGTGCACGAGCCAGCAGTCATGTGCGGACCTAGCTTTGACGGCGGCCGTGCGACCCGCAGGGTGCACGAGCCAGCAGTCATGTGCGGACCTAGCTTTGACGGCGGCCGTGCGACCCGCAGGGTGCACGAGCCAGCAGTCATGTGCGGACCTAGCTTTGACGGCGGCCGTGCGACCCGCAGGGTGCACGAGCCAGCAGTCATGTGCGGACCTAGCTTTGACGGCGGCCGTGCGACCCGCAGGGTGCACGAGCCAGCAGTCATGTGCGGACCTAGCTTTGACGGCGGCCGTGCGACCCGCAGGGTGCACGAGCCAGCAGTCATGTGCGGACCTAGCTTTGACGGCGGCCGTGCGACCCGCAGGGTGCACGAGCCAGCAGTCATGTGCGGACCTAGCTTTGACGGCGGCCGTGCGACCCGCAGGGTGCACGAGCCAGCAGTCATGTGCGGACCTAGCTTTGACGGCGGCCGTGCGACCCGCAGGGTGCACGAGCCAGCAGTCATGTGCGGACCTAGCTTTGACGGCGGCCGTGCGACCCGCAGGGTGCACGAGCCAGCAGTCATGTGCGGACCTAGCTTTGACGGCGGCCGTGCGACCCGCAGGGTGCACGAGCCAGCAGTCATGTGCGGACCTAGCTTTGACGGCGGCCGTGCGACCCGCAGGGTGCACGAGCCAGCAGTCATGTGCGGACCTAGCTTTGACGGCGGCCGTGCGACCCGCAGGGTGCACGAGCCAGCAGTCATGTGCGGACCTAGCTTTGACGGCGGCCGTGCGACCCGCAGGGTGCACGAGCCAGCAGTCATGTGCGGACCTAGCTTTGACGGCGGCCGTGCGACCCGCAGGGTGCACGAGCCAGCAGTCATGTGCGGACCTAGCTTTGACGGCGGCCGTGCGACCCGCAGGGTGCACGAACCAGCAGTCATGTGCGGACCTAGCTTTGACGGCGGCCGTGCGACCCGCAGGGTGCACGAGCCAGCAGTCATGTGCGGACCTAGCTTTGACGGCGGCCGTGCGACCCGCAGGGTGCACGAGCCAGCAGTCATGTGCGGACCTAGCTTTGACGGCGGCCGTGCGACCCGCAGGGTGCACGAGCCAGCAGTCATGTGCGGACCTAGCTTTGACGGCGGCCGTGCGACCCGCAGGGTGCACGAGCCAGCAGTCATGTGCGGACCTAGCTTTGACGGCGGCCGTGCGACCCGCAGGGTGCACGAGCCAGCAGTCATGTGCGGACCTAGCTTTGACGGCGGCCGTGCGACCCGCAGGGTGCACGAGCCAGCAGTCATGTGCGGACCTAGCTTTGACTTTCATGGATATCAACATTTAGTGGCATTCCATTGATTGCTCCCACATATGGCGAATTTCTCATGTGTTCTTAGAAAGACCGTTATTGTTATTACCATAAGAAATGCGGGTTGATTACATCAAGAGTTCAATTTTATATGACAAGCGTCTAAAAGAATGAATTTGACGTGAGATGAATTTGATAATAGAAACAGAAACTTACTTTGTTTAAATACTCGGCTCAAATTCTACTTCACCAACTTTACAACCGGAAATGGCCAAACTGTACGAATTTCGTGCATTTGGAATACAAGGTACTAGTTATCTAAAAATTGACTGTTCGTGTAAACAATATTAATTCAGAAAAAGATTTTACAACAACATACATACATGCATAAATACAATAAGAGGATATAAAAACATGGGGACAACCATTTACACAAATTTACCCTCCAAAGATGAAATTTGACTATGTTCGATTTATGACAAGATTGATTAATTATATATATTTACATATACCAGTAATAAATACATTTCTGTCTGTTAATACACAGCAGATATATATCTTACGTGTATTCTTCACTTGTATATTTTTAATAATCGAATATTCACAAGCATTATTATCTACATACTAAGAGAAGTCTTTTACAATTACAAAATTGCGAATATGTTTTAAGAAAACACAATATTTTTCAAATTAAAAATGTACAATTTGGTCACGTTGATGTACTTTACATTTGACAACGCAATACCACCCATTGATTCCCATTTATATATGAAGGTGTAGTCAAATATTTTAAGTATAGATAATGTAGACATGTCATATAGATAAACCATACTCGACAAATCAACTTGATTTTATTCCAAACACTCCATATCATCAAAATAATTAAAGAATGTTTGCGGTGAATTTGCTTTCTGAATTGGACCTGCAAATACTAATTAGGTTATCATCTTATTAAATGCGTTGTTCAGTAACATCTGACCGTAAAGAAAGGACTCTAGGCCGACCTGTCAGGAGGAACCTGTTTGTTAGCAGTACTATGTTGAAAAGAAAATGGTTCCATAACCATGTGCTTACATCACGAACATTACCGATTAGACTCAAAGCTTACATCATGAACATTACCGAATAGACTCAAAGCTTACATCACGAACATTACCGAATAGACTCAAAGCTTACATCACGAACATTACCGAATAGACTCAAAGTTTACATCACGAACATTACCGAATAGACTCATAGCTTACATCACGAACATTACCGATTAGACTCAAGCTTACATCACGAACATAA